>JANAVB010028820.1:11332872-11932872 GCA_029216955.1 Iris pallida
ACACGGAGAATGACATTTTATAGGTCAAAACACACGAAACTTCATTCTCCGTGTACTTTGACACGGAGAATGGTCATTCTCCTTGTTAGATACAGGTAATTACAGATTAAAATAGACAAAAAATATAAAATCTTACATTTTAGAAGTAGCTCCTCAACACGTTGACGAAGCTTCTCATTATCAGCAGTAAGCTCAGACTTCTGCTTTCTCAGGGAGTCTAGTTCCGACCCCTGTGCCTCCAGTTCTTCAACTCGCTCACGGAGTTTCTTATATCATCAATAAGGAGCGATTTCTCGTTCCTTAAAGAGTCTAACTCCTTCTCCAAGCCATCAGCAACGAGCCCCACAGCACGTTGTTGGGCTACATCTGCCGCTAGTTGCTGGGCTCTTTCCTGGAGTTGCTCATTCTCAGCGATAAGCTGAGATTTCTCCTGCAAGACACGCAACATATCTACATTGTCAGCTGTAGAGGGTGCTGGTGCTTGAGCTTCAGTTTGTGGTTCTTCTTCATCAACAGAATTATCTCCACCTTCTATACATTGCTGCTCTGCTGGGACTTCTTCAAGTCATCAACATTCAATGCAACAAGATCCTTGAATATCAAATCCGAATCCATTTGAGCACCTTGATATTCATTTTTTATGAATATCGAGATTCTATTCCCATCCCATGTATCGAATCTCGGAGATGCGACTGTTGGTTTGCACTTTCTCTCTATCAGTCGACTGTGCTCTGCAAACCAATACAAGAAGTATATCGTACAACCTTCAATCTTCTTGTACGATATCAACATCACCATCTTCAGATTTGTGACAGCCCTCTTTATGCTGTCCATGATGTACCCCAGTATAATCCGAGGCCAACAGATGCTTTTTATAACATATGTGCTCTCCACCAGAGCGAAGAATGTATGGCAAGTTCGACCCCCCATTCTGGTGAAGAATGCTTTGGCACAAGTTGAATACTATTAACTTGGCCAATTCATCAGGACTTGCATTTTCGCCCCCCAGCAGCTCTAATATCCTTTTCCTAACTTCTGCGTTTGAGACTTCAGCATTTTGCCCTTGGAATTTTCAGCAATCTTGTGAAGTGTTTTGTACACATGCTGAATGAGTCTGCTGGTGGGGGGGTCTTCTGCTTTTCAGTGATGATCTTCAAATACTTCTCATCAACTTCAGTGTCATCATTCATTGGCAGACCGAAAATGGTTGCCATCTCATCAGCAGTGGTGCTACCTTGACACTGCTGCTCAATTGGAAATATCCAATTCCATTTCTTCCAAATAAGTCCCCATCAAGTTCTCCAGACCTTGGGTGACTTTAGATAGTTCTGATTTTTTTACCTTAGTTCTGTAGAATACATCTACGAAGTTGTAGAATCCTACATTCTTCAAGCTTTCAACAACTGCTTCAGGCAATGGCGAAACTTTTCCTTCACCTCATCCATGAGAGAGAGTATTGGGGGAATGTTACACGGAAAAGTCTTTCTTCTTTGTTCCTGACAGTTTTTTTTCCTAAAACAACAACAATTAGGTTTACGTCAACATTCTTCTTATTATAACAAGGAGAAAGCCATTCTCCGTCTAATATTAGACGGAGAATGAGCATTCTCCGTTTTGTATTCACACGGAGAATGGCATTCTCCGTGTCAAAATAGACGGAGAATATCATTCTCCGTCTATTTGACACGGAGAATGGCATTCTCCGTTTTGTATTAACACGGGGAATGGCATTCTCCGCGTGTTTTAAAACGGAGATGCCATTCTCCGCGTTAGCAAGACGGAGAATGCTCATTCTCCGCTTCAGAAAGACGGAGAATGCATTCTTCCTTTATTTCGTCCCGGAGAATGAGCATTCTCCGTCTCAGTAAGGCGGAGAATGGCATTCTCCGTCTCATATTAGACGAAGAATGCTCGTTCTTTAGATCAAATAAAGGGAGAATGCCATTCTCCGTATCAAAATAGACGGAGAATGTGATTCTCCGTTTTAAAATAGACGGAGAATCTCATTCTCCGTTTTGTATTAACACGGAGAATGGCATTCTCCCTTTATTTTGACAAAGAGAATGACATTCTCCGTCTTAATAAGGCGAGAATGCTCATTCTTTAGGTCAAAATACAAGGAGAATGCCATTCTCCGCGTGTTTTAATACGGAGAATGTCATTCTCCGTCTCATATTAGACGGAGAATGCTCGTTCTTTAGATCAAAATAAAGGAAGAATGCCATTCTCCGTGTTAATACAAAACGGAGAATGACATTCTCCGTATTAAAATAGACGGCGAATGGCATTCTCCGTTTTGTATTAACACGGGGAATGACATTCTCCGTCTCAATAAGGCGGAAAATGCTCATTCTTTAGGTCAAAATACAAGGAGAATGCCATTCTCCGTGTCGAAATAGACGGAGAATGCCATTCTCCGTTATAAAATAGACGGAGAATGGCATTCTCCGTGTCAGTAAGACGGAGAATGTTCATTTCTCTAGGTTAATGCAAGAAGAAAGGTCATTCTCCGTCTATTTTATAACGGAGAATGACATTCTCCGCCTCATATTAGGCGGAGAATGCTCGTTCTTTATGTCAAAAACACAGAAAATGCCATTCTCCGTGTGTTTAAACACGGAGAATGCCATTCTCCGTCTCAAAATAGACGGAGAATGGCCATTTCTAGTTCAAATGACACAGAAAGGGCATCCTCCGTGTATTTTATAGACGGAGAATGATCATTTTCATTTGCCGCGTCAATATAAACGGAGAATGAACAGGTCTCAAAGTTTTGCCTTTTTTCTTCCCTTCTTCTTGATCTTCTTCTTCTCCCCTGCTACTTCTTGTTCTTGTTGTTCTTGTTCTTCTACTGCTTCTTGCACTTCTTTTTCTTTTGGAGCATTTCGTCTACGAGCAACCTTCTAACTTTCATCCCTCCTTTCGTTTGCTTTCCAACAACTACTTCTTCTCCTTCTTCTCTAACTTGGTCTACATCCATTGCTGATGATTGCGACATTGTGATGGAGATTCGCTGACGATTTCTTGTAAGAAATTTCTAAGATTTTTGGAGGAGATGACCTAAAATCGCAAGCGAACAGAGTATGGAAGAGGTGGGGAGCGATAGAAACACTTTTTTGAAGAGTCTCTTGGTTTTGTATCTTCTGGAATCGAACCGTTTTTCTGAAGAGTTGCTGGGTTTGTTGATATTCTTAATAAATTAGAAGGGCAAAAGGGTCATGCCGTGCCCTTTTATATATTTTTAAGTTAATGCTAGGCACGCGATGAAAGTTTATTTTGGGGTGGGTTTTTCATAAAACTTTTTAAATTTTTGGGCATTTCATAAATTTTCCCTAAAATATATGAAATAGTGTGTGTGTGTATATATATATAGCTGTTCTATATTTATATGACGGGCCATATGCTACCCCCTTTGATGGCACGATGATCGTGTCCAACTCACGTACCACATTCATCGGCAAACAACCGAACCCTTGGGACACAAAACAGCACGTTACTGCTCATAATCATCGCCACGCTGCATTGCAACTAAAGTGCAAGAAGAAAATAAACTGCTATCCACAAAGCAGAAGATTGCTTGAAGTGCAAAATGGTTTTGAGTATCTTACAAAACATGACACCAATGATCTAACTCAATTATACGAAAATCGGTAATAACATTACAGTACTTGCTTTGTCCCAACAATCAAGGAGAAGCAATCAAACATTTACAAGGAAGCTCTACTCGATCTTCAGCAGTATAACAGTGTTATACCGAAACCGACACTTCAACATAGGTATCGCAACTATATTAATTTGTATTAGCAATGCACACCAAAATTTCAGAATCGAGAATGTCACGAGTAAATGGGTTAAACACACGCGAACAATGATGACACGGAGGCTATCGGTGACCATTTCAAGAATGTCAGGACAAATCCAAGACGAACCGGATCAGGTGTAGACTGCATCTGCACGTATCTGTATCTACATTCTACTGGGAAGACAGCGAATCAAGATCACCAGCAACTTCCTGGACTTTCGTTGAGGGCATCTTTGCGATCTCCACCAAAAGCTTGTGTAGAGCTTGGGGCTTTGAGAAGAAGGGAGAATGATCGGAGCCTTTGAGGCGGAAAACCTTTTCTGGGGGATTAGCACTGCACATCTTCTGCTGTAAGGAAAGGGGTATCGCATTGTCCTCGGTTGTCTCGATGTAGAATCTTCTGACTGAGCCATAGTTACTTTCTGTGAGTGAGAGCTTCTCCAGCACTGGAGCAAAGGGAATGGGCCTCATAGAAACGGAAGCCAATGCAATATCCTTCAAAAGACATCAAAAGAAGAGTAAGGATTAACCTGACACAAATCATGGACAAGTATACATGATATATAAATGAAGTAACCAGTGTCTTAATGTTTTGCAACTGATTGAGTGCTTCTGACCAATTTCCTTTTTTTTTCTTTTGTTTATATATTTGAAAATTCAAGCCTATGATGATTATATTCAACGAAACATAACAAACATTCGGGATTTATCTTTAGGTTGGTTGAACGTTGACTGACACATATTCCTACGATGTTTTAGCTACTTTTGTTATAATTTGACCCAAGCAAAAGATGATATGAAGAAGATAAGAGAGCAATTTAAGGTTGTCTGTTGAACAAGCCATACCTTCACGGGACTTTGATTGAACAGAAGGTCTTTCAATAACGATTTGTCAAGGTCAATAGCTGTAGGGGAGTTGTCCTCTCCCTTGGCATAAAGAAAAACTCGAGCCGGTAGCATCAGATTATTTGCATCATCCTAAAATAGAAGAGCAAGATAAGTCAAAACCGTAATAATACAATTACAAAGGAAAAACCCCACTACTGGCCTCCATTAATTACTTATCTAGTAATATACAAGTAAACATCTCCTTTTTAAGGCAAGAAGAAGTCATCCACTTTGTTGATAGATGAGAAGCCAATCAGAAAAGGAGCACTCGCTCATACAACAAACTAGATGCAACAAAGAAGACTCCAGTCAAAAGACCAGACTGGAACATATATTCAAGGATCTCTGGATCAAGCACATATTGTGGCTCCACTAATGCGGAAGTTGAATCCACATGCAAATCCTGACAGAATTATAAAGTAGGTGCATGTACTGAAAACATGGGTGGAAGGGCAGTTTGCTTCAGCAATAGCAAGCGATGAACAGGGGGATTCCCAGCCTGTATGACTTCACTCACGCTGTAATACGTCACTGAGTTTACCATTTCAACCTATATCCTCCTAGAAATCCCACTCGTCCTCATGTAAGCTTCCCCACAACATCAGTCCCTTGTTCAATGATGCAGGAATTGAGACAATTCTCAAAGCAACTTAAGGGTGTACCATGTTATTGAAAAAATTGAAATCAAAGTTCAGAAGGAAAAAAAAAAAAATGTCTAACGCATGTGCAACTATATGCAAGAAACACATGTTTTGCTATTGACACACTGCATACACATGAATACCATATATATAGATAAAAGGAGAGAAAGAATAGATGTCCGGTGCCACGAGGCTACCACTAATTCAAAAAGTCTGGGAGGGCCATGCAGCCTTAAGCCCATATAGGGAAAGGCTGTTTCTGAGACCCAAACCTGCCTCCTCCAGGACTTAAGGTGATGCCAAATGATGCCCACAGAAGAAAAAAAAAATGGTGTTCATCAAAATTGTTTATTCTTGTATTGTTATAACAGCTATTAGCATCTGCTAAAAACATGAAATGATATAGTGCTGATATATGTGTTAAGTGTTATTGGGCTTTAGTCCCACATTGCCTAGAATGATAGGAGAGAAGGCTAGCCTCTCCTATATATATGTAGTCTCTATTCCAATAATAAAATCACTTAAAATCTCTATATGGTATCAGAGCCTAAACTTGCTTAGAATACCGTCAGAGCCACATTTTCCACACAAACCCTAACCCTAACCTCGCCCTCCCTTTCCCCCCTTCCCCCCACGCCGCCGCTGCCGTTGCAGCTACTGCAGCCGCTGCCACTGCTACTGCTGCGCCGCTCCCGCTGCCGCTGCCGCTGTGCCGCTGCTGCTGCCGTGGGTGCCTCCGTCCACACCACTTTTAGGGCTCCTACTGTGTAGGTAAGCCTAAACTTGAGATTTATCTCATCTGTGGCACCTACGGTATAGGTAAGCCTAAACTTGAGATTTATTTTATCTGTGGCACCTACAGTGTAGGGAAGCCTACAATCGTTCTTGAAGATTTATCTCATATGAGATTTTCAAGGAGATGCCGATGATGCCTAGATCCGATGAAACCAGACATATTCGGATTCAGAAGAGGACGACGAGGACAAGCATGAGTCGTGGAGCAAGTGTGACGTGATCGAGAAGCAGCATCGATGGAGGCGATCCTCAAGAAGCTGGATGCTGACGATTTGGCGACGTTGACGAAGTTGATAAAGGTATCGGCTGGTGATAGCACGACACGAGCGCCGCCAAAGTTGGAACTACCCTCCATCGATCTGAAGTTGGATGGACCAGCCACCTATCTGAGTTGGTCACGGCGGGTGAGAAGAACCCTTGCAGGAAAGAACCTGGAGGTATTCTTGACGGACGAGAAGACAGAGCCGGAAGAGGGCTCGACAGGACGCGGCGAATGGAAATCCACTCATATGGTGATTTACATCTAGCTTCTCAATTCCTTAGTCCAGTCTATTGCTTCCACAGTAGATGGCATTGAGATGGTGAAAGACGTATGGGAGAAGTTGAGGAGAACCTATGATGGCGTGGGAAACAACCTACGGATCTTCCAGATAAAATGGGAGATCGATGACACCGTACAAGGGGAGAAGACGGTGCAGGAGTACGCTACGGAGTTGGAGCGTCTCTGGCTGGGTTATGATCACTCCTCGAAATGGACAAGCTGCGGGGACCCGAAGTGCAAGGAGAGACATGTGTGTCTGCAGGAGAGGACGATAAAATTTCTCAAAGGGCTGACTGCCGCATTTGCACAGAGGACAGCCTTACTCCTCGTCCAACCAGAGATCCCTATTCTCGAGAAGGCTATCTCAGCCATGATCCAGGAGGAGACGCGGATCAGACTACAGACAGGGACATGTGGTCCCTCCGAAGCAAAGTCAACACTAGCAGCTGCTAGCTCGGGCGACAAAGGATCCAAGGGAGAGCACTGGCAACACAATCGGCAGTGCTACAACTGCGGAAAGATGGGCCATCATCGATATGCTTGTACCAAACCACCTAAGGAGGGAGACTCAGGTGGTGGACGAGGACGAGGATATATTGGACGTGGACGTGGTCGAGGAGGCCAACGAGGCGGCCGAGGAGGCTACGGGCAAACTTGCTGGTGGCAGAAGAAAATGGAGGAGCTGGTGGCACCTTTACTGAGGAGGATCAGGCACTGCTGGACCTGCTGAAGAGAAAGCAGAGAGCGTCGACCAAAGGAGATAGGAGGAACGGAGCGGAGGAGACATCCACCACATTCTTCGGAGGCAACGCCGCTATGTATGCTCACCCATCAGAAGGTACTGACGAGTCACTCGCTCTTGCATCTATGTCTTCCCTTAAAACGTCAGACTGGATTATCGACTCAGGAGCATCTCGGCATGTGACCGGGAACGCTAGTGAATTTTTTTCATACACTCACCTAGCACCAGCAGACACCATTCAGACTGCAGATGGCACTTTCCAACCAGTGGTCGGTAAGGGTACTGTTAATTGTACAGGTTCAGTAAGATTATCCAATGTGTTACATGCTCTATCCTTTCCAGTCAGTCTCTTGTCTATTAGTTCTATAATTATCCAACTAAAATGCACTGTTTCTTTTGATATTCCTAAGGTGATCTTCCAGGAGAAAGGGACGGGACGAAGACTTGGGACTGGCACCTGGCATGAGGGACTGTGGTACCTAGATCGGGAAGGACTGGACTCAGCATTGATATCTATGGCAGAGAAGGCTGGAATGGGAGAGCTGCAGCAGAGGACTAAAGATACTTTGATACTTCATCATAGGAGGATGGGACATTCTACTTTTGATACTCTAAGTAAGTTATATCCAGAGATGTATGCAAAATCAAATAAACAGAAATTAGTATGTGATGCATGCGAGTTAGGAAAGCTTACTAGAAGCTCATATGTTGGTACTGGTCATAAGAGTTCTCTTGTTTTTGAGGTAGTACATTCTGATGTTTGGGATCCATGTGCTACTAACACTATGAATGGATATAAGTATTTTGTCTCCTTTATCGATTGTGAATCTCGTGTCTCCTGGCTATATTTAATGAAAAATAGGAGTGAAGTATTTGCTTGCTTTCGGGACTTCCATAAACATGTCCAGACTCAGTACAATGCAGTAGTGAAGGTACTGAGGTCTGACAATGGAATGGAGTACACCAACAGGACACTTGCAGAGTACCTGTCAGCACACGGAATACAGCACCAGACCAGCTGTGCATACACACCAGCACAAAATGGAGTAGCAGAAAGGAAGAACCGACACCTTCTAGAGACCGCAAGAAGTATGATGATCGACATGAATGTCCCACAAAATCTATAGGGACATGCAGTATTGACAGCAGCTCAACTTATCAACAAGATGCCTTCAAAAGTCCTGGGATGGAAGTCCCCATGCGAAGTATTACAATGCAATAATAGTGGGATACTCCCACTAAAGGTGTTCGGGTGTGTGTGCTTTGTGAAAGACAACAGACCATCAGTTGGAAAACTTGACCCCAGAGCAGTCAAGTGCATCTTCGTGGGCTACTCATCGACTCAGAAGGGATATGTGTGCTGGAGTCCAGTAGAGAAGAAGAAGTTCGTTAGTATGGATGTCCACTTCCGAGAGCATGAGCCATATTACCGCTAGGAGGGAACTTCGCACAACACGCCTAATACTACCAGTATAAGGCGAGAGGGGGAGATGGAGAACTTGGTGGTAACCGATCTAGAAATATGGCATAGAGGCACGGTTGAGGAGAAAAATGAAGGCAAAGCAGAACAGGGGGAGGAGATAAGAAGTATCACGCCTACGGCTCAGGGGGAGTTACTTACCTACAGCAGGAGAGAAAAGCAAACTGCAGGACCAGTACCTACAGTGCCAGTACTAAGTCCCTTTCATGCGTCTGTCCCAACTCCTGAGACACCACCATCCTCCTCTGTCCCAACTCCTGAGACACCACCATCCTCCTCATCTACACCACCACCTTCCTCAGGTGATATCATTCCTCCTACTTCTCCCATACCACTACCTATACGAAGGACTACTCGCAGTAATGCGAGAAATCCTCCGAACAGATATGGTTGGGACCTTGCTAAGTTTGTTTCTTATGATCATATCTCTTCTTTTCATAGAGCATTTATAGCATCTTTGGATAGTAGTACTGTACCTAACAATTGGCAGGTTGCCAAGAACGATCCAAAGTGGAAAGCGGCAATGCATGAGGAGTTGGGAGCTCTTGAGAAGAACCACACTTGGGAGCTGGTGAGAGTGCCAGAAGGAAAAAGAGCAGTCGGATGCAAATGGATTTTTACTGTGAAGCAGAACCCAGATGGACAGGTTGAGCGCTATAAAGCTCGACTGGTGACAAAAGGATACAGTCAGACGTATGGCATCGACTATGACGAGACCTTTGTACCAGTGGCGAAGATGAGCACTGTCAGGACCTTGATCTCCCTGGCAGCCAATAGAAGGTGGAAGCTATACCAACTGGATGTGAAGAATGCATTTCTTCATGGGGATCTAGTGGAGGAGGTGTACATGGAGATACCACCAGGATTCGGCACCAAACAGACAGAAGGCAAGGTCTGTAGACTGAAGAAGTCCCTCTATGGACTGAAGCAGTCTCCTCGAGCATGGTTTGACAGGTTCAGGAGAGCAATGATAGGGATGGGATATCAGCAGATCAATGCTGATCACACTGTCTTCTTCAGACGAAGTGGAGGCCACATCACCATGCTTGCGGTATATGTAGATGATATGATTATCACAGGCGATGATGAGCAGGAGATCGCCCAACTCAAAAGAAAGCTTGGCAAGGAGTTCGAGGTGAAGGATCTTGGCCCTCTTCGATACTTCCTTGGGATTGAGATTGCTCGAGATAATGAGGGAATCATTCTTTCTCAAAGGAAGTACGCACTGGACCTGCTTACGGAAACGGGGATGATGAGATGCAAACCAGCTATGACACCGATAGACCAGAAGTTCAAACTGGATGCTGAAGCTGGAGAACCAGTTGACCGGGATAGATATCAGAGATTGGTGGGCAAGTTGATCTACTTCAGCCACACTCGACCTGATATCAGCTTTGCGGTCAGTGTAGTGAGGCGCTACATGCATGACCCCCCGGAAGGGTGATATGGACGTAGTATACCAGATTCTGAGGTACTTGAAGGGAGCCCCCGGGAAGGGACTGATCTTCAGAAGAAATAATCATGTAAGCATCGAGGGCTATTGTGATTCTGACTGGGCTAGCTGTGCTGACGACAGGAAATCCACATCGGGCTACTGCATATTTGTAGGAGGCAACTTGGTCTCTTGGAGGAGTAAGAAGCAGTCAGTGGTGGCCAGATCAACAGCTGAAGCAGAGTATAAAGCTATGGCTTTGGGAGTCACAGAACTATTGTGGTTGAAGAATATGCTGACGGAGCTAAAGCTGGACCAGGGAGCCAAGATGAAGCTATGGTGTGACAACCAGTCAGCTATTAGTATTGCCAACAATCCAGTGCAGCATGACAGGACCAAGCATATCGAGACTGACAGATTCTTCATCAAAGAAAAGTTGGAGAAAGGAGTACTAGAGCTGGGCTACGTTCCAACCAAAAATCAGGTAGCAGACGGACTGACAAAGGGGCTTAGTTCTATCAGCATGATGAGAGGATGTGACAAGATGGGTTTAGTGAATATCTTTCGCCCATCTTGAGGGGAAGTGTTGATATATGTGTTAAGTGTTATTGGGATTTAGTCCCACATTGCCTAGAATGATAGGAGAGGAGGCAAGCCTCTCCTATATATATGTAGTCTCCATTCCAATAATAAAATCACTTAAAATCACTACAGTAATAAAAACTGAAAGATAGACTAATGACTAATCTGGTGCCAGAAAGTGAAGCATGCACTGTGTTGAGAACTAATAAGGGATTTAGTCCCACATTGAAAAAATGTAGTATGAAGAGGAGCTCGACTCCCTATAAGTAGTGGAGTAGCCAATCAATAAAAATATAACAATTATTCACTACATGGTATCAGAGCCATAACCACAAAAAAAAATTTCCAACCCGCCCAAAGCCAATCCCCCTGCCCCGACGCCCACCCCCCGGCCCCGCCGCCGCCGCCCCCCTGCCGCCGACGACACCCCCCTTGCTGCCCCCCCTCCGCCCCCCTCCCCAAGCCGACGCCCCCTGCCCCCGATGCCCACCCCCTGCCCACCGCCGCCCCCTGCTATCCCCGCCCCCCCCCCCCCCGACGCCCCCTCTCTCTTTCGACCACATTTGCGGCCGACCCCCCCCCCCCCACAAACCCTAATTTGCGAGCGCGATTATGTGGACGATTATTCGAAGACGGATGGCTGTCAAATACTTTATTTGCACCTTCTGTTCCTTGATTACGTCCTCCGGAACTACAAATGCTTTATTTGTATTCCATTCTCGATCTGCAAATTAGGATCTACATGCGTGCGCCAGTGTTGGCCACGTTAGCAGCGCATTCGTAAGGTCTCTGTTGGAGACTTTACATAAAGACGAAGACGACGAGGTCGACGAAGACGACGACGACGACGAAGCCGACGAAGACGAAGACGACGAATCACAGTTGACAACGTCATAGATTCGATCAGTGGTAAACTGACAGCAGAAGAGATGAAGGCCTTGGTTGATGATATTTTATCAAAAAGATTAACCGAGGCAACCCCACGTGTGATCCATACTGATGTGGATCCGTCACCCTACAAAATGGGGAAGCTGGACAAGCTGGAGGCGAAGTTGGAAGGCACGTCCAACTACTTGAAATGGTCACGACAGGCACTGCGGACGCTCAAGGGACGAGGCTTGGTTGGCTACGTCAATGGCCAAACCAAGGCGCCAGATGATCCCTCCTCAAAGGAGTTTGCTATTTGGAAAATTGTCAACAATGTTGTGGTTGGATGGTTGACAGCCTCCTTGACCGACCAGGTATCGGGCAATGGAGGCTGCTGCTGATATATGGCGGACTTTGAAGGATATGTACTCAGGCTCCGACAATCCTATGCGGGTATTCCAACTGCAGGATGAACTTGATAGGGTAGCCCAGGACGACCGTACCATCTCTGAGTACGCCGCACTGTTGAAGAAATACTGGTCTGATCTGGATCACTATGATCCTCTTGGGATGGAAGATGCACAAGTCGAACCAGCATTTGCGAAATATTTCCAAAAGTTCTTGGATTATATTTCGCGACAACGGATGATGAAGTTCTTGAAAGGTCTTAACCATGCGTTTGAGCATTGAAGGAATGTACTCCTAGCACAGCCCATGCTTCCAACCTTGGAAGAAGCCATAGCTGCCATGGCACAAGAAGAGGCTCGATTGAAATTGATGCCCAACAAGGGCTCTTTTCAGGGGGAGCAAGCCGTTGTTGACAAGTCTGCCATTGTCGCCTTCAATCAGCCTCCCTCTGTGGCCGGTGTTTGCCACAACTGTGGTGACTCAGGGCATTACATCAGATTTTGTCCAAAACTCCTGTCGAGTGATCGTGGACGGGACCGCGGAGGACGTCGAGGTGGTAGAGACGGTTATGCTGGAAGAAAGAAAAATTATTCTGGCGGCCACAAAGCAAATCTGGCGGAAGAAGGAGGCGAACATCACCTGGCTGAGTTAACCCCTCTTGAGAAGGAGTTCCTTGCGAGGTTACGCAGCACGAAGCTGGGTTCGGATGGCAGTCATGGGGCGTCATCTTCCTCGAGGGATCACATCACTTGCTTTGTCCAGACCAGCACAAGTATTCATGCGCGTGCTCTTGCGGCAGCTGTCCACCAACCAGGTTGGATTATGGACTCTGGGGCATCTCGCCATGTTACGGGATCCCGGGTGAGTTCCAGGACTATACTCACCTACCGACGCCGGAGAGCATTCAGACTGCTGATGGTAACTCCGGCCCTGTCATAGGTAAAGGCACTGTCGCATGCACCCCTTCTCTCTCTCACCAATGTGTTACATGCTCCGTCTTTTTCTGTCAATCTTCTTTCTATTAGTACCATTATTCTTGATCTTAACTGTACAGTTTCCTTTGACATTCCTACGATGACTTTTCAGGAGAAGGGGACAGGACGACGACTAGGGACTGGCACATGGCATAAGGGGCTGTGGTACTTGGACAGGACTGGACTGGACAACGCATTGGCATCTCTGGTCGCAGACACACCACCTGAAGATTCACGGCGCAGTGTAGAAGATGAATTGCTACTCCACCACCGGCGTGTCGGTCATTCTTCTTTTAAAATTATTAGTCGAATGTATCCGTCCTTATACCAAAGGGCTAATAAAGAGAAGTTATTTTGTAATGCATGTGAGTTGGGTAAACATATCAGAAGCACGTATGTGAGTTCAGGACATCGAAGTTCAGCTGCATTTGATATGATACATTCGGACGTATGGGACCCTTGTCCAACAACCGGTATTAACGGTTTTCGATGGTTCGTCACTTTTATTGATTGTCATACTCGCGTAACATGGGTCTACCTTATGAAGAATAAAAGTGACGTCTTTGAGACGTTTCGCGACTTTCATCGCCGGGTAGAAACATAATATGGCAATAAAATTAAGTGCTTACGGTCTGACAATGGGACGGAGTATACAAATAAGCAGGTTGCTGAGTATTTATCTACTCATGGAATACTACACCAAACTTCATGTGCCTACACACCGGCACAAAATGGTGTGGCCGAACGGAAGAACAGACTCCTGCTGGAGGTCGCACGGACGATGATGCTGGCTATTAATGTCCCGAAACACTTATGGGGGCAGGCGGTGTTAACGGCCTCTTATCTCATCAACAGAATGCCATCTCAGGTATTGGACTGGAAGACACCGTTGGAGATGCTTACTGGTGCAACCACGTACACTGTTCCACCGAAAGTATTTGGGTGTGTATGTTTTGTCCAAGATAATAGGTCAGGCGTTGGCAAACTGGATCCTAGAGCGGTTAAATGTGTCTTTGTCGGGTACACGACAACTCAGAAGGGATACGCATGTTGGAGCCCAGTTGAGCGGAAGATGTTTGTAAGCATGGACGTTACATTCAGAGAACTGGAACCATATTATGCTTCGGATGACGGTTCGGCGTTTGGTGACACACCTAACACAGAGGGTGTTAGATGTGAGGAGGAGAAAATAAGCCCATATGTGGTAGTCGGATCGGTCCCATGTCCGGTCGTGAAAAACTGGACGAAAGGGGGAGAAAGCAGTGACTCCGATACAGAAGATGAAGAAGATACATATGTTAAACAGGGGGAGCAGCAGACAATGGAAAAGGAGCTCCAAGTCTACAGAAGGAGACAGCAGAAGTCCAGTATTGTGCCTGTACCGTGCCCTGTGCCTACTGTACCAAGTGCCTCGTCTACTCCTGCTCCAACTCTTGAAGATGTTGCCCCCGCACAGAATCAATCTGATTCTGATGCGGATCTCTCTGACTCTGATGGTATGATCTCTCCACCACCTATTGCTCCCTTAAGGAGATCTTCTCGCATCAATGCGGGTAAGGCTCCTAGTCGTTTTGATGATTATGAACATGATATTGCCAACTACCTGTCTTATTCTAACATTTCTTCGAATTATCGAGCCTTCATTGCATCATTAGACTCTACTTCGTTGCCCAAAAGTTGGCAGGAAGCAAAGAAAGATCCAAGATGGAAAGCTGCAATGATGGAAGAACTTGGGACACTGGAGAAAAATAAGACGTGGGAGCTGGTTCCATTACCCAAAGGAAAAAAAACTGTGGGATGCAAATGGGTGTACACAGTAAAGGAGACGTCAGAAGAAAAGGTGGAACGATACAAGGCGAGGTTGGTTGCAAAGGGATACACACAATCATATGGCATCGACTATGATGAGACGTTTGCTCCAGTAGCGAAAATGAGCACCGTAAGAACTCTGGTCTCCATTACAGCAAACTATGGGTGGAAGCTATACCAATTAGATGTGAAAAATGCCTTTCTCCATGGAGACCTACAAGAAGAAGTGTACATGAAACTTCCGCCAGGGTGCTACGCTACAGAATCAGACGGAGGGACGTCGCATGAAAAAGTGTGCAAACTAAAGAAGTCGCTATATGGGCTCAAGCAATCTCCTCGAGCCTGGTTTGACAGATTCAGAAAGGTTGTTACAGGCATGGGATCAAGCAAATACAGATCATACGGTCTTTCTTCAGCATGCAAGAGGCCACATCACTATACTTGCTGTATACGTGGATGATATAGTAATCACAGGTAATGATGAAGTCGAGATCGCTAAGCTGAAGTCAAAACTCGCGAAGGAGTTTGAAGTGAATGATTTAGGAGCGATGAGGTACTTTCTAGGTATCGAGGTGTGTGAAGGCGAACAAGGAATTGTTCTCTCACAGAGAAAATACACACTAGATCTGCTGAAGGAGACAGGGATGCTGGGATGCAAAGCAGCAGTCACTCCAATTGACCAGAAGTGCAAGTTGGAAGCAGAAGCAGGAGAGCCAGTTGATCGTGAAAGATATCAACGACTTGTAGGAAAATTGATTTATCTGGGACACACTCGCCCTGATATCTCATTTGCGGTAAGTGTAGTAAGTCGCTACATGCATGATCCAAGAACGGGTCATATGGATGCAGTGTTTCAGATCTTGAGATATCTGAAAGGGATGCCGGGAAAAGGGCTATGGTTCAAGAAGAATGGATGTATAGAAGTTGAGGGATACTGCGATGCAGACTGGGCGAGCTGCATAGACGATAAAAGGTCTACCACGGGATATTGTGTCTTTGTAGGAGGAAACTTGGTCTCATGGAGAAGCAAGAAACAGTCAGTGGTAGCACGATCTACAGCTGAAGCAGAATACAGAGCAATGGCCTTAGGAGTGTCGGAATTGCTGTGGATGAAAGCGTTGCTGATAGAGTTGAAGCTGGACAAGGGAGCACCGTTACGTCTTCTGAGCGATAGTCAACCTGCAATAAGTATAGCTAACAATCCAGTTCAGCACGACAGAACAAAGCACATCGAGATCGATCGATTCCTCATCAAAGAGAAGCTGGAACAAGGGATACTGAAGATTGATCATGTTCGCTCAGAAGAACAAGTGGCAGACTGTTTGACTAAGGGTCTTAGTTCATTAAGTCTGTCAAAGCTATGTAACAAGATGGGAATGATTAATATCTATCGTCCATCTTGAGGGGGAGTGTTGAGAACTAATAAGGGATTTAGTCCCACATTGGAAAAATGTAGTATGAAGAGGAGCTAGACTCCCTATAAGTAGTGGAGTAGCCAATCAATAAAAATATAACAATTATTCACTACACACTGCAGGCACTTCACTAATGCCTAATATAATAACACGAAGTGAAAGATGTGCTAACTTATACGCCAACATAATGTTTTTTATGTTTAAGGAGAGATTACGAGATTAGGAGGATACATGTTCACAGAACATATTGAGAGTACTCTGTCCATCTGTTAGCATAGCTGCAGAAACAAAAACAGCTTTGGCAACCTTAGTTGAGAAGACTTCCATAGCATACGAAATACATGTACCACCAAAGTCATGTCCCACCAAAATCACCTGCAAATAAATGAAAAAATTGAACCTCAAACTGACATTTGTATTGCAAACAGTTACAAATAACGAAAGGTATTATGAAAAAGGAGAAACACCCTAACTATCTGACAGTTGCACAAAGGCGTTGACATTACAAAGTTCTTACAAATAAGGATATCTTCTGGATCAAATTGCTAAGTTTCTAATGTTCTTTAATCAAGACGCTTATGTACTTTAAAAAACCACAGTTTGGTTGGGACTTGGGAACGTTCCTTCAACTAGTATCTTAACTAAGAACCACCTTTGCGAGTACATTAAAAGAAGAGAGCTTACCTTCTCCACATCGCCAAGATTTTCAAGAAGTGTAGTAAGAGGCTTTACATATTGGTGAAGGCTCTCAATATTATTTGTATCGAAAGAGTGTATTCCAGAGCCTGTAAGATCAATAGCGGTGACTTTGAATCCACTATCTTCAAGAAGAGCTATTGTTTTATACCAACACCAAGCACCAAAACCACCTCCATGAACAAGAACAAAATGGAGGGTTTCCATATCTTCAACATTTACCTGCTGTTGAGAGATATAAAGGAAACATGTGAGAACTAGCTAGAACAAAAAAAACATAAACCGCAACATGGGTCGGTGAATTATTGCATCATTATCAACTTTCATATGCAACAATACCAACAGCAACAAGATAAGTATTTTTGAATTCTTGGCATTGGCAGTCACTTGATTTATATAGTGGTACTTTTAGTTTGTGGAGCTAGAGTGGGTTGGATAGTGCTTTGGTTAGGGGTGCTTGGCAACTTGAACGGCGGAGAGAACCATGAAACCTCTTGTGAGGAAGGAACAAAAATTCTAGATTAGCAAGAAAAACTGGCAAACTAAATATTTAAAACTACCTCACCTAATTGGCAGCTTAAAGTGACAAGAAAGCAGGTTTCAAGAAAAATCCAAGTACTTGACTGTAAAGATACCTAAAACTTCAACCTAACCCATAATATACACAAAATCACTGGTCATCCATAGCCTTTAATGGCAAGAGTGTATCGGTGCTCCATCAAAAGTAGTATATATCAAGCTAATTTTCAAAGGATGACTCCCAACATAATCTGTTTTGTTTAATTTGGTTGGTGATTCCTGATAGATAAGGAAGTGTTTGTTGACAAAAAATTTCGACAGAAAAACTGCCGCTATCACAAGAGTATGCAAGGGAAAATAAATAGCCGAGTCATGAAATTCTATGGATTATGCATAATACTAGT
The DNA here is from genome assembly GCA_029216955.1 of Iris pallida. Classification (NCBI taxonomy): domain Eukaryota; kingdom Viridiplantae; phylum Streptophyta; class Magnoliopsida; order Asparagales; family Iridaceae; genus Iris; species Iris pallida. The sequence goes on from JANAVB010028820.1 coordinate 11,350,868, forward strand.
TACCAACCATTCCTCTCTCTCAGTCTCACTCACGCAAGCACACACACATGATGTGTCATAAAGTTCTATAAACTATTCATAAATTCTGTACTTTTCACCAAAACCTCTATCACACATGGCCAGCCAAAATTCTGTAAATTATTCACAAATTATGTACCTTTTCACCAAAATCCCTCTCTCTAGTGGTCCAGTGGGTGGGGACTGGTGAGGATTAGCCAGGAGTTTCTGGGTTAACACCAAACTAACCACAAATTGGTGGGGCTAAAAAAACTCTCTGAAAATTGGTGCAATGTCTGTGTCGTATGAGACATCGTATCGAACATGACACGGACACTCCAAAACACACCAAATTCAATATTGTGTCTGTGCCATATTATATATGCAACAAGAAGCAAGCTGTTCTTGAATCTTGAAGAATTCTCAAACTTGTATAAATTACAAACTTTTACCAGGACAATCAGAATAACTAAGAGAGGATCTACGAAGCATGGACACTCCAAAAATGTGGGTGTGTCGTTTTGGTGATACGTAACGGACACAACCCAACCACTCCAAAATACACTAGGACACACCAAAATAGGTGTCCTGTCCTTATTGTGACTTGTAGTATTCGTGCAACATAGAAGAAAACTGTTGCATTTCTACTCTTTTTTTTTAAAATTAAAAAGTACTAATTTAGTTAGCACCACGCCAGATGAGGAAACCTACCTACTCAATCTAGGCACCGGCTAAACTAATTATTAACATTCCTATGGAACTTTTTTATATTTCTTCCAAAATTAACATTTTTTAAGTTGAAATTATCGAAAAGTTGCATTCTTTTCCAAGAGAAGACTCTTTAAATCAGAACTTGACCAAGAGATCCTCACCAAATTGACGAGCTGATGGGTCTGGACGACCGGATCCGTCGGTGACCGGGCTCTGGAGCTCGAACTCCTCGGCAGGCCCTGCTTCTTCCCGCCACTCCCAGCCGCCGGCGTGTACCTCACCGACGCCGACCGGTCGAACGGCGGAGCGACCCCACCGCCGCCTCCGCTGCTGTTCCTCCGCTGCTGGAGGACGAGCTCCGCCGCGGCCGCAGCCAGCGCCTGCTCGTGGATCGCGGTCACGTCGGCGGACGGACGGAAACGGCTGCTTCTGTTCCATCCGGAGAAGGAGTGGCGGCGGTGGTTAGGGGGAGGAGGGGGGAGGGGTTTCCGGCGGCGGTGCTCCTTGCCGGACGCGGCCTCGGAGAAGCAGGAGGCTATCCCTCCCATCGCCTCCGCATGTGAGAGAGAAAGAGAGGATTTTTGAAATTCTACGGTTAGGTTAGGGTTTCTTCTTCTTCTTCTTCTCGGAGTGGAGCGGAAAATGAAGCGGGGGACAGAGAAGAAGATGCCTTATTTTATATCTGTGGGGTTTTTGTAGTCAGGTCCTCAGTTTGCAAGTATTTGAAGAACCAATAAAATTGCAAGGTGCATCCCACCGAATTATTATAATGCAAAAAAAAATTCAACTTCTGACGGAGATCGTCTTCCACTAACGATCAACTCTTTTGACTAAAATATCCTCCATTATCTTCTTCTCCGCCACTACCCCCCTCACGTCACACGTCACCTCAGGCAATTGCTGCCACAACTAGCTGATGTTAATGTCCGTCGCGTGCGTCCTTACTGCCCCCTTCATACTGCGCGTCGTCGCTGGCTGCCCCTCCCGGTCGTGCGTCCCACCTGTGGTGGCTGCTGCTGCCAGCATCAGAGAAAAATGGGGGGTTGCCGGAGAAAGAGTGGGGGAGGAGAGAGGGGGGCTCCGGCTACTCGCGGCGAGAGGGGGAAACGAGGGGTATTTAGTCCCAAAAAAATGGTAAAAAGAGTTGACCGTTAGTGGGAGACTGTTTTAGTCAAAAGTGTGAGGTTCTTACATTATGGTAATTCAGTGGAGTGTATCTTGAATTAGAATTAAAAAAAAAGTGAGATACAACTCAAAAAATTTCTAAGAAAAATTAGTTTATTAAAAGAACTTTTATTACATGAAGGTTAATAAAAGAATTTAATGTATAACTGTATTTACTAGTTTATTTGGACCTTAAAGCTCATCAAAAGTTACTGTTATAAGCTGCTTTTGTGACTTTACGTCATAAAATTAACATCATTATTGTAATTGAAAAGTTGTCGTGAAAAGTTAATAAGATTTGTTAAGAAGTGTGAGTGTTCAAATTGCACATGAATTATAGATGAAATTCTAGAAACAAAGTAAATAGAGAAAAAAAAATGTAAAAAAACCTGCATTATAAGTAGATTGGCTTTTGAAAACAACATCTTCTTGATTTTAAGGAAAACAACTAAGTAATTAGCCAAAATATTTTATATAAAGCAAATGGTTTTTTAAACATAAAATGATAAAGAATGATCACGATTAATATGAGGTACATCAAACGGTTACCTATAAGACATGTTTATATATCAATAAAAAACATCTTAAATAATAAATTTATTAATAATCCTTCGTGTTTGTACTTATTTGATAATAAATTTATTAGTAATAACTATAACCTTAATTAATAATTTATTAATTAATATCCAGTTATAATCATAATTAATAATTTATTAGTCTTATTATAATATTATTTAATAATTTGTTAATTACTCTTTTGTTATAATCTTAATTAATAATATTTTAATCACAATTATAATCAAAGTTAATAATTTATAATTTAATAATTAATATATTATAATAATTTTAATTAATAATTTATTAATCATTATTATAGTCTTGATTAATAATCTATTAATCATAACTATTATCATAATTTTAATAATTATTTATTATTAATTCTAACTATAATTATAATTATAATATTTAAATAATAATTAGTTTATTATTTTATTAATCAATATTTTTATTATAATCATAATTATTAATTTATTATTCATAATTATAATCTGAATCAATAATTTATTTAGTAACATTTTATTATAATCTTAATTAATTAATATTTTAACTTTAATTTTAATTGTAATTAATTAATATTTTATTATAATCCAATTACAAATTTTATTTTTTTATCCAAAAAATGGATTTGGATTTCATCCAAATCCAATGCACAAACCAAAAAATGGATTTGGTAAATGGGATTTGTAAGTTCAAGTTTTGGATTTGGATTTAAATTTTGGATTACCAAATCCAAATTCAAATCCAAATTCAAATTTTATTTACCAAACAAGTCCTAAAAGAAGTTCTGAGAAGCACGAATATTTCAAAGGCTCACACACAGCATATGCACTCTAAATTATACTAAGACATGTGAAAAAGGGTGAATAAGTTTGTATCCGTGTGTAAGTGCAAAATGGAATCATATTTATATTTATTCCTTTATCACACAAAAACTTCCAAAGCGACTTGGAGCAGGGCCGGTCCGAAAGATTGGATTCTCCTATCCTAAAGCTAATTTTGGTTGCCCCTTGACCCTTATATCAGCTGGTCCTGGTGGTCATTCGTGACCATGACCTTTGGTGAGATCATACTGAACCTGGAGGGTTGTCCTAACAGAGGGGGGTTGCCCAAACCCAAAGTCTTGTCCGGCTTACCCCAGGACCAGTCCTGTGGAGAGTGAATATTGAAAATGGAGCAATCATTTATGTTCTCATCCATGAATATTAGTAGATGCTACGATTTTTTGTTGTATATTGCCATTAGTTTGTATTTTATCATGGTAATTATAATTTTAAAGAAAACCAATTATTAAACAATGTTGTTTAATAGATAGATTACATGTCACTATCGCCAATTTGCATGGACAAGACTAAAGACAATAAATATACTATCTTTCTAATCTACACTATGCCAATTGTTTTTCCATTTTTTTTTTCTAATAGATCACGCTTACCTGAAAAAGTGGTGGGTAAAACAAGGATTTGTTCTTTACAATAATTAATCTAGAAATTATCGAGAAATTCAATTTCGGGGTTGGTTTGTATGAAAAATCCATCCGTAGGATGGATTTTATGAAATGTCCAGAATTATATATTTTCACGTTAAATATTCCAAGATTCTCTTTAGATGTTCTGTATTTACAAAATTGTCATCTTTATAATACCATAACTACCCTTCGCACAAACTCAGTTTGGATTGCGATTTTCGTCTTCTTCTTCACGAGAGATCTGAATTCCATTGCTCTCATCTTCAGCAGAGATCGCAAAGATCGTTCATAGTTCACTGTACTTTTCTTCAGTCGAACTCCGATCATCGCTCATCATCATCGTAGAGAGATTTGAAGTTTTTCGGCGATTAAGTCAATTGTGGAGAGAAGACCTTCTTCTTCTTTTCCATAAGAGTTAGCATCGTTTTGAAAGAAGAACGAAAACTCTTGAATTTTTGTTCCTGACAAAAATTTTTTCACAAAAAAAAAATAGGTTTTAGGTTTCTGTCGATTGTTCTCCATCATTCTCCGTGTTAAAATTAGAGAGAATGACCATTCTCCGTGCTAAAACCACGAAGAATGGCCTTATCCATGTCAAAATGAGGGAGAATGACTCAGTGATAAAATGACTTAGAATGGCCATTCTCTGTCATTTTAAGACGGAGAATGGCCATTCTCCGTGTTAAAATGACGGAGAATGGCCATTCTACTTATTAAATTGACGAAGAATGGTCATTCTCCGTCATTTTAACACGAAGAATGGCTATTCTTGGTCAATTTAACAAAGAGAATGGCCATTCTCCGTGTCAAAATGACGGAGAATGACCATTCTCCGTGTTAAAATGACGGAGAATGGTTCCGTGATAAAATGACTGAGAATGGCCATTCTCCGTCATTTTAACACGGAGAATGGCCATTCTTCATGTTAAAATGACGGAGAATGACCATTCTCCTTATTAAATTGATGGAGAATGGCCATTCTCCGTCATTTTAACACAGAAAATAACCATTCTTGGTCAATTTAACAAGGAGAATGGCCATTCTCCGTGGTTTTAGCACGGAGAATGGCCATTCTCTGTGATATTACCACGGAGAATGATCATTTTCCTGCATTTTATGGCCACTTGAAACTTTGAAGGGCCATAACTTTTGACTGCGAGGTCGAAACGAGGCCTGGTTTGTCGCAAAAGGAGCGTATTTCCGAGGAGCCGAAGATTAACTGTTTCTTCGTTAGTCGGCCTTCCAAAATTTTAGAATCGCAAAAAAATGATGTTTGGAAGTCCGTTTTAACAGTTTTACCGTTTGTCGACATTTTCGAAAATTTTCGACGAGTTTTTGAAGTAAGATTTGAAGATTTTTGAGGAGAAAACCTAAATTCAAAAGTGAGCAGCATATGGAAGAAGAGGAAGTATCGAAACGTTTTTTTAAGAGTAGTTTCGTGGGTGTTTTCAATAAATTAGAAGGAAGGGCAAAAAGGTCATTCGGAACCCCCTTTATATATTTTTGGCTTAATTGCACTTTGATACCCTCAACAATTACTGTTTTTCAACTTCATACCCTAAACTTTTTTGTAACAAGTTGATAGCCGAAATTTTTTTTGGACGAAAATACCCATGGTCAAACTTGAAAATTACTCCCCCCCACCCCCACCCCCCTTCCCGCTTCCGGCACCCCCCCCCCTCGCTTCCGGTCGCCTCCCCCCCCACTCCGCTTCCGTCCCCCCCCCCCCCCCCCCCCCCCCCCCCCCCCCCCGCGTCCCGCTCTGACCACCCGCCCCCGCTTCTTTCCCTAGGGCACGGCAGCGTGGGAGGAGGGAAGGCTGGGGGAGGGTAGACGGAAGCGGGAGGGGGGGGGGGGGGGGAGGTGGCCGGAAACGGGAGAGGGGGTGGCTGGAGGGGGGGGCGGGGCGGGAGGGAGGGGGGCTAGGGCTGTGCGGGAGGAGAGGGTGGCCGGAGTGGGGGAGGGAGGGGGGGGGGGAGGGGAGAAGGGGAGAGGGAAGAGATAAGGGCATTTTCGAAATTTTTAAAATTTTACGTATGAAATTAAAAATAATAATAGTTGAGGTATTAAGTTGTTGAGTAAAAAAGTTTAGGGTATGAAGTTGAAAAACATGAATAGTTGAGGGTATCAAAGTGCAATTAAGCCTATATATTTTTTGCTAATTCTTGGCACGCGATGAAATGTTTTTGTGCGGTAGTTTTTTCATAAAACGTTTTCATTTTTTGGACATTTCATAAATTTTTCCATAATTAATTCTTTGAATTTAAATATCCATTCTTCTTCTTTTTCAATTTTAAATTGATGTTACAGAAGTAGAACCCTGCACATTGTATGTCACGTCGAAATGTAATTTTTTTATAATGAATAATATTTTCACACAATGTGATGTCATGACATCCAAAGTTTAGAAAATCTTGTATTTATGTGAGTGGGAAGAATATAAACATCTCGCATTTCCTATAACACTAAAACTTTGATACATAATCCTATATCATTTTTTGATATCTCCTATATATATAACAAGTGGGTCTCCTAAAAGTTTATATATATATATATATATATATATATATATATATATATATATATATATATATATATATATATATATATATATATATATATATTCCTCACTTTTTGCATCCTCAAATATTTTCATGTTATCAACCATTGGATCTTGTTTAAGTCATCTATCTTAACCGTTGAATTGAATCATTCAAATTAGTAGTTAAGATTAGATGACTTAAACAAGGTCCAATGACTGATAACATGGGGATGCTTGGAGATACAAAAAATTGGGGATATGGATCCTTCTCTCTCTCTCTCTCTCTCTCTCTCTATATATATATATATATATATATATATATGTATATATATATATATATATATATATATATATATATATATATATATATATATATATATGCACAATCATACGTGAAGTGTATGACTGACCATGCACAAGGTCTAACAGGGTATGTTCACATATCTAACTAGCACTTCCCACTAATTCAATGGATTCAATTCATGATATGAGCACAATGAACAAGGTCTACATAATAACATGGAAATAATATTTCAGATCAACGGTTAAGATTATATATATATATATATATATATATATATATATATATATATATATATATATATATATATATATATATATATATATATATATATATATATATTCTTTCAAAAAAAATGTTTAAATCATCTAATCTTAACCGTTGATCTGGTCCATTCAAATCAATGGTTAAGATTAGATGACTTAAACAACATCCAACGGTGGATAGCATATGGATGCTTGGGGATGCAAAAAATCCAAGATGTGGATCCCTCCTCATATATATATATATATATATATATATATATATATATGTGTGTGTGTGTGTGTGTGTGTGTGTGTGTGTGTGTGTGTGTGTGTGTGTGTGTGTACGTTTTATGAAGAAAGAGGAGGGGGCCACTTGTCATACATAGGAGATATCAAAACTTTTATACAAGTTTCTGTATAAAAAAAATTCACCCTATGATCTAACATTTTGTATTTTATACAATTTAAACATTTCCACAAATGCAAACTATCCAAATCTTTTTTTTCTCTCTCCAAACTGATCATACAAAGTCATCATCAAAATACAGTATCATCATAAAATAAATATTTTTCATAGGGATAGATACGCCTTTTACATATATAAACCATTGTTACACATTTTGATATACTTTCTCATGTTACAATTAACTTATGTTTTAAACAAGATACAATATTATATAATATATATTTATTTATTGAATTATACAATTTTCGTCCCTTATTATACTATACATATTTCCTATAACTAAATGTGTTTCTACAACTTATACATTTCCAAAATGACTTTTCCGATATCATTCTGAGTGTCATTTTATCAAATTAACCCTACATTATGGAAGTCATCATCACAGTACTATCATAAAATGATATCCCTTTTATTAGATTATAGTTAAATATAGTTAAATAATGTACGGTGCAACTCAATTTTTTTTATAATTTTACTTGGACAATAGAAATGGAAGTATGTTATTTGTTCTTTCAAGTGAGATTCTGAGAACATCAATTCCATGGCAAATTCATACATTACAAACATGACAGAGAAAAGTGAAATGCCAATGAGGAGGAGATTCTTCATAAGAGGCGTATCATTGCTGGTGGAGATTGGTAGCACCAAAGCTGGAAGAGGTCATCATCATACTTTATTTTAAGCATAAGAAACACAGAAACGTGGATCGAGGAAACCATAAATAATTCAAGATACGAGGATTGGCACCTCAATTCACACACAAGAGAATCAAAACATAAATAACTTATATTGGTAACTCAAATAATAATACAGAAAGTTGTATCAGAAACATAAAAAGTTCCATAGTATTGTTTCAAAAATTTGAAAACTGAGACCCATTACGTCCAAATTGTGGACGTAAAATTCATTTGTCAAAATTATGCACAAGTTAGGGGCGTAAAAAAAATTTGTAAATATTCTGCTCCTATGAGAGAGAACGTGATTAAGAAGATTACGTAGGAGCATACATCCTTAATGTAAAAATATGCCCCTATCTTGGGCGTATAAATTCTAGAAGAATAGAAATTAAGGAACATATATCCTTAATGTAAACATACGTCCCTATCTTTGATCGTATATCCTTAATCTAATTGTAATCTTCTAAATCGTGTTCCCTCTTAAGCCTTAAAACATAAGAGCAGAATTTTTACAATAAAAATTTTTACGCCCCTAATTAGGACGTAAATTTCACAAATAAATTTTACGCCTATAAATTGGGTGTAACGGGTCCCAGTTTACAAATTTTCTAAACTTAGTTACTTTTACACAATACTATGAAAATTTTATGCTTCTAATACAATTTTCTGATAATAACAACTAGCTTTGTTCAGCTCTTCTACTACGAAGTACGAACCATCTGTTTATAAAAAATGATAACATAAACCTTAGGAAAGAATCATAAACAAACTAAAATTATATCAAAAATAGTTCAAAAAGATACAGCCAAAATATTCAAAATTCATCTAAAAATAGCCAACTGTCTCGAGTTATTTCAGTTTGACTAACTAGAATATTAGTCTTTCTAGCAAAAAATTTGAGCACCGGTGATAATCAACCAGAATTCGAGGTGGCCTGACCTAAAATCTGACAAAAATTCGACAGGTCACACGAATTTTGATTCATCATGCGCAATCGCAATCGCAATCGCATCCGCATCAGATCCTTCCTTTTGTAGAGAACTCGATCCGAGTTCATTATACCGTCATATGGATGAAGGGCTTCATCGCCAGTCACAGCAAAGCTCATTGAGGATTCATTACCCCAACTAAATATTCCTCTGTTCAATACTTTAAACGGTCCGAACTTCCTTAGTTGAAGCTTATCGTATTGTCTACAAGATCTTCCGAATGTATACCATGACGTCGTCATCAAAGTCGAAAACCTTGCTTATAATGCTGGTATGGGAATTTCTACAGTAACTTGCACAATATTGTACTAGCCCTCTGCAGTCGCTCTTGACCCTTCCGCTAAATTCTCTATTGTCGAGCTCTTCTTCAACCCATCCAAAACTTTCTTCAAGTAACCCTTCTGCATCAATCCCTCAGTATTCTTCCAAAGATTCTCGTCCTCCCATGGACTCACATGGTAGAATATGCAAATTCGACAAGCTCGTCTAAGAACAAAATCAATGTTGTGTTAGTTATTGCACATCCTAAATGTAGGAACGAAATGTAAAAGTGCTATACTCTAGAGGGGGAGTGAATAGAGTAGACAGCGAAAAATTAGCTAATAAAAATCATTAGCAATTAGATCACAGAATATATATATATATATATATATATATATATATATATATATATATATATATATATATATCACAGATATGTAAATAAAAAGTAGAGAGCAGAGAGCAAACGCAAACACAAGGATGTATACTGATTTTTCTCTTGTGAGGACTAGTCCAGTTGGAAGAACTCTAGCTTCCAGTTGAAATCCACTATAAAAAATATCGCAAGTTTTCATGCAAAGTTCTTGCAACTTCTACAACGCGAGCTTTGATCCGAAGTACTCGACCAACTTCAATTGTGAAGTATCTTTTTTCAATCAAGCATCTGATTACAATCACTCTGAAACTTTTAGACCGTACCGTACTAGCAAATCGACTAGAGGATTGTAACTGGCTTGGGATTTGAAAATAAAAAGCTTAGAACACTTTGGAAGAACGTATTAGGCTTAGATAGAAGAGAAGAGAGAGGTGTGTTGAAATAATGGAAATTCTTCTCTATTTATAGATTTTCCAAAGACAGAATTCGGGCAGAATTCGGACAGAATTCTTTGAGAGAATCTCGACAAATGGCCGTTGCATCCGTAACTGCGGGGAGACCAGGTTCAAAATCTAACGTCCACTAACCATACTCGGGGCAAATTCGGGCCGAACTCGGGCCGAATTCTCTTGGTGTTCTGTTAGGATTTTTGTAAATTGGTTTTTTTGGCTTTTTGAGAAGTCAAGTAGTTAGGAGCTTTTGTAAATAGGTTTATTTTCAAAACAAGGATATTTTGAAAATATTTTGGGGTAGTCTATTTGCCAGTACGACTCGGTGTACATCGTATTCCTAGACTCAATAAATAATGAAAATTACATTGATAAAGAAAATATAGACTCAATGGCAAACTGGCTTCAAGTTTTGAACGGTAGCAGTAGCAGTTCTCAGCAGTTGTCCAAGTAGCCCTTATATCAAGACAGAGCTAGATCAATTATTAAAATTAGGTTTGACCATGACCAATGGACGAACAATCTCTCCTATTTTGATAATTGACAAACCTTGACCGATATAACATCTTGATCTTGATTTGAAACAAAATTAAAATTTGTAAGGTACGGTACTGTACTCGTATGGTACTGTTTCCTTAAAAAAAAATTCATGTATCCTGCAAAAGATGTTAGATCCATTTTCTCTCTCGTTGTCACTTAGTAAAATAATTACAAAGAGAGAAGCTCCCCCGCAATTTATGCTTAAGAAACGAACGTTGAAGAAATATAGAATATATATAAAAGAGTAACATATATTTCACAGGCAGTTCAATGAATGAAGCATAAACTAAGATAATACTACGCATAGAATAAAATAGAGACTGAAAATAGTAAATGCATACTAATAGGAGTTTGAAATACATCAACTCAGCAAACAGTCACAGTGCTAATAAAAATAAAAGATAAAGTACTATCTTGGAATGTTGGAGCATTTCCAAGCATATATAGACAAAATAAAGAGTCTAACTAGATAACATCTAGACAAAGTACAAAAGCATCTAGATCAAAAATCTTCAGAGTCATCATCGACATCACGATCAGCAATGCCACCTGTCCGGAAGGACCAGCTCCAGAAGTGTCATCTCCATGAGAAGGGTATGGAGTAGCACCAGAACCACGGTACCAGTCATAAGCGTTATCGGGCTCAAATAAGTGACGGACTGCCTTATCCTCATAGTGGTAGCCAGAGACAGTGGGATCTCGTGGAAGTGAACTGGCATGCAGACGAGTCTGGGTGAAGCGCAGATCCATAAAGGAGTTTGCCAGGGCCTGATATCAACTAGCATCTCGGAACTCACGTTCCCTCAATGTGTCAATCACAAACGCTCGCAAAAAGTTATGCTCATCCAGCTGAGCACGCCGCATATCAAATAGGTGCTGGTGGATACCCTCAAAAGACATAGGATAATCCTGAGGAGGTGCAAGTGGTACAGTAGGAGGAGCATGAGGAGGAACAGTTGTGCTACAACGAGATAGCTAAAGATACTTGGGCTCAGAGTCACAAGCGCAAGTGGATAGATCAATGTCAAAGTGCTGAAAGATGATCGAAAGAATCGTGTAAGCAAGATTCTTGTGCCTTTCGCGACAACAATCCATTATCTGAATAATAGTCTTGGGGACAAAAATGGAATCCCCTTATGAATATGGTATAAAGCAGACATTTTAAGGGTGGTTACATCGTCCTTGGAAGTAGATTTGGGTAAGATAGTGGAGTAGACGATATGCGATACAGTTCATAGAAGAATAAGTTCAAATGTGCAGCTTTGAACTTTCCAGAACGAACTCGATCAGGAGAGCAGAGTTCATTCTTGAAGCTGTTTAAAGTCGTGTCTCCAGGAAATTCAAATTTTGTGATATCGTCTAGCAAAGCACCTTCATTTGGAATATCAAAGATTTTCGCTAAGTCGGCATCATTGAATTGAATATCAATTCGAGTGAGACGACTCTTAACAATGAAAGTGTCAAGGTTAAAATTGTAATAAAATAAATGAATAGCATTAGTTACAATAGGATATGAATGAGTGACACGGTTGTGCAATCCTAATGCTTCAAAATAAGTTCGATGGGACAGAAAGATAGTCCATTTGATCGGTGCGCCAGGGCATATGTTACGAATAGAGAAATCTGTATACCATAATAGGGATTGGTCATGAGTTTCGAAGAAAAACTCATTGAATGCCCTGTCGTCCGATTGGACGGGCGAAAAGAGTGATTCTTGGATAGGATCCGAAGGCGAGGCTTCTTCGCTAGCCGCGGTCTTCTTTCTCTTGAAGGGGTTGTGAATCCTAGGCATGATTTCTAAGAAAAGTATAGAAATTCACGAAATTAAAATAGAGAGGAGGAAGTTATACCTTCTGAAATTCGAGAATGTGGAAGAGAACGAGAATCTACGCACGAATCCAAAATTTGGATTAAAAACTCCAAAAGATTTGAGAGAAATCAAATAATGAAAAACTATGGTTTAGAGCACTCGAGCGCGGCTGCTTCTCCGTTTGGAGGAAATGAAGTTGATGAATAGGAAGGGACACATTCAAATCTGACTTAAAAGTACCCAACACCAACAGAACTCGGGCCGAATTCAGTGCGAGTTCGCCAGGGATTCTGTTGAGGTATTTTTGTGCAAAAAATGTGTCACTTTATATTCATCAATCCTTTTTCAATTATTTAATCCAAAGTTTAGTTATTTTAAATTTTAATTAATATAATTAATATTATTTTGTGAATTAAATTTTGTTACGCAGCAACTGTTTCAGATTAGCTGTAGGGGTACTGTCCCAGCTAACAGACATTCATCGGGGAATGCTTAAGTACCGTTTCGCTTCGACCATGGTCATGGTGACAGACAGACCCTTTATAGGCTTGTCTCAAAAATAGTTTTTGTATATTGAAAAATAATTAATAAAATAAAATTAATTAATATTATTGACATCTAAAATTCCTAATTCTCGACGTAAATAATTGAAACGATCTTCCGCTAATGGTTTTGTAAATATGTCAGCTAATTGGTTCTCTGTGTCTACATATTCAAGGTTTATATCTCCATTTGTTTGATGGTCTCTAAGAAAATGATGTCGAATTTCAATATGCTTAGTGCGAGAATGACATACAAGATTCTTAGTCAAATTAATAGTGCTAGTATTGTCACAAAAAATAGGTATATGTGAATACTGTAAAACAAAGTCTTCTAAGGTTTGCTTCATCTACAAAATTTGTGCACAACAACGTCCTGCGGCGATATACTCAGCCTCAGTAGTTGGTAATATGACAAAATTTTGTTTCTTGCAAAACCAAGAGACTAGAGCCTTACCTAGAAAATGACACGTGTCGTTAGTACTTTTTCTATCTACTTTACATCCTGCAAAATTAATATCCTAGTAACCGGTTAGGTCAAATAACATGGTTTTGGGATACCATAAGCCGACAAAAGAAGTGCCTTTAAGGTATCGAATGATACGCTTAACTGTGCACAAGTGTGATTCCTTAGGGTTAGCTTGAAAACGTATACACAAGCAAATACTAAACATTATATCAGGGCGACTAGCAGTTAAATAAAGTAAACTACCAATCATACCTCGATACTTACGTATGTCGATCGGTTTGCCTTGCTCATCAATATATATCAAGCTCGGTTGAAGTTTCCATCGGAGTGCCAAGAGGTTTGACGGTTTCCAGATCAAACTTTTTTAGTAAGTCTTTTATGTACTTGGCTTGATTAATGAACATCCCATTGTTAATTTGTTTGATTTGCAGTCCAAGGAAGAATTTGAGTTCTCCCATCATGCTTATCTGAAACTTATTCTGCATACACTTTGAAAATTCTTGACAAAGAGACTCATCAGTAGATCCAAAGATAATATCGTCAACATAAATCTGAATCAAAAGAAGATTTTTTTTCAAAGATTTTATAAATAGTGTAGTGTAAACATTCTCTTTTGTAAAACCGTTAAGTAGAAAAGAGCTTAAACGATCGTACCAAGCACGAGGGGCTTGTTTCAGACCGTATAAGGTTTTCTTCAACTTGAAAACATAGTCAGGATTTTTGAAATCAGTAAATCCTGGAGGTTGAGCTACATAAACTTCTTCTTTTATAAAACCGTTAAGAAATGCACTTTTTACGTCCATTTGAAAAGCTTGAAATTATGAAAACATGCAAATACACATAACATGTGAATGGATTCTAATCTCGCAACTGGGGCATATGACTCATCGTAGTTGATACCTTCCTTTTGGTTGTATCCTTGAGCTACGAGTCGGGCCTTGTTACGAGTAACTAAACCATTCTCATTGAGTTTATTTCGGAATATCTAGCGGGTGCCAATGACCGGATGATCAATGGGCTTGGAAACAAGTTACCAAACTTGATTCCGTTCAAATTGGTTTAATTCCTCTTGCATAACATCTAACCAAAAAATATCGCTACATGCTTCTTCAATAGTTTTGGGTTCTAGCTGTGAAATAAATGCAACATAGGAAACTATATCTTTGTTAGAGGAACGAGTACTTACACCCCTGGTAATCTCACATATTACTAAATCCTTGGGATGATCAGCCATAAACTTTATTCTTTTTGGAAGACTCTCAAGGTAGCTGGTTTCGGCTTCTAGTTTTGTACGTGCTCTGCTTGATGGATCTGCAGGTGCTGTGCTTGAAGGTTCTGCAGCTGCTATGCTTGGTGTACTGACGTCTTCATCATCATCATCATCGATTGTCCGTTGATTCAGTTCATCAAAAGTAATGTTCATTGACTCTTCGATAATCATAATCCTTTTGTTGAAGACTCAGTACCCTTTGCTTTTGGCCGCATAACCTAAAAATATACCTTCATCGGCCTTTTCGTCAAACTTTCCTAAATTATCTTTAGTATTAAGAATAAAGCATTTGCAACCAAAGATTTTAAAGTAAGAAACTGAAGGTGTTCTATCAAACCATAACTCATAGGGAGTCTTCTTCGATTTAGGTCAAATTAGAACCCTATTGAGAACATAACAAGCTGTATTGACAGCTTCAGCCAAAAATATTTAGGTAGACTAAACTGGTTCAACATAACTCTAGCCATTTCAGATAGAGTCATGTTCTTATGTTCCATAACTCTATTTTGTTGTGGAGTCCTAGGACAGGAGAACTCATGCAGATAACCGTGTGTGTTACAAAATTGCTTAAACTCTGCATTCTCAAATTTGCTGCCAAGGTCACTTCGAATACGAGTGATCATGAATCCTTTTTTATTTTGAACTTTCTTGCAAAAGGAGATGAATTCTGACAATGCATCGTTTTTGCGTGCAAGAAAATATACCCACGTGTATCTAGAGAAATTATCTATTATTACAAAAATATATAACTTACCACCTAGGCTTACAATTCTACTAGACCCAAATAAATCTATATACAGTAATTATAGAGGTCCAGTGGTACTTACAACGTTCTTGGACTTAAATGTGGATCGGGTAACTTTGTTCTTTTCGTATTCACTACATACCATATCCTTCTTGAAGGTGATGTCCGGTAAGCCTCGTACCAATTTCTTCGTGGATAGTATAGAGATTGTGTTCATATTTGCATGATCGAATCTCATATGCCATAGTTGACTCTCATCATTCTTGACGATTAAGCATCTACATGCTTTGTTAGTATCTTCTAACAGATAGAAAACAAATATATTGTTTTCCCTAATACCTTCAAAGATAGTACTACCAATTGAGCTATCAACTATAGTACATTTTTTTTGACAAAGTTAATACCATAACCATGATCAGCTAAATGGCTTATGTTGAGTAGGTTATGTTTTAACTCAGTTACTAGGCAGACATCTTTAATCACGGGATATGGAGCCTTACCAATATTGCGATACCTACTATATACCCTTTAAGATTATTACCGAAAGAGACGTATCCTTCTTTCTTCTTTGACAATGTTACAAATAATGAAGCGTCACCGGTCATGTGCCGTGAGCAACCGCTGTCGAGGATCCATTTGCTTCTAGCATGCGTAGGGTGTTCCACCTATAAGAGAATTTGCAGATAAAACTTTTGGTACCCATTTCTTATAGGATCCTGAAATATTAGTCTTTGATGTACATGCACATAACTTCAAATCAACTAACTTTCTTACTCTACATGCAGGAGAGATATGACTAACGGTGCCACAATAATGACATCTAGCATGTTGAGTGTTAGATGCAGTGTGTTGTGCATGATTGGTAGGTCTTGGTCTTTTAGTTGGATATTTATAATAAAATGCATGCCTATTAGTCTTCTTGGACAAAGATTTGGTTGGGTTTGGTCTGACAGTGTTCCGGTGTTTCGGTAAGTGACACGTGTTAGGGTAGGAAGCAGCAACCTCAGGCTGGTTTCCTAACCTAATTTCTAACTTTTTGGAAGTGTCATACAGTGTATTGTAGTCAGCAGTGAGTGCATTATTTCTGACTGGTGCTTGTTGAAGACTCTTCTTTTCTTTGAGTAAGTCTTCCTCTAATTTGGTAATGGTCTTGTCTTTCTCTTTGGATAGCCTTGTGGTCTCATGTAATTGCAACTTGACAGAAGAAAGCTCACCTACCTTACTAGAATTATTATTACTTCTAACCTCAGCTAGTAGGTCGGTAAGTCTTTATATTTCACCTTTGTACTCTTTGAGTACCTTCTTAGAGTTTTGATATTTGCTACGCAGTTTTCTGTAGTCACCTAAGAGGTCACTAAAAGCTTCACCTAACTGTTCAAAGGTAAAATCATCATATGTATCAAACAGAGAGTTAGTGTTTGTCACGTCCCAGAACCATAATACTGGAGAGCGGGGGACAGACACAGCCATCTACGTACGTTGAAGTGGATCTCACCTCGCAATACGGTCACGGCTGTCTAGATGCATGAGGGTTTATCTACAAGCCAACAGTCTCTTATGGTCAAAAATAAGCCTAGTATCTCAATCTCAAGCAAGCAAGTAAATGTAACAAGATGCTAGATCATCAGACATACAAAGTAAGGCGTCCCATACATTACTTATTCAGATGATCATGAAGCTAGTCATACAAAAAGCGAAGACTAGCAAGAGTTAAAGTCATACATGATCAATCCTAGGATTTGTCAATCATGTTACAGCCCTTAGGCAGACAGGAATATAAATTCAATATGAGTTAACACTTACTCGGCGGCTAAATGCCTCAAAAGAGTAATTTACAATGGAGTGGGAGAGCAAAATAAAATCTACTCATTGCCAGGGTTGCGTCTAGTGTTCACCATATGGCTGGAAGGATGGAAGATTCTCGGGAGCTACTCCGAAATCTAGCCATACAGAACCAGCTGTCAGACCCTAGAAAAAGTAAGTGCCACAAGGGAGGCTTCACTTAAGAACTAAAACCATCATGTTAGATCACACATCATAATAAATGACAAAAAAACTTAGAGTTAAGAATTCAGGGGGTAAACGATAAGATAACTAAGAAACTTCTCCGGTAACAAAGTTACAACCCGTAAACCAAACAAGGACCGGGGTTGTAACCCTTCACCTGAACAGAACTTAGTCTCTGACCGATTATCGATAAGGTAAAGCATAAACAGTAACGTGCTGAAGTAACCATGTACTGGCCTTGTCTAGACAAGACTAGACTAGACGGGACTCCATCCATCAATCACGGCCAAGCAATGAGTACGGCTTGATACTTTAACTAACTAGGGTTATCACAAGCCTAGTTACTAACAAGATGCATTGAGATTTTCCAACAGCCACAAGCCCTGCAGACTTAATCCAGGTTATCCAGTTGCAAGTTGAGAGAGTTGTATTAGGTGACTTGGGGGTGCAACACATGACAGCATGCTGGAAATGTGCCCTACTCGACGGCAGGCTACAAGTCCAATTAAAGCGCCCAGATAACGGGACTGCCTGTAGCTGGGAAATCTCTTCATGAACTACTTGGTCAATCTAGTGATTATCCTAGTCAGATTCAGTATGAATCCCTGACAGTAGAAAATCAGGTATTTATGTCCTAGACATGATGCAAGACGAGACATGTAGCTTGTACGGGCACATCCATCCACGGTGTCAAGATAAGATTTACTTAGCAAACAGAGATAGATATCGCAACAGCCTCAAGATTATCATGTTAGGTTACTTGTCAAGAGTGCACCTCGGCGGGCCACTATTAAGTTTATTCATGCCATGTTAATTGTCAAGAGTGCACCACGATGGGTCACTATTTATCATGTAAAGCCATGTTGTCATATCGTGTTCATGTTAAGTGCACTTGTATGCCAAGAACTTACTGGTCAAGAGTGCGCCACGACGAGCCACTGAAGGAGTTATCAAGGAGTGTACGTGCCATACCAAGATCGTGTTTAAAGCTCAGAGTACATGTGTAATCATAGAAAATAACATTATAGCACTAGTCAAGTAAAGAGTACAAGCAAAGTCACAACTCACACTAAGGACCATAGGGACAAACATGGATAATTGTAAGAGATGGCACAAGGGGTCAATGGGGTGACATGGAGAGCATGCGCCCAGGGCTATGCGCCCAAGGCTATGCGCCCAAGGCTATGCGCCCACATGCATGCGCCTGAGGCTATGCGCCTAGGGCTAGTCGTTTCATGGAGAGTCAAGTGTTTAGGGAAGACATGCGCCACATGCATGCGCCCACAGGATGGAGGCTATCTTTTATGGCAAGTGGGCATATAACAAAGCTATGCGCCCACAGGATGGAGACTATCTTTCATGGAAAGTGGGCGCATAAGAAAAACTATACGCCCAAACAGGGAACACAGGGTAAAATTGGTCGTATATAAAGGCTATGTGTCACTTTCCGTTCCCAAAATACGTATTCTAAATACTAGTCCTGCTGGAATGTATTTATTTAATATTTATTATGTATTGTTCTGTATTTAAATTCTTTTAAATTCACGTTAATTATTTTTTTCTATATTTTACTTTCTGTATTTTACCTTCTGCTTTGCTTAGTGGGTTCGGCCCAAGTTGGTTTAATTTCCGGCCTTGATGGTTCAACATGAACCTAACTCCCCACCTACCACCACTCCTTCATTTAAAAGCACATCCCCTTTCTCTCTCTTCATTACTTCTTCTCATTTTTTTTCTTCTTCCTCATAACTCCCCCACCAACCTAGGAGGGCTAGGCAAGTGCCAACTTGCTTCTTGATGGATTTCTATTTTTGTTGTTCCATTTTCTTCCTCTCAAGATTCTTAGACACTTTAGTACTTAGCATTTTCAATTCCCATGGCTTATTTCATGTAGATCTAAGTTTAATACATTTTTAGAATTTTTAGGTTTTGATCTAGTAACTTTATTATTTTTCAAGTTTTGATGGTTCTATGTTGTAGGAAATTTGATTCTACCCAATTTTGACTATTGGAAGTCCTGATTTTGACTTATTTTGAGTGATTTATGGTCTTTTTGGTTCATGGGTTTTCATAGCCATTAGAGGTTGATTGGAGAATATGAGCAGTACATGCTGTTTCTGGCGCATGCTATTTTTGGCGCTGTTTCTGGCGCATGCTGTTTCTGGCGTATACTGTTTCCTGGCGCATGCTGTTTCCTGGCGCATGCTGTTTCTGGCGCATGCTGTTTCTGGCGCATACTGTTTCTGGCACATGCTGTTTCTGGCGCATGCTGTTTCTGGCGCATGCTGTTTTCTGGCGCAAGCTGTTTCTGGCGCATGCTGTTTCTGGCGTATGCTGTTTCTGGCGCATGCTGTTTCCTGGCGCATGCTGTTTCTGGCGTATGCTGTTTCTGGCACATGCTGTTTCCTGGCGCATGCTGTTTTCTGGCGTATGCTTTTTCCTGGCGTATGCTATTTCTGGCTTATGGTGTTTCTGGCGTATGTGTTTCTGTCACATGCTGTTTCTGGCGCATGCTATTTCTGGCGCATGCTGTTTCCTGGCGTATGCTGTTTCTGGCGCATATTGTTTCCTGACGCATGCTGTTTCCTGGCGCATGCTATTTTCTGGCGCATGCTATTTCTGGCGCATGCTGTTTCCTGGCGTATGCTGTTTCTGGCACATGCTGTTTCTGGCACATTTGCGTTCTCAGCCGCATAAACTTCTATAATTTCTCGGCCGTATGAACTCTAGCCATGATGCCTTTTGACTGATTCTTGTTCCGAATTAACATTGATTGATATTGATTATGACCTTGACTAATAATTGATCATGTGTTCCTAGTTGGAACTAAGAGACTGGCTATTCGGCTTATTGAATTGAATGAATGAGACACGTTCATATGAACTATGAACTATTGCAATCGACTGGCTGATCCCGAATATTGACATATAGATACATGTAGGCTTAATTTCTTTATCTATTGTGTAAAAGCAGCATGTGTACTTTATGGTCAAGGCATGATTATTCCGTGGCTAGTTTTGATTGTTGTATTACGCTATGTAAGACCTACAACCTAACCGCACGGATATCGTTGTAGAGATGTGCATATCGTACCCCGTACGAAAGTACTCATTCTGAATGACCATGATCCACGGCATGGGATTTCACTCAACATAGAGGCTATTAAGTTAAATAAAATGATGATTGTATGGAGAGAACGGATTCCCGAGTTCTTACATGGCAGCCCTCTTTGGGACATTAAGTGCCCGACAGGCCGGCTGGTTCCCACAGATACTGCAAACCTGCCACACGGATAGGGAGTGGTATCCGCTTATATTATTTATTGTACATTGTATATTAACGACGGGCGTCCCGCTGGGACTCGTCTAAATACATGATTGGCGCAATTGATTGATTGGGTAAACTAGCCTTGTTTGCGCATAGTAAGAACTAATGAATCCTTTATCGCATAATTCCAAGATAACTTGGGACCCATAATAGCAAGCCGTAGTAGTTGCATGGCCGTTTAAATTGATTTGTTTGTGTACTGTACCTACTTTGTTGACTAACTGAGGTGATCAGAATGTCAGGGCATGACGGGCCAACTTCTGTCCTTGTTTGGTTGGGAGGTTGGTTCGAAGTGTCGTGACGTTATGTGAATCCCAGTAGCAAGCAGAGATCTACTTATCATATTCTCTTATTACTGGTTTTAATTCCTCATATCGTGCTTCCTCTTGCTATTAGAGGTCTAACCTCTCTGGTTTTGCATGGCCAGATCTAGAGCCGGTTCCCGAGGACTCAGCTTACTTCCACCTCCAAGATGGTCAATACTAGAGGGATGATCGCAGGAGGACTCGAGTGGGTTCCTTAATTCCCCGCTCGTTTTGTTACTTACTTTATATTTTATCGTTTGGTACCGACATGTTAGTCGGATTGTCTTGTACTTACTTTTACATAATTGTAATTAAGTCAGACTGCAGCTGATAACAATTGTGTATACCTTGTTTCGTCATCTGGCTATGTTTGGTAAAGCCAGATATCAAGAACATTTTGACTGAGCGTTTGGGACGCCTTACTGCTTTATCTTACATGTTCTTTATTTCTGTTTCGTGTTTGAATGATTGAGACAATAGATGTGAAGTGACCATAGTATGACTTTCATGTAATATGCACCCCCTCGTCTTATTAGACAGGATTGATCGTATTATACGGTATTCATCTACCCGTAATACGTAGCTGGCTGAGTCATTCTCCCAGTCTCCAGTATTCTGGTTCTGGGGCGTGACAAGGTTTTAGTGGTGGCCCATGCAGGTCTGATTTCAGACTTGTGGGGTGTTTTGATTTATAGGATGTCTCAATCACATATGTTCCCCTTTGATCTCATGATTCGTTGTTCTCAATCCTAGCTTGATGTTCCCGTATCCTTTGACTTCATTGATCTTTCATGTCCGGTCGTTTGATTGTTCTCTTGTCCTTTTTTAGGGGCACTTCGTCCGCATCTGTCAGAGCTGGACAACAGCAACAAGGGCAACATGGACAACCTGACCAGGTTGGTCAGCAACAAGGGTCAGAACTACTTCAAGAGACTTTCCAAGAAGAAGTGATAGTGGAACCAGCAGCTGGACCGCAGTATCCGGAGGTTCCTACACCACCCATAGTTCCACCTACCCCAGTGGAAGTGGACACACCAGCCCTTCTGGAGATCATGAGAGGGACGATGGCTACTCAGCAACACCAGATGTTAGCCCAGCAGCGTATGCACACTCAGTTGCAAGAGCAGAATGTACTACTCAACCAAGGGTTGCAGACGACATTGGAAAAAGGGGCAAGGACAGATTCAGGAGCATCAACCAGATTTTGCAAGTACAACCCCCGCCGTTTCGAGGGCACAGAAGATGCCATCTCAGCAGATGCATGGCTTAAGGATATTGAGGCTATTCTGATAGCAGCTAAGGTGCCGGCGGAAGAACGTGTGGATCAAGTGAAGTTGTTACTTCAGGATCTCGCACGTGATTGGTGGGAATCAGAAGAAGTAGACGTCAGACGTCCTGTTGCTTGGGACGATTTTACTGCAAGGTTCAAGACGAAGTACTATGGAGTTGTGGTACAGTTTGAGCTGCAACAGAAGTTTATCAACCTCAGACAAGCTGGTAAGACGGTAGATGCTTATGCAGCAGAGTTCTGCAGATTGAGTAGGTTCGCCCCGGAGATGGTCGCGATGGAGAGCCAGAGGGCTATAATGTTCCAACAAGGGTTTCATCTTGAGCTCTTGCAATTGATAGAGGAGCACAATTACCAGACTTTCGATAAAGTGTTGACGGCAACTCGAAGGCATGAGATCACCATTCAGAGGATCACGGCAAGGACTGGGGGTCAGAAGAGATCCCACAGTCAGATGGAAGGAGGAGGAGGAGGAGTAGTGCCCAGGGCAACAGCACCATCCCCTGGCATTCGTATCCACGATGTGGCGATACGAGGGCCAGCACCACCACCAAGGCAGCAGCAACAGCAACAGAGGAAGAACCAGCAACCCCCAGTGGGCTGCACTTATTATGGGAAGGTAGGGCACACTAGAGATGTGTGTCGGACATTGAACGGGCAGTGTTTGATATGTAGAAATCCAGATCATCGGGTTACCACCTGTCCCATGAATTCGAGGTCGGGAGGACCAGTGCAACAATTTTCTGCTCTGCCAGCACCAGGGGCAGGACAATATCGAGGACCAGCGGTTGCAGTGAGACCGTTGGCACAGCGCCCGTTCATGACACAGGCTCAGATGTTTCGGCAGCAGGGACCGCCGATGCAACAGCACCAGCATAGACCACCCCAGCATCATCAAGGCAGGGGCCAGCAGCAGCACCAGGTTAGGCCGCAACATGGGAACCAACAAGGAGGTCGGGGGCAGGCATTCACTCTGTCCTTGGAGGAGGCATTAGCATCGGGAGATGTTGTGGCAGGGAACATTCTCGTCGCCTCATATCCCGCAGTAGCATTATTTGATTCGGGAGCATCACACTCATTTATATCTGCACAATTTTAACACGGCTAGGAATAGAATTCGAGGCGTTGCCAGGAAGGTTAAATATACTCACTGGTAATGGGCTCGTAGGAGTTAGTAGAGTTATTCTAGCATGTAGCGTTGTAGTTTGCGGGCATTCCTTACCCGCCCGGTTGATAGAATTTCCTGTTGGAAATTTCGACGTTATCTTAGGCATGGACTGGCTGAAAGACAGTCATACGGCAATAGATTGTCGTAGAGGGAGTGTATCTTTTGATATTCCAGGCATGAAGCGGTTCACCTTAGTCAGATCAGTGGCAACTCAACAAGAACAGGGAGTAGTGACGGCAATGGAAGAAGTTCACGTTCCGAAGGTAGTTGAAGAGTTTCTGGACGTATTTTCCGAAGAACTTCCAGGTCTACCACCGGTTAGGGATATTGAGTTCAGCATAGAATTGGTACCTGGAACTAAACCGATATCAGACCGAGTTTACAGAATGGCGGATTCAGAACAAGTTAAGGTATATCAGCACATAGAGGAACTGAAGGAGAAGAAGTTCATCCAAGCTAGCATATCACCATGGGCAGCACCAGTAGTACTTGTGGGAAAGAAGGATGGGTCATCGAGATTATGCATCGATTACAGGAAGCTTAACGCGGCAACAGTAAAGAACAAGTACCCACTACCCAGGATCGACGACTTGTTTGATCAGTTGAGCAGAGCTAGAGTTTTCTCCAAGATAGATCTTCGTTCAGGATATCATCAAGTGAGGGTTCGGAAGGAGGATATTCCCAAGACAGCATTCAGGTCGAAGTATGGGCATTATGAATTCTTGGTAATGCCGTTTGGTTTGACCAATGCTCCAGCAATATTTATGGATTTGATGAACCGCATCTTTATGCCGTACTTAGATCAATTTGTCGTTGTGTTTCTTGACGACATTCTCGTATACTCTGCTAGTGAAGAGGAGCATGAGGGCCACCTTCGAAAAGTGTTACAGGTTCTGAGAGAGAACCAGTTGTATGCCAAGCTCAGCAAGTGTGAGTTTTGGTCGAACCACATTTTATTTTTGGGGCATATCGTATCAGGAGATGGAGTAGCAGTAGATCCCAAGAAGGTAGAAGCAGTAGAGAGTTGGCCAGTACCCAAGACCGTAGCTGATGTACGGAGTTTCTTGGGATTGGCGGGATATTACAGGAGATTCGTGGTAGACTTTGCAAGACTTTCAGCACCCATGACCCGCTTGACACGGAAGGATGTACCATTTGTCTGGTCGGCAGAATGTCAGGCATCATTTGAGAACTTGAAGCAGAAGTTGATATCAGCACCTATTCTTACATTGCCAGTTGGGCCCGGAGGTTTTACTGTATATTATGATGCGTCAGGTAAAGGACTTGGATGTGCCTTTATACAACATGGGAAGGTGATAGCATATGCATCTAGGCAACTTCGAGACCACGAGAAGAATTACCCAACTCATGACTTGGAGTTGGCGGCAGTAGTATTTGCTTTGAAGCTATGGAGGCACTAATATGGTGACCGAGTGGATATGTACACAGACCATAAAAGTCTGAAGTACATCTTTACTCAGAAGGAGCTGAACATGAGGCAGAGAAGATGGTTGGAGTTGATCAAGGATTACGACGTAGAGCTTCAGTATCATCCAGGCAAGGCTAATGTGGTAGCAGACGCTCTCAGCAGGAGAGACGGCGTATTTATATTGACAACACAGAGACATATCTTAGAAGACCTTCAGGAGATGGGCATCGAAGTTATACTTCCTAGTGATGTAGGAGTTCTAACAAGTCTAGAAGTTCAATCCGACTTGGTAGACAGGATCAAGGCAGCTCAGGCACAGGACCCAAGGATTCAGAAGCTTAGAGCAGAATATGAGTCAGGACTCAGAAAAGAGATAAGAATTCATGAAGATGGTACACTTAGGTTTGGGATACGTCTATGTGTGCCTAGTGGAGATATCAGACAGGAGGTTATGGCAGAAGCTCACAGCTCCCAGTATTCTGTACACCCTGGAGGGACCAAGATGTACCAAGATATCAAGCATCACTTCTGGTGGAACGGAATGAAGAGAGAGATAGCTAGATTTGTTTCCCGTTGCTTGGTATGTCAGCAAGTGAAGGCAGAGCAGCAGAGGCCAGCAGGGTTATTGCAACCGCTTTCTATTCCGGAATGGAAATGGAAACATATTACAATAGACTTTGTGACCGGTTTACCGAGATCACCAAGTGGTAATGATGCTATTTGGGTGATAGTAGATCGGCTTACAAAGGTGGCACACTTTCTTCCTTTCAGAGTAGGGCAATCTACAGAAAAGTTGGCAGAGTTGTATATGCAACAGATAGTCAGGCAGTATGGTGTCCCTGTCAGTATTGTGTCAGACAAAGATACCCGTTTTATATCACATTTCTGGAAGAGCTTACATCATAGTCTGGGTACCAAGTTAAGATTTAGTACGGCTTATCATCCACAGACGGACGGGCAATCAGAAAGAACAATTCAGACTTTAGAGGATATGTTGCGAGCTTGCACTCTGGATTTTGGAGGATCTTGGGAGAGCCACCTGCACTTAGTCGAATTCTCATACAACAACAGTTATCAAGCCAATATCCAGATGGCGCCATTTGAAGCACTATATGGTAAAAAGTGTAGGTCGCCACTAGCATGGGATGATATCGGAGAGAGGAAGATGTTAGGCCCGGAAATGATTGTCCAGACAGTTGAAGTGGTCAAAGAAATTAGAGAACGACTTCGAGTTGCGCAAGATCGGCATCGTCATTGGGCGGACCAGCATCGTAGGCCGCTAGAGTTTTCTGCTGGGGACCACGTGTTCCTACGGATCTTACCTACCTGTGGGGTCATTAGATTTGGCGTTCGCGAGAAGTTGAGTCCGCGGTACGTGGGCCCGTTTGTTATCCTTGATCGGATAGGCGATGTTGCTTATCGTTTATCCCTTCCACCTTCGTTACGAGAGGTGCATGACGTATTTCATGTATCTCAGCTGCGAAAGTATATATCGAACCCAAGCCATATCCTTGATCATTCTGAGCTGGTTGTTGGTACCAACCTGTCTTACGAGGAACAACCTGTGTCCATTTTGGACCGAAGAGAGAAGATACTCAAGAACCGAACAATTAGTCTTGTCCGGGTTGCTTGGGGTCATCACTCTTTAGGGGAGTCAACGTGGGAACGTGAGGATGATATCCGATCACGGTATCCGCACCTGTTTGACTCACAAGGTATATCTCTTTCTGAATACCTTGATTGTCTTAACTCCTCATGCTTGTCACCTTATGAGTAGAATTGCTTGGTGTCGTCGATAGTTAAACATAGATATGTTACTTGCTGTTGGCATTGTAGAATGATTGCTTACTCAAATTGCTTATACTTAGATTAGTTTAGCTCCGATATTCCTATTATGCTTGGATTTGAAATTCCGATGACGGAATTTTTCTAAGGAGGGTAGAGATGTCACTTCCCGTTCCCAGAATACGTATTCTAAATACTAGTCCTGCTGGAATATATTTATTTAATATTTATCATGTATTTTTCTGTATTTAAATTCTTTTAAATTCACGTTAATTATTTTTTTCTGTATTTTACTTTCTGCATTTTACCTTCTGCTTTGCTTAGTGGGTTCGGCCCAAGTTGGTTTAATTTTCGGTCTTAATGGTTCAACATGAACCCAACTCCCCACCTACCACCACTTTTTCATTTAAAAGCACATCCCCTTTCTCTCTCTTAATTACTTCTTCTCATTTCTCTCTTCTTCCTCATAACTCCCCCACCAACCTAGGAGGGCTAGGCAAGTGCCAACTTGCTTCTTGATGTATTTCCATTTTTGTTGTTCTATTTTCTTCCTCTCAAGATTCTTAGACACTTTAGTACTTAGCATTTTCAATTCCTATGGCTTATTTTATGTAGATCTAAGTTTATATTTTCGGAATTTTTAGGTTTTGATCTAGTAACTTTATTATTTTTCAAGTTTTGATGGTTCCATGTTGTAGAAAATTTGATTCTACCCAATTTTGACTATTGGAAGTCCTGATTTCGACTTATTTTGAGTGATTTATGGTCTTTTTGGTTCATGGGTTTTCATGGCCATTAGAGGTTGATTGGAGAAGATAAGCAGTACATGCTGTTTCTGGCGCATGTTGTTTCCTGGCGCATGATATTTTCTGGCGCATGCTGTTTCTGGCGCATGCTGTTTCTGGCGCATGCTGTTTCTGGCGCATGCTGTTTCCTGGCGCATGCTGTTTCTGGCGCATGCTGTTCCTGGTGCATGCTGTTTCCTGGTGCATGCTGTTTCTGGCACATGCTGTTTCTGGCGTATGCTGTTTCTGGCGCATGCTATTTCCTGGCGCATGCTGTTTCTGGCGCATGCTGTTTCTGGCGTATGCTGTTTTCTGGCGCATGCTCTTTCTGGCGCATGTTGTTTTCTGGCGCATGCTGTTTTCGGCACATGCTGTTTCCTGGCGCATGTTGTTTCCTGGCGCATGCTGTTTCCTGGCGTATGCTGTTTCTGGCACATGCTGTTTCTGGCACATGCTGTTTCTGGCACATATGCGTTCTCAGCCGCATGAACTTCTATAATTTCTCGGCCGCATGAACTCTAGCCATAATGCCTTTTGACTGATTCTTGTTCTGAATTAACATTGATTGATATTGATTATGACCTTAACTAATAATTGATCATGCGTTCCTAGTTGGAACTAAGAGACTGGCTAGTCGTTTTATTGAATTGAATGAATGAGACACGTTCATATGAACTATGAACTATTGCAATCGACTGGCTGATCCCGAATATTGACATATAGATACATGCATGCTTAATTTCTTTATCTATTGTACAAAAGCAGCATGTGTACTTTATGGTCAAGGCATGATTATTCCGTGGCTAGTTTTGATTGTTGCATTACGCTATGTAAGACCTACAACCTAACCGCACGGGTATCGTTGTAGAGATGTGCATATCGTACCCCGTACGAAAGTACTCATTCTGAATGACCATGATCCACGGCATGGGATTTCACTCAACATAGAGGCTATTAAGTTAAATAAAATAATGATTGCATAGAGAGAACGGATTCCCGAGTTCTTACATGGCAGTCCTCTTTGGGACTATTAAGTGCCCGACAGGCCGGCTGGTTCCCACAGATACTGCAAACCTGCCACACGGGCATGGAGTGGTATCTGCTTATATTATTTCTTGTACATTGTATATTAACGACGGGCATCCCGCTGGGACTCGTCTAAATACATGATTGGCACAATTGATTGATTGGGTAAACTAGCCTTGTTTGCGCATAGTAAGAACTAAGGAATCCTTTATCGCATAATTCTAAGATAACTTGGGACCCATAATAGCAAGCCGTAGTAGTTGCATGGCCGTTTAAATTGATTTGTTTATGTACTGTACCTACTCTGTTGACTAACTGAGGTGATCAGAATGTCAGGGCATGACGGGCCAACTTCTGTCCTTGTTTGGTTGGGAGGTTGGTTCGAAGTATCGTGACGTTATGTGAATCCCAGTAGCAAGCAGAGATCTACTTATCATATTCTCTTATTACTGGTTTTAGTTCCTCATATCGTGCTTCCTTGCGGTACTTGCTATTAGAGGTCTAACCTCTCTGGTTTTGCATGGCCAGATCTAGAGCCGGTTCCCGAGGACTCAGCTTACTTCCACCTCCAAGATGGTCAATACTAGAGGGATGATCGCAGGAGGACTCGAGTGGGTTCCTTACTTCCCAGCTCGTTTTGTTACTTACTTTATATTTTGCCGTTTGGCACCGACTTGTTAGTCGGATTGTCTTGTACTTACTTTTACATAATTGTAATTAAGTCAGACTGCAGCTGATAACAATTGTGTATACCTTGCTTCGTCATCTGGCTATGTTTGGTAAAGCCAG
Source organism: Iris pallida (assembly GCA_029216955.1). NCBI lineage: Eukaryota > Viridiplantae > Streptophyta > Magnoliopsida > Asparagales > Iridaceae > Iris > Iris pallida. The sequence goes on from JANAVB010028820.1 coordinate 11,380,354, forward strand.
ATATCAAGAACATTTTGACTGAGCATTTGGGACGCCTTACTGCTTTATCTTACATGTTCTCTATTTCTGTTTCGTGTTTGAATGATTGAGACAATAGATGTGAAGTGACCATAGTATGACTTTTATGTAGTATGCACCCCCTCGTCTTAGTAGACCGCATTGATCGTATTATACGGTATTCATCTACCCGTAATACGTGGCTGGCTGAGTCATTCCCCCACTCTCCAGTATTCTGGTTCTGGGGCGTGACACTATGCGCCTAGGCAGGGGAGTCCTTGGGCGCATATATAGGGCTATGCGCCCAAGCAGGGAGCATGGTGCCTTGGGCGCATATAGATGACTATGCATCCAAAGGAAAGCAGCTGTGGGCGCATGGAAATGCTATGCGCCCAGCACTGTTCTTCTTCCCCAATCCGAGAACTTGTGTTCATGGAACCCATGAACTTCCCAAGTTCATAAATCACTCAAAATAAATCAAAATCCGGGTTTTCAAAGATCTATTTTGAGTAAAATCAAATTTTCTACAACATGGAACAATCAAAACATGAAAATAATGAAGTTTGATAGATCAAAACCCAAGAAAACCAATAATTGAATAAACTTAGATCTACAAGATTTCATCCTCCAAAACCAAATATGCTAAGTACTAAAGAGTCTTAGAAGCTTATAGGGAAGACAAAAGAACAATTAAAATAGAGTTTCTTCATGAAGCAAGATGACACTTGCCTAAGGGTTTGGGAGAGAATTAATGGAGAAGAGAAATAAATAAAAGAGTAATGAGGAGAGAGAGAGTGGAGTTAGGTTATAAAGGGGGGTTTATCATGATGAACCACTTTGCCCAAACCAAGCCAAAATAAACCAAGCCGAGCTAAACCAAGACCAAACCAAGCCATGCTAGATAAGTCAAAATACGGGTCGGGAATTCGTACACGTATACTAAAAATACGTATAATGGAAAACGGTAGTGACAACTCTACCCACCTTAAAAGAATTCTGCCCTCGAAATTTAATCAAGAGACTAGAGATGTCGGGACAAGCTATACTAATCACGAGCAATCTATGACTAGCAGTCAATCGAGCAATCATTCATACAAGCAAAGAATTAAAAGCATAAGGCATAAGGAAGATATTATACCTTATGAGTCAAATAGGTATGGATATCGCGATCGGATGTCATCCTCACGTTTTCACGTTGACTCACCCAAAGAGTAATGACCCCAAGCAACATAGACTTAACTAATAGTCTTGTTCTTGAGTATATTCTCTCTCCGGTCCAATATGGATACAGGTCTTTCCTCATACGAAAGGTTGGTACCAACAACCAATTCTGAATGATCAAGGAAATGACTCCGATCCGGGATATACCGTCGCAATTGGGATACATGGAAGACATCATGTACCTCATGTAACGACGACGGAAGAGCGAGACGATAGGACACATCACCTACTCGCTCAAGAATATCGAACGGCCCTATATACCTAGGACTAAGCTTTCCCTGTATGCCAAAACGAATGACGCCACGGGTAGGCAAGATCATAAGGAATACGTGGTCGCCGATAGAAAACTCCAGAGGATGCCGATGAGAATCGGCCCAATGGCACTGGCGATCTTGTGTAACTCGAAGATGATCTCTAACTTGTCTGACCACCTCGATAGTCTGCATAATCATCTATGGATCAAGCATCTGTCTCTCGCCGACATCATCCCAGGCTAAAGGTGATCTGCACTTTCTGCCGTACAAGGCCTCAAAGGGTGCCATCTGGATACTGGCCTGGAAACTGTTATTGTAGAAGAACTCTACGAGATGCAGGTGATCTTTCTACGAACCACCGAAGTCAAGCATACAAGAGTGCAACATATCTTCAAGAGTCTGGATCATGCATTCTGACTGACCATCTGTCTGCGGATGATAAGCTGAACTAAACTTGAGATGAGTCCCTAAGCTCTCTTGAAGACTCTGCCAAAAGTGCGATATAAATTTTGAATCTCTGTCGGATACGATACTGACTGGTACTCCATGCAACCTGACTATCTGCCTGAGGTACATCTCTGCTAGCTGATCCGTCGACTGACCAATCCTATCAACTATAACCCAGATAGTATCTCTCCCAGCTGGGGATTTAGGTAACCCAGTTACAAAATCCATGGTGATATGCTCCCACTTCCATTCTGGGATCGATAAAGGTTGAAGAAGTCCAGCTGGTCTCTGATGTTCAGCCTTGACTTGATGATAAACCAAACAACGAGAGACGAACCGGGCTATCTTTCTCTTCATGCTATTCCACCAAAAATGTTGACGGATATCACGATACATTTTTGTACCGCCGGGATGAATTGAATACTGTAAACTATGAGCCTCTACCATGATCTCTTATTTGATGTCGCCATTGGGTACACAAAGATGCCTCCCATGTCGAAGTGTACCATCCTTATGAATACATAACTCTGCTCTCCGTCCTGCTACACATTCTGCCCTAAGCCGCTGAAGCTTAGAATCCGTTGACTGAGCTAACTAAATCCTCTCAACTATACTGGACTGAACTTGCATACTGGCCATCAATGCCATATTGGTAGGAAGAACAACTTTAATACCCATCTTCTGAAGATCTGTTAACAATCCTGCTGTGATGTTAGAAAATAAACTCCGGCTCTTCTGCTCAATGCATCTGCAACAACGTTGGCCTTCCCAGGATGATACTGCAGGTTGATGTCATAATCCACCAGTAACTCTAACCATCTTCTCTGACACATGTTAAGGTCCTTTTGAGTAAACACATACTTAAGACTCTTGTGGTCGGTGAAAATCTCTACCCGATCTCCATACAAATAATGCCTCCATTACTTAAGTGCAAAAACTACCGCTGCTAGCTCCAAGTCATGGCTTGGGTAATTCCTCTCATGATCATAAAGCTGACGTGACGCATAAGCTACAACCTTACCATGCTGCATCAAGATGCATCCCAATCCTCTGCCGAAAGCATCACAATAAACTGAAAATCCTTCAGTCCCATCTGAAAGCGTGAGAATGGGGGCCGTCATCAATCCTTGCTTCAACTTCTCAAATGAACTCTGATACTCTGCTGTCCAAGCAAACTGTACATCCTTACGGGTCAACTGCGTTAATGGTGCTAAAATTCGAGCAAAGTCTGATACAAACCGTCGGTAATAACCAGCCAATCCTATGAAACTCCTAACTTTTACGACGGTACTGGGTACTGGCCATGTCTCTATAGCCACTATCTTTTAGGGGTCCACTTCCACTAAACCTCTGGTGATGATATGACCTAAGTACGAAATACGATCCAGCCAAAATTTGTACTTACTGAACTTCGCGTACTACTGGTGCTCCCTGAGAATCTGAAGAACTACACGGAGATGCTGCTCATGCTCTGCCTCATTCTTGCTATAGACTAAGATGTCGTCTATAAACACTATCAGGAACTGGTCCAAATAGGATATGAATATGCGATTCATGAGATCCATGAATACCGCTGGCGCATTGGTCGCTCCAAATGGCATAGCAAGGAACTCCCAATGTCCATATCTAGATCTGAATGCTGTCTTCGAGATATCTTGCTCTCTGACTCTGATCTGATGGTACCCTGACCGTAAGTCAATCTTCGAGAATACTACCGCTCCTCTGAGTTGATCAAATAAATCATCTATCTATGGTAGGAGATATCTATTCTTGATTGTTACAGAGTTCAAGGTACGATAATCAAGGCATAATCTTAACGTACCATCCTAATTTTTCACAAGAAGCATCGAGGCTCCCCAAGGCGATCCACTAGCACGAATGAATCTCTTGGTTCTGAGTTCTTCAATCATCTTGTACAAGATCTCTAATTCTGAAGGTGCCATTCTGTAGACTCTCTCTGACACTGGTGCCATTCCTGGAAGAAAATCAATGGTGAACTCTATCTCTTTCTTTAGGGGCATGCCTGGAAGCTCTTTGGGAAATACATGAGGAAACACTTCTACTACTCTGGGAAACTGAACTGCTACTGCTACTGCCATTTGCAAGACTGGTGGAGAAGGTTCTACTTTGCCTTTGGAAAATAAAAACTCTGGTTTGTCGGGAATACCAAAAATAATCCTGCCAATATGGCTATCTATTCTTGCGTATTGATCCTTCAACCAATCCATTCCTAGGACCATATCATAGTCGGCCATCAGAAATTCTATCAATCTAATGGAAAACTCTCTATCGCTAACTATGATTTGACACGAGAAAAAGACTCTATCTACCCCCACAAGACCGTTACCAGTAAGTATATTGAGCCTTACTGATAATGACTCGGGCTCCAGTCCTATCCGTATAGCAAATCGTGCAGACATAAATGAATGCGATGCACCTGAATCAAATAATACCGATGCTGAAAAAGAGTTGACGAGAATGGTACCTGCCACCACCTCACCTGATGCCAATTCTTCTGCCACGGTCAGAGACATAGCCTGACCTTGTCCTCTTGGTGCTGGTCCCCTCTGCTGGTAACCTCTCTGCCTGTTCTGAACCTGAGCTTGGGCATACTGTTGAGCCTGAGGCGGCAATGGCCTCGGAGGCTGGTACTGCTGCTGTACTAGGGCTGGACCCCTAACCGATGGACTGGTTAGGTTTGATGACGACGAACTGGCTCTATTCGGACAGGACCCTATCTTGTGGTCCGGTGCACCATAAGCCAAGCACAATCCATGTGCTCGACGACACCCTGATACTACATGTCCTGGCTTCCCACAATGAGCGCAGTCTATTGTAGAAGACTGCTTCTGCTTCTGATGCTGAGGATACGTTGGTGTCGAGTGCTGAACCGAAGAGACTATGGTCGCCCTCCTAGGGGTTCCAATAGTCAAAGCTCTAGCTGTCGGGACTGGTACTGATGACTGGGATTTCTGTCCATGGGACCTCTTCCTTCCTTCGCTTCTATTTATAATCCTCTGCGAAGTATATTCATGCCTCTTCGCTTCTCACAAGACGGCATCAAATATCTGGTGCTCAAACTGCTCCACTGATATAATGATCTCTAGGTAGAGTCCCTGCTGGAATCGCTGCGCTCGGTCCAATTCGGATGCCACCAAGGTGGGAGTAAACCGACTAAGTCTAGAAAACTTGGCCGCATATCCATTGACCGTCCTTTCCATATGCTTAAGATTGGTGAATCTCATCTGCAGATCATAACGAGTTACTGGGTCAAAATACTTTGCCTGGAACTTGTTGTTGAATACCGCCCACAAAACAGGCGTTGCTAATCCAACTGCTAGCATCGCCCACCAGCTGCGGGCTAAGTCCAATAACTACAGGCGCACAATGGCCACCTTCTCTTCCTCAGGAATCCTAGCTGCCTCTAGGATAACTTCTATGTCCTGAAGCCAAGCATCGGCAGAAATAGCATCTTTACTGCCATCAAAGAAAGGAGGGTTCAGACGCTTGAAGCTGTTGGCTGTGTTGTTTCCTGGATAACAAACTCTGTCCATGGCATTTTGTACTGTCTGGTGCAGGGCGTCGCCCCGACAATCTTGTGATGTAAGCAATTCTCGGATGAGTCCCACCAGGGTTCCATGGTCAGGCTCTGCAGGCTGGACTGGCTGAACCGGGGGCTCTGGGTTCCCAGATTACATGACTCGGAAAGCTGCTCCAGAGTGCTGTGCTTGGTCCCTAGGTTGCTGCTGGTTCACTGGAGGTGCTCTACCTTGCTGATCGGTAGGACCAGGAACTATGCCACTGAAAAAATGACATAGGGAACAATAATAAAGGACCAAGATAGATCGAGGATATAAGCATGTGATCAGGTCAAGATTTTAGAAAGATTAGAAGACACGAGTAGAGATCAAGGGCGAGTGCTGATTGAGACATCTATCTGGTAAAACTCTCACACACCTTGATTTACAAGACCAGCATGGGCCACCACTTAAACCGTGTCACGCCCCAGAACCAGAATACTGGAGAGCGGGTGTTTGCCATTGATTGTAAAAGTACAGAACAGTTTTATGGGAGGACTGAACTTAGACTCACAATATAAACTCGCTTGTACAAAGAAAGCCTAGGGACGAAAACCTAGGTACAGCAATCTAAGTACAATTGTTTATTTTAGATTCTGGGGGTGACGATAGAGGCTCGGGAAGGCGACAGCAGCCCTGCCTTACTCCTTGGACGATCGGTATGCAGCCTTGGCTCCTGTGAAGAGATGGTTGGCGTTGACGAAGAAATGCTCTTCTTGCTCTCCTCGTATTGCTCTTTTGACTTCTCTCTTTCTCTGTGTATTTTCTCTCTGATTATTAGGGGGAAGCTCTCTTTGTCTATCTCCTTCTGATCGTGTATATTTACAAGAAAATGGCACCTTGCTATTTATAATAGTGGAGGCATCATTAGGGTTTGGATGATTACCCATTCTCAAAGTGGCGACGGCCTGATGATTAACCAATCTGGACCATTCATCTTGAACGTGAAAGATCTGGGCCATTAACACGGATTATGCCAAATCCCATCAATAATTAATGCTGATTGCAATAAATCTTCGCCATGATGATTTGCTGACATCTGCGAATCTTAATGAATAAATTTGATTCATTCTTCTGCCACGTGTCCCAGATTATTGGGATTTGGCCCAAGATTTGATTAACTTTAGGACACGTGTCCCGTCGTCAATGTTGAGCCGCATGAGGAGTGTCGATGTTTGGGCCGCATGAGGGTTGTCATGACCGAGCCGCATGAAAGAGTTCATGACCGAGCCGTATGAAGAGTCTCTGTACTTCAAACCGCATGAAGGTTGTCATGACCGAGCCGCATGAATATATTCATGACCGAGCCGCATGGGGGTCTTCATGGCCGAGCCGCATGAGAGTCTTCATGACCGAGCCGCATGTGTCTCTCTGTTCTGGCCGCATGGACTTTGTTTAGTCTGGCCGCATAGATTTGCCTCGAAGTTTGGTGGACTGTGCCACATTTGTGAAGATTTTCCTCATTTCCTAGGACGATAGTGCTTTTTCGTGTCAGTCATTATGACGACTTTATGTCAGGACTGACAGCCGTCAGAGCTATCAGTTGTCAGAGCATTAATTGTGGTTGAATGACGCTGGGTACAGCCGTTCTAAAAAGACACGTGGCTTCCCTCTGCGGGTCGCATGGAGTCCACTCGAGCTGCCTATTTGTTTGAGCCGCATGTCCATGTTGGTGACTTTTGAGCCGTCTGATACTCTTGATCCGTATGAAGCTCGTCTGATTTTGAGCCGCATGAAGCTTCCTGGGTTCTGTGCCGCATAAAGAATGTCTCAGGACGTCTCATGACCGAGCCGCATGACGAATGTCTCATGACCGAGCCGTATGAAGGACGTCTTATGACCGAGCCGCATGAGGAATGTCTCATGACCGAGCCGCATGAAGGACGTCTCATGACCGAGCCGCATGAGGAATGTCTCATGACCGAGCTATATGAAGGACGTCTCATGACCGAGCCGCATGAAGAATGTCTCATGACTGAGCCGCATGAAGGACGTCTTATGACTCGCATGAGGAATGTCTCGATCAGCCCGTGCACTTGCTTTGTGGGCCCGGGTATCCCGAACACACGAGTGCGTAGGTATCATGTTTGCTCCCTGATGTGGGGGCTAATAGAAACACTTGCCCCTCGATCTTTGTTGGGAGACTCTTGAGAACCACTCTGTCCATTTGCCGCCGGGGGCTGGACACGGGCGGCTCTGTATAACTTTCCATCAGAGGCCCGCTTAGCGGGACGCTCTTGATGGTCAGAGGTTGGGACAGCTGACTGAGCCCGATGAGCCCGCGCTGCCCTAGACTTCTTCTACTTAGCACCCGAAGGTGCGTAATAGGAAGAGTCCAAGTTTGGAAGGAGGGAAGAGAAGTTGGTGCCCTTTTCAAAGGAGGAAAGGGGGCTCTATTTATAGAATGGAGTGAGCCCTTTCTTCTTCTCCTTTCCGATGTGGGACTAAAAGCAATATTTTCCATGCTTCTACAGGACCCCCTTCAAAGTTTCCAAATTGCAAATTTGGAACACTTTGAATAAGAAGCATGGAAAGTAGAGTTGTTTGGGTGTGGCAATCCAATCAGAGGTAGCATGGACGTGATAGGTTTGGGTACTTTTGCTGGGGATTTTATGTGGACTTATCATCCTTGGCGTACCTTAGTTTTTGGTACGGATAATAAGTTGAGAGAGGGAACCATCATATTTACTCAGAGGTGGTATGGACGTGGTAAATATAAGGTTGATGGTAGAGCTTTCCTACTCAGAGGTGATATGGACATGGTAGGAGCGAACTCGAATAAGGATACATAGAACAACTCAGAGGTGCTATCAACGTGGAAGTTCTATGCATTGGGTAAAAGAATGCTATGGAACAGCTGGGCTCCGAAAGCATGTGATGATGAGAAAAGATGTGGATGTACTAAGGGACCTAGTACGGCATTTGTAGTCAGCAGAGGACATTTGTGGGCCTATTATCCTTGGCATACCTTGGTTTTAGGTACGGATAATAAGTTTGATAGGGATACCTAGAACAACTCCACGGTAAGGCGGATATGGAGATTCTTGGTATCGGGCGAAAGAATGCCATGGAGCAGTGATCAGTTTTCTGTTTTCTTTCACTATTTTTCTTTTCTTTTTGTCAAGGGATGTGATCCCAGATGATGCAGTACTTTGAATGAGCATGTTTCAACTCATCTTCTCTTTCTTGTACTTGTGGTGTTTGTGGAATTGGACCTGCTGGAGGATTATTTGTGGACCTGTTACCCTGGGCGTACCTTGGTTTTAGGTACGAGTAACAAGTTTTGGAGAGGAATACCTAGAACAACTTCGCGATAAGACAGCTATAGAAGTTTTTGGTATTCGAGAGAATGCCAGGGAGCAACTGGGCTCCCAGGTATGATAGAAAAGGGATAGGCGTGTACTGGAGACCCAGTACAGCATCTGTGGTCGACTGAGGACATTTGTGGTCATCGGAAGATGTTTGTGGGCCTATTATCTTTGGGCGTACTCAGATCGTGGGTACAGATAATAAGTCGAAGGAGAACCATCATACTTACTCAGAGGTAGTGAGGACATGGCAAGTATGGATTCGCGGAGGATATTTGTGGTCAGCAGAGGACTTTTTGTGGTCAACAGAGGACATTTGTGGACCTATTATCCTTGTCGTACTCCGGTTGTGGGTACAGATAATAGGTTGAAAGGGAACCGACATACTTACTCAGAGGTAATGGGGACATGGCAAGCATGAAGGTTTCTTCGACGGAGCCTTCCCACTCAGAGGTAATGAGGACATAGCAGGAGTGGGCTCAATGAAGAGGGGGTACATAGAACGACTCAGAGGTAGGAGAATGTGGAAGTTCTATGAGAGGGGGCGGTTTGTTTTTGGTGGAAGTGAAAACGACTCAGAGGTAATGAGGACATGGCCGTTTCGGAAATTTGTGGATCGATTACCCTTTTTGTGCACTGGAAGTACGGGTAGTGGATCATGAGGGAGGATCTCTTCCAAGAAGAAAGTTCAGAGGTATAATCATACGTGACTTACTATCTGAAAGAGTGACCGGAATGTGAGTTCAGATGCACCAGCAGGTACATAACTCGGTAATTTAGAATATTGAGAAAGTGTGAGTTCAGCAGCACCAGCGGGTACATGACTCGATAATCTGAAATATTATGGATGTGAGTTCAGCGGTACCAGCGGGTACATGACTCGATAATCTGAAATATTATGGATGTGAGTTCAGCGGTACCAGCGGGTACATGACTCGATACTCTGAAATGTTGTGGATGTGAGTTCAGCGGTACCAACGGGTACGTGACTCAATAATCTGGAAAATTATGAGGGTGAGTTCAGTGGTACCAGCGGGTATGTGACTCGAAAATCTGGAAAATTATAAGGGTGAGTTCAGTGGTACCAGCGGGTACGTGACTCGATGTATAGAAAATATGGAAATGAGTTCAGAGGTACCAGCGGGTACATGACTTGATGTGTGGAATGTGGAGAGGTGAGTTCAGCGGCACCAGCGGGTACATGACTCGATAACCTGGAATGTTGGAGAGTGTGAGTTCAGCGGCTCCAGCGGGTACATGACTCAGTGATCTGGAAAATTTGGAGGCGGAATGTGAGTTCAGCGGTACCATAGGGTACATAACTCAATCATCGGGGTTTTTTTTTTTGGATGTCGTTTCGGACGTAATACTTCTTCAGGAACTTGTCGTTGATGGGCAACATGAGCAAGTCTCAGTGTGAGCAGCCTCATACTTGGCCAGCTTCGACTCTTCTTCGGCCACCCCCTGTGTAAATGCAGACTAAGAGGATGACTCGGGCAACTTGATTATCAGGGGCTCCATGGGTGGAGCAGAACGTGGGGTTGTTGGCGCACTAGCCACCCCCAACTTGGTACTCGATGTGGGGCGAGGAGTGGCTGGTTCGCTAGAAGTGTCGGATCTCGTATCGGGGTAACGACCCTTCTTGGGAAGGCGTATCGTCAGTGGCTTGTCGGAGGGATTGAACTTCTTCGTTTGGGGCTGGCCGACTCTCGACAGTCTGATTAGTGGCCTCGTTGTGGATCTTGGCACTTGGCCAGACCTTGGCGACCGGATTATCATCTGCTCTTCTTGTGCCGAGAGGCTGATTGTGTCCTTACGCAGAGTGGCGGTAAGGGGTGCAGACCTGCCCGGTTTGCGAGCTTGGAGGTGGATCGTCAGAGGCTCTTCTGATCCTGTGGTTGTCTCGGTACTAGCTTGTACATCTCCTTCACCAAGATGCTTCTTCAATTTTTCGTACAGGCAGGAGTCTGAGTAGTAAGATTCGACCCCTTTGAAGGGATCGATATCAGCAAATTCCGTCCTTACGAAGCCGTATTTGTCGACATATTCGAAGTACTGGTGCAGCGTGGAAGGCACGATCATATAATCGTGTATCCATGGGCGCCCCAAGAGGATGTTGTAAGAAATGTCTGCATCTATGACGTAGCAGGTGACTTCGGATTGGAGGTCGCCAATTTGACACTTTAAACGAATCTTTCCAATAGGGTAGCTCCTGCCCGAATTGAAACCGCTGATGGCGGTGCTTGTAGGCATCAGGCGGTGCATTGGGATACGGAGGTGATGTAGCAGACCCTTCGGGGTGATGCTTATGGAAGAGTCAGGATCTATGTGCATCCGATCCACCTGTACGTCGCCGATGTATCACGTATAGTATAGCGGACGATCGTGTAGGTTGGTTTTGATGAGCATGTCCTGCGGAGTGAAGACGATGTTGGGCATTGCTCCCGTGCAGGCACTGTCTTGGAGATCCACGGGTGAGTCCTCCCCGGTGAGGTTGGATTGAGCCAGATAGACACCGGCATTTTGGAGTGCTTCGCTTAATGCAATACGAACGTCCTTGGAGAGCCTTAGAAGTTCGTACAGTAACAGCTTGGCCGGTGTGTTAGCCAATTGCGCTAAGATGTCAAAGTTGTAGGGCCTCTCTAGCCCTTGGGCTGCCTCTTTTCGGAGGGATTTGTCGAAGCGAGTCTCCCTTGGCCTAGGCTTATCGGTCGTCGAAGGCTGAGCCGGTCCCGGAGCATCAGTTGTAGTGGGTTGATGATTTTTAGATGGATTATCAACCACAGGTTGGGATTGCGCTCCGGACCGCGTGACGACGGTTGTAGCTTCCTCGTTGTCTGCCGAGATTGTGTGGCAGGTCCTGACTTTTCCACTTTTCTTTTTGTCGGTGGAAGATGGTGTGGATCGAGTCACTTCTGACACCAAGTCTGGATGGATCCACATGACCTCCCCTCGTGATGTGGTGAGGGGTACTAGACCGGCAGCCTGATCTCGGGGATGTGGAAGATTGGTAATCTCCATTGTCGCCAGAGGGACGGGGATCACCCCGTCTTGAGTCTCCGTCGGAGGGAAGCCGCCGAATTGTACGGACACCATATTGGCCGCCACGGTTACCTCTTCGAAATCGATGGCCACAGCGTTCGAATCGATGAGGTTCTGGATGTACCGTTTCAGCTGGTAGCAATCGTGTGTAGCATGATGAACATAGCGATGATAATGGCAGTATTTCGGATTCTCCATCTCTGCCAGCCGCTGTTTCCATCTTGGTGGAGGAAGCTGAATTCTGTCCCCTTGTATGAGCATGTCCAAGATGGGCTTGACGTGACTGTCTTCGAAGGAGTAATCGATTTGCGGCCATTGTTTGTCTGCTGGCTTCGGCTCAGGTTTTTGTGCAGTATCGGCCACCATAGCCTGCTTTCCCTTGCTGTCCCGATTGTTAGAGGGGCTACCCCCATTATCGTTGTTGGGGCGCTTGCCCTTGTTTTCTTCTTCTGAGATGTGCAATCCCAGTTGGCGAGACTTCTTCAGTCGTTCTTCGGCGCGTGTGGCGCTGATGATGAATGTCTTCCAATCTTTGAATTGACTTTCGTCCATCCAGAGACTGATTGTTGGGAGCAGTCTTTTTTGGCAAATTTCAATTAAAGAGGAATCTGGATTTCCGGAGGGCAGCTTCATGGCGGTTTGGCAGAATCGCTCAATATAGTTCCTTGTCAACTCCTTCTCCCCTTGGACGACGTCCATGAGGGTGGACATGGTAACGTCCTGCCCTACTTCGTAGAATCTCTCCAAGAACAGGCGCTTGAAGCTGGCGAAGGAGTGGATGCAGTTGTCTGGCAGATTGCGATACCAATCGAAAGCGACTCCTTCCAATGCCCCAATGAACAATCGCGTGAGGATAGCATCATCATGGGGCAGATGGTCGGTGGTGACCTCGAAGTAAGTGATGTACCGACTTGCTGAGGTCTTGCCATCATACGGGTTGATGTTGAACGGCTTATATTTTGGTGGGAATGGAACATCCCTCCATTCGGCAGGGTATGGTTGCCGCATTCTGAGGTCTTGAGCGTTTTCTCGGGCATGGAACATGGCTCGGAGCTCCTGGACCTCTCTTCTTACTTCTCGGGCCTCATCTGTCGCGATAGGGGATGTTATTTCGGAAGGATTATTGCCCGGGTTTGGTGCCGCTGAGTTCGAGTCCGCATTGACCGCGGGACCCATGCTTGGTTGGCCAGGCGTTCCTTCTTGCAGAGTTGGAAGAGCGGCTTTGATTTCATCTACAGACTTGACCAAGGCCTGTAGTATAGCCTCCAAAGTGTCGATGCGTTGGCGATCGCTGGAACCACCTTGGTTGCTGTCCGTCATGAATACCATCCTTACATGTAGAGTGATAGAAGGAACGGTGGAGGATGTGCCCTCCGAGTCATACCCATGCACCGAGAAGTCATCGGGGTAGGTGGGAATGTTCTCTTCGGGCTCGGACTCGGAGGGAACGGTATCCCCAGCCTCGGAGCTTGCTTCGTCTTGAGAGCCATGGATATCCTCGGAGACATCAGCGTCTGTTGTACCTGATGGGAGAGTGGTTTCCCCGGGCTTGGCTCCTTGAAACATCAGATTGTTGTGTATGTTCGGAGGAGTGCTACCCCCAGTTCCCACGACCCCCAGCGATGTGGATGATGAATTTCCTATTGCAGCAAATTTTGTCTTTGAACGGGTGTGTTGGAATATTTCGGTGGAGGACAGCCGTTTAGACGATGGTTTCTTAGCTGTAGTGGTTGATATCTTGGGGCTGGAGATGCTTGTCTTCTTTTCTCTCCCCTCGGCGGGGATTTTTTGAGTGGAATTGCAGGAGACAACAGGAGGTGCCTCGTCTTCTGAGCTCGGATGCCGTAGTCTTTGGAAGACGGACGGCCGGTCTTCCATTGCTGCCGCGTTGTTGCAACAGCAGTTGACGATGATTTGGGTGCAGTGATGTCCAAGCGAGGACTCTTTGTACGCCGAGGCTCCTTCTCTTTCCTTATGCTTGTGGAGGATCGCCTCACGCAGGTCAGAGGAACCACTTTGTCCTTTTGCCGCCGGGGGCTGGACTCGAGCGGTTCTATGCAACTTCCCATCAGAGGCCCGTGTGATAATCAACGGGACGCCCCGATAGTTAGAGGTTGGGACAGCTGCCTGGGCTTGGTGAGCCCGCGCTGCCCTAGACTTCCTCCTTTTAGCACTTGCGGGTGCGTAATAGGAGGAGTCCAAGTTGAACACCACAGAGTCTGGCTTATCATCCAGAGAACCAACAGAGTCAGGACCGCATGAGAGACGGTAGAAGACTGATCGAGAGAAGCGTAGAACGGTCGCTATACGGCTAGAATTGGGTGCCGTGCAGGCTGTCTGCATGCGGTTGTCTTCTGCCGTTGGATGAGTTGTTTTTATGCGGCTAGGAGTCACGACCGTGCAGGCTGGCCGCATGCGGTTGGCAATTGTGACCGCATGGGTTTTCTGCAAGCGATTGACTTTCTTAGCCGCATGAGTTTTATCCATGTTGTTGGCAACTATAGCCGCATAAGCTATGCGGCTGACAGATGTGGCCGCATGAGTTTTCTCCATGCGGCTGGCGGATGTAGCCGCATGAGCTTTCTTCCTGCGGCTAATACCCTTATGCGGCTCGGATCTCATAGAGTTCCTCTTTGCCCCTGCAAGTCCAGCATCATAGTATTTTCTTCTGCCGGACTTGGGGACAGCAGAGTTGTCTATGGTCTGAAGTGGGGCCGTAGGAGAGTCTTTCTCGCCGTCTTGAGCAACAGAGGGTATTTCTGCAAGAGCTTCAGTAGGAATAAAGGATCGGGGTCTCCACTCCTTGTGGGCCTTCTTTGTGCGGGCTCACTTCTGGATCGGGCCAACGCTCTTGTCGGAGAGCATTTCTTCGAACGCCTGTTGGTCGAACCGGGCGACCAACTTCTGTTACGTGGAGCCAAGCTTGGCTGCATCCGATTGCATCACCAACTCCTCAGCCGTGGAGAAGTTAGTCCCCAGCAGAGTCGCCATCGTGTTTGCCATTGATTGTAAAAGTATAGAACAGTTTTATGGGAGGACTGAACTTAGACTCACAATACAAACTCGCTTGTACAAAGAAAGCCTATGGACGAAAACCTAGGTACATCAATCTAAGTACAATTGTTTATTTTAGATTCTGGAGGGGTGACGATAGAGGCTCGGAAAGGCGACGGCAGCCCTGCCTTACTCCTTGGACGATCGGTATGCAGCCTTGGCTTCTGTGAAGAGATGGTTGGCGTTGACGAAGAAATGCTCTTCTTGCTCTCCTCGTGTTGCTCTTCTGACTTCTCTCTTTCTCTGTGTATTTTCTCTCTGATTATTACGGGGAAGCTCTCTTTATCTATCTCCTTCTGATCGTGTATATTTACAAGGGAATGGCACCTTGCTATTTATAATAGTGGAGGCATCATTAGGGTTTGGATGATTACCCATTCTCAAAGTGGCGGCGGCCTGATGATTAACCAATCTGGGCCATTCGTCTTGAACGTGAAAGATCTGGGCCATTAATACGGATCATGCCAAATCCTATCAACAATTAATGTTGATTGCAATAAATCTTCGTCATGATGATTTGCTGACATCTGCGAATCTTAATGAATAAATTTGATTCATTCTTCTGCCACGTGTCCCAGATTATTGGGATTTGGCCCAAGATTTGATTGACTTTAGGATACGTGTCCCGTCGTCAATGTTGAGCCGCATGAGGAGTGTCGATGTTTGGACCGCATGAGGGTTGTCATGACCGAGCCGCATGAAAGAGTTTATGACCGAGCCGCATGAAGAGTCTCTGTACTTCGAACCGCATGAAGGTTGTCATGACCGAGCAGCATGAATATATTCATGACCGAGCCGCATGGGGGTCTTCATGGCCGAGCCGCATGAGAGTCTTCATGACCGAGCCGCATGGGTCTCTCTGTTCTGGCCGCATGGACTTTGTTTAGTCTGGCCGCATAGATTTGCCTCGAAGTTTGGTGGACAGCGCCACATTTGTGAAGATTTTCCTCATTTCCTAGGACGATGGTGCTTTTTCGTGTCAGTCATTATGACGACTTTATGTCAGGACTGACAGCCGTCAGAGCTATCAGTTGTCAGAGCATTAATTGTGTTTGAATGACGCTGGGTACAGCCGTTCTAAAAAGACACGTGGCTTCCCTCTGTGGGCCGCATGGAGTCCACTCAAGCTGCCTATTTGTTTGAGCCGCATGTCCATGTTGGTGACTTTTGAGCCGCCTGATACTCTTGAGCCGCATGAAGCTCGTCTGATTATGAGCCACATAAAGCTTCCTGGGTTCTATGCCGCATGAAGAATGTCTCAGGACGTCTCATGACCGAGCCGCATGAGGAATGTCTCATGACCGAGCCGCATGAAGGACGTCTCATGACCGAGCCGCATGAGGAATGTCTCATGACCGAGCCGCATGAAGGACGTCTCATGACCGAGCCGCATGAGGAATGTCTCATGACCGAGCCGTATGAAGGACGTCTCATGACCGAGCCGCATGAGGAATGTCTCATGACCGAGCCATATGAAGGACGCCTTATGACTCGCATGAGGAATGTCTCGATCAGCCCGTGCACTTGCTTTGTGGGCCCGGGTATCCCGAACACACGAGTGCGTAGGTATCATGTTTTCTCCCTGATGTGGGGGCTAATAGAAACACTTGCCCCTCGATCTTTGTTGGGAGACTCTTGAGAACCACTCTGTCCATTTGCCGTCGGGGGCTGGACACGGGCGGCTCTGTACAACTTTCCATCAGAGGCCCGCTTAGCGGGACGCTCTTGATGGTCAGAGGTTGGGACAGCTGACTGAGCCCGATGAGCCCGCGCTGCCCTAGACTTCTTCTACTTAGCACCCGAAGGTGCGTAATACGAAGAATCCAAGTTTGGAAGGAGGGAAAAGAAGTTGGTGCCCTTTTCAAAGGAGGAAAAGGGACTCTATTTATAGAATGGAGTGAGCCCTTTCTTCTTCTCCTTTCCGATGTGGGACTAAAAGCAATATTTTCCATGCTTCTACAGCGGGGTACAGACACAGCCATCTACGTACGTTGAAGTGGATCTCACCTCGCAATACGGTCATGGCTGTCTAGATGCATGAGGGTTTATCTACAAGCCAACAGTCTCTTATGGTCAAAAATAAGCCTAGTGTCTCAATCTCAAGCAAGCAAGTAAATGTAACAAGATGCTAGATCATCAGACATACAAAGTAAGGCATCCCATACATTACTTATTCAGATGATCATGAAGCTAGTCATACAAAATGCGAAGACTAGCAAGAGTTAAAGTCATACATGATCAATCCTAGGATTTGTCAATCATGTTACAGCCCTTAGGAAGACAGGAATATAAATTCAACATGAGTTAACACTTACTCGGCGGCTAAACGCCTCAAAAGAATAATTTATAATGGAGTAGGAGAGCAAAATAAAACCTACTCGTTGTCAGGGTTGCGTCTAGTGTTCACCATCTGGCTGAAAGGCTGGAAGATCCTCGGGAGCTACTCCAAAATCTGGCCATACAAAACCAGCTGGGTCAGACCCCAGAAAGAGCAAGTGCCACAAGGAAGGCTTCACTTAAGAACTAAAACCAGCATGTTAGATCACACGGCATAATAAATGACAAAAAAAACTTAGAGTTAAGAATTCAGGGGATAAATGATAAGATAACTAAGAAACTTCTCCAGTAACCAAGTTACAACCCGTAAACCAAACAAGGACCGGGGTTGTAACCCTTCACCTGAACAGAACTTAGTCTCTGACCCATTATCGATAAGGTAAAGCATAAACAGTAACGTACTGAAGTAACCATGTACTGGCCTTGTCTAGACAAGACTAGACTAGACGGGACTCTATCCATCAATCACGGCCAAGCAATGAGTACGGCTTGATACTTTAACTAACTAGGGTTATCACAAGCCTAGTTACTAACAAGATGCATTGAGATTTTCCAACAGCCACAAGCCCTGCAGACTTAATCCAGGTTATCTAGTTACAAGTTGAGAGATTTATATTAGGTGACTTGGGGGTGCAACACATGACAGCGTGCTGGAAATGTGTCCTACTCGACGGCAGGCTACAAGTCCAATTAAAGCGCCCAGATGATGGGACTGCCTATAGCTGGGAAATCTCTTCATGAACTACTTGGTCAATCTAGTCATTATCCTTGTCAGATTCAGTATGAATCCCTGACCGTGAAAAATTAGGTATTCATGTCCTAGTCATGATACAAGACGAGACATGTAGCTTGTACGGGCACAACCATCCACGGTGTCAAGATAAGATTTACTTAGCAAGCAGAGATAGCTATCGCAACAACCTCAAGATTATCATGTTAGATTACTTATCAAGATTACTTGTCAAAAGTGCGCCTCAGCGGGCCACTATCAAGTTTATTCATGCCATGTTAATTGTCAAGAGTGCACCACGACGGATCACTATTTATCATGTAAAGCCATGTTGTCATGTCGTGTTCATGTTAAGTGCACTTGTATGCCAAGAACTTACTGGTTAAGAGTGCGCCACGATGGACCACTGAAGGAGTTATCAGGGAGTGTACGTGTCATACCAAGATCGTGTTTAAAGCTCAGAGTACATGTGCAATCATGAAAAATAACATTATTGGACCAGTCAAGTAAAGAGTACAAGCAAAGTCACAACTCACACTAAGGACCATGGGGACAAACATGGATAATTGCAAGAGATGGCACAAGGGGTCAATGGGGTAAAATGGAGAGCATGCGCCCAAGGTTATGCGCCCACATGCATGCGCCCATGGTCTATGCGCCTGAGGCTATGCGCCTAGGGCTAGTCGTTTCATGAAGAGTCAAGTATTTAGGGAAGGCATGCGCCACATGCATGCACCCACAGGGTGGAGGATATCTTTCATGGCAAGTCGACATATAACAAAGCTATGCGCCCACAGGGTGGAGACTATTTTTCACGGCAAGTGGGCGCATAAGGAAAACTATGCGCCCAAGCAGGGAACACAGGATGAAATTGGCCGCATATAAAGGCTATGCGTCTAGGCAGGGGAGTCCTTGGGTGCATATATAGGGCTATGCGCCCAAGCAGGGAGCATGGGGCCTTGGGCGCATACAAATGGCTATGCGCCCAAAGGAAAGCAGTCGTGGGCGCATGGAAATGCTATGCGCCCAGCACTGTTCTTCTTCCCTAATCCAAGAACTTGTGTTCATGGAACCCATGAACTTCCCAAGTTCACAAATCACTCAAAACAAATCAAAATCCGGGTTTTCAAAGGTTTATTTTGAGTAAAATCAAATTATCTACAACATGGAACAATCAAAACTTAAAAATAGTAAAGTTTGATAGATCAAAACCCAAGAAAATCAAGATTTGAATAAACTTAGATCTACAAGATTTCATCCTCCAAAACAAAAAATGCTCAGTACTAAAGAGTCTTAGAAGCTTGTAGGGAAGACAATAGAACAATTAAAATGGAGTTCCTCCATGAAGCAAGATGACACTTGCCTAAGGATTTGGGATAGAATTAATGGAGAAGGGAAATAAATGAAAGAGTAATGAGGAGAGAGAGTGGAGTTGGGTTATAGGGGGGGTTTATCATGATGAACCACTTGGCCCAAACCAAGCCGAGCTAAACCAAGACCAAACCAAGCCATGCTAGACAAGTCAAAATACGGGTCGGGAATCCATACACGTATACTGGAAATACGTATAACGAAAAACGGGAGTGACAGTGTTTACCTGATCATATGCTATTAATCATACATTTACAGCGTCGTCTGATTGTTCATTTTCTGAGTCGTTTGCTTCACTTTCATGCCATATGCTTGTGTTAGCATATCTCCTGGATGTTGACTTCTTCAGGTAACCCTTTTCATACTTGTTACTTTTTTTGGTTGATGAGGATGCTGTTGTTTGCAAAAACAAAAAGTATTTTTATTACAAACTTTAAAGAATCGTGCACGAGTACAATGAATTTTGGGGAAGTACAACTGTAGGAGTCCGGTCTGATTGACGACCGCTTTGTCCCTTTGACGAGGCAATTGTGGATGGAAGCAAGCTTGTCACTATGTCTCGGAGCTTCTGTTGACGAAAAATCTTCTGTATGGCTCGGTCATATAGAAGTATCGACATAACTTCGGCTTCGATTAACGGTTGAAGAACTTGCTCTTAAGAATTGATGATTAGTGCGATGAGTGCTCAAACTATACCCCTTCTCTCTGTCTCCGTACGTTTGGGGAGTGGAGCTCTATTTATAGAGCCAAGAGATAACCACCTGACAGTTATCCAAAGTAGGCGCTTTATTTTGGATAGGCGCCTAAGCCACTGGACACCATTTTTAAGCATGGGCGCCTTTGACATGTGGCGCCTATGCGGAATAGGCACATGGTCGTGGCCAAGTGATGGGCACGTTCTTCAGGAAATTTGGAGTAGTGTACCATGTCCTTCCGCGTAAGCTTCGTCATCGGCTCCGCTATCTTGGCAAAATCTTTCACGAACTTCCTGTAGTAACATGCTAGCCCCAGGAAACTACAAATCTCTTCTACTGACTTGGGAGATGCCCATGCTTCCACAGCTTCAATCTTCTTGGGATCTACAGAAATCTACTCTCCAGTCACCACATGCCCCAAGAACTCCACTCTGTCCAAGAAGAACTTGCACTTCGAGAGCTTCCCGTACAGATTCTTCTTCCGCAGAATCTCCAAAACAATTCGTAGGTGCTCCACATGCTCCTCCTTGGTCTTCGAATAGATCAAGATGTTGTCAATGAAGACTACAACAAACTTGTCCAAATACTTGTGAAAAACTTTATTCATCAAGTTCATAAACACTGCTGGGGCATTGGTGAGTCCGAACGGCATCATCAAAAATTTATACTGGACGTAACGGGTATTGAAAGCTGTCTTCGGAATATCCTGCTCCCGAACCTTCATCTGATGATATCCCGACTGAAGGTCAATCGTTGAGAAAACCTTCGCCCCACTCAGCTGATCAAACAGCTCATTTATCCACGACAACGGGTATTTATTCTTGATGGTGATGTTATTGAGTGCACGGTAATCGATACACATCCTAACAGTCCTATCCTTCTTCAGCACGAAGAGTACCGGTGCTCCCCAGGGTGAAGCACTGGACCGAATAAAACTCTTGCCTTCCAACTCATCTATATAGGTCTTCAACTCTGCAGCTTCCTTCGGGTTGATCTTGTAGCAATGCTGGGACTTCGGTGCTGATCCGGGCACTAAGTCGATGCTAAACTCCACATCTCGATCTGGCGGCAATCCTGGCAACTCCTCGGGGAAGACATCGAGAAACTCTGCAATCAGCGGGTGCGGCAACTCCTGGTCTTCTGCAACTTCTCCGAAGTAGACTCCCTCTGGCCTCTCTGTGATCCGTCTTCTGACCTTGAACGGCCGAACTCCAGGCGGGCTGAAAGTAACCTTCCCTTCATGGCAGTCTATTATAGTAAACTGCTCACTCAACCAGTCGATGCCGAGGACTATATCAAATCTGGGCAATGGCATCACTAGAAGTCGAGCTCTAAGCTTCCTCCCAGCTATAGTGATAGGGCAATCCACCGTCTCACTAACTGGCACTACCCCTCCTCCTGTCATAATCTGACAGTTCCTCCTAGTGGGCTTAGGTGTAAAGCCATGTCTATGCAGAAACTCATACGATACAAAGCTATGTGTAGCTCCAGAATCAAATAATGTAATGGCAGGAAATGAATATAAAATAATAGAACCTGTAATAACATCTGGAGCTGCCTCATCCTCTCCAACTACGGCCATGACGTAAGCACGTCCCAGCTGTAGTCCTCCTCTCTGCTGCTGGTGCTGTGCAAATCTCTGCTGCTGAGGTGGTAGAGCTGGTCCTCCTCTCTGGGGTACAACAGGTATTGCTCTGGGCGGTACAGGTGGTGGTCCTCCAGCTCCTCGGGGTCCTCCTGCTAGTCTAGCTGTGGCTTGCTGGCAGTCTCTCATCTGATGAGCATCTGATCCGCAGAATAGACAAAGTTCGAGCCTCTTACGACAGACCTCAACGTGGTGTCCTGGCCGATGACAGTATGTGCAAGTGATCCCCTGCTGTCTCTGATGCTGCTGGAGCTCTGGCAGGACGATGCTGAACTGCTGTCGGCTGTGGTGGCCTCGTCTGAGTCTGAATCTGAGTCCTCTTCGCCGGTGCCTGGTAGCTGATGCTGTCGATGTCCCGGTCCCTCTTCAGCTTCGGATCCGCCTCCTTCTCTACAGCCTGAGAAATCTTAAGGATGCTCGCATAAGTCGTCGCCTGGCTGATCGCCACTGCATGCCGCAACACTCTGGTGAGGCCCTTCTTGAACCTCCAAGCTCTATCCTCTGGTGCATGGACTAGGTTCTCCGCGAACCTGCTGAGTCGGGTGAACTCCGACGTATACTCTGCCACCATCATGGTCCCCTGCTGTAGTGCCTCGAACTGCATCCGAAGCTCATCTCGCTCCACGTCTGGGAAGAACTTCTCCTTGAACAGATTTTTAAAGTCTGTCCAAAGAACCTGGGGTGCAGCTAACTAAGGCTCCTCTCGGTACCAGGCTCTGGCAAGATCGAAAAGTCACATACTCGTAACTTCCACCTTCAGGTCATCCGGAATCCTCGCCATCTTCAGCGTCCGCTCCGCATTTTCCAGCCACTCATCCGTATATATAATCCGCTCGTGGCCCCAGAAATCCATCGGACAGAGGTTCTGGTAGTCTCTGGCAGTCCCCGGTCTTGGTGCTGCTGGTGCTGGAAGTGCTACCGGTGCTGGTGATGTTGGCTCTCGAGTCCTGAGTGCATCCACGACTGTCGCTCGAAACTGTGCGGCCTGGTGGTTCTGAGCCTCCATGAACTGTTGGAACATGGCCATCACCTGGGCGCCGTCGAACATCATCGTCGGGGGCAACGCAGGAAAGATAGGAGGCGATGGCGAAAGCTACTCTACCGGAACGTCTGGTGCAGACTGTCCCGTACTGCCTGCAACTCCGAGCTGATCCGTGGTCTTCCTCGTATTGACCATCCTGCAATAGAAAGAAAACTTCGTTGATTGACAAACCCTAAAACCTAAAAATAAACAATGTTTTTATAATATCAATGTACCTGATATACCCTTATTTCCCAATTTTTTATACTGTGATCAAGTTTCCCTAGTTTAATCAAGTCCCCCAATAGTACACTAAGACCTAGGTACCATTAGGATAGACCTGCATGGGCCACCACTAAAACATGCCACGACCCGTTCCCAAATAATCGGACACGAGTCGGACACACCCAGCCTTCGTCGTTCGATACGATGAAGTAAGCTGTACCAATCTCTATGGAAACTACAAGTCTAGATAAGAATGAATATAAACCACAACATCTATAATATCGAATCTCAGAATCAAAGTACATGTCTAAGAGTTATTACAATTTCCAGCAAATAAAATGTAAACTAAAATCCCTAATACAAGTCCAAATAAAACTACAAGGGAAAGTACTAGGCTTCCTCAGCCTCTAAGTCCAGAGCAACACCAGCTAGCTTATAGGTACCCCCAGGCTCCTGCCCGTAATAAGTGTCACAGATAGCCTCCATCTCACCTGCAACATATCCTAGTCAGGAGCGGAGCTAAGTATATCCAAGGAAATGAACATAAACATCATGATATGGAAATGAATACAGGAAAAATAATAAGTACGAGAAATAAGAACATGAAATAAAACCTGAACATAAATACTGAGAAGTAAATACAGAGAATACAGGAAACATGAAATAAAACCTGAACATGAAATATACAATGAACCTGACGTGTGCAAAATATCGAAATACATCCAGAGTGTGTGATCGGCTTGGATAGAATCAGGGAACATGAAATGGTACGGCTTCGGTCCCGCGTGCACACGATGCGGGGCCTAAGCTATTCACATGAATTGTAACTCGGGTTTGATCACACATCTGTAGTATTTTCCCTCCCAGACACCAGTAAACTCAGGGAATAAGATACAAGACAATCTCCTGAAATATCGTGTCAACAAGAAGGTACAAGCATGAATATATAAAAACACAAGACATGAAGTAATGGACAAGTCCGAGGAGTATACTTGCCTTGCTCAGGGTGATCGAGGATGTGTAATAAATCTGGATATCCTCCTGTTATAATTTGGTACAATTTGATTAATTTCTAAAATGAAGACACTAACTAGATACTATCAACTAACCAATTAGCTATTGCTTACAGATAAGCTAATTATAGATATAAACTAGCTTGGAATATTACTATACAGTTTAAACTAATCTATATATAAAAAAAAGATACTAAACTCTATGGCAAAAACTATATAAATATTTGAGTAAAACCTTGGTTAGTTATTTAGGACAGTTGTTTAAAATTATAAATTGGAAACACAATTATTTTATAACATGTTAACAAAACTCAACCTATCCCTACTGTTGCTACTAACTTAACTTCTAACCAACAGTCCCACAGCAAGACCACTGTTGGCCCAACAAGCATACTAAGCCAGCTTCATTATAAATAGACCCAGCAGAACTCAACTTCACTCCATAATGCTCAAGTCCAACCCTGTCCAACACTCTAAGAAACCAGCCTAGCTAACTAAATTTAGCAAGATTTTAACTATAAAAGATCCAGTAAGCTATACTAATGTTCTCCACAGTTGCTCCCTCCTCATCAATTCCATTTGACAATAGATTACATAATACACAACTTAAGAAGTTACACTATGTTATATCATGACAAATCACTAAAATCAAACAGCAGACATGGTTCAGCAAGTCTCCAACTCAAGTGTTCCGAATGTTGCCCAGTGCTTCAATGTAACATTCAACATATACTCGTCCAGCGCCAAACCCAGCGATCTCTGCAACTGACACCAACACGACACCAACACGAAGTCCTAACGATGGATACAGACACCCGAACCCCACACACCCGACCATATGCCTGTGCAACCACCCTAATTCTAAGTATGATGAAACTCTTTATTAACAAGGAAGCAGAGGAATTACCTGAAGTAAAACGAATCTGAAGCGAAGACACACTCCTCACAGTCGGACACAATCTTTATGTGTCTAATTCACCACTCTATCCTTCGTTCAGTCATTTCATCAAGCAGTTGGCGAGCAACCAAACAACTTCACGCTCCCGAGTCTCCTTTGTTTCTTCGGAGCCCAGAAAATGCAAGAAAAACTCAGATCCCACAGATCTCAACATAACAGCAGAAGAACCACAAAAGATTTAAGAAATAGGGCTCTCGATCAAGATTTCAACAGAAATTGAGAAATTCAAAGAATATCAAAACATAGCTCAATTCACTCACTTGGATCTAATCTGGTGATCGAATTTGGTCGATGACCTGATCAATTGATCGAACGGTCCTGCCATGGAAAATAATTTGAAGTTCTCAAGAGGATGTAAAGAGTCGGGATCAATTCATGCTCGGATCATCAGTAACTCACCAAGCCACTCTTCATTCTCAGAGTAAGAACACTGGACCGCGGTGATCCGATTGAGTCTGCTGCTCATCATCACGACCCCCACAGAGAAAATGGATCGATTAGATCTGATCTAAGGAAATTTAATTATAGATCTCAACAAGGATTTCTCCTCGCCGACTCGATTTTGAATTTAAAACATTAATCAACACTTACCAGTCTCGTCAGCGGCGATTTGTTAGAAGAGTGAAGAAAGATCCGGGATCCGCTCGTGCCAGCCAACTGGAGAGCCTTCGTCGTCGTCGTCGATCACTGGTGGACTACGGCGCTGCTGCGATCGTGAATGCCGGAGGAACTCGCCTAGCAAGGAACGCTCACCATCGTTAAAGTAACGATCAGGCACTGTCATCCATCTGCTCGTCGCCCAGAGAACCGATCGCCAACGTTGCCATTGGAAAAGCTTCAGAAATTAGGGTTTGTAAAATGGGTTGCAATGAAGAAGAAGAGGCTCAGCTCTGATAGTGAGAATTTTCGAGTAGGAACAAATGAAAGGGACGATGGTTTATATAAGGATTCGAAGTGGTTAGGCCGTTAGAAAACTTGAAGAATTGGCGCACGTTTGAATTGGCAGGGGAAGGTGGTTACTCTGCACATTGCTGATGTGTTGGTAATGCTCGATGGACTGTGGCAGTTAGAGAAATAATTTGAATTCAAACTAAATAGGAAGGGAATGGCTACTGACCCATTTAAATGGACGGCCCAAAACTTCTCTACTTGAAAAGCCCAAATAATATAAAAGCCCAAACTTCTCTATTAGAAATAAAATGAGTCAACTCCTATAAACCAGGGATCCTGAAGTTATTATTTTTTAAAAAAATATACATGAAAATGGGAAAATCATAAAACTTATATTTGGAAAAAGTGAGGTGACAACTTGTGCACTGAGGTACTCGCCGATACAGTTTTCCTATGTTCATATGGCTTGCGCATCGAGGCACTCATCGCTACGATATTTCGATGTTCTTGGTGACTCGTACATTTGATGTACGTTTATATTCAATTATTCTATTTAGTGTTCGATATGCACTACGATATCTCTCAATTGAGCCACGCCTGTGGACTCGATAGGTCAATTTAGCATACAACGATACATTTTACTTAGGCATGACAGAGTAGGAAAGAAGGGTCAAAGTCCTCCCCCCTTAGCCGATACGCCTTGTCGTTTTGCTGAGCCGATGCTGCTCGATTTTATAACTTTGTTGTACGACAAACTCTTCTAACTTAGCTATTCGAGCACTTCATGATGCGTTGAACTACTCGACTGATTCGGCCTACCGTGTCCATGCCTCAGTCCGTTGCGAGACAATATTTTGATTCTGCGGATATCGTTGCAAATAAGGCACAAGATTGACCTCTTATAATTCAGCATAAAATCTTAGCATGCATACGAAACCAACTAAAATTAATACTTATTCGAATCAGACTTATACTTTGTATCGATTCGATTTAATAGATCTTCGAATCGACTTAATACTTTCTTTCGAGCCAACTTAACGCTTTGAGTCTATCCAACTAGATGCATTCCTCGGGCCAACGTAACTCTTGTATCGATTCGCATCGATACTTCTTTAGGTCAACACAGCTCTTCGAGTCAACGACTCAGCATAATGCACCATATGGAGCAAAACATTACATAATATACCACTCAAAACAAGGTTCGTCCTCGCACCGAAACCAACACTCAGTCCAAGTGCTTCTCTCAATCGTTTCACGATCTCGTCCCACTATCGTTGTTCCATTTCAAATATTTGTGCAAGCTTTCATTAACAAACCATTATCTTTCTTGCAGCTCGATTTGAATTTAATATACAACTTGATTTGGATCGTACACATATTTTAGACGTCTCACCAATATATACATTTCAACCAAGCCCAGTGTTAGAAAATTGGAATAAAGCTAACAGATAAATTTTCAATCCTAGATACTTGCCATATCGTACTCTCGATCGGACTTATCTCTAGCGACCGTTCTCAAAAATTTTATAGGAACCCTAGAGGGGGGTGAATAGGGTCAAGCTAACTAATCAGGCACTTAGCAAAAGCTAATGGGCAATTTAAAAATATAAGTGCAAGAGAAGAAGCAAAACAATACCGACACCCGATGTATCCTGGTATCCTCCCAAGGGGCACTCCAGTCTCGAAAATCTATCTGGCTTTAATCCACTATTATCGTAAATAGTACAATGTGAGTTTTCATACGAAGGCTCACCAACTTCTTACACGAGAGCTTTAGTCCGAAGGTCTCTCCGACTTCAACCGAGAGTTTGGATCGGAAGACTCTCCAACTTCAACCGAGAGTTTAGATTCGAAGACTCTCCAACTTCAACCGAGAGTTTGGATCCGAAGACTCTCCAACTTCAACCTTTCATAATAGGTTTTGATCTCCTTATACAACAAGATGAAGATCTCACTTTTCAACTCAATAACTCTAACACAATTTATGGATGGCAAATGAAAACTTTATAGAGTTGTTTGTGGATAAGCTTTGGTGGTTTAGAAATTTTTAGGCTCAAAGCATCAACCTTGAATGAAGGGGTTCAAGACTATTTATAACCAAGGTATTGAAAAGAGCTCAAAGGAAACTTTTCAGTCAGCGATCGGTATACCGTCGGTATGAACCGGTATACCGTCGGAATACCGGTCTGGAATTGCAGCGGCTAAAAATATAGCTGTTGGGATCATTAAATGTTCGAAATCAGACCGTTGGATTTTTAACGTTACTGAATCGGTATACCATCGGTATAGATCGGTATTTCGTCGGTATGCCAATTTTGTAGACAAAAACTTTCTATGAACAAAAATCGGTATACCGTTGGTATAGATCGGTATTTACCGTCGATATGTTGATTTTCATCCAAAAATAATCTTGGGCTAATTTCTACCCTAGCTTTCGATTTTGTCATCCATTGCTTGTACTTATAATTATTCCTAAGACTCATTATAGACTCCAGATATACTGTAGCAGGTGCAGGCTTCTTCAGAGTCTTGAAATGATGATGGCATGGCATGGCTTCTTTCCTTGATAAATGTAGGCTTCTTTCTTGATGGTAGCTGTGCAAAGATATCCAGTTTATGAAAACTGAATACCTTTCGGGGGCTTCGCCCCCGAACCCCCACGAGGTGCGCTTCCCCCTCAACCCCCGTCCGCTGACCGGGCAGCAAAACTCCTGAGTGCGTGGCTCCGGAGACGTCGTCGGGTGGTTCAGAAAAATCTTGTGGAATCCGTCGTCTTTGGCCCACAATGATTTCTTCATTGCAGATGTCCACAATTATCTTGCTTATTGTTTTTCTGCATGTACATGTTAGACGAACAAAATAATATATATGTAGCAAATATGATAAGATAAAGCACAGTAGGACAATGCTAAGTTTAAGTATAAGAGCTATAGTGATAGCATAAATATTAGTGATATCATAATGTTAAACTTAATTGAATAACCATAATCAAAACATAGTTTTGATTTTGGTAACTCAATTAAATTTAAGATATATATAATGAAAACTCATATCACTAATATGTAAAATAATAAGCACATATCACCAAAGGTATAAGTATAAGTATAAATGCTATATTGATAGTATGAAGGTTAGTGATAATGAAATGCTAAACTTAACGGATTAACCATATTAAAAAGCATGATACAATTATTGGGCCAACAATCTTCCTCTTTTGGATTATGGCAAATCGGTTAAGTTTAGTATGGACATAATAGATGCATGTATCACTAATATACAAAAGACATAGCAATATCACTAAAAGCATACCATTTAGATTACTTCTACTTCTCCCCCTTTGACATGATAAAAAATAAGCTCTCTCGTACTAAGAGATAAAAGGAAATCAATCTTAAGTACATAAATCAGAGCATGAGGAAGGCATAAAAAATCATGATCAAGAAATACTAAAAGAAGAACAATGGAAGAAGTGTGTAAAGACAAGTAGAGAAACTACATATCAAATGTAGAGTACCAAATAGAAAATAGCTTGTCAAAACACAATATAGTTGGTAAAACTAAAAGAATTTGAAAATAATCAACAGATAGTTTACCAACATGAAATCCAAGAAAGAAATCCAAAACATAATATGATATAAAATATTACTCTAGTTTTGGAAGAGAATTATGAAATAAAGAATTTCAGTCAAAAGCCATGAGGATTAGATAATTGTAAATAATAGATATCAAAGAAGAAAGATACCAATTGAGATATTGAAATATATAAACTTAATACCAATCGAAATACATAAACTTAAAACATTGATCAATGAAATCATGATAGTCACAATTGTCCACAGATAAATAGTGGAACAAAATAAAGGAATGATCAATGTAAAATAGAGCAATTGATATAAAATGATCTCATTATTTGTAAATCTATTTGCTTATCCAAATTCATGCATTTGAACTCAATTACCTTATCATGCTATACGAATACTCTTTAGATAAAATATGAAGGTAAAGGAGAAAAATACTTGAGAAAGAGAAATTCAGTCGACTTGAATGCTCCCCCTCAACGTACTACCAATATAGATAAAATCATGAATTTTGGGTAAGTCCTCAAAAAGGAAAGCCAAATCAATTAAGCATACAAGGAAAGCTAAATCAATGAAAGCACAATAGTCATCAAGATAAGATACGAAAGTTAATATTAACAAGATGACTTATTTAACCCATATAAAAGAGAGATAATATGATGAAGACTGTCACGCCCCAGAACCAGAATACTGGAGAACGGGGGACAGACACAGCCAGCTACGTACATTGAAGTATAATCTACCTCGATATACGGTCACGGCTGTCTAGATGCATGAGGGTTTATCTACAAGCCAACAGTCTCTTATGGTCATGAACAAACCTAGTGTCTCAATCTCAAGTAAGTAAGTAAATGTTACAAGATGTTAGATCATCAAACATACAAGGTAAGACGTTCCAAACATTACATATTCAGATGATCATGAAGCTAGTCATACAAAATGAGAAGACTAGCAAGAGTTCCAGTCATACATGATCAACCCTAGGATTTGTCAATCATGTTACAGCCCGTAAGCAGACAGTAAGTAAAGTTGCAAACGAGCTAACACTTACTCGGCGGTTAAACGCCTCAAAAGAATATTTTTACAAGAGAGTGGGAGAGCAAAATAAGAACCCACTCGTTGCCAGTGTTGTGCCTAGTGGTCACTATCTGGCAGGAAAGCTGGAGGATCCTCGAGTCCTACTCCAAAATCTGGCCATACAAAACCAGCTGGATCAGACCCCAGAAAGAGCAGGTGCCACAAGGGAGGCTTCACTTAGGAACTAAAACCAGCAAGTTAGAACACAACGCATAATAATAACAAGAAAACCAGAAATAGGATTGTAGGGTGATAAACGATAAGATAACTAAGAAACTATTCTGGTAATCAAGTTACAACCCGTAAACCAAACAAGGACCGGGGTTGTAATCCTTCGCCTAAACATAACTTAGTCTCTAACCAATTATCGACAAGAGTAAAGCATGAACAAGCATGTGCTGAAATAGTCATAGACTGGCATTGCTTAGACAAGACTAGACTGAACTACATCCATCAATCACGGCCAAGCAAAGAGTACGGCTTGATACTTTAACTAGATAGGGTTATCACAAGCCTATTTACTAGCAAGATGCAATGAGATATTTTCGTAGTCACAAGCCCTGCAGCTATCCAGGTTATCCAGGCGAGGTTCATTTAAGAGTTATCAAGAATTATTAGGTGGCTTGGTGTGCAACACATGACAGTGTGCATAGAACTTGTTTCATGAAGTGCCCCACATGATAGTGGGCTGGAAATGTGCCATATTCGACGGCAGGCTATAAGTCCCTCAGGTGTGGCCGGGATAACAGGATCGCCTGTAACTGGAAACATCTCCCTATATGAACTACTTGATCAATCTAGTCATTAACCTAGTCAGATTCAGTATAAATCCTTGACCGTGGGAAATCAGGAATTCATGTCCTAGACATGATGCAAGATGAGACATATAGCTTATACAGGCACAATCAAGAAAGTCACCCACGGTGTCAAGATAAGAGTTACTTAGCAAGTCAGGGTAGCTATCGCAACAGCGTTCAAGATTATCATGTCATGTCAGGTTACTCGTTACTTGTCAACATTACTTGTCAGGAGTGCGCCTCGACGGGCCACTATCAAGATTGTTCATGTCCAGTTACTTGTCAAAAGTGCACCACGTCGGGTCACTATCAAGAATTATCATGTCACTTGATACTTGTCAAGAGTGCGCCTTAACAGGCCACTATCGTGTTTTATTCTTACATTATCAAGAATGAGAAAAACTTGCATAAAATAACTAGTGACATATTCTTGAAGCCAAGGAAAAGATCTACAACTTTCATATTATGAGTTTTTTTGAAGATTCTAGCTACAAAATAACTTAAACAGGCAAAAACAGTGAAATAGAGCAATTTCGGCGCATGGGATTCCTGCACAATCCGCGCATGGAAATTCCTGCACAATCCGCGTATGGGAATTCCTGCACAATCCGTGCATGAGAATTCCTGCACATCCGTGCATGGGAATTTCTGCACATCCGTGCATGGGAATTCCTGCACAATCCGCGCATGGGAATTCCTGTACATCCGCGTATAGGAATTCATGCACATCCGCGCATGGGAATTCCTGCACATTCGCGTATGGGAATTAAACTCACGTTGCATCTTCAGTACATGCGCGTAAGGAACCTACGCGTATGACACGCTCGGAGTCAAAGAATGCTCTGCCGGGACTTCACGGCGCATGGCCTCCCGGGCGCATGGGGTTCCCGGCGCATGGGGTTCATCGTCCCCAAACAGCAAGTTCAGCCATGAAAGTTTCGAAAACTTGCCATGGCCATAACTTCCTCATCCGAAGTCAAAATCAAGCGAAACAAAAGCCAAAACTGCATGAAATTGAATTCTCCACAACATAGAACCATTAATTTTTGGAAATACCAAGTTTTTAGAGATCAAAACCAAGAAAAACAAAAAGAAACTTTAACTCTAGATCTACAAGAATCTATCCATGGGAACCAAAAACTCCAAGTTCTAAAGTGGCTTAGAATCAAGTAAAGAAGAGAATGGAACAATAAAACTTGAGATACATCATGAAGCAAGTTGTACTTGCCTAGGACTTGGTAGGTGGGAGGAGTAAATGGAGAAGATGAAGAAGTAAATATAAATAATGGAGGAGAGAGAAGAAGTTGACTTATATAGCAACCCCTCTCATCTCAACCCAAAATAAACCAAACCAAGCCAAGCCAAGTCAAGTCATGTTGAACCAAGTTGAACTAATCAAGTCAAGATTTAAACCAAGGCTATGCTAAGCAAGATAAGCCAAAATACGAGCCACCTGACAATTGTCAGAAATCCGTATACGTATCCTGAAAAATACGTATAACGGGAAACGGGAGTGACAACTCTACCCACCTTAAAAAAATCTGTCTTCGGAATTTAATCAAGAGGCTAGAGATGACGGGACAAGCTATACTAATCACAAGCAATATATGACTAAGCAATCAATCATACAATCATTCATGCAAGCAAGGAATTAAAGCATAAGGCATAAGAAAGACATTATACCTTATGAGTCAAACAGGTGTGGATATCGCGATCGAATATCATCCTCACGCTTCCACGTTGACTCACCCAAAGAGTGATGGCCCCAAGCAACGCGGACTAGCTTAATAGACTTGTTCTTGAGTGCCTTCTCTCTTCGGTCCAATATGGATACGGGCCTTTCCTCATACGAAAGGTTGGTACCAACAACCAATTTCGAATGATCAAGGATAGGGATCGGATCCGGGATATACCGTCGTAATTGGGATACATGGAATACGTCATGTATCTCACACAACGACGGTGGAAGAGCGAGACGATATGACACATTGCCTACTCGCTCGAGAATATCAAACGGGCCTATATACCTAGGACTAAGCTTTCCCCGTACGCCGAATCGAATGACGCCATAGGTAGGCGAGATCCTAAGGAATACGTGGTCGCCGATAGAGAACTCAAGAGGACGCCGATGAGAATCGGCCCAATGACGATGACGATCTTGTGCAACTCGAAGATGGTCTCTGACTTGTCTGATGTCACGCCCCAGAACCAGAATACTGGAGAGCGGAGGCGTACATAGCCAGCTACGTATATTGGAATAGGATTCATCTCAACTATACGGTCATGGCTGTCTAGATATGAGGGTTTACTACAAGCTAACGGTCTCTTAAGGTCAAGCCTATTGTCTCAATCTCAAGCAAGTAATATAGTTACAAGATGTTTGACCACAAAATATACAATAAAAGGCGTCCCAAATATTACATATCAGCTGATCATAAGGCTAGTCGTACAAAATGCTAGGACTAGCAAGAGTTAAGTTATACATGATCAACCCTAGGATTTGTTAATCATGTTTACAGCCCGTAGGCAGACAGTAAATAAAAGTGCATCGAGCTAACAGGTGCTCGTCGGCTAAACGCCTCAAAAGAATAATTTTACAATAAAGTGAGCGAAACAAAATAGAAAATCCACTCGTAGCCCGGGTTCCTTCTAGTCGCCACCATCGGGCTGGAGGTTCGGTAGATCCTCGGGTGCTGCTCCGAAATCTGGCCACACAAAACCAGCTGGGTCAAACCCCAGAAAGAGCAAGTGCCACAAAGGGGGCCACGAAATAAGAACAAAAGCCAGCATATCAAAACCTAAGAAAATGGAAGAAAAGTACGAGTAATAAAGAGCACGTCAGGACAATAAACGACTAGGAACGTGGAACCATTCTGGGAGCCAGGTTACAACCCGTAAACCAAACAAGGACCGGGGTTGTGACCCTTCGCCTGAATAGCTCCTTCCCCCTACCCAATTATTGGTTAAGCAAGTAAAACAATCATGTTCAGGGGTACCAAGTGCTGGGACTAGACAAGACTTAGACAGGGCTAGACATCATCCATTCACAAGCGGCCAAGCAATTACTACGGCTTACTATTTAACTAACTAGGGTTATCACAAGCCTAATTACTAACAAGATGCAATAAGAATTTTCCAGTCCCAAGCCCTGCAGACCATCCAGTTATCCTTCCGCGGGTTGAGGGTATGGTTGGGTACATCGCCCCGGAGACGATATACCCTTAGGTGACTTAGAGGGTGCAACACATGACAGTGTGCTGGAAATGTGCTCTACTCGTCGGCAAGCTACAAGTCCAATTTAAAGCGCCCAGATAACGAGATTGTCTGTGACTGGAAATTCTCCATGAACTATGGTTAGATCTAATCATTAGCCTAATCCACATTCAGTGCGAATCCCTGACCGTGGGAACCAGGGAGTCACGTCCTAGACATGATGCAAGACAAGATAAGTGGATTGCACAAGCAAGCAAGCAGGAACACCCACGGTGTTAGAGTTGGTTATACAAGTCAAGTTAGCCATCGTAATAGCATCAAGTCAAGTCAAGTTACAAGTTACCAGTCAAGTTACAAGTTACAAGCCAAGAGTGTGCCGCTACGGGCCACTATCAAGTTATCAGATGACAGAGATTAATCATGAATCACAGGT
Organism: Iris pallida; assembly: GCA_029216955.1. Classification (NCBI taxonomy): domain Eukaryota; kingdom Viridiplantae; phylum Streptophyta; class Magnoliopsida; order Asparagales; family Iridaceae; genus Iris; species Iris pallida. The sequence goes on from JANAVB010028820.1 coordinate 11,415,239, forward strand.
TACGAGTCAAGAGTGTACCCCCTTCAGGTCACTATCAAGGAGATCAGAAAGTACCAGGATCATAAATCACAGAAAACCATGAAAACTGTACTAGTCATAGCAAATACTGAAAATCGTGCCAGGTCATGTGGGGCCAAGATAGTTGTGTTGTGTGGAACAAGATCTCAAAACCCAATTCACAAAAGAGAAGCCAAGCTTAAGGAAAATAAAACAAAATCTTCACGAGCCACTGGGTTGCGCAAGGTGCCAAGGGGTTGGGTTGCGCAGGGTTCAAGTGCGCCGGGAGCCAAGGGGGCAGGGGGGTCAAGTGCGCAGGGGATGGATGGTACAGGGAATGGATGGCGCAGGTTACAGGTGGCGTAGGGTGCAGGTGGCGCACGGCCAAGTGTGCAAGGGCGCACGGGGGTCAAGTGCGCAAGGCCGCACGGCCGTGGTGCAGAGGACAAGCGCGCAGGGTGTGCGCGCAGCGGGAGCGCAAGGGGGTATGCGCGCAATAGGTGCGCAAAGGGGGCGCAGCTGCTAGGCGAGATTAGCGCACGCACAAAAGCGCGGCGCAGGCGGGTCCAGCGCGCGCGCAAAGGCGCGGCGCAGCAGGATCAGCGCGCGCACAAAAGCGCGGCGCAGCAGGTCTTCTTCTCCATGGCTGAGCCGAACTTCTCAAGAACACCAAAACTTCAATCTTTCATATCTTGGCCAAATCAAAACCAAATCTAGATTTTCAAAGTTCTAACTTAAGTAAAATTGAATTCTCTTCCACATGGAAGCATCAAAACAAGCAAAAATCAAAGTTTAATAGATCAAAACCAAGAATTTCCGAAAATGGTTAAAACCTAGATCTAGAAAAATGGAAGCTCCAAATCACAAAATTCCAAGTTCTAATGTTGTTCCAAATCATCTAATTAAGCTAATTGACAAATAAAAACAGGTCCTCATGTGGTGGCAAGATGCACTTGCCTATGGTGTTGGTGTTGTGTGGAGGAAGGAAGAAGAAAGAGATGGAGAAGTAAATGGAAAGTTATGAGGAGAGAGAAAAGGTTGGTAGGGTTTTAATGAGGGTGGTTGTGTTGTGTTGAGGGTGGAGCATAGGCTAAGGTGTTCCATGCATATTGAACCAAACCAAACCAATCCTTCTTCACAAAATAAAACCAAGCCATGCCAAAACCCGTTTTACGAGAAAACCAAAAATCTGCAAGTCGAGCCAAAAATACAATTACAGGCCAGAATCTAAAAAAATAAAAATACAGGTCCAGGATACATACAAGCTTAACCAAAATACGTATTCTGAGATATGGGTGTTACAACTCTACCCACCTTAAAAGAATTCCGTCCTCGGAATTTAATCAAGGAGCTAGAGAGACAAGGACAAGTCATACTATTCACATGCAAGCTATACTAAGCAGTCAATCAAACAATCACGCATACAAGCAAGGGACGGAAGGTATAAGGCATGTCATGCCCCAGAACCAGAATACTGGAGAGCGGGGGCAGACATAGCCAGCTACGTATAATAAAATGGAATCTATCTCACCATACGGTCACGGCTGTCTAGATATATGAGGGTTTATCTACAAGCCATCAGTCTCCTATGGTCAATAACAAGCCTAGTGTCTCAATCACAAACAATTAAGTAAATGTCACAAGATGTAAGATCACCAAATATACAATAGTAAGACGTCCCAAACATTACATATTCAGCTGATCATGAAGCTAGTCGTTACAAAATGTGAGACTAGCAAGAGTTTCAGTCATACATGATCAACCCTAGGTTGCCAACCATGTTACAGCCCGTAGGTAGACAGTAAGTAAAGGTGCAATACGAGCTAACACATGCTCGCCGGTTAAACGCCTCAAAAGAATAATTTTTACAATAAAGTGGAAGTACAAAAAAAAATCCACTCGTTGCCAGGATTTCGTCTAGTGGTCACCATATGGCTGGAAGGTCGGTAGATCCTCTGGTGCTGCTCCGGTATCTGGCCATACAAAACCAGCTGGGTCAGACCCCAGAAAGAGTAAGTGCCACAAAGGAGGCTTCACTTAGGAACTAAAACCAACAATTAGCATAAGAATATAATTACATAATAAAAGTCAGTAATTAAGAAAAAGCATGACCGGTGATATACGATGAGATAACCATGAGACTATTCAGATAACCAAGTTACAACCCGTAAACCAAACAAGGACCGGGGTTGTAACTCTTCGTCTGAACGGAACTTGGTATCCCCACCATTTATCAATAAGGCCAGTGTAAATAATCACGATCTCGAGGTAAGGTAAAGCATGTCGAGCATGTCATGGGGTACAACAAGACAATAAACGAAGAGAGAACACAGAACTGCTACGGGAGCCAGGTTACAACCCGTAAACCAAACAAGGATCGGGGTTGTAACCCTTCGCCCGAACAGAACTGGTCTCCTGATCTTTATTGTTAAAAAGCAAGCACAAGTAATCATGCCATGTAACAATCTTGTACAGGATCGAGGCAAAAATAGACAGGGTCAGACTCCATTCAATCAATCATGGCCAAACAATAAGTACGGCTTGATACTTTAACTAACTAAGGTTATCACAGGCCTAATTTACTAGCAAGATGCAATGAGATATTCCATAGCCACAAGCCCTGCAGACCATCCAGGTTATCCAGGTCGAATATTAGGGGTTGAATTCAAGTGGGTACATCGTCCAGAAAATGCATGTACCCTTAGGTGACTTAGAGGGTGCAACACATGACAGTGTGCTGGAAATGTGCCCTACTTGACGCAGGCTACAGATCCCAAAAGTGCCCAGGTAACGGGATTACCTGTAGCTGGAAAATCTCTTCATGACAACTATGTTAATCTAGTTATTAGCATTAGTCCATTTCAGTATGTACCCCTGACCGTGGTACTCAGGGGTCCCATCCTAAGCATGATGTAAGACAAGACTGATTCATTGCATAAGCACAATCGTCTACGGTGCCCAGGTTGTTTATACTTATCAAGTCATGTCATGTCATGTTAGCCGTCGCAACAGCATATTAGGGTATATCATATCAGGTTTTCTTGTCAGGAGTGCGCCACGGCGGACCACTATCATGTATTATCATATCCACTTGGTACTTGTCAAGAGTGCGCCTTAACAGGCCACTATCGTGTTCTGTCCTTACATTATCATGAATGAGAGAAACTTGCATAAAATAACTAGTAACATGTTCTTGAAGCCAAGGAAAAGATCTACAACTTTTATGTTTTGAGTTTTTTTCAAGATTCTAGCTACAAAACAACTTAAACAGGCAAAAACAGTGAAATAGAGCAATTCCGGCGCATAGAATTCCTGTACAATCGGCGCATGAGATTCCTGCACAATCGGCGCGTGAGATTCCTGTACGAATCGGCGTATGGGATTCCTGCATGAATCGGCGCATGGGATTCCTGCACCATCGGCGCATGAGATTCCTACACAAATCGGCGCATGGGATTCCTGCACAAATCGGGGCATGGGATTCCTGCACAAATCGGCGTATAGAATTCCTGCACAATCGGCACATGGGATTCCTGCACGAATCGGTGCATGAGATTCCTGTACGAATCGGCGCATGAGATTCCTGCACGAATCGGCGCATGAGATTCCTGCACGAATCGGCGCATGAGAAACTCACGTTGCGTCTTCAGTACATGCGCGTAGGGAACCTATGCGCATGACACGCTCGGAGTTAAGGGATGCGTTGCTGGGACTTCACGGCACATGGCCTCCCGGTACATGGCCTCCCGGGCGCATGAGGTTCCCGGCGCATGAGGTTCATCGTCCCCAAATAGCAAGTTCAGCCATGAAAGTTTCGAAAACTTGTAATGGCCATAACTTCCTCATCCGGAGTCGAAGTCAAGCGAAACAAAAGCTAAAACTGTATGAAATCGAATTCTCTACAACATGGAACCACTAGTTTTTGGAAATACCAAGTTTTTAGAGATCAAAACTAAGAAAACTAAACAAGAAGGAACTTAAAACTTAGATCTACAAAAATATAACCATCAAAACCGAAAACTTTCGTTTCTAAAGAGGCTTAGAATCTAGTAAGGAAGAGAATGGAACAATAAAACATGAGATCCATCATGAAGCAAGTTTGCACTTGCCTAAGCTCTCTCTCTCTCTCCCTCCTGGTGGTTGAAGAAGTAATGGTAGAGAAGAAGAGTAATGAAGAGAGAGAAAGAGGAGGGGTTAATAAAGGATGATGGGGGTGGTAGGTAGGGGTTTTCTCTTGGTCCATGATGAACCAAGCAACCCAACCCGAACCAAGCCAACCTAAACCAAGATGAACCAAGTAATGAAATACTCAATAAACCAAGCAAGGAGATATACAATACAAGTCAAGATACGTATACGTATTCCAAAATACGTAATACGAACCACAGGCATTACAAGGCATAAGGAAGACATTATACCTTATGAGTCAAACAAGTCGGGATATCGCGATCAGATGTCGTCCTCACGCTCCCACGTTGACTCACCTAAAGAGTGATGACCCCAAGCAACACGGACTAAGTTAATAGTCTTATTCTTGAGTATCTTCTCTCTCCGGTCCAATATAGACACGGGCCTTTCCTCATACGAAAGGTTGGTACCAACAACCAATTTCGAATGGTCTAGGATATGGCTCGGGTCCGGGATGTACCGTCGTAATTGGGATACATGGAATACATCATGTACCTCACTTAGTGGCGGCAGAAGAGCAAGACGATAGGACACATCTCCTACTCGCTCCAGGACATCGAACGGCCCTATATACCTAGGACTAAGCTTTTTTCGTACGCCAAAGCGAATGACGTCGCGGTTAGGCGAGATCCTAAGGAATACATGGTCACCAATAGCAAACTCTAAGGGACGCCGAAGAGCATCGGCCCAATGGCGCTGGCGATCTTGGGCAACTCGAAGATGATCCCTGACTTTTCTGACTACTTCAACTGTCTGGACAATCATTTCTGGACCGAGCATCTGCCTCTCTCCAACATCATCCCACGCTAGCGGGGATCTGCACTTCCTACCGTACAGAGCCTCGAATGGTGCCATCTGGATGCTGACCTGGAAACTATTGTTGTACGAGAATTCCACCAGATACAGGTGTGCTTTCCACGAACCGCCGAAGTCAAGGGTACAAGACCTCAACATGTCTTCAAGAGTCTGGATTGTGCGCTCTGACTGGCGATCTGTCTGCGGATGATAAGCCGAACTGAACTGGAGACGAGTTCCCAAACTCTCTTGCAGGCTACGCCAAAAGTGTGACGTAAACCTTGAATCTCGGTCTGAGGTAATACTGACTGGCACTCCGTGAAGACTGACAATCTGTCTGAGGTACATCTCTACCAACTGAGCCGTTGACTGCCCAACTCTGAATGGAAGAAAATGAGCCACCTTCGTGAGCCTGTCAACTATAACCCAAATAGCATCTCGACCAGCCGGGGATCTAGGCAATCCAGTCACAAAATCCATGGTCACATGCTTCCATTTCCATTCTAGAATCGGCAAGGGCTGAAAAAGTCCAGCGGGACTCTGATGTTCAGCTTTAACCTGCTGGCAAACCAAACACCGAGAGACAAATCGGGCTATCTTCCTCTTCATGCCATTCTACCAGAAATGCTGACGGATATCACAGTACATCTTCGTACCACCGGAATGAATAGAATACTGTGAACTGTGAGCTTCTGCCATGACCTTTTGTCTGATATCTCCACTGGGTACACAAAAACGAGTACCGTGCCGAAGTGTACCATCTTCATGAATGCACAACTCTGTCCTTCTTCCTGCCTCACACTCTGCTCTGAGCCGCTGAAGCTTGGGATTTGTAGACTGCGCCACCCGGATCCTCTCAACTATGCTAGATTGAACCTGTAGACTAGCCATCAATGCCACGCTGGTAGGAAGAACCACTTCAATTCCCATCTTCTGAAGATCTGCCAATAACTCTGGTTGCGCCGTCAGAAAATAAACTCCGGCTCTCCTGCTCAACGCATCTGCTACAACGTTGGCCTTCCCTGGGTGATACTGCAAATCCACATCGTAGTCCACCAGTAGCTCAAGCCATCTTCTCTGCCGTATATTAAGGTCCTTCTGGGTGAAAACATACTTCAGGCTCTTGTGATCAGTAAATATCTCCACTCTATCTCCGTACAAGTAGTACCTCTACAACTTAAGTGCAAACACTGCTGCTGCCAGCTCCAAGTCGTGGGTCGGGTAATTCTTCTCATGATTACGAAGTTGACGTGTTGCATAAGATATTACCTTCCTATGCTGCATCAAGACACACCCCAATCCTCTGCCTGAGCAATAAACTGTGAATCCTCCGGTCCCATCTGGAAGTGTGAGAATAGGAGCCGTTATCAAATCTCGCTTCAACTTCTCAAATGATTCCTGGCACTCTGCTGTCCAAGCAAACTGCACATCCTTGCGGGTCAATTGGGTCATCGGCGCTGAAATCCTTGCAAAATCTGAAACGAATTACCGGTAGTAGCCGGCTAATCCAAGGAAGCTGCGAACTTCTGCCACTGAGCTGGGTACTGGCCATGACTAGATAGCCACAATCTTCTGGGGATCCACTTCTACTTCTCCTCGAGTAATGATGTGACCCAAGTACGAAATATGATCGAACCAGAACTCGCCTTTACTGAACTTGGCGTACAACTGATACTCTCTAAGCGTCTGAAGGACGACTCTGAGATGCTACTCATGCTCCGCTCCACTCTTGCTGTAGACCAGGATATCATCTAGGAACACGATCACGAACTGATCCAAGTAAGGCATGAAAATGCGATTCATGAGGTCCATGAATACGGCCGGCGCATTGGTCGCTCCAAAGGACATAACAAGGAACTCCCAATGTCCATACCTAGATCGACAAGCTGTCTTCGGAATATCCTGCCCTCTGACTCTGATCTGGTGGTATCCTGATCGTAAGTCTATCTTCGAAAACACTGAAGCCCCCTTGAGTTGATCAAACAAGTCATCTATCCTCGGGAGAGGGTATCTGTTCTTGATTGTCACTGAGTTCAAGGTACGATAATCTACACATAGCCTGGACGTACCATCCTTCTTTTTCACAAGAAGCATCGGGGCTCCCCAAGGCGATCCACTTGCACGAATGAATCCCTTGGTCCTGAGTTCTTCAATCATCTTGTACAAAATCTCTAACTCTGAAGGCGCCATCCTGTAGACTCGCTCTGATACTGGTGCTGTTCCGGGGATCAAGTCTATGGTGAACTCAATCTCCCGCTCTGGCGGCATTCCTGGAAGTTCCTCTGGGAAGACATCTAGAAATTCTTCAACTATCCGGGGTAACTGTACTACCGCTACTGCCATCCGCAATACTGGGGAAGATGGCTCCACTGTGCCTCTGGAAAATAAAAACTCTGGCTCTCCTGGAATGCTGAAAACAACTCTGCCAACATGGCAGTCTATCCTAGCATACTGGCTCCTCAACCAATCCATGCCTAGGACTACATCATAGTCTGCCATAGGGAACTCTATAAATCTAGCGGAGAACTCTTTACCGCTAACTACGATTCGATACGAGGAAAACACTCGATCTACTCCCACAAGACCATTACCAGTAAGTATATTAAGCCTCACTGATAATGACTCTGGCTCCAATCCTATCCGTGTCGCGAATCGTGTAGACATGAATGAATGCGATGCACCAGAATTAAATAATACCGATGTTGGAAAAGAGTTGACAAGAATAATACCTGCCACTACCTTACCTGGTGCAACTTCTTCTTCCATAGCCATCATCATGGCCTGACCTCTAGCTGCGGGTCCCCTATGCTGGAAACCTCTCTGCCTGCTCTGCACTTGGGCTTGGGTATACTGTTGCTGGTTCTGCTGATGAAACGCCTGGGCATGAGGCAACAATGGCCTCGGGTACTGCTGCTGCTGCACAGGTGCTGGTCCCCTAACCGATGGACTGGTTAGATTGGAAGAGGACGAACTACCCCTATTCGGGCAGGCTCCTATCTTGTGATCGGCCGCTCCACAAATCAGGCACAAACCCTGCGCTCTACGACAATCGGCTACCACGTGCCCTGGCTTCCCGCAATGAGAACATCCCATCGCGGAAGTCTGCTTCTGCTTCTGCGGGTACGTCGGGGTCGAATGCTAAACCGACGTCACTGAGGCCGCCCGTCGCGGAGTTCCAATGGTCAAACTCCTAGCTGCCGGGGCTGGAGCTGATGATTGGTGCATCTGACAATGGGATCGCTTCCTACCTCCGGTCCTATCCACGATCCTCTGGGAGGTATACTCATGCCTCCTAGCTGCTCTCAAAACTACATCGAACGTCTGGTGCTCGAACTGCTCGACTGCCAGCAAGATCTCCAAATGCAGTCCCTGCTGGAACCGCTGGGCCCTACCAAACTCGGTTGCCACCAAGGTGGGGGCAAACCTACTGAGTCTAGAAAACTCAGTCGCATAACCGTCGACTGTTCTGCCTCATTGCTTCAAGTTGGTAAATCTCGCCTGCAGGTCGTACCGAGCTACAGCATCAAAATACTTCGTCTGGAATCTCTCTAAACACCGCCCAAGCAATGGGTGCCACTAATCCCATGGCTTGCATCGCCCACCAACTGCGAGCTAAGTCCGGCAACTGTAGGTGTACCACCGCCACCTTCTCATTCTCAGGTGTCCTAGCTGCTTCCAGAATCACCTTGGTATCCTGAAGCCAAGCGTACGCGGCAATCGCATCTTCACTGCCGTCGAAGAAGGGAGGGTTCAGGCGCTTGAAGCTGTTGGCCGCGCTGTTCCCTGGGTGACCGCCTCTGGTCAAAGCATCTGCCACTGCCTGGTACAAGGCGTCTCCTCTGCGATCTTGAGAAGTTATCAAGGCCCTGATGAGACCTACCAAGGTGCCATCATCCGGCTCGGCAGGCTGAACGGGTTGAACTGGGGGCTCTCCTCCAGTAGGTATAACTCGGGAGGCAACTCCAGAATGCTAGGCTTGATCTCCCGGTTGCTGCTGGTCCACGGGAGGTGCTCCACCTTGCTGATCGGCGGGGTCAGGTACAGTGCCGCTGAAGAAGACGACACAGGGAAACAATAAAGAAGGACCAGGACAGATCAACGATACAAGCATGTGATCAGGTCAAGATTCTCAGGGATTCAGAGGATATGAACGGAGATCAAGGACGAGTACTGATTGAGACATCTATTAGGTAAACCCTCACATTTCTTGATTGACAAGACCTGCATGGGCCACCACTTAAACCATGTCACGCCCCAGAACCAGAATACTGGAGAGCGGGGGCGTACATAGCCAGCTACGTATATTGAAATAGGATTCATCTCAACTATACGGTCACGGCTGTCTAGATATGAGGATTTACTACAAGCCAACGGTCTCTTAAGGTCAAGCCTATTGTCTCAATCTCAAGCAAGTAATATAGTTACAAGATGTTTGACCACCAAATATAAAATAAAAGGTGTCCCAAATATTACATATCAGCTGATCATGAAGCTAGTCGTACAAAATGCTAGGACTATCAAGAGTTAAGTCATACATGATCAACCCTAGGATTTGTTAATCATCTTTACAGCCCGTAGGCAGACAGTAAATAAAAGTACATCGAGCTAACAGGTGCTCGTCGGCTAAACGCCTCAAAAGAATAATTTTACAATAGAGTGAGCGAAACAAAATAGAAAACCCACTCGTAGCCCGGGTTCCTTCTAGTCGCCACCATCGGGCTGGAGGTTCGGTAGATCATCGGGTGCTGCTCCGAAATCTGGTCACACAAAACCAGCTGGGTCAAACCCCAGAAAGAGCAAGTGCCACAAAGGGGGCCACAAAATAAGAACAAAAGCCAGCATATCAAAACCTAAGAAAATAGAAGAAAAGTACGAGTAATAAAGAGCACGTCAGGACAATAAACGACTAGGGACGTGGAACCATTCTGGGAGCCAGGTTACAACCCGTAAACCAAACAAGGACCGGGGTTGTGACCCTTCGCCTGAATAGCTCCTTGCCCCTACCCAATTATTGGTTAAGCAAGTAAAACAATCATGTTCAGGGGTACCAAGTGTTGGGACTAGACAAGACTTAGACAGGGCTAGACATCATCCATTCACAAGCGGCCAAGCAATTACTACGGCTTACTACTTTAACTAACTAGGGTTGTCACAAGCCTAATTACTAACAAGATGCAATGAGAATTTCCTAGTCCCAAGCCCTGCAGACCATCCAGTTATCCTTTCGCGGGTTGAGAGTATGGTTGGGTACATCGCCCCGGAGACGATATACCCTTAGGTGACTTAGAGGGTGCAACACATGACAGTGTACTGGAAATGTGCTCTACTCGTCGGCAAGCTACAAGTCCAATTTAAAGCGCCCAGATAACGAGATTGCCTGTGACTGGAAATTCTCCATGAACTATGGTTAGATCTAATCATTAGCCTAATCCACATTCAGTGCGAATCCCTGACCGTGGGAACCAGGGAGTCACGTCCTAGACATGATGCAAGACAAGACAAGTGGATTGCATAAGCAAGCAAGCAGGAACACCCACGGTGTCAGAGTTGTTTATACAAGTCAAGTTGGCCATCGCAACAGCATCAAGTCAAGTCAAGTTACAAGTCAAGTTACAAGTTACCAGTCAAGTTGCAAGTTACAAGCTAAGAGTGCGCCGCTACGGGCCACTATCAAGTTATCAAGTTACAGAGATTAATCATGAATCACAGGTTACGAGTCAAGAGTGTACCCCCTTCGGGTCACTATCAAGGAGATCAGAAAGTACCAGGATCATAAATCACAGAAAACCATAAAAATCGTACTAGTCATAGCAAATACTGAAAATCGTGCCAGGTCGTGTGGGGCCAAGATAGTTGTGCTGTGTGGAACAAGATCTCAAAACCCAATTCACAAAAGAGAAGCCAAGCTTAAGGAAAATAAAACCAAATCTTCACGAGCCACTGGGTTGCGCAAGGTGCCAAGGGGTTGGGTTGCGCAGGGTTCAAGTGCGCCGGGAGCCAAGGACGCAGGAGGGGTCAAGTGCGTAGGGGATGGATGGTACAGGGAATGGATGGCGCATGTTACAGGTGGCGCAGGGTGCAGGTGGCGTACGGCTAAGTGCGCAAGGGCGCACGGGGGTCGGGTGTGCAGGGGCGCACGGCCAAGTGCGCAAGGGCGCACGGGGGTCAAGTGCGCAGGGGCGCACGGCCAAGTGCTCAAGGGCGCACGGCCGGGGTGCAGGGGGCAAGCATGCAGGGCGCGCGCGCAGCAGGAGCGCAAGGGGGTGTGCGCGTAGTAGGTGCGCAAAGGGGGCGCAGCTGCTAGGCGAGATCAGCGCGCGCACAAAAGCGCGGCGCAGGCGTGTCCAGCGCGCGCGCAAAGGCGCGGTGCAGCAGGATCAGCGCGCGCGCAAAAGCACGGCGCAGCAGGTCTTCTTCTCCATGGCTGAGCCGAACTTCTCAAGAACACCAAAACTTCAATCTTTCATATCTTGGCCAAATCAAAACCAAATCTAGATTTTCAAAGTTCTAACTTGAGTAAAATTGAATTCTCTTCCACATGGAAGCATCAAAACAAGCAAAAATCAAAGTTTAATAGATCAAAACCAAGAATTTCCAAAAATGGTTAAAACCTAGATCTAGAAAAATGGAAGCTCCAAATCACAAAATGCCAAGTTCTAATGTTGTTCCAAATCATCTAATTAAGCTAATTGATAAATAAAAATAGGTCCTCATGTGGTGGCAAGATGCACTTGCCTATGGTGTTGGTGTTGTGTGGAGGAAGGAAGAAGAAGGAGATGGAGAAGTAAATGGAAAGTTATGAGGAGAGAGAAAAGGTTGGTAGGGTTTTAATGAGGGTGGTTGTGTTGTGTTGAGGGTGGAGCATAGGCTAAGTTGTTCCATGCATATTGAACCAAACCAAAACAATCCTTCTTCACAAAATAAAACCAAGCCATGCCAAAACCCGTTTTACGAGAAGACCAAAAATTTGCAAGTCGAGCCAAATATACATTTACAGGCCGGAATCTGAAAAAAATTAAAATACAGGTCCAGGATACATACAAGCTTAACCAAAATACGTGTTCTGAGATATGGGTGTTACATCTGACCACCTCGAAAGTCTGTGAAATTATTTCTGGACCAAGCATCTGTCTCTCGCCTACATCATTCCAGGCTAAAGGAGACCTGCATTTCCTGCCATACAATGCCTCGAAAGGTGCCATCTGAATACTAGCCTGGAAACTGTTATTGTACGAGAACTCCCCTAGGTGCAAGTTATCTTCCCACGAACCACCGAAGTCAAGTGTACATGATCTTAACATATCTTCGAGAGTCTGAATCATGCGTTCTGACTGACCATCTGTCTGCGGATGATATGCTGAAGTAAACTTGAGATGAGTCCCCAAACTCTCTTGAAGTCCGCCAAAAGTGAGATATGAATCTCGAATCTCTGTCTGATTTGATACTAACTGGCACTCCATACAATCTGACTATCTACCTGAGGTACATCTCTGCAAGCTGATCCGTTGACTGGCCAATTCTGAAGGGAATAAAATGAGCTACCTTCGTGAGCCGGTCAACTATAACCCAGATAGCATCTCTCCCAGCTGGAGATTTAGGTAATCTAGTTACAAAATCCATGGTAATGTGCTCCCATTTCCATTCTGGGATCGGTAAAGGTTGAAGAAGTCCAGCTGGTCTCTGATGTTCAGCTTTAACTTATTGGCAAACTAAAAAACGAGAGACAAACTGGGTTATCCTCCTCTTTATACCATACTACCAGAAATACTGACGAATATCACGATACATCTTCGTGCCACCGGGATGAATTGAATACTGAGAACTGTGAGCCTCTGCCATGATCTCCTGTCTGATATTATCACTAGGTACACAAATACGCCTTCCATGTCGGAGAGTACCATCTTCGTGTATACATAACTTTGTTCTCCTTCCTGCTTCACATTCTGCCCTAAGCCGCTGAAGCTTAGAATCTGTTGACTGAGCTATCTTAATCCTCTCAACTATACTGGACTGAACTTGCATGTTGGCCATCAATGCCACATTGGTAGGAAGAACAACTTCAATACCCATCTTCTGAAGGTCTCCTAACAACTCTGCCTGTGCTATTAGAAAATAAACTCCGGCTCTTCTGCTCAACACATCTGCAACTACGTTGGCCTTTCCAGGATGATACTGCAAGTTGATGTCGTAATCCACAAGTAACTCTAGCCACCTCCTATGACGCATGTTAAGATCCTTTTGAGTTAACACATACTTAAGACTCTTGTGGTCGATGAAAATCTCTACCCGATCTCCATATAAGTAATGCCTCCAAAGCTTAAGCGCGAAGACCACCGCTGCTAACTCCAAGTCATGGGTTGGGTAATTCCTCTCATGATCACGAAGCTGACGTGACGCATAAGCTACTACCTTCTCATGCTGCATCAAGACACATCCTAATCCCTTGCCGGATGCGTCGTAATAAACTAAAAATCCTCCAGTCCCATCTGGAAGCGTGAGAATGGGTGTCGTCATCAATCCTTGCTTCAACTTCTCAAATGAACTCTGACACTCTGCTGTACAAGCAAACTGCACATCCTTGCGGGTAAACTGCGCCAATGGTACTGAAATTCGAGCAAAGTCTGATACGAACCGCCGGTAATAGCCGGCTAATCCAAGAAAACTGTGAACCTCTGCTACGGTGCTGGAAACTGGCCATGTCTCTACGGCAACTATCTTCTAGGGGTCCACTTCCACTCCACCTCTGGTGATGATGTGACCTAAGTACGAAATACGATCAAGCCAAAATTCGTACTTACTGAACTTCGCGTACAACTAGTGCTTTCTGAGAATCTGAAGAACCACACGGAGGTGTTGCTCATGCTCTGCCTCATTCTTGCTATAGACCAAGATGTCGTCTATAAATACTATCACGAACTGGTCCAAATAGGGAATGAAGATACGATTTATGAGGTCCATGAATACGGCTGGCACATTGGTCGCTCCAAATGGCATAACAAGGAACTCCCAATGCCCATATCTAGATCTGAAGGCTGTATTCGGGATGTCTTGCTCTCTGACTCTGATCTGATGGTACCCAGACCGTAAGTCAATCTTCGAGAATACTGCTTCCCCACTGAGTTGATCAAACAAATCATCTATCCTTGGTAGAGGGTATTTGTTCTTTATTGTTACAGAGTTCAAGGTATGATAATCTACACATAACCTTGACGTACCATCCTTCTTTTTCATAAGAAGCATCGGGGCTCCCCATAGTGATCCACTAGCACGAATAAATCCCTTGGTTCTGAGTTCTTCAATCATCTTGTACAGGATCTCCAACTCTGATGGTGCCATTCTGTAGACTCTCTTCGATACTGGTGCCGTCCCTGGAATCAAGTCGATAGTGAACTCTATCTCTCTCTCTGGCGGCATGCCTGGAAGCTCTTCGGGAAACACATCAGGAAACTCTTCGACGACTCTGGGAAACTGAACTGCTCCTGTTACTGCCATCCGCAATACTGGTGGAGAAGGTTCTACTTCGCCTCTGGAAAACGAAAACTCTTTTTCGTCGGGAATACCAAAAATAATCCTGCCAACATGGCAGTCTATTCTTGCGTATTTATCCTTCAACCAATCTATTCCTAGGACCACATCATAATCGATCATCGGAAATTCTATAAATCTAGCGGGAAACTCTCTACCGCTAACAATGATTCGACACGAGGAAAAGACTATATCTACTCCCACAAGACCATTACCAGTAAGTATATTGAGCCTCACTGATAATGACTCGGGCTCCAGTCCTATCCGTGTAGCGAATCGTGCAGACATAAATGAATGCGATGCACCCGAATCAAATAATATTGATACTAGAAAAGAGTTGACGAGAATGGTACCTGCCACCATCTCACCTGGTACCAACTCCTCCTTTACGGTCAAAGCCATCGCTTGACCTTGCCCTCTGGGTGCTGGTCCCCTCTGCTGGAAACCTCTCTGGCGGTTCTGGTTCTGAGCTTGGACCTCGGCATACTATTGCGGCCTTTGCTGGAAAGCTTGGGCCTGGGGCGACAAGGGCCTCGGGAACTGGTGCTGCTGCTAAACTGGAGCTGGTCCCCTAACCGATGGATTGGTTAGGGTTGATGATGAACTGGCCCTGTACGGATAGGACCCTATCATGTGATCTGATGTCCCACAAGACAAGCACAATCCCTGTGCTCTGCGGCACTCTGAAACAACGTGTCCTGGCTTCCCACAATGAGTGCAGCCCATTGCGGAAGACTGCTTCTGCTTCTGAAGGTACGTCGGTGTCGAGTGCTGAATCGATGAAACTGTAGTAGCCCTTCTAGGGGCTCCAATGGTCAAAGCCCTAGCTGCCGGGGCTGGTGTTGATGAATGGGACATTTGTCCATGGGACCTCTTTCGACCTCCGGTTCGGTCCACTATCCTCTAAGAAGTATACTCATGCCTCTTTGCTGCTCACAAGACGGCATCAAATGTCTGGTGCTCAAACTGCTCCACTGCTAGAATAATCTCTAGGTGGAGTCCCTGCTGGAACCGCTGGGCTCGGTCCAATTCGGTCGCCACCAAGGTGGGAGCAAACCGACTAAGCCTAGAAAACTCGGCCGCATATCCATCGACCGTCCTTCCCATCTGCTTGAGATTGCTGAATCTGGTCTGCAGATCATACCGAGCTACTGTATCAAAGTACTTGATCTGAAACTTGTCACTGAATACCGCCCATAAAACAGGCGTCGCTAATCCAACTGCTTGTATCGCCTACCAGCTGCGGGCTAAGTCCAACAACTGTAGGCGCACAACGGCCACCTTCTCTCCCTCGGGAATCCTAGCTGCCTCTAAAATTACTTCTGTGTCCTGAAGCCATGCATCAGCAGCGATAGCATCTTCACTGTCGTCAAAGAAAAGAGGGTTCAGACGCTTGAAGCTGTTGGCCGCGTTCTTTCCTGGGTAACCAACTCTTCCCATGGCATCTTGTACTGTCTGGTGCAGGGCATCGCCCCGACGATTTTGAGATACAAGCAATTCCCTGATGAGACCCACCAGGGTTCCATTATCAGGCTCTGCAGACTGGACTGGTTGAACTGGGGGCTCTGGGTCCCCGGAATGCATGACTCGGGATGCCGCTCCAGAGTGCTGGGCTTGGTCTCCAGGTTGCTGCTGGTCCACTGGACGTGCTTCGCCTTGCTGATCGGTAGGACAAGGGATAATGTCGCTGAAGAAACGACATAGGGAACAATAAGGAAGGACTATGATAGATCGAGGATATAAACATGTAATCAGGTCAAGATTTCGGAAAGATTAGAAGACATGAGTAGAGATCAAGGGCGAATGCTGATTGAGACATCTATCCGGTAAAACCCTCACACATCTTGATTTACATGACCTGCATGGGCCACCACTTAAACCGTGTCACGCCCCAGAACCAGAATACTGGAGAGCGGGGGACAGACACAGCCAGCTACGTACATTGAAGTATAATCTACCTCGATATACGGTCACGGCTGTCTAGATGCATGAGGGTTTATCTACAAGCCAACAGTCTCTTATGGTCATGAACAAGCTTAGTGTCTCAATCTCAAGCAAGTAAGTAAATGTTACAAAATGTTAGATCATCAAACATACAAGGTAAGGCGTCCCAAACATTACATATTCAGATGATCATGAAGCTAGTCATACAAAATAAGAAGACTAGCAAGAGTTCCAGTCATACATGATCAATCCTAGGATTTGTCAATCATGTTACAGCCCGTAGGCAGACAGTAAGTAAAGTTACAAACGAGCTAACACTTGCTCGGCGGCTAAACGCCTCAAAAGAATATTTTTACAAGAGAATGGGAGAGCAAAATAAGAACCCACCCGTTGCCAGTGTTGCGCCTAGTGGTCACCATC
Organism: Iris pallida; assembly: GCA_029216955.1. Taxonomy (NCBI): domain Eukaryota; kingdom Viridiplantae; phylum Streptophyta; class Magnoliopsida; order Asparagales; family Iridaceae; genus Iris; species Iris pallida. Next base: position 11,432,108 of record JANAVB010028820.1, read on the forward strand.
TGGCAGGAAAGCTGGAGGATCCTCGAGTCCTACTCCAAAATCTGGCCATAAAAACCAGCTGGGTCAGACCCCAGAAAGAGCAAGTGCCACAAGAGAGGCTTCACTTAGGAACTAAAACTAGCAAGTTAGAACACAACGCATAATAATAACAAGAAAACCAGAAATAGGATAGTAGGGTGATAAACGATAAGATAACTAAGAAACTATTCTGGTAACCAAGTTATAACCCGTAAACCAAACAAGGACCGGGGTTGTAACCCTTCACCTGAACAGAACTTAGTCTCTAACCAATTATCGACAAGAGTAAAGCATGAAAAAGCATGTGCTGAAATAGTCATAGACTGGCATTGCTTAGACAAGACTAGACTGAACTACATCCATCAATCATGGCCAAGCAAAGAGTACGGCTTGATACTTTAACTAGCTAGGGTTATCACAAGCCTATTTACTAGCAAGATGCAATAAGATGTTTTCGCAGTCACAAGCCATGCAGCTATCCAGGTTATCCAGGCGAGGTTTATTTAAGAGTTATCAAAAATTATTAGGTGGCTTGGTGTGCAACACATGACAGTGTGCATAGAACTTATTTCATAAAGTTTTCCACATGACAGTGGACTGGAAATGTGCCCTACTCGACGGCAGGCTACAAGTCCCTCAGGTGTGGCCGGGATAACGGGATCGCCTGTAACTGGAAACATCTCTCTATATGAACTATTTGATCAATCTAGTCATTAACCTAGTCAGATTCAGTATAAATCCCTGACCGTAGGAAATCAGGAATTCATGTCCTAGATATGATGCAAGACGAGACATGTAGCTTATACAGGCACAATCAAGAAAGTCACCCACGGTGTCAAGACAAGAGTTACTTAGCAAGTCAGGGTAGCTGTCGCAACAGCGTTCAAGATTATCATGTCATGTCAGGTTACTTGTTACTTGTCAAGATTACTTGTCAGGAGTGCGCCTCGACGGGCCACTATCAAGATTGTTCATGTCCAGTTACTTGTCAAGAGTGCACTACGACGGGTCACTATCAAGAATTATCATGTACTTGATACTTGTCAAGAGTGCGCCTTAACAGGTCACTATCGTGTTCTATCCTTACATTATCATGAATGAGAAAAACTTGCATAAAATAACTAGTGACATATTCTTGAAGCCAAGGAAAAGATCTACAACTTCCATGTTTTGAGTTTTTTCAAGATTCTAGCTACAAAATAACTTAAACAGGCAAAAACAGTAAAATAGAGCAATTTCGGCACATGGGATTCCTGCACATTTCGCGTATGGGAATTCCTGCACATCCGTGCATGGAAATTCCTGTACAATCCGCGCATGGGAATTCCTGCACATCCGCGTATGAGAATTCCTGCACAATCCGCGCATGGGAATTCCTGCACATCCGCGTATGGGAATTCCTGCACAATCCGCGCATGTGAATTCCTGCACATCCGCGCATGGAAATTCCTGTACATCCGTGCATGGGAATTCCTGCACATCCGCGCATGGGAATTAAACTCACGTTGCGTCTTCAGTACATGCGCGTAAGGAACCTACGCGCATGACACGCTGGGAGTCAAAGAATGCGTTGCCGGGACTTCTCGGCGCATGGCCTCCCGGGCGCATGGGGTTCCCGACGAATGGGGTTCATCATCCCCAAACAGCAAGTTCAGCCATGAAAGTTTCGAAAACTTGCCATGGCCATAACTTCCTCATCCGAAGTCGAAATCAAGCGAAACAAAAGCCAAAACTGCATAAAATTGAATTCTCTACAACATAGAACCATTAATTTTGGAAATACCAAGTTTTTAGAGATCAAAACCAAGAAAAACAAAAAGAAAGTTTAACTCTAGATCTACAAGAATCTATCCATGGGAACCAAAAACTCCAAGTTCTAAAGAGGCTTAGAATCAAGTAAAGAAGAGAATGGAACAATAAAACTTGAGATCCATCATTAAGCAAGTTGCACTTGCCTAGGACTTGGTAGGTGGGAGGAGTAAATGGAGAAGATGAAGAAGTAAATGCAAATAATGGAGGAGAGAGAAGAAGTTGACTTATATAGCAACCCCTCTCATCTCAACCCAAAATAAACCAAACCAAGCCAAGCCAAGTCAAGTCATGTTGAACCAAGTTGAACCAATCAAGTCAAGATTTAAACCAAGGCTAAGCTAAGCAAGATAAGCCAAAATACGAGCCACCTGACAATTGTCAGAAATCCGTATACGTATCCTGAAAAATACGTATAACGGGAAACGGGAGTGATAAAGACAATTGTATATACTCTCATAAACCCTTCACAAATAAAGTATCATGACCTCAATCTCTAAGATATAAAAAGAAGAAAATATGGGTCCATGATGAACTAGGTATACGACATATTAAAGGGTATACATGAATTGGACCAATTAATTTGCTCCCCCTCAAAATATGCATATCTAGTTCCAAAGCACTTATAGCATAAAATAGATAACTACAAGATCTAGGGGTAAATCAACTATGGATTTTTCTCCCTTGCTCAACGCATATAAGGCTATAAAATCATCATAAAATGAATAATATCATCTTTAGTCAAGAAGAGATATCCAATTAATAGTCACTAAAGATGAAAGATCAAAAGAATATTCTAATTAAGCACATTTAATCAAAAGATGACATACATTAGCTTATATAGAAGAATCTCATATTTAAATATGATAGATCAATGTATGTTACCTTTTGAGAAAAAAAAGATCATCATGAAAAGAAATAAGGTCAATTAAAACAATCATGATGAGAATCAGAATATAGCTAAAAAATAAAATAAAATAAAACTCAAATATCATGTCCATGATTATCTAATTAAGAAAGAATCGACCAATTTATTACTTTGCATGGACTAGGTATGTTTCTCCATATATGTACCCATCAATGGGTAAAATTCAAACCTTGCTAATGGTAAATTAATAACAAAGGTCCATATGTGGCAATTCATGAGTAGTCAAAGTATAGTAATAAATTAGCTTGATAATCACATAATAAGAAAATATAGGACTACTCAACCATTAGGATCTTTTATCAATAAAAATAAACAAATTAAACATGATCCAACAAATCAAAAAAAAAAATTCAAATCCATATTTATAATAAAATATCATAAATCAATGAAAAATATGGAAAAGAGTCATTCTCATTTAAATGATTGCAAATATAATAAAAAAAGAGATGTAAATGATAATACGATAAAATTATGACTCAAAAGTGAGAGAAATTTAAGAGATACTTGTTAATGACTAATATGGAAGGAGACTTAAAGAAAGGAATCACAAACCTCCAAGAGAAACAAGATCTAATCAAAAATTTGTAAAACTAGTTTTAGAGAACAAACATATGTATCTAAAATAGGATACAAATTATATTTAGAAGAATCACAAATCTTGTTTATGTAAACTAGCATATCATATATAGATTGAAAAGAAAAAACAATAGCTAGATGAGTGAAAGTGATCCAAATTACATAGCTTAACGATATATCACAAATAAGCAAGCTACATAACTAATTAAGATTAATGAGGTAGGCCATTAACAAGATAAATATGCTCATTGACTCTTAGGTCACTAAAAATGAATTAGACTCTAATCAAGTATAGGCCAAAAGAGATATTCATGAAAACATAATAAAATAAATCTCTTTGCCAAGTATTGAGATTAAACCAAGATAATAAAATGATAGATCGATCTAGAGAATGCAAAATATTATAGCCATTATGAAATAAGTGTATTCTCTAGAAATGGAAAAATCTCAACACAAAAGCTCAAACCATAGTGGCTAAGACATAAGAAATATGATGTATCAATTACAAGAATCCTTATGTGCTACCAAAATATTATTAGGCAACAATAATTCTAAAGAAGCATAAACCCAAGGAATGAGCAAGGAAAGATCATTAAGATCAAGAAAGCTAAATGCTAAAGATATCAAAAAGTACATTTTTCAAAGAGCTTTCATAGTGCACCATAGTAAATTATAAAGATATAGACTAGAAAATGTGCACTAATTAAGGAGGTAAATTTAACATAAAAGGTAAAGCACAAAACTATGTGATCCTTAATAGAACATCCATAATTTGTCATGAGCAAGACATTAATAAATATTTTCTCTCAACATCCTAACTTAAAGATATAAAACATATCAAAAGTTAGGAATCATTTATATATATGAAACTATATATATCACGAATAGACATACATAAAAAGATCAAAAATCAATTAAGAACATGTATCCATAATGCCAACCAAAAAGTCAAGAAGATATCATCAAAAAAAGACTTTAAGGAAGAAGCTAATTGATTCAAAAAGCACAAATTTGGTCAAAGTAATCAATAGCTAAAGTATGAGATAAGCACAAATTTGAAGGTAACAAGTATAATTAAATACTCTTCAAGTCAATATAAAACTTTAGCTTAACTCATATGCCCACATAAAGATATTTATACAAAAATATATATCAACATAAGAAATACATGATCTACATGTAAATGGAAATTTAATAAATATAGTCATGTATCCTTAATGAATGTTTGAAAAACTATCACAAATTCAAAATACGTATAAATAAACTTTATTAGGCAAAGACATAATTGATTCATAAAAGGTTTAATCAAAATAAAACATGAGAATCAGTAATAAATATATTATATAAGCACAAGGTTAAAATGGAAGTATAAGTGTATACTTGTCAAGTGATAAGAAGCTTGTGCTAAACACATATATTCACAAATACCGATTAATGTAAATATGACATATTAAATACAAATCGACAAAAAGTAACTATCTCAAAAACTTTAAAGACAGAGAGTTAAAATCATATTAACTCAAATCAAAACCAAGTTCCTATGGACTGGAGTGATATGCATGCTTTATAAATAAAGCTTAAGAATAACGAGCATGCATATATAAATGTGTCACACTAATAGAAAATGAGTGATAAACTACATACCGTGAACTAATCATTTAAGTTAAGTAACTAGTCATGCTAGATAAAAAAATTAATAAAAAAATTAACTAAGCATGCTAGTATTATATCTCACATTGATTTATATAAAAGGCAACTAAATGATATCAATGTGAGCTAGTAGCAAGACATCAAGAGAGACATGCTAGATTCTACAAATATAAACTATTTTAGAGAATTGTTTAGCTTGTTACCAAAGTGGCTCTAGTGGCCACACTTGTGTTGGTACAATTGCTTGGAAGATGACCTTTGAGCTTTGCAACCACCAACATGCTCTTCGGTGCTATGTTCTGATACAAGAAGCTCTACCTACAACATTAGGCAAAGATTTTGGTATCCAAATAAACTTGGATCCATATTTGTTAGCTTTAGGGACCCATATATTATTTACTCTAGCATTGGTAGAAAAACTCCTACGAATAGGACAAGTTAGACTCATGTGTCCAATACGAGAGCATTAGAAACACCTAATACTAGTGTGTGCACATGTATCGGAATGGACATGATTATGAACATGTGACATACTAGAATGATGAATATATCTAGAGTTAGCATGCATGGATTTGATCTTAAGAATATCATGTTATAATAGCAAATCATCATACAAACAAGTAAGAGAATCAAATTTAGCATTTAATGCATAATTCTCTTTTTCTAAAACAATTCTAGAAATAAAATCATCATTTATTTCTTTAAAGGGTCAATAGAAGAATCATGCAAATTATTTAGCTCATGTGTTTGCCTCTTAAGATCTTCTATCGATGAGGAAAGAGATTTGATTTTTAAAATTAAAGCCTCATTCAAACTCTTTAAAGAAACACAAGATGAGTTTTAAGAATAAGTCTAGATAATAAATCATTGTTTTTATTTCTCAAAAACTCATTAGATTCTTTTAAATGAATAACCTTTTCTGAAAGTTCTTCATTTGTAGAATGAAGGTCATCAAGAATCTCTAAGGATTGGTTAGCCATGGCTTTCCACTTAGAGCATTTCTTGCATTTAGAAGAAACATGATTGTCCATGCTACTAGAAGTAAATCCCTCTTTATTGGAGGAGGAGGAATACGATGCCATAGAAAATTTACAAGGATCTACTTTAAGGATATTAAGCCTAACAACAGAGTCCTTGCTCTGATACCAATTGTAGGAACCCTAGGGAGGGTGAATAGGGTCAAGCTAACTAATCAGGCACTTAGTACAAGCTAATGGACAATTTAAAAATAAAAGTGCAAGAGAAGAAGCAAAACAATACCGACACCCGATGTATCCTGGTATCCTCCCAAGGGGCACTCCAGTCCCGGAACTCTATCCGACTTTAATCCACTATTATCGTAAATAGTACAACGTAAGTTTTCATACGAAGGCTCACCAACTACTTACACGAGAGCTTTAGTCCGAAGGTCTCTCCGACTTCAACCGAGAGTTTGGATCCGAAGACTCTCCAACTTCAACCGAGAGTTTGGAATCGAAAACTCTCCAACTTCAACTGAGAGTTTGGATCCGTAGACTCTCCAACTTCAACCTTTCACAATAGGTTTTGATCTCCTTATACAACAAGATGAAGATCTCACTTTTCAACTCAATAACTCTAACACAATTTGTGGATGGCAAATGAAAACTTTATAGAGTTGTTTGTGGATAAGCTTTGGTGGTTTAGAAAATTTTAGGCCCAAAGCATCAACCTTGAATGAAGGGGTTCAAGGCTATTTATAACCAAATCATTGAAAAGAGCTCAAAGGCAACTTTTCAGTCAGCGATCGGTATACCGTCGGTATGAACCGGTATACCGTCGGAATACCGGTCTGGAATTACAACGGCTAGAAATATAGCCGTTGGGATCATTAAATATTCAAAATTCGACCATTGGATTTTCAACGTTAGTGATTCGGTATACCGTCTGTATAGATTAGTATTCCGTCGGTATGCCGATTTTGTAGACAAAAAATTTCTGTGAACAAAAATCGGTATACCGTCGGTATGCCAATTTTCATCCGAAAATGATCCTGGGCTAATTTCTACCCTAGCTTTTGATTTTGTCATCCATTTTTTGTGTTTACAATTATTCATAAAACTCATTACAGACTCCAGATATACTGTAGCAGGTGCAGGCTCCTTCAGAGTCTTGAAATGATGATGGCATGGCATGGCTTCTTTCCTTGATAGATGTTGGCTTCTTCCTTGACGGCAGCTGTCCAAAGATATCCAATTTATAAAAACTGAATACCTTTCGGGGGCTTCGCCCCCGAACCCCCACAGGGTGCGCTGCCCCCTAGACCCCCGTCCGCTGACTGGGCAGCGAAACCCCTGAGTGCGTGGCTCCGGAGATGTCATCGGGTGGTTCAGAGAAATCATGTGGGATCCGTCGTCTTTGGCCCACCATAATTTTTTTTGCATATGTCCACATTGATCTTGCTTATTGCTTTCCTGCATGTACATGTTAGACGAACAAAGCAATATACATGTAGCAAATATGATAAGATAAAGCACAGTAGGACAATGCTAAGTTTAATTATAAGAACTATAGTGATAGCATAAATATTAGTGATATCATAATGTTAAACTTAATTGAATAACTATAATCAAAACATAGTTTTGATTTTGGTAACTCAATTAAATTTAAGATATATATAATGAAAACTCATATCACTAATATGTAAAACAATAAGCACATATCACCAAAGGTATAAGTATAAGTAGAAATGCTATAGTGATAGTATGAAGATTAGTGATAATGAAATGCTAAACTTAATTAGATTAACCATATTCAATAATATGATACAATCATTGGGCCAACAATTTTATCGCATATGTATATTCGATACATACGTGATTCATTCAACAAAGTCACCTCATGCGACGCGATTCAAAATCGCATTTCTTATTTCATAAGTTTCGTATGGACCATCAATTCTATGTGTCGCGTCATGCTGTCGCTCATCCGATCGCAACAAGTTTTTGCAATGCGTTGCGTTCAAAGTCGTTGCCTAACTATTTCTGAAGTCTCACTTTGTAACTCATCTCGATATGATTTCCCTTTGTTGACTTGCAAATGCATCAACATTCAAGGCTACGCTCGCTAGGTGACTTACCTAGACACCGTGCTTAAATTCTTCCGACGCAACTTTAAATTGACGTTGCATAAAGGCCATAATCTATCCAACAGAAAAGCTCGATTCAAGTCGACGATGGTCAAATGCAATAATTGCTTTGACACAAAGGTCTTCTACGATGCGTCTTATGTTCGATTCCTATCGAGTAGAAATTTTCTAGCCAAATTTTCCAACTGGTCCATCTCTTAACATCGAATGTAAGTTCGATTCACGCAAGTTCAATTGCTAGGTGAATCTAAATCCAACGATACAACTCAAAAGTCATTCTCTTACTGGTTGCTCTCGTGTATAGCACGATTCTCGAAATTGCCTATCCGTATCACCAAATTTGTTTGTAAAATTTTTAATTCGATCATCGACCAACATAATTATTCAAGCATTCATCCGACCAATAGTCAAAATCTAACTATATCATTCTCAGAAGAAGATGTCCATCAATTTTCGAAACAATTATTCGATCGTCTAGACTTATCATCAATATGCACCACATTATATCTGTTTTCGACGCAATTCCATATGCGACATCATATGGGTCATCTTATGGGTCTGCAACATTCACATTGATTTGGCGATCGTCCTCTAGGGTCAGCTGGCCCCGAAACTATGCTCGATAATTGTGGATCATTAACGAATGACAGTTACTACGAACCATGCTATATTACTTCGGAACCAAATAACGTTCTGACGAATTCTATGTGACTACCCAAATTAGGACATAATCATTTCTATCATCAAGAATAATTCAAGAATAATTACTGAAGCACAACTATCCTTAAGAATAATTCATGCAGATTCTATGACAATTACTACGAACCATGCTATATTACTTCGAAACCATGCTATATAACTGAGGCGCAACTATCCTCAAGAATAATTCATGCACAACCGTCGATGATTCCGTAATTCACGAAACATCTACTCGTTTAGGATCCGAGTTTATCTACCCACGGTCAACAACCGATAGGCTATACGCATCGAAACAATCGTCGATGACTTTATAGTTTCGTCGGATCAATCACAAAGTTTACGATCAACCAGTTTGACATTCTCGTATTGCTATTTACAAAAATTTCGATATCGTAGGCCCGCTCTATTTTGTATTCTTACATCGTGTTTATGTTTTCTTGCGTATCAATTTCGATAGGTCATATCAATTTCGATAGCGGGATGGTCAACTTTAAAAGATATTTAGATTGATGATCAAAACTATTTTTAAATATAAACTTTAGTTTATAAAAGATATACTAATTTCCTATTATCAATTATCTTTAAGTTTTAATTTATAAAATCTATTTTAAAATGGTATTTGATACATTAGATATTGTTTTGAAATTATTAGATTGAGATTGATCAATCTAATTGATTGATTAAATTCTATGTTAGATTTGAGTAATTGGTTTTAAATATTTATATGATTTTATAATTATAGAAATATAGTGTTTTTGCTAATATTAAGTATTATTATTGTTATCAAATGTTGTATATAGATTAAAATATTTATGTTTTAAAATACTTATTTGAAATGATTTATGGAAAGATTTGATCAATTTATTTTTGATGGATTTAAATCTCTAGGAAGATTTAATCCATATAATTCTTAATCCCTCTCTAATTAGGAACCTTCAACCCATATATAAAGGGAGAGTCCTCTTTGGTTCTCCACAAACCAACACAACCATCATCCACCATAGCCAATCGTGCGTGCATCGTGTCCGTGTATATCATTCTTCTTCCACTATTTTATTTACAATTACATTTCTCTTTCCTGTCCGACACCCCGGACACCAACCAAATCCCCAAATACTCTAACCCTAACCCTAACCCTAATTCCCAAATTCCTAACCCTAACCCAAACTTCTGGCCGTGTACACTCCCGAACTCATCGTTTCTGTGTTCGTCATCTATGCCTCTTCCCGCTGCAGCAATCCGACCGTCCTCCCATCACCACCGCACACTACCAAAATCCTACCACCCGACCAGCTTTTCCGAGACACCTTGTCCTTCCCGAGCACACCCCAACAAATTACCCCATAACTGCTGTCACGCCCCAGAACCAGAATACTGGAGAGCAGGGGCAGACATAGCCAGCTACGTATATTGAAATAGAATACATCTCAACTATACGGTCACGGCTGTCTAGATATGAGGGTTTACTACAAGCCAGCAGTCTCTTAAGGTCAAGCCTATTGTCTCAATCTCAAGCAATTAACAGAGTTGCAAGATATTAGAGCATCAAATATATATATAAGGCGTCCCAAATATTACATATTGGATGATCATGAAGCTAGTCGTACAAAATGATGGGACTAGCAAGAGTTCAGTCATACATGATCAACCCTAGGATTTGTTAATCATGTTTACAGCCCGTAGGCAGACAGTAAGTAAATGTGCATCGAGCTAACAGGTGCTCGTCGGCTAAACGCCTCAAAAGAATAAATTTACATATAAGTGGGTGAAACAAAAAGGAAAACCCACTCTTGGCCCAGGTTCCGTCTAGTTGTCACCATTGGGCTGGAAGCTTGGTAGATCCTCGGGAGCTGCTCCGAAATCTGGCCACACAAAACCAGCTGGGTCAAACCCCAGAAAGAGCAAGTGCCACAAAGGAGGCCACAAATAAGAACAAAAGCCAGCATATCAGAACATAAAGAATAAAAGAAAGTACAAGTAGGAAGGTACACAGGGCGATGAACGACTAGGGACGCGGAACCATTCCGGGAGCCAGGTTACAATCCTTAAACCAGACAAGGACCGGGGTTGTAACCCTTCGCCTGAATAGCTCACTGTCTCTACTCATTTATCGTTAAGATAAGTAAAACAAACATGCTCAGGAGATAGCAGGTACTGGAGCTAGACAAGACTTAGACAAGGCTGGACACCATACATTCACAATCGGCCAAGCAAGTACTACGGCTTACTACTTTAACTAACTAGGGTTATCACAAGCCTAATTACTAACAAGATGCAAGTGAGAAACTTCCAGTCCCAAGCCCTGCAGACCATCCAGTTATCCTTCCGCGGGTTAAGAGTTATAGGTGGGTACATTGTCCGGGAGACAAATGTACCCTTAGGTGACTTAGAGGGTGCAACACTGACTCCTCGGGAAAAGAAGAAAATCTCTGACCAAATCCGTCAGAAGTCCCAGATTGCCACGTGACAATCAGTCATATGCGGCTCCCTGAGAACCCGTTCCATGCGGTTTGATACAACGCTAGCTCATGCGGCTCCCTGGGAACACATTCCCTGCGGCCCAATACAATGCCAGCTCATGCGGCTCACAAAGATTACGCATATGCGGCTCGATGAAGCATCGTCCTATGCGGCTTACAAAGAGTATCTCTCTGCGGTTCGAGGATCGTCAATCCTATGCGGCTCTGACAGGACTCATAATTAAGACACGTGGCATAGGATCAATAAGAGATTTAACCGAATCTCAACAAATATATTTGACATCATCGTCATAATTACTGAGATCAGGGCATATCATTTATCATCAAGCTAATGGGACACGTGGCGAGCAATCAGACATTGGCATAATCAATCACGAGGATTTAAAGCAGCTAGCATTAATTTCTCATAAGATACGATGCTATCCGCATTAATGGCCGAGATTCACTATAATCAGGATCAAGGGTTCAGATAGAATGAAGGAGCGCTGACATTCCAAACAGATAATCATTAGCAAACCCTAATGATCACCCCCCACTCTTACAAATAGCCAGCATCATTCCCTTGTAAAAAAAAAGGGTCGACAACAAAAGAATAAAAAAATAAGAAGAGAGAGATCTACACAGAGAGAGCTCTCCCCTTTTTTTTTCTTGATAATCACAGAGAGAGAGAAGCCAGGAGAGCAATCCGAGGAGAGCAAGAAGAGCATTTCTTCATCAACGTCGAGCATATCTTCCCCGAGCCAAGGCTGCATACTGATCGTCCAAGGAGTAAGACAGAGCGGCCGTCGCTTTCCCGAGCCTCTATCGTCACCCCCCAGAATCAAAAATAAACAATCGTACTTAGTCTGCTGTACCTAGGTTTTCGTCCCTAGGCTTTCTTTGTACGAGCGAGTTTGTATTGTGAGTCTAAGTTCAGTCCTCCGATAATTGTTCTGTTCTTTTACAATCAATGGCAAACACGATGGCGACTCTGTTGGGGAGGACTGAACTTCTCTACGGCTGAGGAGTTGGTGATGCAATCAGATACAGTCAAACTTGGCTCCACACAAAAGAAGATGGTCGTCCGCTTCGACCAACAGGCGTTCGAAGAGATGCTCTCTGAAGGCAGCGCTGGCCCGGCCCAGAAGCACACCCGCACCACGAAGGCTCGCAAAGAATGGAGACCGAAGTCATTTGCTCCTCCTCAAGCCCTCGATGGGATGCCCTCTGTTGCTCAAGACGGCGAGAAGGATTCTCCTGCGGTCCCACTTCAGATCGTAGACAACTCTGCTGTCCCCAAGTTCGGCAGAAGAAAACAATATGATGCTGGACTTGCAGGGACAAAGAGGGACTCTACGCGGACCGAACCGCAGAAGAGTATTAGCCGCAAGGAGAAAGCCCATGCGGCTACATCCGCCAACCGCATGAAGAAAACTCATACGGCTACTTCTGTCAGCCGCATAACTTATGCGACTACAGTTCCCGACAGCATGGATGAGACTCATGCGGCCAGTAAAGTCAATCGTTTGCAGAAAACCTATACGGCCACAGATGCCAACCGCATGCGGCCAGCCTGCACGGTCGTGACCCCTAGCCGCATAAGAACTCGTCCGACGACAGGAGACAACCGCATGCAGACAGCCTGTACGGTTTCCGCTTCCAGCCGTATAGCATCTGCTCCATGCTCCTCTCGATCAGTTTTTGACCGTCTCTCGTACAGTCCGAACCCTGATGACTCTCTGGATGATAAGCCAGACTCTGTGATGTTCAACTTGGACTCTTCCTATTATGCACCCACAAGTGCTAGAAAGAAGAAGTCTAGGGCAGCGCGGGCTCATCAAGCCCAGACAGCTGCCCCAATCTTTGACTATCAGGGCGTCCCGCTGATTATCACACGGGCCTCTGATGGGAAGTTGTACAGAACCGCTCAAGTCCAATCCCCGACGGCGAACGGACAGAGTGGTTCCTCTGACCTGCGTGAGGCGATCCTCCACAAACGCAAGGAAAGAGAAGGGGCCTCGGCGTGCAAAGAATCCTCACATGGACGTCACTGTACCCAGATCATCGTCAATTGCTGCTGCAACAACGCGGCAGTAACGGAAGATCGTCCGTCCGTCTTCCACAGACTACAGTACCCGAACTCAGAAGATGAGGCACCTCCTGTTGTCTCCTGAAATTCTGCTCAGAAGGTCTCTGTCGAGGGGAGAGGGAAGAAGACAAGCATCTCTAGTCCAAAGATATCAGCCACTACAGCTAAGAAATTGTCGGCTAAACGGTTGCCCTCCACCGGAGTATACTAACACACCCGTTCGAAGACAAAATCTGCTGCAACAGGAGACTCATCGTCCTCGACCCTGGGGGTCGTAGGAGCTGGGGGTAGTACTCCTCCGAACGTCCACAATAATCCAACGTTTCAAGGAGACGAACCCCGGGAAACAACCCTCCCATCGGGTACAACAGATGATGATGTCCCCGAGGACATCCATGATTCTCGAGATGAAGCAAGCTCCGAAGCTGGGGGTACTGTCCCTTCCGAGTCCGAACCTGAAGGGAACAGCCCCATATATCTAGATGATTTCTCGACGCATGGGTACGACTCGGAGGGTACATCCTCCACCACTCCTACCGTCACTCCTCATGTGAAGACGGTATTCATGACAGACAGCAATCAAGGCAGTTCCAGCGATCGCCAGCGCATCGACACTTTGGAGGCCATATTGTATGCCTTGGTCAAGTCTGTAGACGAGATCAAAGCGGCACTTCCTACTCTGCAGGGAGTGACACCTGGCCAGACAAGCACAGGTCCCGCAATCAACGTAGATTCAAATTCAGCGGCACCAAACCAGGATAATAATCCTCCCGAGATAACGGCTCCTACCGCGACAGATGAGGCCCGAGAAGTAAGAAGAGAGGTTCAGGAGCTCCGAGCAATGTTCCACGCCCGAGAAAACTCTCAAGACCTCAGAATACCGCAACCATATCCTTCTGAATGGAGGGATGTTCCCTTTCCGCCAAGATATAAGCCGTTCAATATCAACCCATATGATGGCAAGACTTCAGCAAGTCGATACATCAGTTACTTTGAGGTCACTACCGACCATCTGCCCCATGATGACGCTATCCTCACGCGGTTATTCATTGGGGCATTGGAAGGAGTCGCCTTCGATTGGTACCGCAACCTGCCAGACAATTGCATCCACTCCTTCGCTGGCTTCAAACGCTTGTTTTTGGAGAGGTTCTATGAGGTAGGGCAGGACGTTACGATGTCTACCCTCATGGACGTCGTTCAAGGAGAGAAAGAACTGACGAGAAATTACATTGAGCGGTTTCGTCAAACCGCAATGAAGTTACCATCTGGCAACCCGGACTCTTCTTTGATTGAAATTTGCCAAAAGAGACTACTTCCAACAATTAGTCTCTGGATGGGCGAAAGTCAGTTCAAGGACTGGAAGGCTTTTATCATCAGTGCTACAAGTGCTGAAGAACGATTGAAGAAGGCTCGCCAACTGGGGTTGCATATCTCGGAGGGAGAGAACAAGAGCAAGCGTCCCAACACCAGCAACGACAATAGGGGTAGCCCCTCCAACAACCGGGACAACAAAGGCAAGCAGGCTATGGTGACCGATACAGCCCAGAAGCCCGAGCCACAGCCGGCAGACAAACAATGGCCTCAAATCACTTATTCTTTTGAAGACGGTCACGTCAAGCCTATCTTGGACATGCTTATACAAGGAGATAGGATTCAGCTTCCTCCACCAAGACGGAAGCCTCGGCCGGCTGATCTGGAGAACCCAAAGTTCTGCCATTACCATCGCTACGTCCACCATGCTACACATGACTACTACCAACTGAAACGGTATATCCAAAACCTCATCGATTCGAACGCCCTGGCCATCGATTTCGAAGAGGTAACCGTGGCAGCCAACATGGTATCCGTACAATTCGGCAGCTTCCCTCCAACAGAGACTCAGGACGGGGTTATACCCATCCCTCTGGCAACAATGGAGATTGCTAATCTGCCGCCTGCTCGCGATCAAGCCGCTGGTCTAGTACCCCTCACCACATCACGAGGGGAAATCATGTGGGTCCATCCGGACCTAGTCTACGAGGTAACTCAGCCCTCTCCACTTTCTAAAAGAAAAAGTAAAAAAGTCAGATCCTGTCGCACTGCCTCGGCGGAAGAAGAAGAAGTCTCGGCCGTCACTACTCGATCTGGAACACAAGCCCAACCGGTGACCGAAAACGCGACTGATGATCATCCGCCCACTACCAATGATGCTCCGGGACCGGCTCAGCCTTCGACGACCGACAAGCCTAGGCCGAAGGAGACTCGCTTCGACAAGTCCCTCCGGAAGGAGACACCTCAGGGGCTGGAGAGGCCCTACAACTTCGACATCTTAGCGCAATTAGCTAATACCCCGGCCAAATTGTCTTTATATGAACTCCTCAGGCTCTCAAAGGATGTCCGTACGGCTTTAAGTGAGGCGCTCCAAAATGCCGACGCATACTTGGCTCAGGTCAACCTCACGGGAGATAACCAACCTGCAGAGCTCCAAGATAGGGCGTGTACGGGAGCAATGCCCAATATCGTCTTCTCTCCGTAATATATGCTCATCAAAACTAACCTGCATGATCGCCCGCTATACTACACTGGATACATCGGCGACGTAAAGGTGGACCGAATGCACATTGATCCTGGGTCCTCTATAAGCATCATTCCGAAGGGTCTGCTACATCATCTTCGTATTCCGATGCATCGCCTGACACCTACAAGCACCGCCATTAGCGGTTTCAATTCGGACAGGAGCTACCCAATAGAGAAGATCCGTTTGAAGTGTCAGATCGGCGATCTCCAATCAGAAGTCACCTGTTATGTCATAGATGTCGACACTTCTTACAATATCCTTCTGGGGTGGCCTTGGATACACGATTACATGATCGTGCCTTCCACGCTACACCAGTGTTTCAAATATGTCGATAAGCACGGCTTCGTGAGGACAGAGTTTGCCGATATCGATCCCTTCAAGGGGGTCGAATCTTATTACTCAGACTCCTGTCTGTACGAAAAATCAAAGAAGCATCTGGTCGAAGAAGATGTGCAAGCTCACAACAAGACGGCTACAGGATCAGAAGAACCTCTAACGATCCACCTTCAGGCTCGCAAACTGGGCAATTCCGTACCCCTTACGGCCACTCTGCGTAAGAGCGCAATCAGTCTCTCCGCACAAGAAGAACAGATAAGAATCCGGCTGCCAAGGTCCGGCCAAGCGCCGAGATCCATAACAGGGCCACTTACCATCAGACTACCGAGAGTCGGTCAGCTCCAAACGGAGAAGCCCAATCCCTCCGACAGACCGCTCACAATATGCCTTCCCAAGAAGGTTCTTCACCCCGATGCGAGGTCTGACACTTCTAGCGAACCAGCCACCCCTCGCCTCACATCAAGTACCAAACTGGGGGTTGCTAGTTTACCAACAACTCCACGATCTGCTCTGCCAGTTGAGCCTCTGAAGATCAAGCTGACTAGGTCGTCCTCTCAGTCTTCATTTATACAGGGGGTGGCCGAAGAAGAACCAGAATTGGCCAAGTATGTGGCTGTCCACTCCGATACCCCTTTCGCAGATGATGTAATCCCTCTAGAAAAGATACCTTACTTCATCAATAAAGGGTTATCTTTGAACTACACCGAGCTCAATAAGCTATGTACAATGTATGCTATGGAACACGATATAGGCACTCACCTACATACACAGGTGACAAACGTGTACACCGCCATCCGACTTACTCCAGTAGAAGACACTTACCGAATAGTCGAGGGAGGGGACCACCCGATCATCTTCGGCCGGACGAACAACCCACATCCCCTCGCTATGGAAGAAGTCGACTTCGGGTCAGATGCTGGAAGACTGCCTCTGTATCTCTATAGCCCTCAATCCAAATATCTCATGCAGAAACAGGGGTATGATCTAGAGACAACACCAGGACTGAACTACGAAACTGGACGACGATTACCTTTGAAGTCGCCAGCCCCGGCAGGCAAACCACGAAACTACTATAACAAAACCCGATACGGTTTAGGGTATGTAACGCCTACTACGACCCCTGAAAGCTCAGATGAAGAATGCGACTGGCAGTCACATTCAACCGGATCACCGACTTTCGACTCAGATACCAGCATCGGAGATGTGTTCAGACAAGTCATGTCAGTCAACATGGCGTTCGCTGACGCTTACGAGGAAGACGAAGACATCCCCGAAATCCTTGAGCTAGAGCCGTGGGCCCAGCAATTAGACGCGCAATGGGAAAAGCGGTTCGAACTGAGAGAACCTCCTACTGAAGATGAGGTCATACAAGTGGATCTCGGCAGCGAATCTTCTCTAAAACCGATCTTTATCAGTAAAAGCCTGACAAACGAAGAACGAGAATCGCTACTGAAACTTGTCAGAGAATATATCGACGTATTTGCGTGGAGTTACGAGGACATGCCGGGGCTAGACCCCGATATCGCTCTTCACAAACTCAACATACGGCCAGATGCAAAGCCAGTCAAGCAGCAACAACGACGCTTCCGCCCAGGCGTCATGGACGCAGTTGAAGCCGAAGTCAACAAGCTAGTAGCCAGCGGCTTCATTCATGAAGAGCAACATCCTGACTGGATCGCCAACATAGTGTCGGTCCTTAAGAAAAATGGGAAGATCCGAATCTGTATCGACTTCCATAATCTGAATGAGGCATGTCCGAAGGATGAGTTTCCCCTCTCCATCACAGACATCATGATCGACAACACATGCGGCTTTGAACGTATGTCATTCATGGATGGATTCTCGGGGTACAATCAAATCAAGATGTCTCCCGACGACGAAAAGCAGACATCATTCCGAACGCCGATTGGTACATACTGCTATACAGTCATGCCATTCGGTCTAAAGAATGCTGGCGCTACATATCAGCGGGCCATGAGTATCATTTTCCGAGAACATTTACGCAAAATAGTAGAATGCTATGTCGACGACACCGCCGTCAAGAGTCGCCATAAGGAAGATCATCTGCAAGACCTGAGAACGGTATTCGACCTGATGCGAGCCCACAACCTGAAGATGAACCCTACGAAATCATTCTTGGGCGTATCCAGCGGGAAATTCTTAGGCTTCATCATCACGGCGCGGGACATCCATGTAGACCCTGAGAAGACGAAGGCAATCATGGAGATGGGTCCCCCGAAAAATCTCCGCGAACTCAGAGGCCTCCAAGGGAGGCTAGCTTACATCAGGAGGTTCATTTCCAACCTCTCCGGGCGATGCCGACCGTTCACACACCTCATGAAGAAGGGAGTCTCATTCGTATGGGACGAGGAATGCCAGCGTGCTTTCGACGACATCAAAGAATATTTGTCGAATCCCCCAGTCCTGGTGGCCCCGGTCCCCGGAAAACCATTCCTGCTCTATGTACGAGCAATAGAACACTCCCTTGGTGCCCTACTAGCACAAAATAACGATGCAGGCCACGAGCAGGCCATATATTATCTCAGCCGAATGATGATCGGGCCAGAACATCGATATACCGCCGTAGAGAAGGAGTGTCTCGCCCTGGTATTCGCTATTCAAAAGACGCGGCACTATGTCACAGGACAAACCATACATGTGATCTCGCGAGTCAACCCCCTCAGAGTCCTCATGACTAAACCAGGGGCCCTCTGCTCTCGTCTCGCCACATGGGCAATATTGCTGTCCCCTATCATATGATCTTTGTCCCGCAAAAGGCTGTTAAGGGTCAAGCCCTAGCAGACTTTTTGGCAGCCCACCCAGGATCGGAGTCATCCAGAATCTATGAAGAGATCCCAGACGAGGTTGCCGATTCGAATACAGCCACCCACGATAACATATGGCGAATGTTCTTCGATGGCGCCTCAAGGACCGGACCTAAGGGAAACATCGTCGTCGGGGTCGGAGTGGTATTAATTTCTCCTACTGGGCTGGTGATCAATCGCGCCTACTCCCTTACGGAACCCTGCTCCAACAATGTGGCCGAATATAACGCTCTGGTCGTTGGCCTCCAACTTGCAAAAGAGCTGGGGGTAGAATACCTTGAAGCATACGGCGACTCCCAACTAATCGTCAATCAGATCAGGGGCTCATACGAGGTTCGCCATGAAGACATGATCCCCTACTATCAAATTGCGATCAATATTATCTCATCATTCGAGGGATTCTTCATCGAGCACGTCCCCAGACTCCAAAATATCGAAGCCGATGCCCTAGCAGGCCTTGCCGCTTCCTTAGCAGTGCCGAACCAAGCTCATCATTCGGTTGACGTAATAGGCCACGAACTGGTCTGTCCTAAGAACAACGTTCAAGCTATGGCAAGTTATTCCGCCCAGACGGTCGACGACACACCGGACTGGAGACAGCCGTTCATCGACTTCGTCGTATACGACATCCTCCCAGAGAATCCAAAGGAAGCTACCTCTATCGGACGGCGTTCTCTCAGATTCTTCTACGATACAGAGACGAAAATGTTGTATCGCCGCTCCTACGACGGATTATTGCTCCGGTGCTTGTCGAACACGGAAGCTACAGAAGCTGTATGAGAAGCTCACAACGGTGTCTGTGGAGCCCATCAACCCGGCCCTAAGCTACAGGACCGCCTTCGCCGGATGGGCTACTACTGGCCCACGATAATGGCAGATGCGATAGATTATGCCAGAAAATACAAGGCCTGCCAAGTCCACGCAGACTTCATTCACCGACCATCCGAATTTCTACATCCGACAGTGGCGTCCTGGCCATTCGAAGCATGGGGAATGGATATCATTGGTCCAATCACCCCACCTTCCTCTCGAGGACATCGCTTCATACTTGCGATCACTGATTATTTCTCCAAATGGGCGGAAGCTGTCCCACTCGCAGAAGTTAAAACTTCAAACGTGATCATCTTCCTTAAGCATCACGTACCGCTTCGGACTACTACGAAGAATCATCCATGATAATGGTCCACAGTTTATAAGCCATGTATTCTACCGATTCTGCGATAAGTACCGCATTCAGAATGTCGCTTCGACACCATACAACCCGGCAGCAAACGAGTTGGCAGAGGCATTCAACAAAACAATCATCAAGCTCCTCAAGAAGTTCGTCTCCTCCAACAAACGCGACTGGAACGAGAAGCTCGGCGAGTGCTTATGGGCTTATCGTACCACGGTTCGAACAGCCACCGGGAATACACCATTCTCTCTAGTGTACGGGAGCGAGGCAGTCCTCCCTTTGGAGACTCAGATCCCCTCACTCCGCGTCGCCCTCACTTATTAATTGACGACGGATGATAACTACCGACGACGACTACAAGAGTTGGCTTTAGATGAAAAGTGCCTCCTAGCTCAGCAAAGGATCGAGCTATACCAAGCACGCATCTCAGGAGCCTTCAACAAGAAAGTTAAAATCAGAACATTCTAAGTGGGCGATCTTGTTCTGGCAGTCTGGAGGCCGATGGTCATGACTCACAAGACCACCGGTAAGTTCCAGCCAAAATGGGAAGGTCCAATTGTCATCGAGACCGTGTTCTCCAACGGCGCCTACCGTCTCGCTAAGCAGAACGGAGATTTGCTCATGTTGCCCGTCAACGGCAAGCTCCTGAAGAAATACTATGTTTAAACATCATTCTCCAGATTATCGAGTCATGTACTCCTTTAGTACCACTGAACTCTCATCCATCATTCTCCAGATTATCGAGTCATGTACTCCTTTAGTACCACTGAACTCTCATCCATCATTCTCCAGATTATCGAGTCATATACCCCTTTAGTACCACTGAACTCTCATCCACCCTATTTCAGATTATCGAGCCATGCACCCGCTGGTGCCGCCGAACTCTCACTCTCTCAATAGTCCAAATTACCAAGTTATGTACCAGCTGGTGCCTCTGAACTTACATTCCGGTCACTCTTTCAGATAGTAAGTCAAGTATGATTATACCTCTGAACTTTCTTCCTGGCAGAGATCCTCCCTCAGGATTCACTACCCGCACTCCCAGTGCACAAAAAGGGTAGTCGATCCACCAATTTCCGAAACGACCATGTCCTCATTACCTCTGAGTCGTCTTCACTTCCACCAAAAACAAACCGCCCCTCGCATAGAACTTCCACGTTCTCCTACCTCTGAGTCGTTCTATGTACCCAATCTTCATTGAGCCCACTCCTGCCATGTCCTCATTACCTCTGAGTGGGAAGGCTCCGTCGAAGAAATCGTCATATTTGCCATGTCCACATTACCTCTGAGCAAGTATGTCGGTCCTCTTTTAACCTATTATCTGTACCCACAACCGGAGTACGACAAGGATAATAGGTCCACAAATGTCCCCTGTTGACCATAAATGTCCTCTGTTGACCACAAATGTCCTCTGTTGACCACAAATGTCCTCTGTTGGCCACAAATAGCTTCCGTAAAGTCTCTCCTGCCATGTTCTCATTACTGCTGAGCAGGAAGATTTCACGATAAAACCTTCATATTTGCCATGTCATCATAACCTCTGAGCAAATGTGATCGGTTCCCTTTCACCCCATTATCCGCATCCTGAACTAGGGTACGCCAAGGGTAATAGGTCCACAAATATTCATTCGCTAAGCTTCTTAGCATAAATCCACCATCTTACCATGCCCCGGGAGCCCAGCTGCTCTACGGCATTCCCTCCCCCAGTACCGAGAACATCCATGACCACTTTACCGTGGCTGTCCCGGACATCCTATCTAAACTGTTATCCGTACCTAAAACCAAGGTACGCCTAGGATAACAGGTCCACAAATAAATCCCCCAGCAAGTCCAAATTCCATAAACACTGCAAGTGCAAGAAAGAAAAGATGAGTTGAAACATGCTCATTTATTCAAAAATCAAAGGGCTACATCAGCAGGGATCACACCCCCTTGCAAAAAATTAAAAAAAAAGAAAAAAAAGAGAGAAAGAGAGAAGAAGAAGAAGACAGAAAGCCGATCACTGCTCTGGAACACATAACGCCGTAAGACGGTCCTTTATCAAGGCAACCGACCGCTCAAGCTTCTGTCTGGCTCGGCGCTCCGCTTCCTGATTCAACACCGCCGCATCCTCCAGATGAGCATGGGCTCGCCAGTTGTCCTCAAACTTCTTGAAGGCCCGCTCCAGGTTGCAGAGGATCGGGAAATCCTTTCGGCCTCTCGAGCAATCAACTCTTGTTCTGCACGAGCAGCCTCCCACTCTGACTCTAAGAAGACCAACTCCTTCTGGAGTACGAGAATCCGCTCCTTCGTATCAGCTACTCCACGAGAGGCAGATTCTTTCCGGGCTCTACAAGCCTGACTCCGACGATCCAGTCGGTCATAAGAGACGGAGAACTTGTCAAGGTCCCCCTGCACAGCCGGTCCGGCAGTTTCTCGAGCGAGCTTAATCCTGTCCCTAGCAGCGACCAGGAAGCTCCGCTCCCGTTCAGTCGCGGCGGGCAAGCCAGCCTGCCGCACTGCCAGCAGTTGGGTCACAAGCTGGTCAGCCTCTGTCAACTTAGGCTCCAGGAGCACTGCTAATCCCAGTCCGCCAGGAAGACCCTTCAGAGTGTCAATTTGGCCCCGAGCTCCCCGTAGAGACAGAGAAAAAGGGACCTCCCGTTCCACGGCAGCGTTTACACCCCTCCCTAAGTGGCGATAGAAGCTGTCAACCACATCCTGCGTCACCTCGTTCAGAGCCTCCGAGGAAACCGGTGTCAACGGGAGTGTGGCTGGTAGCACGGAAGAAGACGCGACAGAATCTGCCGCTCCTGCCACAAGAGAAACCAACTCCGCATGGAAGGACGCTTGAACATCGGTCAATTCCTCTTCAGCGGCCTGCAGAATTTGGATGCTCGGCAGGGTCGAGAAGTCAATCTCCGGAGCCGTATAAGCAGCCGAAGACGAGGCCGGGGCCAGCACCAACTCCATCCCCATCTGCCCAGAGCTGGCAGGATGTCCCTCAACATGTGATGACGAAGGGGAGGAAACGCTCCTTTCCCCCTGATCACGGTAGACCGGGCCTTCCCCAAGAACATCAGCGGCAGGAGATAAAGGGTCAGGACCTGCACGGCCAAGGCAACCATGAATCGACTTGACCCGAAGGATATGCTGATAGAGCAAATAAGCCCCCTCGGTGGTCAATACGTGGCTCAGCTTACCAGTGGAGGAATGTGGAGGCTGAGGTTCGCCTACAGCCATCACAACCTCTTCACCAACAGCCTCCGAGTCAGGAATAAAAGACTCATCCGCCCTTGCATCCTCGGGAGGGGATGCACCGAGGATGGCGTCATCTCGCTGAAGTTCAGAAATCTCGGAGACGGGCCCAAGGAAACTTTCGTCACCCCGGGCTGGGGCCTCAGCAGCTTGGGAGTCCTTAGCCGCCGCTGAGAGAGCCCCCGCAGAGAGGACCGCGGCACACATGTCGCTAATCAAAGCGGTAAGGGCCGGATCAACTACTGAGGCAGCAGATGGTTCAGGAGAGCCTGGTTCGTCAGACGCCTATAAAGAAAAATGATCAAGTCATATCCCCGAGAGGAAAGAAAGCTACAACAAAGATATAACTCCGACTTGGACTTACCTCCGGAATATCGTCTACACCCTCACCCTTCTCCGTAATAAGCAGCCTACGGGGACCGACAGCCGCTCTCTTTACAGAAAAAGTTACCCTTCCGCCGGTAGGCTCATGCCTGTCCCACTTACGCGAAGGACCAGGCATGGCGGGCGATAGATCTACCCGTACCTCCTCCGACGCAGACGGTAACGGGCCCACTGCTTTGTCAAATACGGCCGACGGTTGTTCCGTAGCCATCTCAGCCGCCATAACGGGAGGCTGACCCGCCATTATTCCATCACCCGAAGAAAAGGAGTCTTCGCCATCCCGCTCATTATCTTCTCAATTGTGTCGAAGGATTCAGAATCGGGCGAAGGAACCCTATTCGTCCCTTTCTTCTTTGCTCTCGACGTCATAGCCTTCTCCGCTAGGCGAGTGCCCACAATGAAGCTAGTCCTCAAGTCAAAATCGAGGGGAGGAGGATTCGCCGTGACATGATACAGGGCTGCTATATGCAGGATTTCATCCATCACATTTGCGGCAGGGACCAAGAAGCTAGTCCGAGTATGACAGGTGTCATAGTAGCTCCAAGCTCTGATACCATCAAGAATGCTGCCTTCAAATCCCAGGTGAGAACTGGGGCGCCCGAGGAATAGCTGACTATACCCAAATTGACGGGCAAACCTACTAGGCAAGTAGGGCTCCAAATACACAGTGTTGCGATTCCGGTAAACTAGATGCGCCGGACGAATGTTGCGCAGCCAGAAATGCATCTTTTCAGGCAAGAAATGAGGAGGTTCGACCCCATCAACATGAACACTCCTCACCTCTTGATCAGTGAAACGAGGAACGGATACGAAGAAATTGTACCCATCCACCCTCGCCAGCATCCTCCGATACGCCGGCATGGTACTACATTCCCAAGGCTGGTGGTGATACTTGAAAAGAAACGCGTCATCACCTGTAACGCCATCTCCCGTCCCGGGTCTCATCAAGGATTGATAATGCAGCAATAGCCATCCCAGCAAGTAATGGTAAGGCAATTCTACACGTTTAAAATCCATTGCCACGTCACGAGCAATGACCTTGGACGAGAAGGCGCGACGACCATGTTGAATACTGCACACCATGGCAGGAAGGAGGGCCAGCCTGACCCCAAAGGCCAACTTTACGGCAGGAAGAATGAAGTGGCGACTGATCCTCTCAATAGAGCCTGCCCTTCCTGAGACCACGCAGTTGCGCAGCCACACCATTAGAAATCCGGCCAAGAGTGCCTTCTCTGACAACCGCCGAGTACCATAACAAAAGTAGCTAAAGGAGTCAATCTGGCTCCCGAACCTGTCACTTTGAGACTTCGACCTCCTGGCAGTCGACATCAAGACCTCCACTTCTTTAGGAGTTAAACGATCTCGGGAAGTAACCCGGCCAGCCGCGCAAAATTTGAAAAGGTATGCAACCCAAGATTTAGTATGGGGAGAGTCCCCCTCCGAGCTGTCATTTTTCTGGATAGTCGTCCGGTGACAGGTGCTATGATGGCATAATAATTCTTGATACACGGTGACGAAACCGGGGAATCGCTGATCCAAATCTTGGAGCTCCTCATTCGTCGGCGTATACACTTCGAAGGGTTCATCCCCCAGGGGAGCTTGGAGACAGCATACATCTCGTGAAGAGCGAGCCCTAATTCTCCAACAGGGGTAAAAAAGGTCCCCGTTCGATGATTGTACATCTCCAAAAGGGCCATGAACAGTGGCTTATTAACGGGCAACCCGTGGCTGGTACCCCGGATAGCGTCATAAAGGTTGACTCCCCGTAAAAACTCTTTATACTTTCGTAGGATCCATGAGGACAGATTAGCCCACGGAGGAATGTGGTGTAACCAGCTCGACAGGACCAACCTACCAATAGGATAGGACCCTTTGCGAGCAAGCTGACTCAGGAAGGTATCAGCCTGGGAGAATGAAAAGTTAGGACCGGGGGTGTTGATGAAGGTACCTGGAACTAACCCCATCACGGACCGACTGGCCGGATCTTTGACTGCGCGCACTGACCCAGTGGCTCTGTTATAACGGATATTACCAACAAACATCCCTGGTCTGGTTGGAGTGAGGGTGTCCGGCATCTGCCTATCCAGAACGATCATATTGAACCACTCAAAAGGGAAATAACGCTTCATAATAGGGATGTGAATCGGCATCCCGTCCAGGTCAAAATCCTAACTCTCCGAAACATTCAACACTCGGGAGTTTTCTACAACCAACGCATCCTCAAAGAGGAAGACCGGTTTCAGATACTTCCCGTCAGACTGCCCAGAGCTTATCATATCAACAAGGAACTGAAAGGATTGAACCCTGATAGCATTTAGTCGCTCCAAAGGTTCATCAACAAGTAGCTGTTCGGAAACTTGACGAACTAAGTCATCCCGATGAACGCCCGAGGCAAACTGACGTGAGCCTACCATAAGTTCCCCAGCAGGATTCACGAGCAGAGTCACTGAAGAAAGGCAAAAGAAACAAGGTCAAAATGATAGCTGAAACGCAAAAACACATGATGCTTATGCTGCTCAGCATAGGTGCGGCTCGGTTTATACAGGTCAGTTCAAATGAGCCTATGCGGCTTAGTTTGAAAGAGCCCATGCGGTCCAGTACGAATAAACTCATGTGGTTCCGTTCGAAGGAAACTCATGCGACTCAATACAGAGGAACTTATGCGGTCCGAAAGGAGTATATTCGGTTCTAAAACGCTTATGCGGCCCTGCAAGGATGAGCTTATGCAGTCCAGCGAGGATGAGCTTATGTGGTCCTGTTAAAGAAGTAGTTACGCAACCACTTTCATGCGGCTCAAACCTGGGTCATACCCCATGCGGCCCAAGCATGAGTCGGACACACAGTGTGCTTTGGAATATAGGCTCGCGCATAAAATATGCGACGTAGCCATGGCAGTTCATATTAAGGGACCCTTACCAGCGATAGGCAGGTGGACGTCGGGGTGAAAAGCGGGCACGTCAGTCAACGGAGGAGCCGCCATGTTCGCCGCCGCAGTCGATGAAGACGCGACTTTCTTGCCCTTCGCTGTCGCAGAAGATGAGGCGGCCTTCGATGCTGCAGCCTTCTTGGGAGCCATTGTCGGTTGCTAAAGGAAGAAGACGAAGAGCAAAGACGGCAAATAGAGAATCAGAGCAAAGAGAGAAGGTAAAGAAAAGCCCCAAGAGGCTAAAAGACTCCTATTTATAGGCAAAAGAGACCCACGAAA
Source organism: Iris pallida (assembly GCA_029216955.1). Taxonomy (NCBI): domain Eukaryota; kingdom Viridiplantae; phylum Streptophyta; class Magnoliopsida; order Asparagales; family Iridaceae; genus Iris; species Iris pallida. The sequence continues at coordinate 11,459,160 of JANAVB010028820.1, forward strand.
TGAACAGACGTCTCAGAGTACGCCTCGGATTACGCGCCGTCTCCAAAGAATAAAGGTAAAACGCTTCGGTCAAGGCAAAACCGACTCTTGGGATCCTCCCCCAAAAGGCGGCGTTAAATCAAATCAAAGGCACTTAATGAAGATTTGCACACGTGTTCAGGACACGTGGCAACAAGTTTATGCGGCCAGATGAATTTATGCGGCTAAGGCACTTATGCGGCTAGGAAGCTCAGGCAGACAGAAAAATCCTATGCGGAATGAACGGGGCCATGCTTCTTGTTCAAAGTATTCCAATTTTTACAAATTGAAAACTTTGAAGGGGGTCCTGTAGAAGCATGAAAAATATTAGAATAATGATCCATACGGCTCTGAGTAAGAAGCTTATGCGGCTCACACAGGAGCGGCCCTATGCGGTTCAAAGAAGACTCTCAATCGCATGCGGCTCGGGAGCGTATGCGGTTCAGCAAGGCATATGCGGCTCGATGGACGCCATGTGTGATCCTTTCCTACAGCTGGTCGTTTGAGTAGTGGCCTCATTTATTGCTCCAGCACGATTCACTGTGGCGGCCCTGACATAAAATTTCATAATGGCCTTGCCATAATGACTAACTCCTCGGGAAAAGAAGAAAATCTCTGACCAAATCCGTCAGAAGTCCCAGATTGCTACGTGGCAATCAGTCATATGCGGCTCCCTGAGAACCTGTTATATGCGGTTCGATACAACGCTAGCTCATGCGGCTCCCTAGGAATACATTCCCTGCGACCCAATACAACGCCAGCTCATGCGGCTCACAAAGATTACGTATATGCGGCTCGATGAAGCATCGTCCTATGCGGCTTATAAAGAGTATCTCTCTGCGGTTCGAGGATCGTCAATCCTATGCGGCTCTGACAGGACTCATAATTAAGACACGTGGCATGGGATCAATAAGAGATTTAACCGAATCTCAACAAATATATTTGACATCATCGTCATAATTACTGAGATCAGGGCATATCATTTATCATCAAGCTAATGGGACACGTGGCGAGCAATCAGACATTGGCATAATCAATCACGAGGATTTAAAGCAGCTAGCATTAATTGCTCATAAGATACGATGCTATCCGCATTAATGGCCGAGATTCACTATAATCAGGATCAAGGGTTCAGATAGAATGAAGGAACGCCGACATTCCAAATAGATAATCATTAGCAAACCCTAATGATCACCCCCCACTCTTATAAATAGCCAGCATCATTCCCTTGTAAAAAAAAAGGGTCGGCAATAAAAGAATAAAAAAATAAGAAGAGAGAGATCTACACAGAGAGAGCTCCCCCTTTTTTTCTTGATAATCACAGAGAGAGAGAGAAGCCAGGAGAGCAATCCGAGGAGAGCAAGAAGAGCATTTCTTCATCAACGTCGAGCAGATCTTCCCCGAGCCAAGGCTGCATACTGATCGTCCAAGGAGTAAGACAGAGCGGCCGTCGCTTTCCCGAGCCTCTATCGTCACCCCCCAGAATCAAAAATAAACAATCGTACTTAGTCTGCTGTACCTAGGTTTTCGTCCCTAGGCTTTCTTTGTACGAGCGAGTTTGTATTGTGAGTCTAAGTTCAGTCCTCCGATAATTGTTCTGTTCTTTTACAATCAATGGCAAACAGCCACGGGCCACTATCAAGTTATCAAGATAAATCATGTCAGGGTGCTTGTTAGGAGTGCTCCATTACGGGTCACTGTCATGTCAGGTTGGTCATGTCAGGAGTGCACCACTACGGGTCACTGTCGTGTTATGCTAGGTCCTTGTCATACCATGCCATGTACAATAGACATTCCAAACATATTAAGTAAATCAAGTTCATGACAAAAGGCGTAAGGATATAAAATGGGCGTAAAATATCTAATACAATATCAATATATATAGGACTATAGAAGAGCCAGGCTTAAAGAAAATAAAACCAAATCTCCAAGAGCCAATGGTTTGCGCAAGGGGTCAGGGGGTTGGATTGCGCAGGAGTCAAGTGCGCCAGGAGGCCAACTGCGCAGGGTGAGCTGCGCAGGGTACCAACTGCGCAGGAGTGAGCTGCGCAGGGTACCAACTGCGCAGGAGTGGATGGCGCAGCAGATGGATTACGCACAGGAGGATTACGCAGGGGTGGATTGTGCAATGGTCGATTGCGCAGGGGTTACTTTGCATATGGCTGGCTTGCGCATGGCTAGCTTGCGCCAGCGCAATCCAGCGCAGCGCAAAGCACTGGCCAAGTGATTGCACAATCGGCCATGCGCTAAGGAGCACAGGCCGGGGGTGCGCAATCGGCCATGCGCTAAAAAGTGCAAGGCAGAGGGCTGTTCTTCCTGGCCGAGAGCAAGTCCAAGAACACCAAGAACTTCAATTCTTCATAACTTAGCCAAATTAAAACCAAATCTAGATTTTCAAAGTTCTAACTTGAGTAAAATCGAATTCTCTTCCACATGGAAGCATCAAAACATACAAAAATCAAAGTTAAATAGATCAAAACCATGTAAATCTGAAAATAGTAAAATCCTAGATCTAGAACAAAGGAAACTCCAAATCACAAAATGTCAAGTTCTAAAGTTGTTCTCCATGGCCTAATCTAGCTAATGGACAAATAAAAAGTGGTGCTTATTTGATGGCAAGGTGCACTTGCCTAATGGGTTGGGGAGTTGTGGAAGAAGGAAGAAGAAGAAAATTAATGGAGAGTAAAGAGGAGATAGAAAGTTTGGTGGAGATATAATGAGGGTGGTTGTGTTGTGTTGAGGGTAGAGTGTAGGTTAAAGTGTTCCACTCATGATGAACCAAACCAAACCAACTTCCACAAAAAAAAACCAAGCCATGGTCCAAAACCCATTTACGAGAAACCAAAATCCGCAAGTCGAGAAAATTAAAATACGTGCCAAAATCAAATACGAGCATAAATACGTAATACAGGAAATGGGGGTGACAACTCTACCCACCTTCAAAGAATTCCGTCCTCGAAATTTAATCAAGGAGCTAGAGATTGCCACGACAAGCTATACTAAGCACAGGCAAGCTACGTTAAGCAGTTCAATCATACAATCATACAATGCAAGCAAGGAAGGGAAAGTGTAAGGCATAAGAAAGACATTATACCTCACGAGTCAAACAGGTAGGGATATCGCGATCGGATGTCGTCCTCACGCTCCCACGTTGACTCACCTAGAGAGTGATGACCCTATGCAACACGGACTAAGTTAATAGTCTTATTCTTGAGCGTCTTTTCTCTCCGGTCCAAAATAGACACGGGCCTCTCCTCATACGAAAGGTTGGTACCAACAACCAATTCCGAATGATCTAAGATATGGCTTGGGTCCGGGATGTACCGTCGTAATTGGAATACATGGAATACATCATGTACCTCACTTAGCGACGGCGGAAGAGCGAGACGATAGGACACATCGCCTACTCGCTCCAGAATATCGAACGGCCCTATATACCTAGGACTAAGCTTTTCCCGTACGCCAAAACGAATGACACCGCGGGTAGGCGAGATCCTAAGGAATACATGGTCGCCGACGGCAAATTCTAAGGGACGTCGATGAGCATCGGCCCAATGGCGCTGGCGATCCTGAGCAACTCGGAGGTGATCTCTGACTTTCCTGACCACTTCAACCGTCTGTGAAATCAGTTCTGGATCGAGCATCTGCCTCTCTCCGACATCGTCCCATGCTAACGGGGATCTGCACTTCCTACCATACAGAGCCTCGAAGGGTGCCATCTGGATACTGGCCTGGAAACTATTGTTGTACGAGAATTCCACCAGGTACAGGTGATCCTCCCACGAACCACCGAAGTCAAAGGTACACGACCGCAACATATCTTCAAGAGTTTGTATAGTACGCTCTGACTGTCCATCTGTCTGCGGATGATACGCTGAGCTGAACTTGAGACGAGTCTCCAAACTTTGATGAAGACCGCGCCAGAAGTGCGATGTGAATCTCGTATCCCTGTCTGATACTATGATGACTGGCACTCCGTGAAGTCTGACGATCTATCTGAGATACATCTCTGCTAGCTGCGCCGTCGACTGTCCAACTCTAAATGGAAGAAAGTGTGCCACCTTGGTAAGCCTATCTACAATGACCCAAATAGCATCCCTGCCTGCCGGAGATCTGGGTAACCCAGTCACGAAATTCATGGTTATGTGTTCCCATTTCCATTCTGGGATCGGTAAAGGTTGAAGAAGTCCTGCTGGCCTCTGATGTTCAGCCTTGACTTGTTGGCAAACCAAATATCGAGAGACATACCGGGCTATCTCCCTCTTCATACCATTCCACCAAAAGTGTTGACGAGTATCTCTGTACATCTTCGTACCGCCTGGGTGAATGGAGTACTACGAACTGTGAGCCTCTGCCATGACTTCCTGTCTGATATCTCTACTGGGTACACAAAGACGCGTGCCGTATCGAAGTGTACCATCCTCATGAATACATAACTCTGGCCTTCTCCCTGCCTCGCACTCTGCTCTGAGCCGCTGAATCTTAGAATCTGTTAACTGTGCGGTTCGGATCCTCTCAACTATGGTGGACTGAATCTGTAGGCTGGCCATCAAGGCCACATTGGAAGGAAGAACCACTTCAATTCCCATCTTCTGAAGATCCGCCAATAGCTCTGGTTGTGCCGTCAGGAAATAAACTCCGGCTCTCCGGCTCAACGCATCTGCTACAACGTTGGCCTTCCCTGGATGATACTGCAAATCCACATCGTAGTCCACCAGTAGCTCGAGCCATCTTCTCTACCGCATATTAAGATCCTTCTGGGTGAAAACATACTTCAGGCTCTTATGATCAGTAAATATCTCCACTCTGTCTCCGTACAAGTAGTGCCTCCACAACTTAAGTGTAAATACTACTGCTGCTAGCTCCAAGTCGTGGGTCGGGTAATTCTTCTCATGATCACGGAGTTGACGTGACGCATAAGCAATTACCTTCCCATGCTGCATCAAAACACATCCCAATCCTCTACCTGAAGCGTCGCAATAAACTGTGAATCCTCCGGTCCCATCTGGAAGGGTGAGAATGGGAGCCGTTATCAAACCTCGCTTCAACTTCTCAAATGATTCCTGACATTCTGCTGTCCAAACGAACGGCACATCCTTGCGGGTCAACTGGGTCATCGGCGCTGAAATCCTTGCAAAATCAGAGACGAACCGTCGGTAGTAGCCGGCCAATCCAAGAAAGCTGTAAACTTCTGCCACTGAGCTGGGTACTGGCCATGCCTCGATAGCCACAATCTTCTGGGGATCTACTTCCACTCCTCCTCTGGTAATGATGTGACCTAAGTAAGAAATGCGATCGAGCCAGAACTCGTATTTACTGAACTTGGCGTACAACTGGTGCTCTCTGAGAATCTGGAGGACAATTCTGAGATGCTGCTCGTACTCTGCTTCACTCTTGCTGTAGACCAGGATGTCATCAAGGAACACTATCACAAACTGGTCCAAGTAAGGCATGAAAATACGGTTCATGAGGTCCATGAACACTGCCGGCGCATTGGTCGCTCCAAAGGGCATAACTAGAAACTCCCAATGCCCGTACCTCGATCTGAATGCTGTCTTCGGGATGTCCTGCTCTTTGACCCTGATCTGGTGGTATCCTGACCGCAAGTCTATCTTCGAGAAAACTGAAGCCCCCTTGAGTTGATCAAACAAGTCATCTATCCTCGGGAGAGGGTATCTGTTCTTGATTGTCACTGAGTTCAAGGTACGATAATCAACACATAGCCTGGACGTACCATCCTTCTTTTTCACAAGAAGCATCGGGGCTCCCCAAGGCGATCCACTTGCACGAATGAATCCTTTGGTCCTGAGTTCTTCAATTATCTTGTACAAAATCTCTAACTCTGAAGGTGCCATTCTGTAGACTCGCTCTGATACTGGTGCTGTCCCGGGAATCAAGTCTATGGTGAACTCAATCTCCCGTTCTAGCGGCATCCCTGGAAGTTACTCTGGGAAGACATCTGAAAGTTCTTCAACTATCCGGGGCAACTGTACTGCTGCTACTGCCATCCGCAATACTGGAGGAGATGGCTCTACTGTGCCTCTGGAAAATGAAAACTCTGGCTCTCCGGGAATACTAAAGACAACTCTGCCAACATGGCAGTCTATCCTAGCATAATGGTTCCTCAACCAATCCATGCCTAGGACTACATCATAGTCTGCCATAGGAAACTCTATGAGCCTAGCGGGGAATTCTCTACCGCTAACTACGATCCGACACGAGGAAAACACTCGATCTACTCCCACAAGACCATTACCAGTAAGTATATTGAGCCTCACTGATAATGACTCGAGCTCCAATCCTATCTGTGTCGCGAATCGTGCAGACATGAATGAATGCGATGCACCAGAATCAAATAATACAGATGCTGGAAAGGTGTTGACGAGAATAGTACCTGCCACTACCTCACCTGGTGCAACTTCTTCTTCCATGGTCATCATCATAGCCTGACCTCTAACTGTGGGTCCTCTCTGCTGGAAACCCCTCTGTCGGTTCTGTGCTGGAGCCTGGGTGATCTGCTGCTGGTTCTGCTGCTGAAAGGCCTGGGCCTGAGGCAACAGTGGCCTCGGGTACTGCTGCTGCTGCTGAACTGGAGCTGGGGCTGGTCCTCTCACCGAAGAACTAGAAAGGTTGGATGATGATGGACCTCCCCTATTCGGGCAGGTCCCTATCTGGTGGTCTGCTCCTCCACAAGCCAGGCACAATCCCTGTGCCCTACGACACTCTGCCACTACATGGCCCGGCTTTCCGCAATGAGAACATCCCACCGCGGAAGACTGCTTCTGCTGCTGCGGGTACGTCGGGGTTGAATGCTGAACCGACGTCACTGAGGCCGCCCGCCTCGGAGTTCCAATGGTTATACCCCTAGGTGCCGGGGCTGGAGCTGAAGATTGGTGCATCTGGTTGTGGGACCGCTTCCTACCTCCGGTCATGTCCACAATTCTCCGGAAGGTATACTCATGCCTCCTTGCTGCCTTCAACACTGCATCGAACGTCTGGTGCTCGAACTGCTCCACAGCCAATAATATCTCTAAGTGCAGCCCTTGCTGGAATTGCTGAGCCCTATCGAACTCGGTTGCCACCAAGGTGGGGGCGAACCTACTCAGCCTGGAAAACTTGGTCGCATAGCCATCGACCGTCCTGCCTCCTTGCTTCAAGTTGGTGAATCTGGTCTGCAGGTCGTATCGTGCCCCCGCATCGAAGTACTTTGTCTGGAATCTCTCTCTGAACGTCGCCCAAGTGACTGGTGCTGCTAATCCCATGGCCTGAGCTGCCCACCAATTGCGAGCCAAGTCTAACAACTGTAGGCGTACCACTGCCACCTTCTCATTCTCAGGTGTCCTAGCTGCTTCTAGAACCACCTCGGTATCCTGAAGCCAAGCGTCTGCGGCAATCGCATCTTCACTGCCGTCAAAGAAGGGAGGGTTCAAGCGCTTGAAACTGTTGGCCGCCTGATTCCCTTGGGGACCTCCTCGATTTAGTGCATCATGAACTTCCTGGTGTAAGGCGTCGCCTCGACGATCTTGGGATGCAAGCAGTTCTCTGATAAGCCCTACCAAAGGTCCCTCATCCTGTCTAGCTGGTTGAACGGGCGGAGCTGCCTGAACTGGAGGTTCCGAGCCTCCGGGAAGCATAACTCGGGAGGCTACTCCAGAGTGCTGAGCTTGATCTTCCTGGCGCTGGGGTGCTTGCTGAGCTTCCTCTGGCTGGTTGGCAGGTCTGGGAGTAATGCCGCTGAAGAAGACGACATAGGGAACAGTAAGGAAGGACTAGGACAGATCAATGATACAAGCGTGTGACCAGGTCAAGAATCTCAGGGATTTGAAGATACGAGCAGAGATCAAGGACGAAATATTGATTGAGACATCTATTCGGTAAACCCTCATATTTCTTGAATGCCAAGACCTGCATGGGCCACCACTTAAACCATGTCACGCCCCAGAACCAGAATACTGGAGAGCGGGGGCAGACATAGCCAGCTACGTATATTGAAATAGAATACATCTCAACTATACGGTCACGGCTGTCTAGATATGAGGGTTTACTACAAGCCAGCAGTCTCTTAAGGTCAAGCCTATTATCTCAATCTCAAGCAATTAACAGAGTTGCAAGATATTAGAGCATCAAATATATATATATATATATAAGGCGTCCCAAATATTACATATTGGATGATCATGAAGCTAGTCGTACAAAATGATGGGACTAGCAAGAGTTCAGTCATACATGATCAACCCTAGGATTTGTTAATCATGTTTACAGCCCGTAGGCAGACAGTAAGTAAATGTGCATCGAGCTAACAGGTGCTCGTCGGCTAAACGCCTCAAAAGAATAAATTTACATATAAGTGGGTGAAACAAAAAGGAAAACCCACTCTTGGCCCGGGTTCCGTCTAGTTGTCACCATTGGCTGGAAGCTTGGTAGATCCTCGGAAGCTGCTCCAAAATCTGGCCACACAAAACCAGTTGGGTCAAACCCCAGAAAGAGCAAGTGCCACAAAGGAGGCCACAAATAAGAACAAAAGCCAGCATATCAGAACATAAAGAATAAAAGAAAGTACAAGTAGGAAGGTACACAGGGCGATGAACGACTAGGGACGCGGAACCATTCCGGAAGCCAGGTTACAATCCTTAAACCGGACAAGGACCGGGGTTGTAACCCTTCGCCTGAATAGCTCACTGTCTCTACTCATTTATCGTTAAGATAAGTAAAACAAACATGCTCAGGAGATAGCAGGTACTGGAGCTAGACAAGACTTAGACAAGGCTGGACACCTTCCATTCACAATCGGCCAAGCAAGTACTACGGCTTACTACTTTAACTAACTAGGGTTATCACAAGCCTAATTACTAACAAGATGCAAGTGAGAAACTCCCAGTCCCAAGCCCTGCAGACCATCCAGTTATCCTTCCGCGGGTTGAGAGTTATAGGTGGGTACATTGCCTGGGAGACAAATGTACCCTTAGGTGACTTAGAGGGTGCAACACATGACAGTGTGCTGGAAATGTGCTCTACTCATCGGCAAGCTACAAGTCCATTAAAGCGCCCAAATAACGAGATTGCCTGTGACTGGGAATTCTCCATGTTCTAGTTTGATCTAATAATTAGCCTAATCCAATTTAGCGCGAGTCCCTGGCCGTGGTACCCAGGAAGTCGCATCCTAGACATGATGCAAGACAAGACAAGTGGATTGTACAAACAAGCAAGCAGGAACACCCACGGTGTCAAGTTGATTATACGAGTTAATTACAAGTTACAAGTCAAGTCAAGTCAGGAGTGCGCCGCCACGGGCCACTATCAAGTTATCAAGATAAATCATGTCAGGGTGCTTGTTAGGAGTACACCATTACGGGTCACTGTCATGTCAGGTTGGTCATGTCAGGAGTGCACCACTACGGGTTACTGTCGTGTTATGCTAGGTCCTTGTCATACCATGCCATGTACAATAGACATTCCAAACATATTAAGTAAAATCAAGTTCATGACAAAAGGCGTAAGGATATAAAATGGGCGTAAAATATCTAATACAATATCAATATATATAGGACTATAGAAGAGCCAGGCTTAAAGAAAATAAAACCAAATCTCCAAGAGCCAATGGTTTGCGCAAGGGATCAGGGGGTTGGATTGCGCAGGAGTCAAGTGCGCCAGGAGGCCAACTGCGCAGGGTGAGCTGCGCAGGGTACCAATTGCGCAGGAGTGAGCTGCGCAGGGTACCAACTGCGCAGGAGTGGATGGCGCAGCAGATGGATTGCGCACAGGAGGATTGCGCAGGGGTGGATTGCGCAATGGTCGATTGCGCAGGGGTTACTTTGCGCATGGCTGGCTTGCGCATGGCTAGCTTACGCCAGCGCAATCTAGCGCAGCGTAAAGCACTGGCCAAGTGATTGTGCAATCGGCCATGCGCTAAGGAGCACAGGCCGGGGGTGCGCAATCGGCCATGCGCTAAAAAGCGCAAGGCAGAGGGCTGTTCTTCCTGGCCGAGAGCAAGTCCAAGAACACCAAGAACTTCAATTCTTCATAACTTAGCCAAATTAAAACCAAATCTAGATTTTCAAAGTTCTAACTTGAGTAAAATCGAATTCTCTTCCACATGGAAGCATCAAAACATACAAAAATCAAAATTAAATAGATCAAAACCATGTAAATCCGAAAATAGTAAAAACCTAGATCTAGAACAAAGGAAACTCCAAATCACAAAATATCAAGTTCTAAAGTTGTTCTTCATGGCCTAATCTAGCTAATGGACAAATAAAAAGTGGTGCTTATTTGATGGCAAGGTGCACTTGCCTAATGGGTTGGGGAGTTGTGGAAGAAGGAAGAAGAAGAAAATTAATGGAGAGTAAAGAGGAGAAAGAAAGTTTGGTGGAGATATAATGAGGGTGGTTGTGTTGTGTTGAGGGTAGAGTGTAGGTTAAAGTGTTCCACTCATGATGAACCAAACCAAACCAACTTCCATAAAATAAAACCAAGCCATGGTCCAAAACCCATTTACGAGAAACCAAAATCCGCAAGTCGAGAAAATTAAAATACGTGCCAAAATCAAATACGAGCATAAATACGTAATACAGGAAATGGGGGTGACAACTGCGTCAGCAACCAATCCATCCCCGCTGCCAGTCGTGCCCACGACCACACACCCGACCATCTTCATCACCACCACCATGCCCTCCATCACAGCCCCTTCACCACAACCAAAAACCACCATCACAGATGTTTACATACCTGCCGGCGAACCCGTGTCCAGCGCTGACCCCCGCGTCCAGCAGTGTGACCAACCGGCCGTCCTCGGACGAGCCTCACTTCGCCCTAGATCCGTACATCAGCCGCCCTCGCCGCCGCTAGAGAGTTACGTCCGCTCTGCGCACGCCGCACAGCCCAGTATGAACCAAATCTCGCTGTATCCCCTAGCCGAGACCGGCCACCCTTGCACCGCTGCCTACGTACGAAAACCGTCGCGTGCGCTTGCCACGGCGAGCTTGCACCTTCGCCTAGTCGGAGCACCGAAACCCCCTTTCCCTCGATCTCGAGGCTTTTCTCATCTGCCTACTCTCTCTCTCTCTCTCTCTCTCTCCATCTCTTGCTCTCCTTCCCTCTCCCTTGACCTCTCTATCACTTCTTTTCTTTCTTTATGTTTGCTGTTTACTTTGGATTTTCTTTGTTTTGTTTTTGTTTTAATTAATATTTTTAATTCACTTAGTTACAAACAAGAGATAGTACTACTTAGTCTTCTGATTATTAATATGATTTTTAAAATTATTATTAATATTATTTACTTATTATTTATCGTTATTAATTAAAATGATATGCAATATTTTCTAAAAATTATATTTGTAAAATATAGTATTGGGCTTGAACCCTACACTGATTTTCAAATTGAGTTTTTAAGCCCTAAACTAAATATTATGGATTTTCAAGATATTTATTTATTATATTTTGACTAAAAAAATATATAACTTTTGGTCTAAAAATACTATAGCGATATTTTCTAAATTATAGTTTGACCTAGAAACGATTTCTATATTTTCAAAGTATCTATCTAGAAATTATTTTGATTAATGAGATATAGTTTCAAATATAATAAATATTTTTTCTAAAATAATTATATGTATTCATTTATATCAAATTCTCTTCGGTTATTAATCTTGACCATGGCTATTCCAATTGTTTCCTATCTTCCTGCAAATTCGGACTTCCTTATATCGTCCCTAGCTAAATTGACTATCCTGGACTCAATGACATGGCATGTCCCATCGATTGAGATCATCTTGCGTACTTTTGGCATCTACGACTATTATGTGCCAACACAATCATACCGCGCGTCAACTGCAACCAACTCAAGGCAAGTTTCACTATGGCATTATATTACCTTTATTTTGTACTTCATGTATCTTTATATCGTCTTCTCACTTTTACATCTTTATATTTCATGTTGTCTCTTTTCTTGATTGATCATTATTACTGCTTGTATACGAGAGTTAGACTTGTGATAGTAATGTACATGTTCATGCTTAATTTTTAGTTTATCGTGATTCTCGTTTATCGTGTTGGACATGTACTTGTGAGATAGTCGGGTGGAAGAATACAATTAGTAGACATATGGTACCCTAGTGTAGCCCAGACTTTATTCGATCAGGGGACCGTCTGACAGTGTTTCAGTCAATACACCTCACGTGTTGACTGTCCGATTCCTAACCCAACCACATGTTGAAAGTTGGTATTCTAAAACACACAGTACACGTGACCATTTGTTGCTATATTGTTCATTCATTTTCTTTCCATCGAGTCGACTGTTATGTTGTTTTTATGTTATAGCTATACTCTTTCGTGTCATACATATAGTTCATTTTTCTTATTATTGTTTCCTTCATGCATGTATATTATATTGTGTAGTGTAGTGTTATGATGAGCTTGTTCCAATCCTGACTGGATATATTTTTTTAGTTGACAAATTCTTGATGACTTGCTATCTTGCCTTGGGTTCCTTCGGGTGGAGTTAGAAATATCTTGGAGGCCAAAACATATATTCTAGTTAGATTAGATAGTTTAGATTTGTTGTATTAGATTTTGTGAGACATTGTATTTGGTTAAATATAAATCTTGTACAATTTTGTAAATTGATTTAGTGTTGTGAATGAGCAATAAAGATAGTATTTTATGAGTATTTTGTTTATTGTGGGCTAGATAGCGTACTACCGCCGACACTGCAGCGTAGGTTGGACTTCGACGCTCATTCGCATCCAGAAAAGCGGGGGCGGGTCGTGATAAGTTTTTTTGGTACCCCATGCGAACTCGTGATAGTACTTAAGTTAGTCGTACTATTGTGAACCTGCCACTAGGAAAGTGCTCATTCACAATTAGGATTGATTTGATTTTAGGAGAATGACTAGGACTAGGTTTACAATAGGAAAATCCTTATCTAGCTTGACTACTTGAGTAGTTAAGGTTGTTCAATGGGCTATGTGGTTAAGATAGAAATATATGTTGAATTTCGAGGTTAGATCAATTTGAGGAATGTTTTTATGAGGATTTAAATTTGTTTTGATATGATGTTACGATCAAAGATGGGTAGACTTTCCGATTAGTTTGGAGGATGATTAATTTTCGATGATTATAATTTTAAATTTTGTTGATTGATGAAAATGAATATGTTGCTATGGTTGAATTTTTCTAAAGAGAATGATTTTCGAAAAAATGTGATAAGACATTGAAAACTTATTGAATTTTAAATATCGAGGAGATTATGAAGGATGAATTTTCATTATGATAAGAATTTGAAACTTTGAGTATTGAATTATTGACTTAAATTGAAAGTGAGGATTTATTTTATATTTTTAAGGATATCGTTTGATAAAATTTTAGATATGAGTCAATGGAATAGACTAAGTCATTGATGAAATATTATGTAGGTCCAACTTCTCTAACTCTATTCCTTGAGCATAGTTTTTTTCTAATGGTCTAAATTCGTTTGTTTTCTCCTATCGCCGGTGCCTATCCTAAATTTTATGAATCTTCTAGAATTCAAGACCAAACCTAGGTTCCCGTTTACTTTGTTCTTGCCCTATCCATCTTTCTTTGACCAATGATTAGAATCAATCTTTCTAATTTTTGATATTTTTCATTTAATGATTTATTTTTTCTTCTTTTGATATTTTACTGATACTTTTCATATATATGCTAGATATTTTAAAGAGAAAATTTGAGTGGCACCCCACTTTTTTTACGCTTATTTAAGGTGCACCCCGCAAGTTTACATGAATGTATGACACCCCCCACTTTTGACGGTTTTAATCCAAAACGAACGGTCAACCCCTTTGACCAATTTTTTTGGACGAAAATACCCCCTGTCTGCTGTCCTCTTCCCCGCGTCAACTATCCATCTCCCCCCGCCGTGCTCGGCCCCCCTCCATGGCGTCGCCGTACCCCCCTCCCCGACCTCGCCGCACCCCCCGCCCATCACCACCACCACCACCACCACCACCATCATCATCACCACCACCATCAACCATCATCACCACGGTTCAAGTTCAGGAAGGGCTGCCTCACCTTCTATGTCTACGCGGTCAGGCGCCTCGGGGCGGCCGACTTCTTCTGCGCGGACCACCTCAGGACCATCCTCGAGGCCGTCGTCGCGCTCAATGACTTCTTGGATCACACGGCCATGCTCGCGCTGTCCAGCCAGCGGACCATAGCCTTCCAGCAGCAGCCGCCCGCCGCCATGGCTCATTGATTGATGATGATCAGGCAGACTGCTTGCTATTCTCTCCTCCCATTTCTCAATTCCAATAATAATAATTATACTACATATAGAATTCTTCTTAAATCACCAGGTTCGACTTCCTCCTTCTTCCTCCTATCTATCAGTCATCAACATTATTTTGATCTTGTGTGAGAAACATATATATATTTTTACAAAGTATATAAACAATTTTTATCTTGTAAAGAAATGTAAATTTTGTTGTATTTTCCACCCTTTAATACATCTTCTCGTTGTTGTAGCCAAAATATTTTGGGAAACTAAAATATTTCTCTGTTCTGAATGGGCACCGGAGCTGCCCAATTTTTTTTGCTAGGCAACAGACGGTCGTTGTTCTAATAAAGGACACGGAACTTCGATGCCAAAAAAATAGTAGGGAGCCGGGATCGGCGAGGAATCGTCGGGCTCGGAAGGAAGAGGCGGAGGTGAGCGCACAGCCCTCATGGCGAAGTAGCCGGCGACGGTGGCGGAGAGGAAGACGAGGAGGAGGCGCAAGGGGGTAGGGTGTCGATGGTGGTGATGATGATGGTGGTGGTGGTGGTGGTGGTGGTGGTGATGGCCGGGGGGAGGTACGGCGAGGTCGGGGAGGGGGGGTGGTGCGGCGACGCTGTGGAGGGGGACCGAGCACGGCGGGGGGCATCCACGTGTGACGGGGAGGGGGGACACACAAAAGGAGACGAGAGCATTTTCGTCCAAAAATTTTGGTCAAAGGGGTTGACCGTTCGTTTTGGACGGAAATCGTCAAAAGTGGGGGGTGTCATACATTCATGTAAACTTGTGGGGTGCACCTTAAATAAGCGTAAAAAAAGTGGGATGCCACTCAAATTTTCTCTATTTTAAATTCGAGGACGAGTTCTTTTTTTAAGTGGGTAGATTTGTAAGCCCACTTCCCGAACTTTTAAAAAATTTATATTTTATTTTTAAATATTTTCTAGTTAGAAAATTAAGTATGATTTTATAAGATATTTAGATTGATGAAGGGTTTTTGTCAAAACTATTTTTAAATATAAATTTTAGTTTATAAAATATATATTAATTTCCTATTATCAATTATCTTTAAGTTTTAGTTTATAAAATATATTTTAAAATGGTATTTGATATATTAGATATTATTTTAAAATTATTAGATTGAGATTGATCAATCTAATTGATTGATTAAATTCTATGTTAGATTTGAGTAATTGGTTTTTAAATATTTATATGATATTATAATTATAGAAATATAGTGTTCTTGCTAATATTAAGTATTATTATTGTTATCAAATGTTATATATAAATTAAAATATTTATTTGAAATGATTTATGGAATGATTTGATCAATTTATTTTTTATGGATTTAAATCTCTAGGAAGATTTAATCCATATGATTCTTAATCCCTCTCTAATTAGGAACCTTCAACCCCTATATAAAGGGAGAGTCCTCTTTGGTTCTCCACAAACCAACACAATTATCATCCACCATAGCCAATCGTGCCTGCATCGTGTCCATATATATCTTTCTTCTTCCACTATTTTATTTACAATTACATTTCTCTTCTGTGTCCGACACCACGGACACCAACCAAAGCCCCAAATACTCTAACCCTAACCCTAATTCCCAAATTCCTAACCCTAACCCTAACCCTAACCCTAACTTCTGGCCGTGTCCACTGCCAAACTCGTCGTTTCTGTGTCCATTATCCCTGCCTCTTCCCACTACAGCAATCCGACCGTCCTCCCGTCACCACCGCCCACCACCCAAATCCCACCACCCGATCCGCTTGTCCGAGGCACCTTGTCCTTCCCGAGCACACCCCAACAAATTACCCCACAATCGCGTCAACAACCAATCTATCCCTTCTGTCGGTCGTGCCCACGACCACACACCCGACCATCTTCATCACCACCACCTTGCCCTCCATCACAGCCCCTTCACCACAACCAAAAACTACCATCACAGATGCTTACATACCCGTCGGTGAACCCGTGTCCCGCACTGACTCCTCGCATCCAGCGGCGTGACCAACCGACCATCCTCGGACGAGTCGCACTCCGCCCTAGATCTGCACATCATTCGCCCTCGCTGCCGTCGGAGAGTTACGTTCGCTCTTCGCGCGCCGCACCGCCCAGTATGAACCAGATCCTGCCGTATCCCAGATCGGCCACCCTTGCGTCGTCACCTCTGTACGGAAACCGTCGCACGCTTACCACGGCGACCTCACACCTCCGCCAGGTCGGAGCACCGGAACCCCCTTTCCCTCGATCTCGAGACTTTTCTCATCTGCCTGATCTCTCTCTCTCTCCCTCTCTCTCCATCTCTTGCTTTCCTTCCCTCTCCCTTGACCTCTCTCTCACTTCCTCTCTTTCTTTATGTCACGACCTGTTACCCAAATTGTTGGGCCGGGCCGAGCCATGTCCAGCCTACGCTTACTAAAGCGTAGTAAGCTGTTCTAAGAATAGACAATAAAGGATTTAAGCTACTAACAGTTCTAAAATCATATTTTAAGGTTCATCACAACACAGCATCTATAAGCGAAGGTAAACAAGCACAGACTTAATAATACACTTCCAAGTATCTAACTGGAGACAAAGTCCAGTATCCAAAAATAAGTACAGACCAAAGTCTAAGTCTCAAAACACATGAAAATATCTAAGCAAGGTTCCCCGCTGGGGCCTCTTCTGGAGCTAAGGCCAGGTCCTCAAATGCAGTACCATAATATGAATCACACAGCATTTCCTCCTCGAAAAGTATACCTACAACGTTATCCTGTCAGGACGGGAGCAAGTACAACCTCTACAACTAAAGTACTAAATATATAATGAAAGAGATGTACAACAAGAAACATGGTGTGATAAGTCTATAAAACAGGAAATACTGGATATATGGCCTCATGGTACAACTGAAATCATGGTATGACTGGAATCACAGTATCATAGTAACATAGGGAACATGACATATCTGAAATCATGGTATATCTCATAATCTATCATGGCAAGGATACATATGTCATAGAGACAGCTGTATATGTAATGTTTAAAATTGTAGCAGGTACGTGATCGGTCAATAGATGTACAATGTGCTGGGGGCACATAATGAAATGTACTTCCGTACAAGTGTAAAGGCGATAGATGTATATACGTACAAATACAGCTTTGACTAATAACCTGCGGCAAGGTATGCATATAAAATGCGACCTTGCTCGCTACTATGAGGGGGGCATGATCACGTACTCAACTGTCAGTTTCCCCATAACCCATATATATAACATGTGAGAGATACGAGAACAGTAAAAACATGTAAGAGATACAAGAACGATATAGAACATGTAAGAGATACTGGGATCGGTATAAAGCACGGTAGGTACTGATAGCAGTATAAAGCATAGTGAAACATGTACTGAGAACCAGTAAGATGCATGTGAAGATATAAGAACTGTCCTAAGCATGGCAGGTACTGAAAGTAATACAACATGTGAATATTTAACTTGCTACCTCAATGATCAGTATTCTAACAGGGTTAATACATGTTCTAGCATTAAAAAACAGTAAATGAGTTTGTAGATATACTTGCCTCGAGCAAAACAAGAATACTAGTACGAAGATATAGATGTCCGGTGTCCTGTCAATAATGATATACAAACTCAGTTCTAAGCTATGTTCAATATTACACTAGTGGTGAGACACGACTACTAACTGGATACTAGCAAAGTGGGAACCTAGCATAAAAGTCCAATGTGGAGTGTCACTATATCCAACTAATTTTCTAGGGTCTTTACACTAGTGCGGGGTAAGGTCCAATACATCTATAACTCAAAACAACACAAAACTTGCAAGTCGTAACTATTCAATAAATAAATCAAATTGTACACTGAGTTCCAACAATTTTTGAGATAGACAAAAAGCTCAATTATATATAAAATAAAGTACAAAAATGATACTTGTTAATTATAGAAATTTATACTAATTTTTCTGGGATTTATAAACCCTCATAAATATTTATTAAAAATCAGCAAACATAAATATACTGAAAATGAGTTCTGTTTTCCCATTTTTATAAAATACCAAAAGCACTTAATAAATGCTGAAAAAATTATAATAAACTAGCTAAATTAATATAGTATTAAAATACAATTTTTCTCAGATTTTTACAGCAATTAAAATATATATATATATTCAAAAACAGAAAGTAACAATTTCTGGAAAAATAATTAATTACAAATTAAGGACGATACTTAAGCAAAATCTACAGACATCGTCGGATGATAAAATAAATATCACCAACGTGTCCAGAACGGTCAAATTAGCTAGGATAGCCTACCCATAAGTCCAATTTGGACACAGGGGCAAAACGGTAATTTCGGGTCAAAATGATGTCCGCCGTTAGACACACTTTGCACCGAAAAACGTGTCGGAATAGAAGTCTACAAAACCTAGCAAATTATATGTTCACAAATCCAGAATGATGATACGAACCCAACGGTATGTCCGAAATAGGATTCCGATGTGCCGATCTCAAAATGATACGTTGACGCGGACACTTGGTATGCGGTTTGCACCGAAATGCGTGCCGGAGCAAATGTCTTCAAAACTCAGCAAATTATATGTCAACGAGTCCAGAATGACGATACGAACTCAACGGTATATCCGGAATTGGATTCCTATGAGCCGATTTCAAAATGATACGTTGACACAAAAAGTGGGACCCGTTTTGCACCGAAATGCGTGTCAGGGCCCACGTTCTCCAAATCAAGCAAATTTTATATGAAAACATGCCAGAACGACGCCACGAGTCTACTGGTGGTGTTAGAAATTGAATCCGGAGTCCCGGGTTCAAAAATGGAATTTAACAAGTGCAAATTAAAGAATTCGGACGGCCAACTTTGGCGTCGAATTCGACCAACCGAACGTGCTTAAAATGAAACGAAACCTAAAGGAGATAGGAAGATGGTTATACCAGTTACGCACAGGAACTGGTAGCGTGCCAACCGAAGCTGCGACGACGAAGATACGAACCCGCGAAGTTGGCGTCACAAAACTGTCCAAAAATAGTTCAATTTAAAACGTCAACTTGGTGGCCAGTTTTGAGGCATCAAACGACAAAATTAACGGACGAAAATTGACAGGAGTGAAGATGGATATACCAAGATTGAGACGGAGCAAGAAGTTCGCCGATCCAACGGTCGGATTGACCAGAAAACACGCACGAAGTTGCTGTCCCGCGACGCGAATTCTGAAGTTTGAAATCGCGCGTCACGGCGGGATTTCGACGTAAACGCACGAAACGTCTAGGCGGCGCGTCCCGGAGGACGGTGGCCGCCACAGGGAGGTCGCCCAGCCCGCGCGCGTGCGCACATGCGCATGCTGCTGCTGCGAACGCTGCTGCGGCTGCTGCGCGGGGTGGTCGCCGGCCTGGCACGGCGGCGGGGGAAGGCTCGTCGGCCACGTGGTGGCGCGTGGCGCAGCCGTGGTGGCGGAGGCGTGCAGTGGTGTTCGGTGGTGGTGGTAGTTGAAGATGATGATGGTGATGGTGGATGATGGAGGTGGTGGTGTGTTTGTTAATGGTGGTGGTGTGAGGATGATGATGATGATGAAGAATAGAGGATGAGGAGGAGTGTTGGGGAGGAGCTCGGCCATGGTGAGAAGGTCGGTCGGCCATGCATGGAGGGGGTGGTTGGTTGAGTGTAGGAAGGAGAAAAAGAGTGTGAGTTGTGTGTGTGTGTGTGTGTGTGTGTGTGTGTATATATATTATGTATAGAAAGTGAAAGAGTGAGAATAGAGAGAGAGAGAGAGATATTTGAGAGGAGAGAGGGAGGAAGTCGGTTGGGAGTGGGGGGTTGTGCTGGCTGTGAAGTGGAGGGGGGTGTGTGTGTATTTTTGAATGTAAAGAGAGAGAGGGAGAGTTATAATTAAATGTGTGTGTGTATAATAATATAGAAGGAGAGAGAGAGTGAGAGATATTATTGAAGAGGGAGAGAGAGAGGTCGGTCCAAAGGGGGGGAGTGCTGTGAGGTGGAGGGGGTGAGGTGGTGTAAATAATAGGAGAGAGAGAGAGTATATATATATGTATATATATATATATATATATATATATATATATATATATATATATATATATATATGTATATGTATAGGATATTTAAGATATTTAATAAGTAGAGAGAGAAAGAGATTTTCAAAATAGAAAAAATAGAAAAATTTTGTGGGGTATTTGAGCAGT
Organism: Iris pallida; assembly: GCA_029216955.1. Classification (NCBI taxonomy): domain Eukaryota; kingdom Viridiplantae; phylum Streptophyta; class Magnoliopsida; order Asparagales; family Iridaceae; genus Iris; species Iris pallida. The sequence continues at coordinate 11,479,631 of JANAVB010028820.1, forward strand.
CATGAGTGGACAACATGGAGCTTGGGTTCGGGTTCGGTCGAGCCGGGTCGAGTCAAAATCGGACCGGGTGCAATAATTGAATTAAAATAGGGATTTATAATCATGGGTAAATAAATAATATACGGGGACTCCAGTAAATGGGACACAAGTGTCATTTGGGTAGTAGGCTTCATGTGGGCCACGTCCATACTTCAGGTCGACTAGGTTGGATCAATGTCGGGTCCTGAAATTAAATCGGAAATTAAATCAGGTTTTACGGTAGATAATTAATCGGCCTAAATTGACCCAAAAATTGTGCGAAGAAAATGAAGCACAAAATGGAGTGTCTGAGTGGGACACGAAGGTAATGGGTGAAGAGCATCTCGAGTAGATCATCCATGAGAAGTTGGTTCTGAGAAAACGACTGGTCTGGTGCTCCTAAATTAAAAGTCACGGTAACGTGCAAACGATGATCAAAGATAAAAGTGGGAATAATTATTCAACGATTAATTAGTCTAAGTTGACTCGAAGTTGCGCGATACAAAAAGAGCACAAGGGAACAAGTTCAAGTGGGACACGATATATCAAAGTGAAGATAATCTTGTCTACTATAAAACTCGTACAGAAAGTTTCCAGAGATTGGTATCCCTGACGCTCCAGAAGTCAAAGTTACGGAAAGGTACACAAATGATCAAAACAATTAAATAATAATAATATATTTATCGAAATTAATTTATTCAGAAAATTTAAAATAGTCCTAAAATTTAGGGTGCTTACATCCTACCCACCTTACAAAAATTTCGTCCTCGAAATTAAAAATTATCCAATAGGTCAAACTATAACATGTAGCTGCTCTAGCTACAATACTCAATCTGCTACCCTTGTAATCATCTCTTCAGTTTCTCTTTACAATCTTTTTGGTTCAGGTTCAACTAAGTCCTTCTATCATAAACTTCGTCATACATCCTTTAGAATCTTCCATACTAACATGGAACCTTAACGTATACCCTAACTCTGGACATGTCTATAAGCCTAAAATGCTTAATCATCAATCATATTTCCAACCTCAATTTGTAAATACTTGATTTCCTTATCGTATCCTAAGTATCCATATTCTATCAATCCACAGGTCCTTAGCATCATTTGTCGGCAATCCTTTTCTACAGCTTCTCTTTGAAATTATACGTTCCATTCTTATACTTGGCGTAGAGCCTTCTTCTTTTTACTCAACAAGTCCTCCGAATATAAATCCTCGATTTCAAATCTCCCAATTTATTAATTACCAAAGTACATATGTCTTTGTCTTGTTCCTTGTCTTTTTAACTGGTATCTTTTCGATCTCGTATGCAATATTACATCCCATTCTAACTTATTCTATACCATTTCACCTGTCGATCTACCCTCTAATCACATGTAATTAGCTATAGGTAACCAACCAAAATTCTACAAATGCTAAATCCTCAAACTGTTAAGCACAAGATTTTAATCCTCAATCCATAGTCACAACAATATAATATCTCATTTCTCCATCTTTAGATACCCTATTATCAAGTTATACTATTAATACAATCGTTCTTAATAGTTTCCAAGTCTACTACAGTCAGTCACTCATACTCGTCCTATAAGCTTAATCTAACCAATCCCTAGGAAAAGTACTTATCACAACCATACAATACATTTATAGTTATACTACAGAATCAGTTAACAAGGTTTGGCTATTTCGGTCGTCTATCAAATAGAAGGTAACAAGACCTAAGACTGGGTCAAGCAATCCATAACAGTGTACAAACAAGTTAAAGGGTCAAGCAAGACAGGAAAGTTTATCGAAAAATCTCCAAGAATGGTACAAAGACAACGAGATACATAACGAGAAGAATTATCCAAGAGATTAACGAAAAAGAGTTTAGTCAAGTCATAGGAAAGATGGAACACCAAAAATAATTATGTTCAAAAAGATAACATGAATGCAATCCTATTGGAGAGTCCTAGAGAACCTATAATCCTAGTTGTAGATGTAGATAGGACAGAGTTAATCAAGACGAAGAAGAATGATGGTAAGAATTTGTTCTTACTCAATCGGTCATAACGAAGTGAACCAAGTTGAGATATGATCTGATAACCATACACGTCTTCCTGAAATCATGTTGCCAGAATTTTTGCCACACCAGTAAGCTTAGATGCAATAAACGATAGAGTCATAACTATGGTATACACCCTAAAATCATATTATCTAGAATCCTCGCCACGCCAACCGGTATGGCTGCGAGAAAATCTAAATTCTATAAATAGGATAGTATATCCAAAATCAGGCTCTATGTTTTTGTCATACCAGCTAATATGGCTGCGATAAATTCTAAACTCCATAAATAAAGCAGACGTTTATCTTATCAGGATATATAATAATTTAATCCACAAAATTTATCACGATGCAAGATCAAAGTCAACAACGAAAATCAAAAATTAAATTCAACAACGAATTTAAGGAAGATCAAATGGAAATAAGTGGAAACAGATTTCTATATAAGATTAGAGTGAGATCCTCAGGGGTCATCCCAAGGGTACTAAATTGGTCAAAATTGTAACCCACTGAATTTCGAACAAGATACTAAATACAGTTAACGGTCCTATGCTGTGATGAGTTCTCCTATGTTGCAATCCTAAAAATTCTCTAGGTGTTCTAAATGTTGTCCCTGGTGTTATCAAGTTGTCCTACATCCTAATTGCAGGCATGTTTGGTACAATAACGTAACCAAACAACTTAAGTCTGGACCTGCATGGGCCACCAAAAAAACATGTCACGACCTATTACCCAAATTGTTGGGCCGGGCCGAGCCATGTCTAGCCTACGCTTGCTAAAGCGTAGTAAGCTGTTCTAAGAATAGACAATAAAGGATCTAAGCTACTAACAGTTCTAAAATCATATTTTAAGGTTCATCACAACACAGCATCTATAAGCGAAGGTAAACAAGCACAGACTTAATAATACACTTCCAAGTATCTAACTGGAGACAAAGTCCAGTATCCAAAAATAAGTACAGACCAAAGTCTAAGTCTCAAAACACATGAAAATATCTAAGCAAGGTTCCCCGCTGGGGCCTCTTCTGGAGCTAAGGCCAGGTCCTCAAATGCAGTACCATAATATGAATCACATAGCATTTCCTCCTCGAAAAGTATACCTACAACGTTATCCTGTCAGGACGGAAGCAAGTACAACATCTACAACTAAAGTACTGAATATATAATGAAAGAGATGTACAACAAGAAACATGGTATGATAAGTCTATAAAACAGGAAATACTGGAAATATGGCCTCATGGTACAACTAGAATCATGGTATGACTGGAATCACAGTATCATAGTAACATAGGGAACATGGCATATCTGGAATCATGGTATATCTCATAATCTATCATGGCAAGGATACATATGTCATAGAGACAGGTGTATATGTAATGTTTAAAACTGTAGCAGGTACATGATCGGTCAATATATGTACAATATGCTGGGGGCACATAATGAAATGTACTTCCGTAGAAGTGTAAAGGCGATAGATGTACATACGTACAAATACAGCTTTGAGTAATAACCTGCGGCAAGGTTTGCATATAAAATGCGACCTCGCTCGCTACTATGAGGGGGGCATGATCACGTACTCAACTGTCAGTTTCCCCATAACCCATATATATAACATGTGAGAGATACGAGAACAGTAAAAACATGTAAAAGATACGGGAACGATATAGAACATGTAAGAGATACTGGGATCGGTATAAAGTACGGTAGGTACTGATAGCAGTATAAAGCATAGTGAAACATGTACTGAGAACCAGTAAGATGCATGTGAAGATATAAGAACTGTCCTAAGCATGGCAGGTACTGAAAGTAATACAACATGTGAAGATTTAACTTGCTACCTCAAGGATCAGTATTCTAACAGGGTTAATACATGTTCTAGCATTAAAAGACAGTAAATGAGTTTGTAGATGTACTTGCCTCGAGCAAAACAAGAATACTAGTACGAAGATATAGATGTCCGGTGTCCTGTCAATAATGATATACAAACTCAGTTCTAAGCTATGTTCAATATTACACTAGTGGTGAGACACGACTCCTAACTGGATACTAGCAAAGTGGGAACCTAGCATAAAAGTCCAAAGTGGAGTGTCACTATATCCAACTAATTTTCTAGGGTCTTTACACTAGTGCGGGGTGAGGTCCAATACATCTATAACTCAAAACAACACAAAACTTGCAAGTCGTAACTATTCAATAAATAAATCAAATTGTACACTGAGTTCCAACAATTTTTGAGATAGACAAAAAGCTCAATTATATATAAAATAAAGTACCAAAATGATCCTTGTTAATTATAGAAATTTATAATAATTTTTCTGGGATTTATAAACCCTCATATATATTTATTAAAAATCAGCAAACATAAATATACTGAAAATGAGTTCTGTTTTTCTATTTTTATAAAATACCAAAAGCACTTAATAAATGCTGAAAAAATTATAATAAATTAGCTAAATTAATATAGTATTTAAATACAATTTTTTCCAGATTTTTACAGCAATTAAAATATATATATATATATTCAAAAACAGAAAGTAACAATTTTTGGAAAAATAATTAATTACAAATTAAGGACGATACTTAATTTGAACACATGAACGGTCAAATTAGCTAGGATAGCCTACCCAAAAGTCTAATTTGAACACAGAAACAAAACGGTAATTTTGAGTCAAAATGATGTCCGCCGTTGGACACACTTTGTACCGAAAAACGTGTCGGAATAGAAATCTACAAAACCTAGCAAATTATTTGTCCACGAATCCAGAATGATGATACGAACCCAACGGTATGTCCGAAATAGGATTCCGATGTGCCGATCTCAAAATGATACGTTGACACGGACACTTGGTAGCCAGTTTGCACCGAAATGCGTGCCGGAGTAAATGTCTTCAAAAATTAGCAAATTATATGTCAACGAGTCCAGAATGACGATACGAACTCAACGGTATATCCGGAATTGGATTCCGATGAGCCGATCTCAAAATGATACGTTGACACGAAAAGTGGGACCCGTTTTGCACCAAAATGTGTGCCAGGGCCCACGTTCTCCAAATCAAGAAAAGTTTATATGAAAACATGCCAGAACGACGCCACGAGTCTACTGGTGGTGTCAGAAATTGAATCCATAGTCCCGGGTTCAAAAATAGAATTTAACAAGTGTAAATTAAAGAATTCGGACGGCCAACTTTGGCATCGAATTCGACCAACCGAACGTGCTTAAAATGAAACAAAACCTAAAGGAGACAGGAAGATGGTTATACCAGCTGCGCACAGGAACTAGTAGCGCGCCAACCGGAGCTGCGACGACGAAGATACGAACCCGCGAAGTTGGCATCACGAAACTGTCCAAAAATAGTTCAATTTAAAACGTCAACTTGGTGGCCAGTTTTGAGGCATCAAACGACGAAATTAACGGACAAAAATTGACAGGAGTGAAGATGGATATACCGAGATTGAGACGGAGCAAGAAGTTTGCCGATCCAACGGTCGGATTGACCAGAAAACACGTGCGAAGTTGCTGCCCGAGATGCGAATTCTGAAGTTTGAAATCGCGCGTCACGACGGAATTTCGACGTAAACGCACGAAACGTCTAGGCGGCGCGTCCCGGAGGACGGTGGCCGCCACAGGGAGGTCGCCCAGCCCGCGCGTGACCTGTGGGGGCCGGCCACGGCGGCGGCGGCGCGGCGGCGCACAACGGCGGCCCGCGCGCGCACATGCGCCTGCTGCTGCTGCGAACGCTGTTGCGGCTGCTGCGCGGGGTGGTCACCGGCCTGGCGCGGCGGTGGGGGAAGGCTTGCCGGCCACGTGGTGGCGCGCGGCGCAGCCGTGGTGGCGGAGGCGTGTGGTGGTGTTCGGTGGTAGAAGATGATGATGGTGATGGTGGATGATGGAGGTGGTGGTGTGTTTGTTAATGGTGGTGGTGTGAGGATGATGATGATGATGAAGAATGGATGCGAAGGAGGAGTGTTGGGGAGGAGCTCGGCCATGGTGAGAAGGTCGGTCGGCCATGCATGGAGGGGGTGGTTGGTTGAGTGTAGGAAGGAGAAAAAGAGTGTGAGTTGTGTATGTGTGTGTATATATATTATGTATAGAAAATGAAAGAGTGAGATATTTGAGAGGAGAGAGGGAGGAAGTCGGTTGGGAGTGGGGGGTTGTGCTGGCTGTGAAGTGGAGGGGTGTGTGTGTGTGTGTGTGTTTGAATGTAAAGAGAGAGAGGGAGAGTTATAATTAAATGTGTGTGTGTATAATAATATAGAAGGAGAGAGAGAGTGAGAGATATTATTGAAGAGGGAGAGAGAGAGAGAGGTCCAAAGGGGGGAGTGCTGTGAGGTGAAGGGGGTGAGATGGTGTAAATAATAGGAGAGAGAGAGTATATATATATAGGATATTTAAGATATTTAATAAGTAGAGTGAGAAAGAGATATTTTCAAAATAAAAAAAATAGGAAAATTTTGTGGGGTATTTGAGCAGTCATGAGAGGGCAACATGGAGCTTGGGTTCGGATTCGGTCGAGCCGGGTCGGGTCAAAATCGGACCGGGTACAATAATTGAATTAAAATAGGGATTAATAATCATGGGTAAATAAATAATATACGGGGACTCCAATAAATGGGACACAAGTGTCATGTGGGTAGTAGGCTTCATGTGAGCCACGTCCATACTTCGGGTCGACTAGGTTGGATCAATGTCGGGTCCCGAAATTAAATCGGAAATTAAATCAGGTTTTACGGTAGATAATTAATCGGCCTAAATTGAGACGAAAATTGTGCGAAGAAAATGAAGTACAAAATGGAGTGTCTGAGTGGGACACGAAGGTAATGGGTGAAGAGCGTCTCGAGTAGATCATCCATGAGAAGTTGGTTCTGAGAAAATGACTGATCTGGTGCTCCTAACTTAAAAGTCACGGTAACGTGCAAACGATGATCAAAGATAAAAGTGGGAATAATTATTCAACGATTAATTGGTCTAAGTTGACCCGAAGTTGCGCGATACAAAAAGAGCACAAGGGAACGAGTTCAAGTGGGACACGATATATCAAAGTGAAGATAATCTTGTCTACTATAAAACTCGTAAAGAAAGTTTTCAGAGATTGGTATCCCTGACACTCCAGAAGTCAAAGTTACGAAAAGGTACACAAATGATCAAAATAATTAAATAATAATATATTTATCGAAATTAATTTATTCAGAAAATTTAAAATGGTCCTAAAATTCAGGGGGCTTACACTTTACGTTTGCTGTTTACTTTGGCTTTCTTTGTTTTGTTTTTGTTTTAATTAATATTTTCAATTCACTTAGTTACAAACATGAGATAGTACTGATTAGTCTTCTGATTGTTACTAAAATTATTATTAATATTATTTACTTATTATTTATTGTTATTAATTAAAAAGATATGCAATATTTTCTAAAAATTATATTTGTAAAATATAGTATTGGGCTTGAGCCCTACACTGATTTTCAAATTGAGTTTTTAAGCCCTAAACTAAATATTGTGGATTTTCAAGATATTTATTTTTTACATTTTGACTAAAAAAATATATAACTTTTGGTCTAAAAATACTATAGCGATATTTTCTAAATTGTAGTTTGACCTAGAAACAATTTCTATATTTTTAAAGTATCTATCTAGAAATTATTTTGATTAATGAGATATAGTTTCAAATATAATAAATATTTTTTTCTAAAATAATTATATGTATTCATTTATATCAAATTCTCCCCGGTTATTAATCTTGACCATGGCTATTCCAATTGTTTCATATCTTCCTGCAAATTCGGACTTCCTTATATTGTCCCTAGCTAAATTGACTATACTGGACTCAATGACATGGCATGTCCCATCGATTGAGATCATCTTGCGTATTTTTGGCATCTACGACTATTCTGTGCCAGCACAATCATACCGCACGTCAACAGCAACCAACTCAAGACAAGTTTTACTATGGCATTATATTACCTTTATTTTGTACTGCATGTATTTTTATATCGTCTTCTTACTGTTACATCTTTATATTTCATGTTGTCTCTGTTCTTGATTGATCATTATTACTGCTTGTACACGAGAGTTAGAGTTGTTATAGTAATGTACATGTTCATGCCTAATTTCTAGTTTATCGTTTTTATTGTTAATTGTGTTGGACATGTACTTGTGAGAGAGCCGAGTGGGAGAATACAATTAGTAGACATGTGGTACCCCAGTGTAGCTCAGAGTTTATTCGGTCAGGGGACCGTCTGACAGTGATTGTTCAGTCAATACACCTCACACGTTAACTGTCCGATTCCTAACCCAACCACATGTTGAACGTTGGTATTCTAAAACAAAATTACACGTGACCTCTTGTTGATATATTGTTCATTCATTTCCTTTCCATCGAGCCGACTGTCATGTTGTCTTTATGTTATAGCTATACTCTTTCATGTCATACATATAGTTCGTTTTCCTTATTATTGTTTCCTTCATGCATGTATATTATATTGTGCAGTATAGTGTTATGGTGAGCTTGTTCCAATCATGACTGGATATATTTTTTCATTTGACAGATTCTTGATAACTTGCTATCTTGTCTTGAGTTCCTTCAGGTGGAGTTAGAGATATCTTGGAGGCCAAAACATAGATTCTAGTTAGATTAGATAGTTTAGATTTGTTGTATTAGATTTTGTGAGACATTGTATTTGGTTTAATATAAATCTTGTATAATTTTGTAAATTGATTTAGTTGTTGTGAATGAGCAATAAAGATAGTATTTTATGAGCATTTTGTTTATTGCGGGCTAGACAGCGTACTACCGTCGATACTGCGGCGTAGGCTGGACTTGGACACGCACTCGCATCCAGAAAAGCAGGTGCGGCTCGTGACACCAATTATCCAACATCGAACCCTCGAGTCATACATCATACCCTCTAAGTTTCACGTGTTTCAGTCGTACTCAATGAGTTTCGTCGCAACATAACCAACTATTTTCTTAGGCATGATTATTCGCATCAACCAACATCTTCATCGAGCTCACAATTCGTGCGATCCGATTCCAATTCGTATTGACCAAAATTTTCATTAAGCTCGCAAGTCATGCAATCCGATTATAACTTTGAGTTTCCTATCCCGTTGATTCCATTATTACCTCAAGGCATAATCATTTCGCTAGTCTCTGTCATTCGACCAACTTATAAATTTTCGTCCGACGTATCATTCATTGATACAAGTCCACACCTTATCGTTTTAATCGATTATCGAAGAACACTTGCATCAACATACCGTCATACAAATTTTCAATCGAGTCTCGGTATTATTCTATCCATTGCGGACAAACCTTCCGCAATTCACACAACGTGTTGATGCAATCCATCGCACAAGTGGTATAGCATATACCACTCAGAAATCGAGTCATTCATCACATATGTGGTATGGCATATACCACTCGAAAATTAAGTCATTTCCCTCACATCACATTAGGTATGAATCAATGTTATTCCGAACAAACTATCCCGCGGTGATCATGCCAATCACAAACTTATCTTTTGATTAAATCAAAATCTTACACAACTCGGCCAATGTATACATTTTGCCAACTCATGTTCGGTGCACAACCGAACCAATTCGTTCTTATCAATTTACAAATTTTAGTTCCATCTGTTGCACCTCGTGCAACATTTCATTTCCGACATTCAAAGCCAATACTTGAATTCGTTCAACACTTTGTTATCAACTTTCATGTTCTTTCACAACATACAAATCACAATTCAACTCGTTGCAATTTATGTAACAAAATATCTCGCGACTTTTGTTATATCGATTCAACCAACATTTCTCATACCGACTTGCTGTATTGAACAACAAACATCTCAATTCACAATTCACGACTTGTTGCACCTGCAGCAACAAACATTTTACGGTCGTTGCACTCAATGGAACAAACATTTTATGACTTTAATCAGCAACATCATATAATTTCCAAAATACTTGAGGCAAAATTACACTACTGGTATTAGAATTATTGTATGGAACATCCAGTACGACATCGAGTAGAGTCAAGAGTCATTTGATCGTGGTGGACAACTTTTTGGAATTGAAACGAAGCAAGCGTCCTGAAAAAATTGAACCTAGAGCTCGATACCACTTTGTTACGCCCCGACCCGGAAAATCGTTCGTCCTCGCATAATTTAATCCGAATCAATCGTACTCGCTAGAGCGTGATGTCGTACGAGTTTGGAGTTGCACTCGTACAAGGCAAGATAACAGGTTCTCAAAATGGCTATCTTGATTCAACGATAGTAGCGGATAAAACATTGGAGTTACTCAGAGTATACAAAATAATTCTCTTTATTCAGTAAGCAGCGGAATTACAAAGGCTTTCAATAGCCCAAATGAATATGCCAGATAGGCTTACAACACTCAAGTTCTCTCTTGCCCACAAAGGATTTCACTGTTCAATATATCATGTCTTCTATATCTCGGCCGCATCATCATATTGCAAGTCCGAACGTCAATGCGGTCGCACGCCTTAAAACGCTACGGCATTCCTTGCCTCAGCGCGTTTAAGCGATGCTCCACCGCGAACAATCCATACCCTGCATCCTGCAAGAAATCTGGTGGAAGATCAGTACTAATCCTCTCGTGTACTGATCAGACCCACTTTACTAAACCGATATTAAGTAGATATATGAATCATACAGCTTAACTTTTAATCTTTATATCTTTGTCTTAAGATCGATTTCATGACATATTCGAAAAGCAGTAAAGCATGTATTTCATGGCAAGCATGTTATGTTTGATTCATGTAAACAACCAAGCATGCAACATATATCAATATCGTGTTGTCTCATGGCGTGACTTCTTACCAACATCGATGCACTCACCCTTGTCCGACGCAAGGTGAATACGCCTACCATCTTTTTCTGTCATGTTATAAGTGATCTTTGTGCAGGATCTCTGTGTGCCTGCACTTTCAGTCCATCGTTCTTTAACTATATGAAGGTCGTTGGCGTCTCCGCGCAAAAATGGACTACTTATTTCTGTTCTCAAATTGGGTAACCCGGCGTCCTCCCTGTATGGGTTGCTAGCACAGTATCCGAAGGACGTCGAACTTACCATCAATTGTGGCTTATCACATCAGTAGCAGATCGCAATTCATACCCAAAATATGTGCACCAACAATGATTATCCATCCCTCCTAGGTCGAACGGTCCCGGTGCCCCGGTATTTAACTCGTTCGAGGGAAATCACTACACCCGTGCACGGGCAATATCTCAAGTCCATTCAACCATGCAACGCGCTTGAAATTCATAAAACCAAACATAGTCGTGAGTCTGAAACTCAGACTTCGCATCATCACACTTTACCATTCTTTCATTTCTCATTCCATACTTCGTTTCAATGTTCAATAACACCATGTTCCAACTCAATGTTCGTCAAACGAACGACCCGAAGGCCCCGAACATTTCGAGACACCATGCCACATTTAACAGTTCCGTCATTTCGTGCCACAACTGTTCTCTTCGCAACGAAGCCATCTTTTGTAAGTCCACATACGCACGCTTTGATACAATTATTCGCTATTCTTCGAGTCGTGCATTCGATGCACGCCTCGATTCCATATTTCCATGTTCTATGCCTTAGTTTTCAATGTTCTCCTACTCGTGCATTTGATGCACGTCTCGACACGATCTTTCAATGTGCTAGATTTATGTGCATTCCCTCCGACCCATGCATTGAGGCACGCCTCGATAGAGTATTCAATGTTCTACAGCTCGTGCACTAAGGCACTCACACCGATGTAGTCTTTCAATGTTCTAGCCCTCTAATTCGTGCACGGAGGCACGAGCGACTCGTGCACTGAGGCACTCGCCAATACAGTTATCCCATCTTCATATGGCTTGCGCACCGAGGCGCTCGTCGTTACGGTATTTTGATGTTCTTGGCGACTCGTACATTTGATGTACGTTTCAATTGTTCTATCGAGTGTTCGACATGCGCTACGATATCTCTCAATCGAGCCACGCTCGTGGACTCGATAGGTCAACTTAGCATACAACGATATATTTTACGTAGGCATGATGGAGTAGGAAAGAAGGGTCAAAGTCCTCCCACCTTAACCGATACGCCTTGTCGTTTCGCTGAGCCGATGCGGCTCGATTTCATAACTTTGTTGCACGGCCAACTCTTCTGACTTAGCCATTCGAGCAATTCATGCTGCGTTGAACTACTTGACTGATTCGGCCTACCGTGTCCATGCCTCAGTCTGTTGCGAGGCGATATTTTAGTTCTGCGAACACCGTTGCAAATAAGGCACAAGATCGACATCTTATAATTCAGCGTAAAAACTTAGCCTGCACACAAAACCAACTAAAATCAATACTTATTCGAATAGGACTTATGCTTTGCATCGATTCGATTTAATAGATCTTCGAATAGTCTTAATGCTTTCTTTCGGACCAACTTAACGCTTTGCGTCTGTCCAACTCAATGCAATCCTCGGGCCAACGTAACTCTTGTATCGATTCGCGTCGATACTTCTTAGGGTCAACGCAACTCTTCGAGTCAACGACTCAGCATAATGCAACGTGCGGAGCGGAACATTACAAATATCACCTGACATATCACGAAAACGTTGATTACCGAAACAAAAAAATCCAAAATATGATGATTGACACCTCAACTCCAACACACAAGACTTAAAAGAGAAATAACACGTATTGATAACTCAGATAATAACAATCAACATGTTTTTATTCTTCTAGATACCATTTATATATAAGAATAGATCTACCTAGGCCATTTTCTTAGAAAAATGAGACGGAAAAACATGATATCCAGTGAAAACAAACTTTGTTCTACCTAGGCCAGTTCAGTTCACTTTTCGAGGCATCCTGGATTGCATTGAACTTGTCAATGAGTACATCAAGTAGATATCCCTTCAAGGCACATGAGTTCTTTCTCTTTGAAATGTCTGTTTGGCCTCTCTTAGCGCTATTTCATTGTCACATCATTGTGTATGCAGAGCTGTCAATGAGTAGTCGAAAATTCGAAGGAAAAAACAAAATTTTGGCTTATCCCCCACTTGATTTCAATTTACGGTACACTCCACAGTTTTACAAAAATGTATAGTACCCCACACTTTGGACGGAATCCGTTAAAAAAATTGATCAAAATACCCCTGCCTTCTTTCCTCTTTTCTCTCACCCCCTCCCCCCCTCCTCCCCCCCCCCCCCAGCGGCCACCGCCCCGCTCCCCCCTCCCCGCCTCCGTCCTGCTGCCGTTGCCGTCGCCGTCGCTGCTGCCGGAGGCGGGGAGGGGAGAGTGGAGGCGGTGGCGAGGAGGGGGTAGCGGCGGCGGGGAAGGGGGGAGCGCACAGCGGAGGCGGGGAGGGGGAAGCAGGGGCGGTGGTCGCTGGAGGGGTGAAAGGTGAGGAAAGAAGAAGACAAAGCCATTTTGGTCCCCAAAAAAAATTGACGGATTCCGTCCAAAGTGGGGGGTACTGTACATTTTTGCAAAACTGTGAGATGCATCGTGAATTGGGGTAAATTAAGTGGAGGGTAAGTCAAAATTTCTCAAATTCGAATCCAATTCAATTTTGTATCCGAACTTTCAGATATTATCCGAAATTTCATATATCGGATTCAGATATCTAAATACTTTTCGAATATTATCTTTTTTCGAATACGAATTCGGAATTAAAGTATTCGATTCCGTTAACATCTGATTCGACTTTAAATTGCAAATTTCAGATTTCGGATTCGAATATCCAAAATTTTATATATATTATAGTATAATATATATTATTTACTATAGGAGATTAAAGGATTTTATTTTCATCTGACTTTTACATAATTCAATTCATTTATTACTTTTTCTACTTCTATATTATAATATAATGTATATATAATAGTAATATATATTAATACAATTTACAACAGAAAAAGAAAATGCTCAAATATGTAGAATTGCCGCCTCAAATTAGCATTCTTGAAATTTTCAACAGAAGATGAAAAGAGTCGAAAACAATATGTAGAACAAGTCAGCTGAACATTCTTAAAATTTTCAAGAGGATTAAAGGGCTCAAATAAAGCACTTAAATTTGGTTTTCAGATATTAGGATAACAACTAAATTTTTAATATTTCGGATTTCGGATATTCGAATAATAACATTCGAATTTTTTTAGCTTATCGGACCGAATATTATCCGATATCCTCTAAACTAGACCGATACAAATTAGAAGTGCCAAAAGAGAGATCCGTACGGATATTGGGTCGGATACAGATATTACAAAAAAATAATAATAATACAAATATGGATATATCATATCCGTACCGATAAGCATCCGTTGACACCCCTATATCTATGGGTGACAAGCTCTTGCAATTAAGTAAATAGTCAAAAAAAAAAAAAAAATTCCATATAAAATAATTGTTTTATGACCGACTATCCAATCTCGACCATCAGGTCGATGTCAAATTTCTAGATAAGAAAAAATCAATGTCATAAAACCTAGAAAACAATTATAAAGATCATGAAAGGCGATATCCATATCATTTGCTATAAAAATATTATATTCACAAGGATGGGAAAAAAGTGGGGATTCTCAAACTATACAAACAACAGGATGGTCCCATTAATCCTAGGAAAGAAGTGGCTTTCGCAGAACATCAATCACACCAGCACATGTCAAAGCAAGCATACAGAGCTATGAAGATGAGCACAGCATCATTGCACGCCCCATGGATGCTACTGATTATCATAGGCTAAATTGCACTTTGATACCTTCAACTATTTCGATTTTTTAACTTGATAATCTAAATTTTTTTTTTTTTGTAACAAGTTGATACCCGAAATTTTTTTGGGACAAAAATATTCATGGTCAAACTTTAAAATTATCCCCCCACCTCTCCACGTTCCTGCTTCCGGCCATCCCTCCCCTCTCGCATCCGGCCGCCTCCCCCCCACCCCCCACCCCCCCCCCCCCTCCCGCTCCGGCCACCCACCCCCGCCTCTCCCCCTAGGGCACGACAGCGTGGGAGGAGGGGGGGCTGGGGGAGGGTGGACGGAAGCGGGAGGGAAGGGGGGGGGGGGGGGGGGGGGGGGGGGGGGGGGAGGGGAAGCGGCCGGAAGCGGGAGAGGAGGGTGGCCGGAGGGGGGGGGGGGGGGAGGGGCAGGGCGGGAGGGAGGGGGACTAGGGCTGTGCGGGAGAAGGGGGTGGCCGGAGGGGGGAGGAGAGAAGGGAAGAGGGAAGGAATAAGGACATTTTCGAAATTTTTAGAATTTTAGGTATGAAGTTGAAAAAAAAATAGTTGCGGTATTAAGTTGAGTAAAAAAATTTAGGGTATCAAGTTGAAAAATCGAAATAGTTGAAGGTATCAAAGTGCAATTTAGCCATTATACTAACGTCATTTTCAACTATAGAATGGGATGGTACACACACACATATATTTGAGATTTCCTTTCTTCAGGTTGGACCGTGATTCAAAACCATCCAGCCATCCAAAAAAAATTCGAATTCGAGATCTGTGCTCGGACAACCGTCTGCACTACCACCACTAGACTAAGTGCCTTAGGAACTAAATCATAGATATTACCATGTAATAAACCTTCCATGCTCAATGGATCCGAATGGTTCTCCAAAACCGTGAAAAACTGAGTGAAGCTAAAATTACAATGAGTGGCATTACAAGTAAAAAAAAATAAGCACAATTATGAACATTCTATAGTTTAAGAAGTTGAAAATAGTGCCAATTGAGAATTACGATGGAAAAAATCATCAAAAGATGATTTGGACATGCAGGGTGCATATGAATACCGGCAAGGAGGAATAAAAGATTATAGCATTTGTAACTTCAGGGGATATTTGGTACGCGATATACTATATAGCCAAAAAATTTATATTTTCGGAAATCAAATTTTAAGTAATTAAATTTCATGAAAAATTATATTTCAATGTTTGGTAACTATATAAATATTTCCGAAAAAAAATAAAAAAATAAAAGGATAAAAAATATCCACAAAAAAATCGAGAAACTGAAAAAACGAAAAAAAAAATAGAAGAAAGAAACCAAAAAAATATACCAGAATTACAATTCTTAAAAATATGGGTTGAAACATCATTTTACTAGTAAAAAAGCCCAGAACTATTCCTGCAGAATTAAAAAATAAAATATATAGAATACCTTAATTCAACACCACTAAAACATTGTAAATATAAGATATACAATAAAATTAAAAATGCAAAGTAAACAAAGCAAACGTGGGGCTTGTTCTTCTTCTACATCCTCCTCTTCCCCACTTCCCTCCGACGAAAAGTTGGCCACTCCCACCGACCTCGATCTCAAAAATGGCCGCCGCATCCTCCTTCGAGAATGGCCACGACTTCCTCGATCCCGACCACTGATCTTCGCCGTCCGCCCGCCGAAAGCTGCCGAACGCGAGGGATCTGGAGCTTCGGAGTGGTGGCTCGATCTAGACGAGGTTGGAGGCCCTCTCGCCAGAGACGCTGGATCTGGGCCTGGATGGATCGTATGTGGAGGAGAATTTGGAGGAGGACGCAGGATGGCGAAGGCAGAAGGGGCGGATGCCGAAGATTCTCCGGCAGGAGGAGAAGAAGGAGAACGAAGAAGAAGAAAAGTGGAGAGAGAAGGAATCGAAATTTTGTAGAAAATATCGGTGGCAATGGATGTAAATATTTATATTTTTTTTGTTAGTTTTATTCCTAGGGGAAAAAAAAAATACCCATCCACTTGTTAGGGAATAGGTTTCCCAAGCTTTATGGGCAAATAATTTACCTGGACAATTTAATTTTCCGGAAAATAAATTTCTATAAGGTGAACCAAACATAGGAATAATTTTCCCATCTTGATTTGCCCGGGAATAAAAATAAATTTTGCGTACCAACCGCCCCCTTAGAGAGGAGATGGGCCTTCAGAAAACACAACGGCAACATTGCCATAAGGGCTATTTACACTGACACCCTCTATATTTTGTGTTTATTACCCGAACCTTCCCTAATTTAAAAATAAATACACTGACATCTCCTATATTTTGTGTTAAATACAAGGACCACCCCTAAATTTTATAATTTAGGTAAAGGATTTTACAATGACCACCTCTACTTTTAAAAAATATAGGCTTAATTGCTAATTGCTACCCTC
Source organism: Iris pallida (assembly GCA_029216955.1). Lineage (NCBI taxonomy): Eukaryota > Viridiplantae > Streptophyta > Magnoliopsida > Asparagales > Iridaceae > Iris > Iris pallida. The sequence continues at coordinate 11,496,822 of JANAVB010028820.1, forward strand.
AACTATCACACTTTTTCAAGTTGATACCCTAAACTTTTTTTCGTAACAGATTGATACCTCAACTATTTTTTTTTTCAACTTAATACCTAACATTTTAAAAAACCCCAAAATGCCCTTATCCTTTCCCTCCCTCCATCCCCTCCCCCACTCCGCCCCCCCCCCCCCCCCCCCCCCCACCCCCCCCCCCTGCTAGCTCCGGCCGAGGAGGGCGGCGCGGGTGGCGAGGACGAAGCCGGCGCGGGGGTTCCTGGAGGCCGCGGGGCCGCCGGAGCCGTTGAAGCGGACGACGACGAGGGAGAACGCGGCGGCGGCGTGGGAGCCCAGCGCCGCTCGCGCCATCAGAGCCGCGCCGGAGCTAGCAGAGTGGGGGGGTGCAGGCGAGGGCGGCGGAGGGGGATGGTGCAGGCGAGACGGGGCGGGGGGGGGGGGGGGGGGGGGAGGGGGGGTGCGGAGTGGAGAGGGGGGGGGTTGGCCTGGAGTAGAGGGGGGGGTGAGTGGTAGTTTTAAAATTTGGGTAAGGGCATTATTGTCCAAAAAATTATCTGGGTATCAAGTTGTTACAAAAAAAAGTTTAGGGTATCAACTTGAAAAAGCGTAATAGTTGAGGGTATCAAGTAGCAATTAAGCCAAAAATATATATATAAATGGTAGGAGGTGTCAGTGTATTTATTTTTAAATTAGGAAAGTCCGTTTAGTGAACATAATACATAAGGATGTTGCCAAAAACAGGTAAATAATTTAAAATTACAAAATTATCATAAAACGATAATATGTGATAGGGACTAGAGAAATGTATGCTGAAAGAAAATGCAACATTTCCACCTATCATGTTGGGAACCATATTTCCATGGTGTTCATGCCAAAAGTGAAAAAAAATACTAACTAGAATTTCACATTCTCAAGTAACATTCATGTATATCAAACACAACAGGCTAATATAATAGACAAAAAGAGTTAATGTGCCAACTTTTTTTCTTTTTTCTTTTTGAGAATCTAAAAATCCCAAAAAAAAATCTCTCAACATTTCTGAGAATTTTGGATTCCCCTGCCATCAATTTCTAGAAAGGAAAAAAAAAACCCTATGCAGTTTTCAAAGTCCTAACAAACTCAATATTAAATAACAGTAATATATTAAATTCAATAATTCAAATTTCCAGAGTCCTTGCTTCTTCTGATATTGTCATTCCATTCATAGGGATCCCCACAAAATCAGGCAGGTCTACACGAAAATAAAATAATTTAAAATTTTAACAATAAAAATATTGAGATGAATACTATAAAAACTAGGAACACATTTATTATATATAAAGCAGTATAATGGCAAAGAACATGAACTTTTTACTTAGAGAACAGAAATGGAAATATCTAATTTCTACTTGAAAATGAGAAATGGAAAACATGTCCTGTGGCAATTTTACATTACAAACATGACACAGTTATTAACTGCCAATGAAGAGGATATTCTTCATAGGAGGCCTATCATTGCTGGTGAGATTGGTAGAACCAAAGCTCAAAAAGGTCAATATGCTTTATTGAACAAGAACATCATGGTCATATCATATTCTTCATCACCATCACTGTTATGTGGATTTGTGATCACCCCCCACGTGGAAGCTACCCTCTAATCACTCTGGTAATTGTGGCCATCATCATTATAGTTGTTCAAGAAGCCTTCTCGGCTTCTCTCGTAAGGACCACATGTCCACTATGGAGCCTATAAGAAAAAACCATACAGAATTGACAGTTTTACGACCTGACTGGAACATCATGAGAGGGCCATGCCATAAAATCTGGATGACAACTCGAAAGAGTATAGACGAACATGTAAGGGATACGATTTGATATGATGAATTGTATTCATCTCTACGACACACTAAACAATACTAAGACAAAGTTCGCAAAAGTGTGAGAATAAGAAATCTCTATAAACCAGTTTTAAGACCGACAATCGGACCTCATGACAGGACCATGCCATAAAACCTGGACGACAACTATAAAGAATACAGACGAACATGTACGGGATACAATTTTCGATAGTGGATCACATTATCTCTACAACACAGTCAAAGAGCATCAGAAGAATGAAAAAGAAAGGAAAAAAAAAAAAAAAGGTGTGACACTCTCAAACTATACAAGTAATAGAATGGTCCCAATCCAAGGAAAGAAAGTGGCTTTCCCTGCCCCAACATCACTCACCTTCACATGTCAAAGTAGCATACAAAGTCAGGAAGATGAACACACCATCATTGAACACCCCATGGATGATACTTCTTTTACTATTTAAGGAACTGCTGGCACCCATGACCCACCCATGAAGCTGTTACTAGCACATGTCAAGGCATATCAAGTATCCAAGAGAACAAATTAATTCGCACAAATTTAGGGCTTTATTGCAATGGAGAACTAGGTTTTCAAGAAAAAAGAGAAGGAAGAAATGAATCTCCTGAAGGGAATTACTGTCAGAAAATCCAAAACTGAACAATCCAATCCTCTCCCTGCTATTTATAGCAGTTACAATAGAAATAAAGGGAAATGACCAAAGGGCCCTTGCTTCCACCAACTCAATATGAAGCGTGGGACTCTCCTTCTCATATACTGCCAGCTGGATTCTCCACGGCCAATGGACCTTGACTTAAAAGCTACTCTGTTGAAATGGACTGAAGCTAGCTGAAATTCTACCTTCATGTATCTTCCGTGTTGCATTAGGACTGCTCCTGTAACTTCCCAAGCATCATCATGCTTTAATACAACTTCCTGCTGGAAGTTGGGCATAAAACCAAGAACTGATGGAGTTACCAATGCAGTTTTTAGTTTAGAGAAAGCATCATCTGCTGAAGGATTCCTGAGTTCTCTTTAACAAAATAGTTAGAGGTCTAGCTATAGTCCCATAGTTCTTTAAAAGTTCCTATAACAACCACTTAGACCCACTCAACTCTTGATGATTTTGGGTAAAGGCCAATTCATCACAGCCTCTATTTTAGACTTGTCAACTTCAACTCCTCTTTCTAATATGGATGTCCTACGTAACCAACTTCTTTTTGCCCAAAATGACATTTACTTTACCAAGTCATGGTCTGAAAGCTTCTGCAAAACCATTGCTAAGTGCTCCACATGATGAGACACTCTTTACTACATACAAGTCAGTCATCAAAGAACACCAAAGCAAACTTCCTAAAAAAAGGAGGCTTCTATATCATTCACAGGGGCTTGGAATGTTGAGGAAGCATCAATGAGGCCAAAGGACATTACTAAAAGGGTTATTTAGTTTTAGGGTCTTGTATAATATTCAAAATTTATGTTTAGGTCTCTATATTGTTCAGAAGAGGGTTTTGGTCTCGTCCTGACGGTGGATTTGGAGTGGGCTAGGTGTAGGCTGACTCATATAAAAAAATATATATATATATGGAAAAACAAAAATTAAAAATAATTTTGGGGTGGGGCTGGAGTCCACCCCAGCCCCTACATGATTCTGCATCTGGTTCCATGTTTCATGGAGGTCAAAGAACATACTCTGATAAAGAAAACCTGAGAATGCTTTTGAAGTTCCTTATGCTCAGAGGCGGAACCACGTTGTGGGCTGGGGTGGGCAGCCCACCCCAATTTTTTTTTTTCCCTTTTTTTCATATATATATATATTTTTTATTTTATTTTTCATATGAGTCAGTCCACATCCAGCCCACGCTAGCTCACCCAGCCCACCTCAGTTCGAATTTCTGGTTCCGCCCTTGCTTATTCTCCATTTCTACCAACTCTTGACGATGTGGTTTGATTCCTTTGAGCTTTCAACATTGCCTTCTTTGTATCTCATAGTGAACTCCTGGAAGTTCCAAATTATATCTCCTAATGTAACAAGTTGCACCCAATACTATATGGCACCCTGATGAGGGAAAAACTATAGCAGATCAACAACCATTTTATTACCTTGGCATTGTATCTCAATCTGTTTATATTTGCCTTTTCCCTGTAGTTTATCTCCATCAGCTACCATTACTTCAAACGAAGTTTCCTCCTCAGCTAGTAGCCCTACCCTTTTGCAAAATTGAGCATTTGCCTATTCTAGAATGGAAGTGGGAACACATCACCATAGATTTTGTCTCAGACTTACCACGAGCACCCGGCAAGAAAGACGCTATATGGGTCAACGTGGATAGACTAACAAAATCAGGTCACTTTATTCCATTCAAGGTTTCTAACATTGGGACAAGGGCTACTTACACTGACAACCCCTATGTTTTGTGTTTATTACCCGGACCTCCCCTAATTTAAAAATAAATACACTGAGAACCTCTATGTTGTGTTAAATATACGGACCACCCCTAAATTTTATAATTTATGTAAAGGATTTTACACTGACCACCTCTACTTTATATATATATATATATATATATATATATATATATATATATATATAAAGGACAGGAGGTGTCAGTGTATTTGTTTTTAAATTAGGAAATGTTTGCTTACTAAATACAAAAAATAGAAGGTGTCAGTGTAAATAATCCTTGGAATAAAGCTCGTGTCAATTCCACTATATAGAAAAAATTGTACATAAGGATGTTGCCAAAAACGAGTAAATAATTTAAAATTACAAATTATCATAAAATTATGTTTATGTTTGATAGGGACTAGAGAAATGTATGCTGGAAAAAAATGCAACATTTCCACCTATCATGTTGGGAACCATATTTACATGGTGTTTATGCCAAAAGTGAAAAAATACTAACTAGAATATCATATTCTCAAGGAACATTCATGTATATCAAACACAACAGGCTAATATAATTGACAAAAAGAGTTAAATGTGCCCACTTTTTTTCTTTTTCTTTTTGAGAATCTAAAAGTCCCATACAAAATCTTTCTCAACATTTCTGAGAATTTTGGATTCCTTGCCATCAATTTCTAGAAAGGAAAAAAAAAATTGCTATGCAGTTTTCAAAGTCCTAACAAACTCAATATTAAATTATAGTCATATATTAAATTCAATAATTTGAATTTCCAGAGTCTTTGCTTCTTCTGATATTGTCATTTCATTCATAGGGATCCCCACAAAATCAGGCAGGTCTACACGAAAATAAAATAATTTAAAATTTTAACAATAAAAATATTGAGATGAATACTATAAAAACTAGGAACACATTTATTATATATAAAGCAGAATAATGGCAAAGAACATGAACTTTTTACTTAGAGAACAGAAATGGAAATATGTAATTTCTACTTGAAAATGAGAAATGGAAAACAGGTCCTATGGCAATTATACATTACAAACATGACAGAATTATTAACTGCCAATAAAGAGGATATTCTTCATAGGAGGCCTATCATTGCTGGTGAGATTGGTAGAACCAAAGCTCAGAAAGGTCAATATGCTTTATTGAACAAGAACATCATGGTCATATCATATTCTACATCACGATCACTGTTATGTGGATTTGTGATCACCCCCCACGTGGAAGCTACCCTCTAATCACTCTGGTAATTGTGGCCATCATAATTATAGTCATTCAAGAAGCCTTCTCGGCTTCTCTCAAGGACCACATGTCCACTATGGAGCCTATAAGAAAAAACCATAGAGAATTGACAGTTTTACGACCTGACTGGAACATCATGAGAGGGCCATGCCATAAAATCTGGATGACAACTCGAAAGAGAATACACGAACATGTAAGGGATACGATTTGATATGAATTGTATTCATCTCTACGACACACTAAACAATACTAAGACAAAGTTCACAAAAGTGTGAGAATAAGAAATCTCTCTTAAAAGAATGACAGTTTTAAGACCGACAATCGGACCTCATGACAGGATCATGCCATAAAACCTGGACGACAATACAGACGAACATGTACGGGATACAATTTTCTATAGTGGATCACATTCATCTCTACAACACAGCCAAAGAGCATAAGAAGAATGAAAAAGAAAAAAAAGGGTGTGAAACTCTCAAACTATACAAATAATAGGATGGTTCCAATCCAAGAAAAGAAAGTGGCTTTCCCTGCCCCAACATCACTCACACCTTCACATGTCAAAGTAGCATACAAAATCAGGAAGATGAACACACCATCATTGAACACCCCGTGGGGGATACTTCTTGTACTATTTAAGAAACTGTTGGCACCCACCCATGAAGCTGTTACTAGCACATCTCAAGGCATATCAAGTATCCAAGAGAACAAATTCCACAAATTTTGAGAAGAACTCGAAGAAATATAAGGTTTATTGCAATGGAGAACTAGGGGCTTTAAGAAAAAGAGTAGGAAGGAAGAAATGAATCTCCTGAAGAGAATTACTATCAGCAAATCCAAAACTGAACAATTCAACCCTCTCCCTGCTATTTATAGCAGTTACATTATAAATAAAGGGAAATGACTAACGTGCCCTTGCTTCCACCAACTCGATATGAAGCGTGGGACTCTCCTTCTCATATACTGCCAGCTGGATTCTCCACGGCCAATGGACCTTGACTTAAAAGCTACTCTGTTGAAACAGAGAAATTATTCTACGAGCCGGGCTCACCGTGCACCCTACCATACCATCCATTGGATGGCATTGGGCTGAGTGCATGCACAAATCCACGTGCAATCCAATAGATGGTATGAAAGGTGCACGGTGAACCCGGCATATAGCATAATTTCTCGGTTAAATGGACTAAAACTAGCTGAAATCTACCTTCATGTATCTTCCATGTTGCATTAGGACTACTCCTATAACTTCCCAAGCAGCATCATGCTTTGGGGGCTGTTTGGTTCGTGAAAGTGGATCGAAGTAAAAAATCTGGGAGTACAGAGTTTGCATACGCATTGCGTATGCGCATTACGCGTATGCATATTTTATGAGTCCCTTCGTTTCGATGGTTGTTTAAGTGAGTTGGAAAGTGTAATTTTTTGTAGTTCCTACTTTTGGTTTGTAATGAAGTGAGTTGAGAAGTGATATGGTTTTCACTTTTGAATAAGAGGTGATGTTACCTCCAACTAGTATTATTCATTATTTTTTCTTAATTATTTATAAAATATAATTAGTTCTTAATTAAATAATCATAATAATTAATTTTTATCATGTTACTATTATTTCTTATCTTTTATTTATTATTTTTCTCATATTTTTATTTTTGTTGTTTTTGTTTTTAATAATTATTTTTATTTATTATTAATAACAAATGTGAGCATAAATGCTCACATAAATTCTCTATTCCACAACTAATAATGACATATTTTCCTATTCCCTGTTCACCTATGACTGCTGCCACTAGGGGTGAGCAATTTACGATTTTAGACCGATAACCGACCGGATCTGAACCGAAAGTGTGATTCGGGTCGGTTCTAAATTTAACAGGTCGAACTTCGGTTACAGGTTTATATTTAGTCAGTTTTTCGGTTCGGATCTTGGTTTCGGATTTTTAGAACCAACCCGAACCGAAACCGATATATATATCCAACTTTAAAGCCCTAACCCTAAACACACTCTCTCTCTCAAATCCCTCCTATGTCGCCTCTTTAAGGAGTCTTCAGATCTCCCCTCTCCTACCTCTCTCTCTCTCTCTCTCTCTCTCTCTCTCTCTCTCTATATATATATATATATATATATATATATATATATATATATATTTTATATATATATATATATATATATATTCCAATTCTTCCTAATTTAAACTTTATTCACATCTGGATCTAACTCTCGTCTATGATTCTCTGTAAAAAAAAATCGTCGAAACTCCAAAAAAAATCGTATAAATCTATTAGCTTCGTTTGTTTTTGAACTAATCTTTGTATTTTTTTTTGTTATATTTTTTGTTTGACAAGTTCCCTAACCTTATCTTCCTCTATTTGCAGTATAAATCTTCGTTTCTCTCTAAAGGAATTTAGCAACACTAATCGAGTAAGTTCTCTATTTTTTGTAAATTTTTTGTTAAATTTTTTCTTCTATTCTAAATCTAATGCTTTCATTGATCTAATTGTTGAAGATTTTTTGCTTCCGTTTCTTTATTTTTATACATATTTTGTTGATTAAAATATGTACACTTTGATAGATTTGTTAATTAAAATATGTACACTTTGATAGATAGTTTGCTTTAGTTCTGGATCTAATACATATGTTTTATACATAATATCAGTTCTGGATCTAATACATACTTTTGCTTCAATTCTGGATCTAATACATATTTTTTTATATATAGTTTTCTTTAATTTTTCTTCACGGATTTATTATCCTAGTCTTTCCTATATCCTGAATATTAATTATAATTTGTTCATAAGCTTATCCTTTCATTATAATATTTTATCCCCCTATTAGTGCTTATATAATTGCAGGTTCAATTTTCAACAAAGCGAACAAAGCTTCAGTGGGATATTTGCTTCAATGGAATATTCGATACTTTGGGATTGAACTATTATTTGTGTAACTATGTAAGAGTCACTGAGTGATTATTTGTGTAATTATGTGAAACACTGAGTGTGAAGAGTATTTATAATTTGTATATTAATCAATATTTGTTGTATTAGTTTTTTGTTTGGTTCGGTGTTGGCATTTAAAAGATGACAAGTCGTATTGTTCGTCTCATGTTATCAATAAAACATGCTACAAATAAAATTTGATAAGTTGGCCTTTGAAATACCAGCACTCAGTGTCTGGCATTTGAAAGATAATGCTGCATTTTAAAAAAAAATCATTGTTATTTTTTATTTTTTATTACATTTTGAAGGTCCGGTCCACTTGGGCCCACAGAACCTCTATTCTAAAAGACGGCCGCCTAGGCGGGCACCGGGTGCCCGCCCCAATGCCCGCTTAGGTGCCCGTCTAGTCCCCCTGACGTCCGACTGCATGTTTTGTGTTTTATAGATTTTTTTTTCTGCAATTTTTAGTAGATTTGTTTGGATTATTTTTATTTTTTTGAACCGCCTAGATCTAGGCGGCCGTCTAGGCACCCGCCTAGGTGGGCTAGGTGCTAGACAAGGTGCCCGCCCGACTAGCGCCTAGCACTTTTCACAACATTGCACAGAACCGAACCGACCGAGATCGGTTCGAGTTGGTTCGGTTTTTATAAATACGGTTCGGTTTTGTAAATTGCGGTTCTCGATTTATACGGTTTTTATATGAACGGTTCGGTTTGAACCGAACCGAACCGTTGCTCACCCCTAGCTGCCACAGAGACCTCTTCTTTCTTTTCTTTTTCTTCTTATTATTATTATAGCCACCACCGCGACCACCGCTAGAGAAAAAGAAGAGGTCGCCTGGAGCTCATCGTCGCCTTTTGGAGCTCGTCGCGTTCGCCTGCTTGCCGCCATCTGGAGCTCGAAGCCGCCACTCGCTCGACGTTCGCCGCCGCCCGCTCGTCGATTATCTTCCAGCCATGCCGGAACCGCTGATCTTGCAGCCTAGCCGCCGTGGCCACCACCGCCATCGACTCCTTCACTTATGCCTACTTCTGTAAATTTTTTGAAGTGAGGAAAGATTAAAAGCATGGAGTTCCAGAGACAGGAAATACTCCTGTCAAACCACCTCACTTCCGTCCGAAACTCTCTTGCGAACCAAACAACGGAACGGTCGGCACCGTCTCCCAGTTCCGAATTTTGCCCACTTCCGATAGAGAGTTCCGCCAACCAAACAACCCCTTAATACAACTTCCTGGTGGAAGTTGGGCATAAAAGCAAGAACTGGTGGAGTTACCCATGCAGTTTTTAGTTGAGAGAAAGCATCATCTGCTGAAGGATTCATGTGAGTTCGTTAACAAATCATTTAGAGGTCTAGCTATAGTCCCATAGTTCTTTAAAAGTTCCTATAACAACCAGTTGGACCCTCTCAAACTCTTGATGATTTTGGGTAAAGGCCAATTCACCACAGCCTCTATTTTAGACTTGTCAACTTCAACTCCTCTTTCTAATATGGATGTCCTACGTAACCAACTTCTTTTTGCCCAAAATGACATTACTTTACCAAGTCATGGTCTGAAAGCTTCTGCAAAACCATTGCTAAGTGTTCCACATGATGAGACCACTCTTTACTACATACAAGTCATCAAAGAACAACAAAACAAACTTCCTAAAAAAAGGCTTCTATATCATACATATGGGTTTAGAATGCTGAGGGAGCATCAATGAGGCCAAAGGGCATTACTAAAAGGGTTATTTGATTTAGGGACTTGTATAATATTCGAAATTTGCGTTTAGGTCTTCATATTGTTCAGAAAAAGGGTTTGGGTCTCGTCCTTACGGTAGACTTTAAGTGGGCTAGGTGTGGGCGTATGGGAAAAAAAAAATGTATATGAAATATAAGTTAAAAATAATTTAGGGGTGGACTGGAGCCTACCTCAGCCCCAACGTGGTTCTGCCTATGGTTCCCTATTTCATGCAGGTCAAAGAACATAAGAACATACTCTGATAAAGAAAACCTGAGAATGCTTTTGAAGTTCCTTATGCTCAGAGGCGGAACCACGTTGTGGGCTGGGGTGGACTCCTGCCCACCCAAATTTTTTTTTTCACATATATATATATATATATATATATATATATATATATATATATATATATATATGAGTCAGTCTACATCCAGCCCACCCTAACTCACCCCAACCCATCTAGTCATCCAGCCCACCCTAGCTCACCCCAACCCATCTCAGTCATCCAGCCCACCCTAGCCCACCCCAGCCCATCTCAGTTCGAATTTATAGTTCCACCCTTGCTTATGCTCCATTTCCTCCAACCCTTGACTATGTGGCTTGATTCCTTTGAGCTTTCTTTCAACATTGCCTTCTTTGTATCTCATAGTGAACTCCTGGAAGTTCCAAATTATATCTCCTACTGTAACAAGTTGCACCCAATACTATATGGCCAACTGATAAGGGAAACTATAGCAGATCAACCACCATTTTATTACCTTGGCATTGCATCTCAATCTGTTTACATTTGCCTTTTCCTTGTAGCTTATCTCCATTGGCTACCATTACTTCAAACGAAGTTTCCTCCTCAGCTAGTAGCCCTATCCTTTTGCAAAACTGGGCATCGACGAAGTTGTGTGAACCAGTATCCACTAAGATTGACACTGGTTTTTGACATACTACTACTCTTAGTTTCATGGTGTCTGTTGAATTCGTTCCAGATAAGGCTTGAAGAGAAATTGCAAAAGAGCATTTTCCACGATGGATTCTTCCTCAGTTTCTTCTCAATCTTCATCATCTGCAACCTGCATAAAAACTTTATTTTCCTTATACCTATGTCCTTTGTACCATTTTTCATCATGTAAGAAGTGAATAAGACTTTCTTCTCATAATTTCAGTAGGAGATATAGATTTATTTATACTGCCTCCTTTATATCATCAGTTTTCTTTTGGACTTCACTATGAGTAGGTAAAAGTTAAAATAGGTTTCCTATAATTGGTGCAAGCCTTGGCATCTCTTCTCATTGCATTAAACTTGGCTTCTACAACCTAGCCACTTCCGTGACTATTATTAGCTTCCCTGGTCTCAGAATCTGAACCTCAAACTTGATTTACACTAGGATAAGGACTATTTATTAGCTTCCAACATTAGGATAAGGACTATTGACACTGACACATCCTATGTTTTGTATTTATTACGCGGACCTCCCCTAGTTTAAAATAAAATAAATACACTGATACTCCCTATGTTTTGTGTTAAATATACGGACCACCCCTAAATTTTATAATTTATGTAAAGAATTTACACTGACCATCTCTAGTTTAAAAAAATATATAAAGGACAGGAGATGTCAGTGTATTTATTTCTAAACTAGGGAAGATCCGCTTAGTAAACACAAAACATAGGAGGTGTCACTGTGAATAACCCTTGGAATAAAGCTCATGTCAATTCCACTATATAGAAAAAATTTGTACACAAGGATGTTGCCAAAAACAGGTAAATAATTTAAAATTACAAAATTATCATAAAATTATAATATTTTTATAGGGACTAGAGAAATGTATGCTGGAAGAAAATGCAACATTTCCACCTATCATGTTGGGAACCATATTTCCATGGCGTTCATTCCAAAAGTGAAAACATACCAACTAGAATTTCATATTCTCAAGTAACATTCATGTATATCAAACACAACAGGCTAATATAATTGACAAAAAGAGTTAATGTGCCCACTTTTTTTCTTTTTCTTTTTGAGAATCTAAAAGTCCCATACAAAATCTTTCTCAACATTTCTGAGAATTTTGGATTCCTTGCCATCAATTTCTAGAAAGGAAAAAAAATTGCTATGCAGTTTTCATAAGTCCTAACAAACTCAATATTAAATAATAGTCATATATTAAATTCAATAATTTGAATTTCCAGAGTCCTTGCTTCTTCTGATATTGTCATTGCATTCATAGGGATCCCCACAAAATCAGGCAGGTCTACACGAAAATAAAATAATTTAAAATTTTAACAATAAAAATATTGAGATGAATAATATGGAAACTAGGAACACATTTATTATATACAAAGCAGTATAACGGCAAAGAACATTAACTTTTTACTTAGAGAACAGAAATGGAAATATGTAATTTCTACTTGAAAATGAGAAATGGAAAACATGTCCTATGGCAATTTTCCATTACAAACAAGACAGAATTATTAACTGCCAATGAAGAGGATATTCTTCATAGGAGGCCTATCATTGCTAGTGAGATTGGTAGAACCAAAGCTCAAAAAGGTCAATATGCTTTATTGAACAAGAACATCATGGTCATATCATATTCTTCATAACGATCACTGTTATGTGGATTTGTGATCATCCCCCACGTGGAAGCTACCCTCTAATCACTCTGGTAATTGTGGCCATCATCATTATAGTCATTCAAGAAGCCTTCTCGGCTTCTCTCGTAAGGACCACATGTCCACTAATGGAGCCTATAAGAAAAAACCATAGAGAATTGACAGTTTTACTACCGACTGGAACCTCATGAGAGGGCCATGCCATAAAATCTGGATGACAACTCGAAAGAGTATAGACGAACATGTAAGGGATACGATTTGATATGATGAATTGTATTCATCTCTACGACACACTAAACAATACTAAGACAAAGTTCGCAAAAGTGTGAGAATAAGAAATCTCTCTATAAAAGAATGACAGTTTTAAGACCGACAATCGGAACTCATGACAGGACCATGCCATAAAACCTGGACGACAACTATAAAGAATACAGACGAACATGTACGGGATACAATTTTCTATAGTGGATCACATTCATCTCTACAACAGTCAAAGAGCATCAGAAGAATGAAAAAGAAAGGAAAAAAAAAAGGTGTGACACTCTCAAACTATACAAGTAATAGGATGGTCCCAATCCAAGGAAGAAAGTGGCTTTCCCTGCCCCAACATCACTCACACCTTCAGATGTCAAAGTAGCATACAAAGTCAGGAAGATGAACACACCATCATTGAACACCCCGTGGATGATACTTGTACTATTTAAGAAACTGTTGGCACCCACCCATGAAGCTGTTACTAGCACATCTCAAGGCATATCAAGTATCCAAGAGAACAAATTCCACAAATTTTGAGAACTCCTCGAAGAAATATAAGGTTTATTGCAATGGAGAACTAGGGTTTTTAAGAAAAATAATAGGAAGGAAGAAACGAATCTCCTGAAGAGAATTACTATCAGCAAATCCAAAACTGAACAATTCAACCCTCTCCCTGCTATTTATAGCAGTTACATTATAAATAAAGGGAAATGACCAAAGTGCCCTTGCTTCCACAAACTCAATATGAAGCGTGGGACTCTCCTTCTCATATACTGCCAGCTGGATTCTCCACGGCCAATGGACCTTGACTTAAAAGCTACTATGTTGAAATGGAAAAATTATTCTATGAGCCGGGCTCACCGTGCACCCTACCATGCCATCCATTGGATGACATTGGGCTGAGTGCATGCACAAATCCACATGCAATTCAATGGATGATATGGAAGGTGTACGATGAGTCCGGCATATAGCATATTTTTTTGTTAAAATGGACTAAAACTAGCTGAAATCTACCTTCATGTATCTTCCGTGTTGCATTATGATTGCTCCTATAACTTCCCAAGAAGCATCAAGCTTTAGGGGTTGTTTTGTTCACGAAAGTGGAGCGAAGTGAAAAATCTGGAAGTTGAGAGTTTGTATACGCATTGCGTATGCGCGTTACGCTTATGCATATTTTATTTGGATGGTTGTTGAAGTGAGTTGGAAAGTGTAATTTTTTTGTAGTTCCTACTTTTGGTTTGTAATGAAGTGATAGTTGAGAAGTGATATGGTTTTCCACTTTTGATTAGGGGTGATGTTAACTCCAACTAGTATTATTCATTATTATTTATTATTTATTTATAAAATATAATTAGTTCTTAATTAAATAATCATAATAATTAATTTTTATCATGTTATTATTATTTCTTATCTTTTATTTATTATTTTTTCTCATATTTTTATTTTAATTGTTTTTGTTTTATTAATTATTTTTATTTATTATTAATAACAAATGTGAGCATAAATGCTCACATAAATTCTCTACTACACTACTACTAATGACATATTTTCCTATTCCCTACTCACCTACTGCTGCACAGAGACCTCTTCTTCTTTCTTTTTTTTCTTATTATTATTATTATAGCTACCACTATGACCACCGTCAGAGAAAAAGAAGAGGTCGCATGGAGCTCGCCGTCGTCGTCAGCTTGCTGTCGCATGGAGCTCGAAGCCGCCACTCGTTCGACGTTCGCCACAACCCGCTCGTCATTGATCTTCCAGCCATGCCGGAGCATGTGATCTCGCAGCCTAGATGTCGTGGCCACAACCGCCATCGACTCCTTCACTTCTGCCTACTTCTGTAGAACTTTTTGAAGGAAAGATTAAAAGCATGGAGTTCCAGAGACAGAAAATACTCCTATCAAATCACCTCAACTATGTCTGAAAACTCTCTTACGAATCAAACAATGGAACGGTCGACACTGCCGCCCAGTTCCGAATTTTGCCCACTTCCGATAGGGAGTTCCGCCAACCAAACAGCCCCTTAATACTTCCTAGTGGAAGTTGACCTCTACCCATGCAGTTTTTAGTTGAGAGAAAGCATCATCTGCTGAAGGATTCATGAGATTTCGTTAACAAATCAGTTAGAGGTCTAGCTATAGTCCCACAGTTCTTTAAAAGTTCCTATAACAACCAGTTAGACCCTCTCAAACTCTTGATGATTTTGGGTAAAGGCCAATTCACCACAGCCTCTATTTTAGACTTGTCAAATTCAACTCCTCTTTCTAATATGGATGTCCTGCATAACCTTCTTTTTGTCCAAAATGACATTACCAACTCATGGTCTGAAAGCTTCTGCAAAACCATTGCTAAGTGTTCCACATGATAGAGACCACTCTTTACTACATACAAGTCATCAAAGAACAACAAAACAAAGTTCCTTAAAAAAAAGGCTTCTATATGGAATGTTGAGGGAGCATCAATGAGGCCAAAAGATATTACTAAAAGGGTTATTTAGATTTAGGGTCTTGTATAATATTCGAAATTTACGTTTAGGTCTTCATCTTGTTCAGAAAAAAGGGTTCGGATCTCGTCCTGACGTTAGACTTTGAGTGGGCTAGGTGTGGGCTGACTCATATGAAAAAAAAAAGTTAAAAATAATTTTGGGGTGGGCTGGATCCAACCCCAGCCCCTACGTGGTTCTTCCTCTGATTCCCTATTTCATGCAGGTCAAAGAACATAAGAACATACTCTGATAAAGAAAACCTGAGAATGCTTCTGAAGTTCCTTATGCTCAGAGGCAGAACCACGTTGTGGGCTGAGAAGCCCACCCCAAATTTTTTTTTCATATATATATATATATATATATATATATATATATATATATATATATATATATATATATATATATTTATTTATTTATTTATTTTTCATATGAGTCAGTCCACATCCAACCCACCCAAGCCCATCTCAGTTCGAATTTATGGTTTCGCCCTTGCTTATGTCCATTTCTACCAAATCTTGACAATGTGGCTTGATTCCTTTGAGCTTTCTTTCAACAATGCCTTCTTTGTATCTCATAGTGAACTCCTGGAAGTTCCAAATTATCTCTCCTATTGTAACAAGTTGCACCCAATACTATATAGCCCCCTGATAAGGGAAACTATAGCAGATCAACAACCATTTTATTACCTTGGCATTGCATCTCAATCTGTTTACATTTGCCTTTTCCCTGTAGCTTATCTACATTGGCTACCATTACTTCAAACGAAGTTTCCTCCTCAGCTAGTAGCACTATCCTTTTGCAAAACTGGGCATCGACGAAGATGTGTGAACCAGTAGCCACTAAGATCGACACTAGTTTTTGACATACTACTACTCATAGGCCTCGTTTGGTTCGCGGAAAGGAAAGGAAATTGATTCTTTGATATTTCCTTTCCTTTGGGAAATTGCAATTCCAATCAATTTCCTTTCCAGTGTTTGAAAAAAACCAAGAAAATTGGACGGGAAAGTGAATCATTAGAGGAGGAAAATGAATCCTTAGGTTGGTGGGAGGAACCATTTCCCCCCCTATTTTCCCTCCTCGTAGGAATCAAATTCCTTTCCTCCTCATTTTCTTTGGCATCCAAACAAAGGAACGTAATCACTTTCCTTTCCCAAGGCTCCAATTCCGCGTACCAAACGTGGCCTTAGTTTCATGGTGTCTGTTGAATTTGTTCCAGATAAGGCTTGAAGAGAAATTGCAAAAGAGCATTTTCCACAATGGATTCTTCCTCGGTTTCTTCTCAATCTTCATCATCTGCAACCAGCATAAAAACTTTGTTTTCCTTACACCTATGTCCTTCGTACCATTTTTCATCACGTAAGAAGCGAAGTCCCTAAGACTTTCTTCTCATAATTTCAGTAGGAGATATAGATTATACTGCCTCCTTTATATCATTTCTTTTGGACTTCACTATGAGTAGGTAAAAATTAAACTAGGTTTCCTATAATTGGTGCAAGGCTTGGCAGCTCTTCTCATTGCACTAAACTTAGCTTCTACAACCTAGCCACTTCCATGACTATTATTAGCTTCCCTGGTCTCAGAATCTGAACCTCAAACTTGATTTCTTCTTTGAGTTCCCCTATTGATTACTATGATAGGACTCACTAGGTCCATCAACTTTCATAGAAAGCCTCTGAAATTGCATATTATAGTCCTGCACTGTTCCTTGCTACTTTATGGTCCAAACTCTTTTTAATAGCAAGACAAAATTATTCCCAGGATATTCTTCCATTTTTAATTTTATCATACCAATATGCTGTTGCTCCCTTGAGTTGTATTGAACAAATTTTTACTTTTTCCCACCCCTGAATGTTGTAAAAAATTGAAGAGATGATTCAAACTTAACAAGCATTCTTCTACTTCACCTTCCTCATCAAAAGTAGGTAGCTCTAACTTGAAATAGTGATTTGGAAGTGAGTTTCCTTCCAAAGTTGGAAAGTCTGGACTCTGGAGAAAATGGGTTATAGTTGTGCCAAGACAGAGACTTACTGCCATTGAATTACTTCCTATCTCCAAGGTTGTAAAAGTGGCTAGGCAATAGTCGGGCGGGCACTAGGCACCGAGCGCCTAACGCCTAATTCCACCTACGCATCGACTGGCACCGACTAAAAAACCATCCATGTTCAATGGGTCTGTAGTGGATATGAATGAGTGGGCATTATACCAGCAAGGAGAGAATAGAGTATGGCATTTGTTAATGTTAGAGAGATGGACCTTCAGAAAACACAATGGCAGAAACGTCAAACATAGGGATAAAGCTTGGTGTCATTCCCCTATACAGAGCAAATTGAACATAATCTGATGTTACCAAAAATAAAGATATATAATTAAAAGCCAGATGAACAATAAACTTACATGACGAGAGCTTAGTTGTCAACAATGGTCGACTTGTATCAACTCATTTCTACTTAACGTCTGAATAATAGATTCCAATACTTTGATCTTGTGGTCATTCTTAAGATTTCCTCTTGCTATTTCTTTGAGATCTCCTCTTGACTCCCACGCAACTCATCCATGTGAAGCTTGAACACCTCTGCGAATAACAATAAAGCAAAAGAAAAAAGTGAGTATTATCTGCCTGATTAAATTTATCAGAAAAGGTAATGTGAAACCTCAAGAATAACTAAAAAAGGGCAAAGCTTGTCATCACCAACTTAAAGTATGTGTATTCTTGCCTAAGAGAAAATTTTTATATGGGTTTCCTACAATTGTCCATAAGAGTCTACAATATACTAGGAATCACAGACAATCCAAAAATCAGGAAACGAGTCTGTGTCATGTCATCTCAGACATGTCAGTTTGGCCCTTTGGCCCATATTCTGGTTCGAAAATAAATACACCTAAATGTTGTCTTCTCGGTCTTGGTAGTGTGGACTCTTGATAGCCTAAGAGAGTTGCTCCCCAAGTGAAATTGTGTTGCTGTCAGAAAGGTTCCTTATCTTCCAACCAGGGCCGGTTGTAAGGTCTATGATGCCTAGGACGAATCTGAACATTGGACATTCCTTATCAACCTTTAACTAATTATTAAAAATAGCTCTTTTAGCATTTTTATTTGCAAAATCAACAATTAAGCCGGGAGAGAGAGAGAGAGAGGGAGGGAGGAAGAGAGAGAGGCAGTTGAAATGGGGTGGGGATGTTTTATTTTATTTTTTCCCCTTTTTAACATATCTTTAATGAAATAGATTTTAGATATGGCGTTTTCTTTTTTTCAGAAAATTATAGTTTTTGGTTTTTTTTTAAAACAATGGGGCTTTTTTTGTTTAAAAAGGATTAATTTATGGTTGATAGTAAGTCTATACTACTTTAGGAAGAACGGGCCACACAAAATTGGGGGTCTGGGGCAGTCGCCCAATCCGCCCCTCTTTGGGCCGAGTAGAGCTGTCAAGTGGGCCGGGCCGGGCCTCTTGAGCCCATGAACTGTAGCGGGCCGGGCCGGGCTATGGATGAAAATTTTAAGTCCAGCCCGGCACATGACCCACGGCACGGTGGGCTTAGGGTCGTGCCGGGCCGGACATGACCCAATATAAGGGACTGGGCCGGGTGGCACTGGAGTCCATCATTCTAATTCAATTCAGTATATACATATATCATTCATGGGTTTTTATTTCATTGATCAATCAATAGCTTTTGTATAAATGGCTCTACATGGTTGGCCATATATAAGTGACCAAGTGAAGTGAGACATGCACGGTGAAGCTTGCATTCAAAAAATGTAACAGTAAAAGACCGTTATGATTTGAAAAAATCTTGTGTTAGAAAAACCAAGTTTTGATGTTGTGAAGATGAATTCATTGGATATCTGATAAACTAAAATCTTTTAAAGGAATAGTTGAGCATGTAGTTGCAATGTTATTTCAAGTCACTGGTTCACTTTATTCAGTTTATGGATCTTAGTTCTTATAATAGAGGACACATTTATGATTAACTTTACTTCTTTATTTGATTTTAGGCTTAATTGCACTTTGCTACCCTCAACTATTCCGCCTTTTCAACTTGATACCATAAACTTTTTTTCGTAACAAATTGGTACCTCAACTATTATTTTTTTTCAACTTGATATCTAATTTTTCAAAAATTCCGAAAATGCCCTTCCCTCTTCCTTCCCTCCACCCCCTTCCCCACTCCGGCCACCCCCCCTGCTAGCTCTGGCCGCCCCACCCCCCCCCCCTGCTAGCTCCGCCCCCACCGCCCCCTGCTAGCTTCGGCCACCCCCTGCCCCGCCTCCCGCCCCGCCCTCCCTCCCCAGCCCCCCTCCTCACGTGCTGCCGCGGCCTAGGGGAGAGGCGGGGGCGGGCGGGCGGCCGGAGCGAGCAGGGGGGGGGTGGGGGGCGGGGGGGGGCGGAGCTAGCAGGGGGGGGGGGGCGGCCGGAGTGAGCGGGGGGGCGGCCGGAGCGTGCAGGGGGGGAGGGTTTGGGGTAGGGGTAGGGGCATTTTAGTCCAAAATAACATCTGGATACCAAATTGTTACAAAAAATAGTTTACGGTACAAAGTTGAAAAATGGTAATAGTTGAGGGTAGCAAAGTGCAATTAAGCCTTGATTTTATTAAATGGAGATTCAAAGGTGGCTTAAAATACTACACTACTAATAATTTTTGTAAACAAAGGGCTTATTATTTAAATATGAATATTTGATTTTCATTGTATCTAAGAAGAAATATTTCAAACGAAAACTAATCCCTCTTCGTCTTCAAATGTGCTTAGGAATTGCCATAACATACTTTTGCAAATGGAACATTCTTTGTTCTTTCTAGCTATTCTTGTATAGAAGAACACAAATATTTTAAAAATAATTGTTAAGTGTTATATTAGAGTTATTAGTTATTGGGCTTTAGTCCCACATTGCTTAGAGTAATAGGAGAGGAGGCTAGCCTCTCCTATATATATGTGTAGTCTCTCTTCAATAAAGAAATCATCTATTTTATTCCATTCTACATGGTATCAGAGCCATAGAAGGAAGAAAAAAAAATTTAAATGAACAACGGTCGTAAGTAGACACAAATTCATGATTCAACCCCCACCCCACAAATTCATTTTTGGGACAGCGGTCAGTTCAAATCGAAATATTTCCAATTTGGGTCGTAAGTAGACACGACACGATTCGGAGAACATATCAAGGATTATAGGTAATTTGTGCCTAATTCGAACAACATACTTGTCAATTTCATCATGGTACACGCATATATAATTCCTAACTTACAAAACCTAGAGCTAATTTATTATTAGGTTTAAAAATCAAGGCAATGGAAAGACAAACACGTATAATCATTTGATCATGAACACACACACAAAAAAAAAAACAAAATTCAATCCTTCAACCACAAAACCTAGACTGAGCATACCATGAGGATTTCAAAGTTAGGGCATAAGAAATTTAACACAAAATTTAAGAATTTGAATGATCAAGTTTAGGAATTCGATTGCAATTAGAGGAGAAAATTAGAGAAGGGGCTTGCCTTTGGGATTTTGGAGAATTCTCTTCTTCTTCTTTCCTTCTCTTCTTTCCTCTTCCTCTCCTTTCCTCTCTCTTCTTCCCCTTCCTTTCGTGTGCAGCCAGCCGACCGGGGCCCCTGTTGGCCGCCGCCGTCGCCGCCGCCGCCGCCGAAGGGTGGTGGTGGGGATGGCTTCCTCTCCACCTCCTTGATCTCCTTATTCTTGTGTTTCTTCCTTCATTTCTTCCTTCTCTAGTTTGTTTCCCTCTGTCTTTTCTTGGGGGAAAGAGGGATCAGGAGTCATGGCGAAGGCTGGTCACCATGATATGTGGCTCTCTCATGCTAGCTGGACATAGAGATGCCCTAGTGTCAAAAAAAAAAAAAAAAAAAAAAAAGGGATTTAAAAATGAAAATACAATGGTAAAATAGAAGAAAAATTCTAAACGAACTAGGGGTGAGCATCGGTTCGGTTCGGTCCGAACCGAACCGAAAAAATTAAAACCGAACTCAAAATCGAACCGACCAAATCAAAACCGAACCGAACCGAATTGGTTCAGAACCGAACCTGAACCGAACCGAATTGGTTCGGTTCGGTTCATCGGTTTTTCGGTTATATATATATATATATATATATATATATATATATATATATATATATATATATATATATATATAAACCGGTTTTAAAGTTCGGTTTTCGGTTCGGTTCGAAAACCGAACCCAAAAACCGAAAACCGAACCGAAAATCCAAAAAAACCGAACCTCTAAACCGACAACCGAACAGTTTAAAAAAAAACCGAACCGAAACCTTATTTCGGTTCGGTTCGGATCGGTTTTCGGTTTTAAACCGAGTTTTGCTCACCCCTAAAACGAACCGTCACGGACGACCCCACGGATGAAACCGACACCACGTGTCGCCCACTGATTGGTTGGTCGTGGGACCAACAAAAATTAGTCCATGCCAGCGCATGGGACGACCAATCGGGCACCGACGTGTGGCTTTGGTCTGCGCTTCGATCGTTCGCATGGTCGGTAAGGACGCACTCAAAATAAAATAAAATAATTAATATACATTAGATGTATTAGGGTTAGGTTTAGAATTAGGAAAATAGATTTAGTATTTTACGGCATGGAAAATGCACAAGTAATGACTAGGGTGTTGGATTCTATCTCATTACCGGTTGAGCGCTCAAAGAGGGTGACATTGGTGTTAGTAATTTAGTCTCACATCGGGTAGGAGGTGAGATCATGAGGTGTAGATAATTGAAATTTGTTCAGGTCTTATATGAGAATTCTATTTGAAGACATATGGGCCAAATTCAATATCACATCTCATGGACCAACTCCGGTTTGGGTCACACCGCGTTCTCATCATCTGATATCAAAGCTCTTGGGTGGATTTTGGTCTGGTATGGTACCAACGTAGGGTTGGGTACACGCGTTGCATGTGCAATGCATGTTTATTACTCTTGCTATTTTGATTATATATTAGTATAAATAATATTAAAAAAATTATTACGACTAATATGAAAAAAGTGTTACAAAAAATATTACTCCTGGTGTTTGGATTATTTATTTTAATAAGTTTATATATTTGTATTGGGTTTAATATTTTATTATGTTCATACCTTTTTATTTTATGATGTAATAGTTAACTGGACCTTATCCTGATTTTCTATGAATTATGAAGGGTCCTATGCAAGAATTGGATATTTAAAGACCTATATCGAATTCTAAAATAATTTAAGAACCTATATAAAAGTTTTTTTATTTGATAGAGAAAACACATGCTATAATGACCCTTCAAAAAAAAATTAGCAAAAGAATAAGAAAAACAAACAAAAGAACCGGATTTTTTTTGGGCAACAATTTAACGTATACAATATATATTGTTTATGAAATCAAAGCTATATAGTTAACTTGTTGTGTATATATATATATATATATATATATATATATATATATATATTTGAATAGTTGAGCGTAAGGTGTTTTTTAGCACGTGCAAGTTATACGATTGTCCGGAGCCCAAAAACCGAAAGGCCAACTTTTTTAACCTCTATATATATTACTAACGTGATATCTCCATTTTTAGATTTATTTATTTATTTATTTGCTAAAAATGGCTTAATAATATTTAAGAGACTGATGAACAAACGTTACTCATATCAAAGTTGATATGAGGTCGGATACAAGAAGGAATACCTTTAAATACATATTGCAATGAAGGTTGATTAAACTCCGAAGCATGAGAAGCTAAGTTATGTGCAACAATATTGACAGATCTTGGAGCATAACTGAAGGAGAGATTATTCGTCGACCTCACAGTAATGTTGGCCCATTGGTCATGGTCAAACCTGATTTTAATAATTGATCAAACTTTGTCTCGATATAATTACAAGTCAACTCAGATGTTTACCTACGACGTTTTGGACACTGCTCAACAATGGTTATCAACAATGTTCAAGACTGAAGCCGTTTGCCATTCAGAATGTACTTCCTGCTAAGCAATGTAATTTTTTATTTTATTGAGTCTAGGAATACATTGTACACCGAGTCGTACTGGCAAATAGGCTATCCGAAAACGTTTTTCAAAACCATCCTATTCTTTTACAAATGACCTACGTTTTTGAAAAATATTCTTTTTACAAACAGCTTCTGAAGGATTTTTCAAAAAGCCAAAATTTATTTTCTCCAAATGAACTGGCAGAACCTGTCACGACCCGTTCCCGCTTTTCGGATACGAGACGTGTCCAAGCCAGCCTACGCCGCAGAGTCGGCGGTAGAACGCTGTCAAGCCCGCAAGAAATAATACTCAAAAAATAACATTTGATGCTCATTCATAATTCTACATTTATTACAATATTTATAATTAAAGAAGGTACAAGATTTACAATTAATGTAATTGATACAATTGCTTTCTATTTCTAGGTTGTCCTCAGCATACCCAAGTCTCCCAGTGCTAAGAATGATTGCGGCTAAACTTGAAAAATATTGATTTCCAGTCAGGAATGGAACAAGTACACAAACCGACGACAAAACGAAAACATAATAGAGTTAACAAGACATGAAAATAGCATATGGAATATGAAAGCTAGTAAGAAAACTGATGACATAGCACGGTAGAGAAGTAAACAAGGAAAAACTAATAAAAAGACATCTATCTAGGTGGTGTGAAATATCCGTTTCAATATGTGGACGGCTAGGGGGTAAATAAGGCACACTACACGTGTCGTGCGCAGCGGCTAGCATTCAAGAATAGACATATTGGGATATTTCTGGGTAGTCCACATGTATACTAAGATATTTCCCCTCCCGACAACTCCGTGTGACGAGCGTGTCAACAAGCAGCAAGATATATGTATAGACATGAAATGAAAAGACTACTATGAATCGAAAAGCAATCAGAAAGTGCACTTGCCTGAGGTCCTTAGCTGCAGAAACCAATACTATACCATACCACTCAATGAGCCACAAATCAATCAACACATGTAGAAGTCTCCAGATGCTGAAATAAATAGTACCATCGTTCTCAGAATAGTCAAATTAGCTAGGATTGCCTGTCCTTAAGTCCAATTCTGGACACAGGGGCAAAACGGTAATTTCGGGTAAAAACGGTGTCCGCCGTTGGACCCGCTTTGCACTGAAAAGCGTGCCAGAGTCAACGGTCTCTAAAGTCGTCAAACTATATGTCCACGGATTCAGTTTTTCGATACGAACCCAACGTATGTCCATAGTTGGATTCCGGCGGGCCGTGCACAAAATCGCCCGTTGAGTGTGACCGTGGGGCCCACAAAACGGTGATTTTATCAACTATCTCAGAATTGGACCAAACTTGGCATACAGGACCAGAAAAATGATACGGTCCTGATGGCGTAAGTTTCCTCTCGATCTGATGAGTGTGCACAAAGTAATTGGAGAATTTGTAAAGTGCACGCTACGGTGAATTTCGACGGATACGTATCAAATTCGTCGCGCACACGCGACCAATTTGAATTCCGTCAAAGCCCACACGACCACGAAGCCGTTACGCAGCTTTCGATGCTTTCGGTTCACAACCACGTCGTCCGGAATGGCGGGACGGACGTGGTATCGGAGTGATTTTCAAGTTTATTAAACATGATTTTGTTGAACTTTCGAATCGAATATCTTCTCATCTACTTACTGAAATCCGAATCTACGAGAAGGGTTATGATGTCCTACATGTTGTCAATAATCGTATTCAGGTGGAATTTCTAAAAATTTACTGGATTGATCGGAATCGATCCGCCAATGTAGGTTCCTGGACTGCGAAACTATCCTGTTTTTGAACAGTTATTCGCCAGTTTTGGCGTCGATTTTTCGGGCAATCTAGGGTACTACAATTAAATCTATTAGAAGACATTTAAAGTGGTATAGGTTGGGTGTTTACCTGCGAAAGCAGATCGGAAAATCGTCGCGTGGGTAGATTGCGAGCTTGCTGCGAAGTCAGCCTCCCTCCACGCGTTTACTGCTGTACGTTGCTACCCGGTTTACGCGCACGAGAGCGCTGTCGGCCGGCCGTGGCCGCGCGCGGAGTGGCACAGGCGACGGGCGCGCGCGTGAGGTGCGCCCATGGGGGGGGGGGTCGGCGGTCTGGGTAGGGACTTGGCGTTAGGGTTTTTATCGATTACTCCTCTGTTCTCTCGACACATAACGTGTTTACTGTGTTCGGGTTCAATTGTTATAGGCTCGGGAAGGTTTCACTGGGCTCGGGCTGAATAGGCCAAGGGGCTGTGGGCCTGTTGAAAAAGGGTTTGCTGCTGGGTCTTAAGCAATGGGCTGGGATTATATATAAATAAGTATTTGCCTCATATATATTTATCCATATATATATATTTCTATATATATATCCATATAAATATTTATATATATATATATACAATACCTTATATGCTATTGAACATATTTTATACATCCATATATTTTTTTAGACATGTAATATATATATTTATATATATATACACCTACACACATAATATAGTATATATTTATATATACGTACACGTATTTATATATATATATATATATATATATATATATATATATATATATATATATATATATATATATATATATATATATATATATATATATATATTCCCAAAAAAAAAAAAAATATATATATATATATATATATATATATATATATATATATATATATATATATATATATATATATATATATATATACAAGGTATTATATGTATTCATATATACACATACACACCCATTATAATAATATTTGTATTTATATACACGTTATATTATATATATTTATGTATATACATGCACATACACATATATATATATTATATATGCGCATAATTTACAAATCACATTATAACAATTTAATATAACAAATAAATATAATAATTAATTATTTGTAAAATCTAAAAAATCACCATTTAATTAAATAAGTAAAAAAATATAGAATATTTCAGAATTTTCGGGAAGGGGAGCTACAGAACCCCAGGAGAACTCGGGCCGAGTTCGGCCAGAGTTCGGCCATGTGGAACGTTAGTGAACGTTGGGTTTTTGAACTTGGTCATCATTCAGTTACGGTTTGTTACAAAGAGTTCTGTCCAAATTCTGCCCGAATTCTGTCAGAGTTCTGTCTTTGAAAAAACTATAAATAGAGAAGTATTTCGATCATTTCAGATCACCAATTCACTTTCAATCTCTTCTCTTCCTAAGCTTACATTCTTCCAAAGAGATCTAAAATCTTTCATTTTCAAATCCCAAGCTAGTTACAATCCTCTAGTCGATTTGCCAGTACGGTACGGTCTAGAAGTTCCAGAGCGATTGTAATCAGAGGCTTGATAGAAGATTCAACTCTTCACAATTGAAGTTGGTTGAGTTCTTCGTATCAAAGCTCGCGTCTGTAGAAGTTGCAAGGACTTCGTATGAAAACTTGCGGGATTTTCCAATAGTGGATTCAACTGGAAGCTAGAGTTCTTCCGACTGGACTAGTCCTCACAAGAGAAAAACCAGTATAAATCTCGGTGTTTGCGTTTTCCTTCTGATCACTTTTAAATTTTGTCATTTACTTTTTGTGATTATTATTTTATCTGTGATCTAACTGCTAACAAGTTTTTAATTAGCAATATTTTGCTGCCTACTCTATTCACCCCCCCTCTAGAGTATTTTGTTTTACGATTTTGTTCCTACAATTGGTATCAAAGCGGGTTATACAGGTAAAACAAGGTAAAACAGCAGTTATATTCAATTTTATATAGATCACAGCTTTACACATGGCAACTGTAAAATTCACAAGTGAAGGCCAAGCCACAAACAGACCTCTACTGTTTGACGACACAAACTACACTTATTGGAAAACACGTATGAGTTTCTTTCTGAAATCTCTTAATTTTGACTTATGGTCTGTGGTTATTGATGGCTATAAAAAGCCACCTCGTATAAATGTTGATGGAATTTTAACTGAAAAACCCCATGACAAATATACAGAGGAAGAAAAGAAAAAGGCCAGTCTTGACGCACGTGCTATTAACGCTTTATTTTGTGCTTTAGACAGAACTGAATTTAACAGGGTATCTATCTGCACAACTGCAAATGAAGTGTGGAAACTTCTTGAAGTCACACATGAGGGCACAACTCAAGTCAAAGAATCAAAGGTCAGCAGACTTACTCAAGAGTATGAGGCGTTCAAGATGAAGCCCAACGAAACAGTTACTCAGATGTTCGAGAGATTCTTGGATATTGTAAATCCTTTGTCCTCCCTAGGCAAAGATTACAGTAACCATGAAAAGATTCGTAAACTCCTACGAGCACTTACAAAGAACTGGATTCCGAAGGCTACTGCAATCATTGAAGGAAACGACCTCACTACCATGACACTTGAAGTACTCATGGGTAAGCTACTCACTCATGAACTAGAGCTACAAGACTTTGAAGAGCTTGCACCAAAGGAGAAGACGATCGCTTTCAAGGCTCAGCACAGAAGATCTACAGAAGATGATTCAGACAACAGTGAATCTGATGCTAAAGATCAAGCACTCCTTGCAAGAAAATTCAAAAGATTCTTGAGGTATGAGAAGAAGACAAAAGAGAACAATGGCGGCAACAGCTAGTATCAAGATGACGCTGTCTGCTACGGCTGTAAGAAGAAAGGACACATGAAGAAGGACTGTCCTACAAACTCATCAATAAGCAAGAAGAGCAACAGATACGAGAAAGGGAACCTGAAGAGATCAACATCTCAGAAATATGCCAACACCAGCATATGGCATGAAAGTGAAGCCAGCGACTCAGAAGATGAACAATCAGAAGACGCTGAAATGTATGCTTTATGGCATCCGATCAGGTACTCTCTGAACCTATAGTTGATACATATGATGACTTCACCTTTGAGCAATTAGGAGAAGCCTTCAGTGAACTGTTAAGTGATTACAGAAAACTGCGTAGCAAATATCAGACCTCTAAGAAGGTACTCAAAGAGTACAAAGGTAAAATAGGAAGACTTACCGACCTACTAGCTGAGGTTAAAGATAATGTTAGTGAGTCTGGTGAGCTTTCTTCTATTAAGCTCTTATTACACGAGACTACCAAGTCATCCGAAGAAAAAGACAAGGTTATTGACCAACTGAATGAAGAACTTTCTAAAGAGAAGAAAAGTCTTCAAAGTGCACAAGTCAGAATGGAAGCACTCACTTCTGACTATACTAAGTTATATGACACTTCCAAAAGATTGGAAATTAGGTTAGGAAAACAGCCTGAGACTGCTGCTTCCTACCCTAACACGTGTTACTTACCGAAAAATCGGAACATTTCCAAACCTAACACTGTCAGACCTAACCCTATCAAACCTGTACCTAAAAAGGTTATGCCCAAACAGGATAATAGGTATGCTTTCTTCTATACTAGAAAACCTAAACCTACCAACCATGCACACCACTCAGCTTTCAACACTCAACATGCTAAATGTCATTATTGTGGCCTCATTGGTCATATATCTTCTGCATGTAGAATCAGAAAGTTAGCAGATTTAAATATTTATGCATGGATACCGAAAGCTAACCAGTCAGGACCCTACAAGAAATAGGTACCAAGAGTTTCATCTGCAAATTGTTTTGTAGGTGGGACGCCCTTCACATGCTAGGAGCAAATGGATCCTCGACAGCGGTTGCTCACGGCACATGACCGGTGACGCTTCATTATTCGCAACACTGTCGAAGAGGAATAAAGAAGGATACGTCTCCTTCGGCAATAATTTAAAAGGATATATAATCGGTATTGGTGATATTGGTAAAGCTCCCTATCCAGTAATTAAAGATGTTTGTCTTGTTACTGAGTTAAAACATAATCTGCTCAGCATAAGCCATTTAGCTGATCACGGTTATGGTATTAACTTCATAAAAGACAAATGTACTATTATTGATAGTTCAATTGGTAGTACTATATTTGAAGGTATTAGAGAAGACAATATATATGTTTTCTATTTGTTGGAAGATACTAACATTTCAGGTAGATGTTTAATGGCTAAAAGCGATGAGAGTCATCTGTGGCATATGAGACTCGGTCATGCAAATATGGATACTATTTCCAGATTATCTACGAAGAAGCTAGTACGCGGTTTACCGGACATTATATTCAAGAAGGATTCGGTATGCAGTCAATGTGAAAAGAACAAAGCTACTCGATCCACTTTCAAGTCAGTAAATATTGTATGTACTACTAGACCTCTACAATTGCTACATATGGACTTATTTGGTCCTAGCAGAGTTGCTAGCCTCTGAGGTAAGCTATATGCTTTTGTAATTGTAGATGATTATTCTAGATACACGTGGGTATATTTTCTGACATGCAAAAATGATGCATTATCGGAATTTGTCACCTTTTACAAGAAAGTACAGAATGAAAAAGGTTACATGATCACTCGTATTAGAAGCGATCATGGAGGCGAATTCGAGAATGCGGAGTTTGAGCAATTTTGTGACACACACGATTTTGTGCACGAATTCTCCTGCCCTAGGATTCCACAACAAAATGGAGTTATGGAACGTAAGAACAGAACTCTATCCGAAATGGCCAGAGTAATGTTAAACCAGTTTAGTCTACCCAAGTATTTCTGGGCTGAAGCTGTCAATACAGCTTGTTTTGTTCTCAATAGAGTTCTAATTCGACCCAAATCGAAGAAGACTCCATTTGAGTTATGGTTTGATAGAATTCCATCAGTTTCATATTTTAGAATATTTGGTTGTAAATGCTTTATTCTTAATACAAAAGATAATTTGGGAAAGTTTGACGAAAAGGCCGATGAAGGTATATTTTTAGGTTATGCGGGCAAAAGTAAAGGATACAGAGTCTTCAACAAAAGAACCATGATCATCGAAGAGTCAATCAATGTCACCTTTGATGAACTAAATCAAACGACAATCGATGACAATGACGAAGATCTCAATGTACCCATCAAAGCACCAGCTGATCCTCCTAGAGAAGATCCAGGAACCAGCTACCTTCGGAGTCTGCCAAAAAGATTAAAGTTCACGGCTGATCATCCAAAGGACTTGGTAATTGGTGAGATTACCAAGGGTGTAAGTACTCGTTCCTCTAATAAAGATATAGCTTCTTGTGTTGCTTTTGTCTCGCAGTTTGAACCCAAAAATATTGATGAAGCATGTAGTGATAATTTTTGGATAGATGCTATGCAAGAGGAATTAAACCAATTTGAACGGAATCAAGTTTGGGAACTTGTTCCCAAGCCTATTGATCATCCGGTCATTGGCACCCGATGGGTATTCCAAAATAAACTGAACGAGAATGGTTTAGTGACTCGTAATAAGGCTCGACTCGTAGCTCAAGGATACAATCAAGAAGAAGGTATCGACTACGATGAGACTTATGTCCCAGTTGCGAGATTAGAATCCATTCGCATGTTATGTGCATTTGCATATTTTCATAATTTTAAGTTATTTCAAATGGATGTCAAAAGTGCATTTTTAAATGGTTTTATAAAAGAAGAGGTTTATGTAGCTCAACCAACCGGTTTTACTGATTTCAAATTTCCTGAATATGTTTTCAAGTTGAAGAAAGCTTTATACGGTTTGAAACAAGCCCCTCGTGCTTGGTACAATCGTCTAAGCTCTTTTCTACTTGATAACAGTTTTTCAAAGGGAAAGGTTGACACTACTTTGTTTATAAAGTCTTTGAATAATAATATTCTTTTGATTCAAGTCTATGTAGATGATATTATCTTTGGATCTACTGATGAATCTCTTTGTCAAGAATTTTCAAAGTGTATACAGAATGAGTTTGAGATGAGCATGATGGAAGAGCTGAAGTTCTTTCTCGGACTGCAAATCAAACAAACCAACAATGGGACGTTCATAAATCAAGCTAAGTACACAAAGGATCTACTAAAGAAGTTCGAAATGGAAGCAGCAAAGCCACTTAGCACTCCAATGGCGACTTCAACCAAGCTTGATATTGATGAACAAGGCAAACCTGTCGACATACGTAAGTATCGAGGTATGATCGGTAGCTTACTTTATTTAACTGCCAGTCGACCAGACATTATGTTTAGTGTTTGCTTATGTGCACGTTTTCAAGCTAATCCTAAGAAATCACATTTGTGCGCAGTTAAGCGTATCTTTCGATACCTTAAAGGTACTTCTTCTGTCGGCTTATGGTATCCCAAAACCTCGTCGTTTGACTTAACCGGTTATTCTAATGCTGATTTTTCGGATGCAAGGTTGATAGAAAAAGTACTAGCGGCACTTGTCATTTTCTAGAAAAAGCTCTAGTCTCTTGGTTTAGTAAAAAGCAAAATTCTGTTGCATTATCAACAACCGAGGTTGAGTATATTGTCGCAGGACGTTGTTGTGCACAAATTTTGTGGATGAAACAAACCTTAGAAGACTATGGATTGCATTTTACACATATACCCATTTTTTGTGATAATACTAGTTCTATTAATTTGACTAAGAATCCAGTATGTCATTCTCGTACTAAACATATCGAGATTCGACATCATTTTCTTAGAAATCATCAATAAAATGGAGATATAGACCTTGTATACATAGACACACAGAATCAATTAGCTGACATACTCACAAAACCTTTAGCGGAAGATCGTTTCAACTATTAACGTCGAGAATTAGGAATTTTAGATATCAATAATATTAATTTATTTTATTTTATTAATTATTTATTCAATACTCAAAAACTGTTTTTCGAGACAAGCCCAAAAAGAGTCTGTCTGTCACCACGACTACGGTCGAAGCGAAGCAGTATTTAAGAGTTCTCCGGTGAACCTCTGTTAGCTGGGACAGTACTCCTACAGCTAATCTGAGACAGATGCTGAGTAAAGAATATTAATTTGTAAAATAATATTAATTATATTACTTTGAGATTTAAAATTACTAAACTTTGAATTAAGCATTTGAAACGAATTAATGAAAAAGAATGTGGCCTCTTTGATTTTTTCTTATATATATTTATAGCCAGGCAACCCTAGGCGAATTCGGCCCGAGTTCGGTCCGAATTCGGCCAGAGTTCGGCTGGGTGTTTATATATACCAGCACCAATCCGAGGCCTCCTTCTTCTTCATTCTTCCGCCACATCCTCATAACAGCAGCAGCGCCCCTCCGAACCCTAGTTTCTTCTCCATCATTGTTCTTCCAGTCCTTGTGGAGTTTCTCGTCCAAACTTTGGATTCGTGCGGAGATCGTCATCCTCTTCGACATATCCAATTCTTGGAAGGTATAATCCCTTCTTTCTACCACTTTTCAATACTTAAGGTTTGTAGAAATTTTTGGAAAAGAATGCCTAAGTTCAATCCCTTCAAGGGGAAGAAGACCAATGCCAGTGAAGAGGTATCGTCTTCAGATCCGCATACGGATTGCCTCTTTTCTCCAGTCCAATCGGACGATGGTGCGTCGGATGAGTTTTATTTTAAAACTTCCGATCAAGCTTTATTGTGGTACGCCGATTTTGTCATGCGTACTATTTGCACCAGATCGTCGATTAAGTGGACTGTCTTTCCGGATCACCGCCCTTACTTTGAAGAATTAGGGTTACAACACTTTGTCACCTTACAATTCTCCATTGCCACTAATGCCATTAGACTATTCTACTGTAATTTCGTGTTAGACACTTTTACAGCGAGGACACGTGTCGGAGGAATTGATATCGAATTCACTGATGACACGTTAGCGGAAATCCTTGGTATCCCAAATGAAGGTGCCCCGCTAGATGACATCACTGATTTTGATTTCCCCGATGGCACGACACTCGTTAGTTTCAAGAATGAACTTTGTGCGCCCGTACGCATTCTTCCTGAAAAGTTCAAGGCTAATAACTTGAACTTGTTTAACTATGAATTACATCGCATCATCTATTCCACCTTACTTCCAAAATCCATTTCTAAAGATGATGTCACTGCACTTGAGCTTTCTGCTCTTTATCATATTCTTAAGGAGATTCCTTTTTTCTGCCCCTAAGACTATCATTCAGATGATGGGTAGATGTCGCGGGAGAGACCGCAACCTATCTTATGCGATGCTCATTCCTCGCATTTTTAGAGATTTGATATTGATTTATCTACTTGTGCTGTCGACCCCAAGCCCAAGTTTCTCAAACTTTCTCATCGTAGCATTGCATCTGTTCCTCCACCTACTGTACCTACTCCTCCTACACCTACTCCTACAGATCCCACAGCACCTGTTCCTCCTCATTCTTACACTATGACATTTGAGGGTATCCATCAGCACTTATCAGATCTGCAGTCTTTTTTATGTTGAGACCTCTAGGGAACACGAGTTCCGTGATGTGACTCGGTTCCAGGCGATTGCCAACTCCTTCGCCGATCTGAGGTTTGTGCAGACGGGTCATTCTGCTAGCTCTCTGCCTCGAGACCCTTCTGTTTCTGGCTACCGTATTGATGACGAGGCGGTTCACTCTCTGTTCCAGTCAGGGAACGTATATGATTGGTATCGTACTGCTCGTGCCCCTCCTCGTGACTATGTCGGTGAGTTTTACGCTGGTGCCACTCCTCGCACTTCTGGCGTTGGTACTTCTAGAGCTGGTCCTTCTGGACATGCTGGAGCTGCAGCTGATGACATTGATGATGATGATGAGTTTTGAGATGTTAGATTATTGAGACTGTTACTTTTTGTCTTATGTTTACTTGGAAATTTCGATATTCCAAGATTATATCAGTACTCTTTTTTTAGTACTTTTTCTATTATGTGACTATTCATGGACATAGTTTTATGCCTCAGTTTTGGCATCTTAGTCTATTTCAGCACTTTATTTGTTTCAGTTTAATAGTAGCACTATCTATCTTTTATTGCTTCATTCTTTATTAACTGCCTGTGACAAATACATGCCTGTATTGTTTCTACCATGCCTGTCATGCTTATCTATGTTTATTGTGTTTCTTCACTGTTTGTTACTTATGCATTGATTGCGGGGGAGCTTTCTCTTATGCAATTATTTTGCTAAGTGACAACGGGAGAGAAATAAGGATCTAATATTTTTTGTGAATACAGGTTATGAACAATTTTTTGATTACTATTTTGAATTGATTCCAAGCTTAGATGTTATATCGACAAGGTTTGTCAATTATCAAAATGGGGGAGATTGTTGGCCCATTGGTCATGGTCAAACCTGATTTTAATAATTGATCAAAATCTGTCTCGATATAATTACAAGTCAACTCAGATATTTACCTACGACGTTTTGGACACTGCTCAATAATGGTTATCAACAATGTTCAAGACTGAAGCCGTTTGCCATTCAGAATGTACTTCCTGCTAAGCAATGTAATTTTTTATTTTATTGAGTCTAGGAATACATTGTACACCGAGTCGTACTAGCAAATAGGCTATCCGAAAACGTTTTTCAAAACCATCATATTCTTTTACAAATGACCTACGTTTTTGAAAAATATTCTTTTTACAAACAGCTTCTGAAGGATTTTTCAAAGAGCTAAAATTTATTTTCTCCAAATGAACTGGCAGAACCCCAGGAGAACTCGGGCCGAGTTCGGCCAGAGTTCGGCCATGTGGAACGTTAGTGAATGTTGGGTTTTTGAACTTGGTCATCCTTCAGTTACGGTTTGTTACAAAGAGTTCTGTTCGAATTCTGCCCGAATTCTGTCAGAGTTCTGTCTTTGGAAAAATTATAAATAGAGAAGTATTTTGATCATTTCAGATCACCAATTCACTTTCAATCTCTTCTCTTCCTAAGTTTACATTCTTCCAAAGAGTTCTAAAAGCTTTCATTTTCAAATTCCAAGTCAGTTACAATCCTCTAGTCGATTTGCCAGTACGGTACGGTCTAGAAGTTCCAGAGCGATTGTAATCAGAGGCTTGATAGAAGATTCAACTCTTCACAATTGAAGTTAGTCGAGTTCTTCGTATCAAAGCTCGCGTCTGTAGAAGTTGCAAGGACTTCATATGAAAACTTGCAGGATTTTCCAATAGTGGACTCAACTGGAAGCTAGAGTTCTTCCGACTGGACTAGTCCTCACAAGAGGGAAACCAGTATAAATCTCGGTGTTTGTGTTTGCCTTCTGATCACTTTTAAATTCTGTCATTTACTTTTTGTGATTATTATTTTATCTGTGATCTAACTGCTAACAAGTTTTTAATTAGCAATATTCCGCTGCCTACTCTATTCACCCCCCTCTAGAGTATTCTGCTTTACGATTTCGTTCCTA
The DNA here is from genome assembly GCA_029216955.1 of Iris pallida. Classification (NCBI taxonomy): domain Eukaryota; kingdom Viridiplantae; phylum Streptophyta; class Magnoliopsida; order Asparagales; family Iridaceae; genus Iris; species Iris pallida. The sequence continues at coordinate 11,532,457 of JANAVB010028820.1, forward strand.
CAAGTAACTCGTCCTTCTTCTAGCATGTCGTGTACGCCAAAGTATGTCAAGTTGCTTATGATTGATGGCATCTAGTAAAAACTTTGCAATCGCCTTCTATGATTACATTCTCGTTACCTTTACTCTTGCGAAGAGCCATAGCCATAGCCAATCTCACTACTAGTCCCTCCGCCTCCATTGGCGAACCTCCAGCGTATCGATTAGAGATGGCACCTCTAAATCGACATTTACTATCTCTGAGAACCGTTGCCCCGCTCATATTGTTGTCATAGTAGGCTCCATCAAAATTGCATTTCCATAAGCCTCTTGGAGGTGGCGACCAGTGTAACTCCACCTCTCAGTTTAAATATTTTTTTTAAAAAAAATTAAAAACCTTTTCTGAATTTAAGTTCTATTTATTTGAAATTTTCCCCACTCATTGAGTGGACTTCTTTTTAGTCTATTACAACATGTAGAATTCTTTTAGATGGCCCATTAGTTAGGCTCATCTCAATAGGCCTTTAGCCATTAGGTTTTAAACCTAGAATCGATTAGGAGGAGTTCTTCTCCACTCTTCTGAGCTGTTAGAGCACATGGCTCTAACAAACTAATTGGATTTTCCCTCCTAATTTCCTCATCAATTTCAAATTCCAGCCCTGCCTATTTAAACGACCACAATCCTCATTCTCCTCCATTCTTCTCAGATCTAGAAATTTTCTTTCCTTTCCAAATCTTCCCAAGAGCAGAGCAGAGCAGAACCATGGTGATGGCAAAGGCAGGAACAAGGAGACGTTGGGATTGATCTTCTTCTCAAATCGACAGTAAGGACATGTGAGTATTGGGTATTGTTCATTCAGATCTAATTATTCCTAGATCGAAGTTTAGTAATTCGAATCCTTTTTTGAAGAATCAGTCGAGCAAAGTCTAAACTCTTGGATATTGATGAACTCCGAGAGATCTCCATCAATTTCATCAATCCATCTCTCTTAGGTAAGCTGATCGATTTTCCTCTTTTGCTTAAATTGCATAACTAATTCTGGGGTCGATTTCGTTCTCGTGAACCTGTCAGATTCGGATGTCATAACGATCACTAAATCAGTCAACTCTTTGCATTCGAATTTCAGTGAAGGTAATACTGATCTGAGTATTTGAATTTGGTTGATCTTTATTTGAAGTTCTTAAAGTGTTGGCCGATTTTCTCCTATTTATTATTCTGATTTCTAACAATAGTTCGATGTAGGAATCAATCTTTTAGATCGAACTGATTTCAGAGTGGTAGATTTTATCCTAAGTCTTGTCACTATAATCACAGTGTTTGATCGGGGGAATAACTCGAGTTACTAAGAAGAGATCGGACATCAAGTGATCTGGGTTCTTGCACCAGTCAAGTAAGATCAATTGATCTTTTGTTTGATGCAAACTCTGGGAATCAATTGGTAGTTCAATTTTGTGCAATGAAGTCTATTGGTTAATAGTAGTAATTATTTTAAGTTTCTAGTTGTGTGGATTTTAGAAAACAGGATTGTTTGGACAAATTGTTAGGATAGATGTATCATATCTTCATGAAATCAGTTATTTGGAGAAGGAACCTGTATAGACATTGGGTATTCATGTATGGCATGACCAAGTAACCCCATCGATCCCTTGATTTGAACCCAGTTTAATAGTTGAGTATTTTAGATATTTCATTACAGAGTTTGGTCATGACCTATATTGTCTGAATTGTATTATTTTTCTTATCCTTGAAACTGGAATCATGAACTAAAATATGAACTAGGATTGGCCTTACTATTGGTATCAGTCTACTATGGACTAGAACTAGGAATTGCAGTCCACCCCTGTTAACTGATATTGTAGGATTCAGTTAGATGAATAGGATTGGTGATGAACTGATTTGGTTTGATGAATTAGACTGAACTGATTAGACTCAGTTTCAAAAGTTTATATTCAATCAATACTTGGCTTCATGGGAACAATGTAGTGTAGATTTCATAGGACTTTTGTTTCAGACAGTTTTCTGGATTAATTCATCATGTTAAATCTAGGTAGGAGTAGGCCTGTGATGCCATTTTAGGAAATCTGAGAATGAGTAATGTGATACTTCCTTGAGACTATAACTTGGAAATTCAGTACCATGTTAGGTTCAGTAGAAGAGTAACTAATCTAAGATTCACATAGTTGTATGGCACTCTTTTGAGCTGGGTTTGCAATGACAATGTGGAATACATATAATGTTATGGATCACCTGTGTAAATTGATTACCTGTACAGAATTTATCCTTTTGCCTGAACCTGGATGGCCTATGCATGTTACCTTCAGTTGAATGAACCTGAAATCAACTTGCCACAGTTGGTTCATCACATGAAACTGAATTTCAGTGCCATGTTGGACACCATCAGTGCCATGTTTATTTCAGTTCTTTTACCTGAGATTCAGTCAGGCTGGATTCCAGTTGGGAAACCTGAGATACCATCTCATGGTTCAACTAGTATGGACTTCAGGAATTGGAGTTAACATTCCATTGGTTAGTTCAGTCTAGGATCCTTTATTGTAGTACTATTTTTAAGGACTGTTAGCCAATGCAATGTAATTTACCTGTGGACTGAACTGGAATTCAGTCCCACTTGTGAACTGAGTGAGGATATCAGTTCATTGAAGGTTTTGATTGAGGGATTCAGTCCTGCTAGGATTGAATGTACATTGGCCTGTACTAAGTGACCTTTTGGATTGATACATGAATGATTATAGGGCCAATATAGGATGGCCTATTATGTATGAGAGTAATTGAATGATATGTCATGAAGGATGAGGGAATTCGAAATCCTCATGGTTCAATTTAGAGTGGTGTGGAACCAATACTATGGTCAGCTGTATATGGAATAATATTTGAACTAGAGGATAGGCTGTTTTGGTTTCAATTGAGACTGTTATTAGATTCTACAGGGCTGGTGTGATTAAACTGATAGCCAATGTGAGTAGGGGGATTAAGAATTTAAGAAAGGAATGTAGGCTAAGTGTATGGCAGTGTAACCACATTACATCAGTCCTGATTTCAGTACTGCCATTTGGGTTGAATGTGAAATAATGAGGATATCATTATATAAGCTAAATGGCTGTTAGTCTCAGTAGCATGAGACTGTCCTGTTCAGGACTTAGTTCATTGGACTGAACCCAATTCAAGTGCCCTGTTATAAGATTGTAGTTAAATGATTAATGATGAGGAGAGATGTGATTGGGATGTTAGTAGAACTGATTTAAGAATCGTTTTGAACTAAACAGGATACTGGATTGACCATTCTAGGAACCATGATTTTATATACTCTAGTAATGTAGGGAAGATTAAGGAGAGGTAGCCTTCTATTAGAGTTTTAATTGTAGAGTAAAAGTCATGTATGTAAAGATAAGTTTAAGTATTAAACCAAGTTGTTTAAGTGATCTTTTAGACTAGGAATATTTACCTTTATTGTAGACTTATCAATTGTAAATCATTTACTTACAGGAGGACATCCAATTTCTTTGGTTACTTGTACTTTCCTGGAGCAAGGCAAGTATACTCTACGGTCTTGTGTATTTTATTATATCCTGTGCTTTCTTGATTGACATATTACAACACGTCATGTATTTTCTGGTGCTCATGTTCCTTGTTCTTACTACTTGTACCTGGGGTGGGGAAATAGACTATTTATGTGACCAAACCCAAGAAACAACTCAGGTGTGTTTAGCTTAGACCCCGCATCGTGCACGCGGGTCCTAAGCCGTACCATTCATGTGCTTTCATGTACTTTTATGTGCTTTCATGTGCTTACCCCTAGCCGGTCACATACTTAGTTATATTTCAAATATTGTACACATATTTTCAGGAGATATACCTTGTACTTATTTTCTGTGATTCCTGAGATACCATGTTCTTTCCTGTGCTTACATATCATGTTCTTTCATGTTCTTACATACCATGTTCTTTCATGTACTTTACACATCCTGTTCTTTCATGTACTTATTCACCATGTTCTTTTCTGTACTTTACATACCATGTTTCCTTGTACTTTCATATCATGATGTCTTGTTCATTACCTAGAATTGTACTTGCTCCGCTCCTGAATAGGATATGTTGCAGGTGAGTTGGAGGCCCTGTGCGACACCTATTATGGACAGGATATTGCTATCTTTGCTGAGCTAGCTGGAGCTGCTTGTGACTTAGAGGCTGCAGAAGCCTAGAGTTTACCTTTAGCTTTTTATATTTTCCTGTATTGAGACTAGTAGACTTACTTTCATTTGCTGGAATGTAATAAATTCTGAGTTTGTACTTTACTCTGGTTGGGACACATTTATAGATGCTGTGTTTACATACTTGTCCTGATATCTGGTTAGTTTTCCTAGATTGGTACAGCTTACTTTGTTGTGTCTAACAACAAAGGCTGGGCGTGTCCGACTCGTGTCCGATTATTCGGGAGCGGGTCGTGACAACCAGACCTCTATAGCTTGTGCTAAAGCCAATTGAGTAGATGAATTTCCAGCTTAATGGTTTGTACTATTGAATTTGACAAACAGGTTGCATGCAGCTCGAGTGATCCTCTGCAAACAGAATTGATAATTAGGGGTGAGCATAATTCGATTTTGGACCGAAAACCTATCTGAATAAGGGATTTGGTTCGGGTCTGAAAGAAATTGGGTCGGTTTCGGTTTTGATTTACCCAATATTTGGTTATCGGTTTCGGGTTCGGTTACGGGTTTCGGGTTCGGTTACGGGTTTCGGCTTCGGTTCAAAACCGAAAACCGATTAACAATCATGTAAAAACTTCAAAAACCCTAATATCTATTCACTTCACCCTCTTCATTCTCTCTCCTCCTATTCCAAGCAGTCGCATCTCTTCATCTTCTCTTCCAAATGAGAAGAGAACTTCTCACCCTCCCACAAGCCTCAAACCCTAGTGTTTTCTCCCTCCCTTTTACAGACTTTAATAGCCGCATCTCCTCCCTCTTTTCCATAGTTGAGAAGAAACTCTCAAACCCTAATTTCTTTCTCCCTCCCTTCTCCAGATCTTTAATTTTAGTGACTTAGAACCCTCTCCAGATATACAAACTTCTCCATATCTTTGATGTTATACTTCTAATTCATGTTTTCATCTTTTTTCCCCTTTTTTTTACTAGTTTTAAACGTATATGAACAATATTTTGATGAAGTTTGAAACTAGTAACTAATTATAGCTAGGGTTTTCAATTTATACTTAGATCTACACCTTGAGGACTAGGAGTCCTAATTTTGGTTCGATTATTCTGGTGTGATGTAACTATGTGTCATTATGTTGGATTATTGCATCATGTTGGTTATTCATTTCTCTTTTTTTTGTCAAAAAAACTATGTGATGATTTACCACTGTCATGATGTTGGATTATTGGATTATGTTGGTTAATCTGTTTGTAGCACATGTTGGATTATTGGATGATCCGGTTAAGAAACAATATTGGAATACATTTGATTGTTGCCTACTCTGTTTTTGGTATATTGAAGAAACAACTATTACACTTGTGTTGTATTGTTGATTGTTGGTAGATCTGGTTTAGTAGTAAAGAAAATGCTATTGGCAAAAATAATATCTATGTATTGATATTCGTTGCTTTGCTATGCAAATTTGAACTCATTTTCCTTGCTTATGCGCACTCATGTTAAGTTATTCTCAAGAATAAAAAGGCTCATTTTTTTCCTGTTAATGACTTGTGAATTGCTGTAATTTTTGTAAGGCCCAACTGTTCGGTCCATCCATTAGCATAAAAATGCCCAATTGGCCAGCCCATTAAGAAAACTGGCCCAACCGTTAAAACCGAATAAACCGAACCGATTATATCGGTTTGGTTTAGTTCGGTTTTACCTGAATTCGATTCGGTTTCGGTTTGATTTTTTTTCAATTCGGTTTAATCAGTTTTGGGAAATTCGGTTCGGTTGAAACCGATTAAACCAAATGCTCACCCCTATTGATAATTGTTGTAGATAACTTCATTTATAGCTTTCCATACGGACCACTTGGGGTAAACGATATCTTGATTGACTCCAGACAGTATACCTTGGTCAAAACTTCGAAGAGTGGAGTCTTAATATAATAAATGAAAGGAAGTATTTGTAGTATGTCATATCACTCCTGAAACAGAACAATGTAAGAAGAGATGATCTATAGTTTCAGGATATATCTTACATAAAGGACAAGCAGGTTCGTGTGATGAAGGCGTCGATGTTGTAAGAACCCTAGAGGGGGGGGGGGTGAATAGGGTCAAGCTAACTAATCAAGCACTTAGCACAAGATAATTGGCAATTTAAAAATATAAGTGTAAGAGAAGAAGCAATAACAATACCGACACCCGATGTATCCTGGTATCCTCCATAGAGGCAATCCAGTCCCGAAACTCTCTCCGGATTTAATCCACTATTTGAGCAAATAGTTACACACGAGTTTGGATCCGAATAACTCGCCAACTTCTTACACGAGAGCTTTAATCCGAAGGCCTGTCCGACTTCAACCGAGAGTTTGGATACGAAGACTCTCCAACTTCAACCGAGAGTTTGGATACGAAGACTCTCCAACTTCAACCTTTCACAATAGGTTTTGATCTCCTTATACAATAAGATGAAGATCTTACTTTTCAACTCAATAACTCTAACACAATTTGTGGATGGAAAATGAAAGCTTTGTAGAGTTGTTTGTGGATAGGCTTTGGTGGTTTAGAAATTTTTAGGCTCAAAAGTATCAACCTTGAATGAAGGGGTTCAAGGCTATTTATAACCAAAGCAAAGAAAAGTGCAATAATACAACTTTCTCAGGCTGACGGATCATCCGCCGAATTTTTACAGAAATCTGCCGGATCATCCGCCTGTATAGTCCAACGGCTATAAATAGAGCCGTTGGGATCAATCATTCGTAAGATCCGACCGTTGGAATGCAAATGGTCATATAGCGAAAAATCCGCCGGAATTTCGTGATTTTCCGCCGGATAATCCGAACACTCACAGAAGGTATTCTGTGAGACCATTCGGATCTTCCGTCGGATTTCCGCGGAGATCCACCAGATTATCCGCCAGGATTTCGAAGATTGTCCTGGGTTATTTTCTACCCTAGCTTTCAATTTTGCCATCAATTTCTTGTGTTTACAATGATTCCTAAGACTCATTACAGACTCTAAATATACTGTAGTATGAGCAGGCTTCTGCAGAGTCTTGAAATGATGATGGCTTGGCTTGGCTTCTTTCCTTGATAGATGTTGGCTTTTTCCCTTGGCGGCAGCTGTCCAAAGATATCCAGTTTGTGAAAACTGAATACCTTTCGGGGGCTTCGCCCCCGAACCCCCGACAAGGGGCGCTGCCCCCTCGACCTACGTCCGCTGACCGGGCAGCGGAACCCCCGAGTGCGTGGCTCCAGAAATGTCGTCGGGTGGTTCAGAGAAATCTTATGGAATCCGTCGTCTTTGGCCCACCATGATTTCTTCATTGCATATGTCCACATTGATCTTGCTTATTACTTTTCTGCATGTACAGGTTAGACGAACAAAGCAATATACATAGTAGCAAGTATGATAAGTTTAATGCACATTAGGACAATGCTGAGTTTAAGTATAAGTGCCAAGGTGATAGCATAAATGATAGTGATATCATAATAATTAAACTTAATTGAATGACCACAATCAAAAATATATTTTTGATTTTGGCAACCCGATTAAATTTAAGATAGATAAGCTCATATCACTAATAAGTAAACCAATAGGCACATATCACCAAAGGTATAAGTATAAGTAGAAATGCTATAGCGATAGTATGAAAATTAGTGATAATGAAATGCTAAACTTAACAGATTAACCATATTCAAAAACATGATACAATCATTGGGCCAACAATCTCCCCCTTTTTGATTATGGCAAATCGGTTAAGTTTAGTATGGACAGAACAGATGCATGTATCACTAATATACAAAAGACATAAGCAATATCACTGAAAGCAAACTACTTAGATTACTTATAAATACATACTTAAACATACTTCTCCCCCTTTGACATGATCAAAAATACGCTCTCATGTACTAAGAGATAAGAAATCAATCTTAAGTACATAAATCAGAGCATGAGGAAGGCATAGACAATCATGATCAAGATATACTAATTGAGGAACAATAGGAGAAGTGTGTAAAGACAAGTGTATAAAACTACATACCAAATGTAGAGTACTAAATAGAAAATTGCTTGTCAAAACACAATATGGTTGGTAAAACTAAAAGTATTTAAAAAACAAGAAATAAGTAGTTTACCAACTTGAAATCCAAGGAATAAATCCAAAACACAATAGGATATGAAATATTGCTCTAGTTTTGGAAGAGAACTATGAAATAAAAGATTTCAAACAAAAGCCATGAGGAATAGATAATTGCAACTAATAGATACCAATTGAGATATGGCATTAAATAAACTTGATACCAATTGAAAAGATGTAAACTTGAAACATTGATCAAAGAAACCATTAATAATCATAATTGTCCACAAATAAATAGTGGAACAAAATAAAAGAATGATCATTGTAAAATATTGCAATTGATATAAAGTAATCTCATTATTTGCAAAATCTATATGCTTATCCAAGTTCATGCATTTGAACTCAATTACCTTATCATGCTATATGAATACCCTTTAGATAAACATGAAGGTAAAGGAAAAAAATACTTGAGAAAGAGAAATTCAGTCGACTTGAATGCTCCCCCTCAAAGTACTACCAAAGTTGATAAAAATCATGAATTTTGGATAAGTCCTCAACAAGGAAAGCCAAATCAATTAAGCATGAAAGAAAAGCCAAATCAACGAAAGCATAATGTCACGCCCCAGAACCAGAATACTGGAGAGCGGGGGCAGACATAGCCAGCTACGTATATTGAAATGGAAACCACCTCGATATACGGTCACGGCTGTCTAGAAATATGAGGGTTTACTACAAGCCAACAGTCTCTTATGGTCATGAACAAGCCTAATGTCTCAATCACAAGCAAGTAAGTCAGGTCGCAAGATGTATGATCATTAAATATACAATAATAAGGCGTCCCAAATATCACATATTCAGCTGATCATGAAGCTAGTCATTACAAAATGTTAGGACTAGCAAGAGTTTAGTTGTACATGATCAACCCTAGGATTTGTTAATCATGTTTACAGTCCGTAGGCAGACAGTAAGTAAAAGTGCATCGAGCTAACAGGTGCTCGTCGGCTAAACGTCTCAAAAGAATAACTTTACAAGAGAGTGAGCGAAACAAAATAGAAAAGCCACTCGTAGCCCGGGTTCCTTCTAGTCGCCACCATTGGGCTGGAAGCTTGGTAGATCCTCGGGAGCTGCTCCGAAATCTGGCCACACAAAACCAGCTGGGTCAACCCCAGAAAGAGCAAGTGCCACAAGGGGGCCACGAAATAAGAACAAAAGCCAGCAATCAGCACAAGAAAAATTTAATATTAAAACTAGAAATTACGAAAACATGGCAGGATGATATACGACGAGATAACCATGGGACTATTCCGATAGCCAGGTTACAACCCGTAAACCAAACAAGGACCGGGGTTGTAACCCTTCATCTGAACAGAACTTGGTTTCCCACCATTTATCGACAAGATAATAATGCAAGAAATCAAGACAGGGAGCAATCTTGTACTGGATCAAGACATGGCTAAACTGGTTATACCTTATTCAATCAATCACGGCCAAGCAGATACTACGGCTTACTACTTTAACTAACTAGGGTTATCACAGGCCTATTTACTAACAAGATGCAGTGAGATTGTTCCACAGCCACAAGCCCTGCAGACCATCCAGGTTACCCAGGTCGAAAATTAGGGGTTGAATTCAGGTGGGTACATCGTCCAGGAACGCATGTACCCTTAGGTGACTTAGAGGGTGCAACACGCGACGGTGTGCTGGAAATGTGCCCTACTCGACGGCAGGCTACAGATCCCAAGAGCGCCCAGGTAACAGGATTGCTTGTAGCTGTGTCATCTCTTCATGACTACTGTGTTATTCTAGTTATTAACCTTAATCCATTTTGGTAGGTACCCCTGACCGTGGTACTCAGGAGTCCCATCCTAGACATGATGCAAGACAGGACAAGTGGATTTAACAAGCAAGCAAGAAAGAACTACCCACGGTGTCAAGGCAGGTCAAGTTAAGTAGCCGTCGTAACAGTATTAAGATAAATCATGTCAGGATACTTGTCAGGAGTGCGCCACGACGGGCCACTATCATGTCAGGTTGGTCATGTCAGGAGTGCACCACTATGGGTCCCTATCGTGTTATGCTAGTTCCTGGTCATACCATGCCATGTACAATAGTCATTCCAAACATATTAAGTAAAATCAAGTTCATGACAAAAGGCGTAAGGATATAAAATAGGCGTAAAATATCTAATAAAATATCAATATACAGGGCTATAGAAGAGCCAAGCTTAAAGAAATAAGACCAAAACTCCAAGAGCCAATAGGTTAAGCAAGGGGGTTCAGGGTGCAACGTACGTACAAGGGCACGCACAGCGTACGTACGAAAGCACGCACGCAGGAGAGCTAAAGCACGCACGCAGGAGAGCTGCGTACGCGAAAGTCACGCACGCAGGAGAGCGGCATACGCGAAAAGTCACGCACGCAGGAGAGCTGCGTACGAGAAAAGTCATGCACGCAGGAGAGCTGCGTACGAGAAAAGTCACGCACGCAGGAGAGCTGCGTACGAGAAAAGTCACGCACGCAGGAGAGCTGCGTACGAGAAAAGTCACGCACGCAGGAGAGCTGCGTACGCGTAAAAACACACACGCAGAGGGGCTGCGTACGCACAAAAGCACGCACGCAGGACAGCTGCGTACGCGTAAAAACATGCACGCAGAGGAAAGGGTCTTCTTCTCCATGGCTGAGAAGAAGCTCTATGGCTCCCAAAACTTCAAGGCATCACAACTTGGCCATCCGAACTCCAAATCTGGATTTCCAAAGTTCCAACCGGGGTGGAATTGAACTCTCTTCCACATGGAAACATCAAAACCCATAAAAATCCAACTTAAATAGATCAAAACCATACAAATCCGAAAATAAGAAAAACTTAGATCTATAACAATGGGGACTCCAAATCACAAAATACCAAGTTCTAATGTTGATCACCATGTCCTAATCTAGCAAATGGACAAATAAAATAGGGTTCTCATGTGGTGGCAAGGTGCACTTGCCTATGGGTGGGTGTTGTGTCGAGGAAGGAGAAGAGTGTTGTGTAGAGGAAGGAGAAGAAGAAATTAATGGAGGTTTATAAGGAGAGAGAAAAAGTTGGTGAAGTTTTAAAGAGGGTGGGATGTGGTGTGTTGAGGGTGGAGCATAGGCTAAGGTGTTCCAATATGCATAAAACCGAACCAAACCAACCCAAGCCAATTAAAACCGAGCCATGTCAAAACCCAAAATACGAGAAATACCAAAATTCTACAAGTTGAGAAAAATAAAAATATATGCCAAAATCCAGATACGAGTATAAATACGAAATATGGGAAATACGGGAAATGAGGGTGACAACTCTACCCACCTTAAAAGAATTTCATCCTCGGAATTTAATCAAGGAGCTAGAGATTGTCACGACAAGTTACATTAAGCACAGGCAAGTTACACTAAGCAGTTCAATCATACAATCATACAATGCAAGCAAGGAAGGGAAAACGTAAGGCATAAGAAAGACATTATACCTCACGAGTCAAACAGGTAGGGATATCGCGATCGGATGTCGTCCTCACGCTCCCACGTTGACTCACCTAGAGAGTGATCACCCCAAGCAACACGGACTAATTTAATAGTCTTGTTCTTGAGTATCTTCTCCCTCCGGTCCAATATAGACACGGGCCTCTCCTCATACGAAAGGTTGGTACCAACAACCAATTCCGAATGGTCTAGGATGTGGCTCGGGTCCGGAATATACCGTCGTAATTGGGACACATGGAATACATCATGCACCTCACTTAGCGACGGCGGAAGAGCGAGACGATAGGATACATCTCCTACTCGCTCTAGAATGTCGAACGGCCCTATATCCTAGGACTAAGCTTTCCCCGCACGCCGAAGCGAATGATGCCGCGGTTAGGCGAGATCCTAAGGAATACATGGTCGCCGACAGCAAATTCTAAGGGACGCCGATGAGCATCGGCCCAATGGCGCTGGCGGTCCTGGGCAACTCGGAGGTGATCTCTGACCTTCCTGACCACTTCAACCGTCTGGAAAATCAATTCGGGCCCGAGCATCTGCCTCTCCCCGACATCGTTCCATGCTAGCGGGGATCTGCACTTCCTGCCATAAAGAGCCTCGAAGGGTGCCATCTGGATACTGGCCTGATAACTGTTGTTGTACGAGAATTCCACCAGGTGCAGATGATTCTCCCATGAACCACCGAAGTCAAGGGTACAAGATCTCAACATATCTTCAAGAGTCTGGATTGTGCGCTCTGATTGACCATCCGTCTGCGGGTGATAAGCTGAGCTGAATTGAAGGCGAGTCCCCAAACTCTTCTGCAAGCTGCGCCAAAAGTGTGATATGAATCTTAAATCCCTGTCCGAGGTGATGCTGACTGGCACACCGTGAAGCCTGACGATCTGCCTGAGATATATCTCTGCTAACTGCGCCGTCGACTGTCCAACTCTGAATGGGAGAAAGTGTGCCACCTTGGTAAGCCTGTCCACAATTACCCAAATAGCGTCTCTGCCGGCCGGAGATCTGGGCAATTCGGTCACGAAATCCATGGTTATATGTTCCCATTTCCATTCTGGGATCGGTAAGGGTTGAAGAAGTCCAGCGGGCCTCGATGTTCAGCTTTAACCTGTTGGCAAACCAAACACCGAGAGACAAACCGGGCTATCTCCCTCTTCATGCCATTCCACCAGAAATGCTGACGAATATCACGGTACAGCTTCGTACCACCCAGATGAATAGAATATTATGAACTGTGGGCTTCTGCCATGACTTTCTGTCTGATATCTCCACTGGGTACACAAAGACGAGTGTCGTGCCAAAGTGTACCGTCTTCATGGATACATAACTCTGGCCTTCTTCCTGCTTCACACTCTGCTCTGAGTCGCTAGATCTTGGAATCTGTTGACTGCGCCACCCGGATTCTCTCAACTATGCTGGACTGAACCTGTAGGCTGGCCATCAATGCCACGCTGGTTGGAAGAACCACTTCAATTCCCATTTTCTGAAGATCTGCCAATAATTCTGGTTGCGCCGTCAGGAAATAAACTCCGGCTCTCCTGCTCAATGCATCTGCTACAACGTTGGCCTTTCCGGGATGATACTGCAAACCCACATCATAGTCCACCAGTAGCTCGAGCATCTTCTCTGCCGCATATTAAGGTCCTTCTGGGTGAAAACATACTTCAGGCTCTTATGATCAGTAAAGATCTCCACTCTATCTCCGTACAAGTAGTGTCTCCACAACTTCAAAGCAAACACTACCGCCGTCAATTCCAAGTCGTGGGTCGGATAATTCTTCTCATGATCACGTAGTTGACGTGACGCATAAGATATTACCTTCCCATGCTGCATCAAGACACACCCCAATCCTCTGCCTGAAGCGTCGCAATAAACTGTGAATCCTCCGGTCCCATCTGGAAGGATGAGAATGGAAGCCGTTATCAAACCTCGCTTCAACTTCTCAAATGATTTCTGACACTCTGCTGTCCAAACAAACGGCACATCCTTACGAGTCAACTGGGTCATCGGCGCTGAAATCCTTGCGAAATCTGAAACGAACCGCTGGTAGTAGTCGGCCAATCCAAGGAAGCTGCGAACCTCTGCCATTGAGCTGGGTACCGGCCATGACTCGATAGCCACAATCTTCTGGGGATCCACTTCCACTCCTCCTCGGGTAATGATGTGACCCAAGTATGAAATGCGATCGAGCCAGAACTCGCATTTACTGAACTTGGCGTACAACTGATGCTTCCTAAGCGTCTGGAGGATGACTCTGAGATGCTGCTCATGTTCTGCTTCACTCTTGCTGTAAACCAGGATATCATCTAGGAACACGATCACAAATTGATCCAAGTAAGGCATGAAAATGCGATTCATGAGGTCCATGAATACGGCCGACGCATTGGTCGCTCCAAAGGGCATAATAAGGAACTCCTAATGTCCATACCTCGATCTGAATGCTGTTTTCGGGATGTCCTGCTCTCTGACTCTGATCTGGTGGTATCCCGACCGTAAGTCGATCTTCGAGAACACTGAAGCCCCTCTGAGTTGATCAAACAAGTCATCTATCCTCGGAAGAGGGTATCTGTTCTTGATTGTCACCGAATTCAAGGTACGATAATCAACACATAGCCTGGACATACCATCCTTCTTTTTCACAAGAAGCATCGGGGCTCCCCAAGGCGATCCACTTGCACGGATGAATCCCTTGGTCCTCAGTTCTTCAATCATCTTGTATAAAATTTCCAACTCTGAAGGCGCCATCCTGTAGACTCGCTCTGATACTGGTGCTGTCTCGGGAATCAAGTCTATAGTGAACTCAATCTCTCGCTCCGACGGCATCCCTGGAAGCTCCTCTGGAAAGACATCTGGAAACTGTTCAACTATCTGGGGTAACTGCACTGCTGCTACTGCCATCCGCAATGCTGGGGAAGACGGCTCCACTGCGTCTCTGGAAAATAAAAACTCTGGCTCGTCGGGGATACTAAAGACAACTCTGCCAATATGGCAGTCTATCATAGCATACTGGTTCCTCAACCAATCCATGCCTAGGACTACAACATAGTCTGCCATAGGAAACTCTATGAATCTAGCGGAGAACTCCCTAGCGCTAACTACGATCCGACACGAGAAAAACACTCGATCTACTCCCACAAGACCATTACCAGTAAGTATATTGAGCCTCACTGATAATGACTCGGGCTCCAATCCTATCCGTGTCGCGAATCGTGCAGACATGAATGAATGCGATGCACCAGAATCAAATAATACAGACGCTGGAGAGGAGTTGACGAGAATAGTACCTGCCACAACCTCACCTGGTGCAACTTCTTCTTCCATGGCCATCATCATGGCATGACCTCTAGCTGCGGGTCCCCTCTGCTGGAAACCTCTCGGCCTATTCTGGGTCTGAGCTTGGGCTTGTGCATACTGTTGGGGGTGCTGTTGCTGGAATGCCTGAGACTGAGGCGGCAAGGGCCTCGAAGACTGATACTGCAGCTGCTGAACTGGTGCTGGGGCCGGTCCTCTCACCGAAGAGCTAGAAGGGTTGGATGCTGATGAACCACCCCTATTCGGGCAAGCCCCTATCCTATGATCTGCTGCTCTACAAGCCAGGCACAATCCCTGCGTCCTGCGACAATCCGCCACTACATGGCCTGGCTTTCCACAATGAGAACATCCCACTGCGGAAGACTGCTTCTGCTTCTGCTGCTGCTGGTACGTCGGGGTCGAATGCTGAACCGACGTTACTGAGGCCGCCCGCCTCGGAGTTCCAATGGTCAACCCCCTAACTGCCGGGGCTGGAGCTGATGATTGGTGCATCTGACTGTGGGACCGCTTCCTACCTCCGGTCCTATCCACGATCCTCTGGGAGGTATACTCATGCCTCCTAGCTGCTCTCAAGACTGCATCGAACGTCTGGTGCTCGAACTGCTCAACCGCCAACAAGATCTCCAAATACAGTCCCTGCTGGAACCGCTGGGCCCTATCAAACTCGGTCGCCACCAAGGTGGGGGCAAACCTACTGAGCCTAGAAAACTCTGATGCATAACTGTCGACTGTTCTGCCTCCTTGCTTCAAGTTGGTAAATCTGGTCTGCAAGTCGTACCGAGCCACAGCATCGAAGTACTTCGTCTGGAATCTCTCTCTAAACACTGCCCAAGCAATGGGTGCCACTAATCCCATGGCTTGCGCTGCCCACCAACTGCGAGCCAAGTCCAACAACTGCAGGCGTACCACCGCCACCTTCTCATTCTCGGGTGTCCTAGCTGCTTCCAGAATCACCTCGGTATCCTGAAGCCATGCATCCGCGGCAATCGCATCCTCGGTGCCGTCGAAGAAAGGAGGGTTCAAGCGCTTGAAGCTGTTAGCCGCCTGGTTCCCTGGATGTCCGCCTTGGGTCAAAGCATCTTGAACTGTCTGGTGCAGGGCGTCGCTTCGACGATCCTGGGAAGCTATCAAGGTTCTGATGAGGCCTACTAAGGTACCATCATCTGGCTCAGTGGGCTGAACGGACCGAACTGGTGACTCTCCTCCAGTAGGCACAACTCTGGAGGCGACTCCGGAATGCTGGGCTTGATCTCCGGGTTGCTGCTGGTCCACGGGAGGTGCTCCACCTCGCTGATCGGCGGGGTCAGGTACAGTGCCGCTGAGGAAGACGACACTGGAAAACAATAAGGAAGGACCAGGACAGATCAACGATACAAGCATGTAATCAGGGCAAGAATTTCAGGGATTTGAAAATACGGGCGGAGATCAAGGGCGAATACTGATTGAGACATCTATTCGGTAAACCCTCACATTTCTTGATTGACAAGACCTGCATGGGCCACCACTTAAACCATGTCACGCCCCAGAACCAGAATACTGGAGAGCGGGGGCAGACATAGCCAGCTACGTATATTGAAATGGAAACCACCTCGATATACGGTCACGGCTGTCTAGAAATATGAGGGTTTACTACAAGCCAACTGTCTCTTATGGTCATGAACAAGCCTAATGTCTCAATCACAAGCAAGTAAGTCAGGTCGCAAGATGTATGATCATTAAATATACAATAATAAGGCGTCCCAAATATCACATATTCAGCTGATCATGAAGCTAGTCATTACAAAATGTTAGGACTAGCAAGAGTTTAGTCGTACATGATCAACCGTAGGATTTGTTAATCATGTTTACAGCCCGTAGGCAGACAGTAAGTAAAAGTGCATCGAGCTAACAGGTGTTCGTCGGCTAAACGCCTCAAAAGAATAACTTTACAATAGAGTGAGCGAAACAAAATAGAAAACCCACTCGTAGCCCAGGTTCCTTCTAGTCGCCACCATTGGGCTGGAAGCTTGGTAGATCCTCGGGAGCTGCTCTGAAATCTGGCCACACAAAACCAGCTGGGTCAACCCCAGAAAGAGCAAGTGCCACAAGGGGGCCACGAAATAAGAACAAAAGCCAGCAATCAGCACAAGAAAAATTTAATATTAAAACTAGAAATTACGAAAACATGGCAGGATGATATACGACGAGATAACCATGGGACTATTTCGATAGCCAGGTTACAACCCGTAAACCAAACAAGGACCGGGGTTGTAACCCTTCATCTGAACAGAACTTGGTTTCCCACCATTTATCGGCAAGATAATAATGCAAAAAATCAAGACAGGGAGCAATCTTGTACTGGATCAAGACATGGCTAAACTGGTTATACCTCATTCAATCAATCACGGCCAAGCAGATACTACGGCTTACTACTTTAACTAACTAGGGTTATCACAGGCCTATTTACTAACAAGATGCAGTGAGATTGTTCCACAGCCACAAGCCCTGCAGACCATCCAGGTTACCCAGGTCGAAAATTAGGGGTTGAATTCAGGTGGGTACATCGTCCAGGAACGCATGTACCCTTAGGTGACTTAGAGGGTGCAACACGCGACGGTGTGCTGGAAATGTGCCCTACTCGACGGCAGGCTACAGATCCCAAGAGCGCCCAGGTAACGGGATTGCCTGTAGCTGTGTCATCTCTTCATGACTACTGTGTTATTCTAGTTATTAACCTTAATCCATTTTGGTAGGTACCCCTGACCGTGGTACTCAGGAGTCCCATCCTAGACATGATGCAAGACAGGACAAGTAGATTTAACAAGCAAGCAAGAAAGAACTACCCACGGTGTCAAGGCAGGTCAAGTTAAGTAGCCGTCGTAACAGCATTAAGATAAATCATGTCAGGGTACTTGTCAGGAGTGCGCCACGATGGGCCACTATCATGTCAGGTTGGTCATGTCAGGAGTGTACCACTACGGGTCCCTGTCGTGTTATGCTAGTTCCTTGTCATACCATGCCATGTACAATAGTCATTCCAAACATATTAAGTAAAATCAAGTTCATGACAAAAGGCGTAAGGATATAAAATAGGCATAAAATATCTAATAAAATATCAATATACAGGGCTATAGAAGAGCCAAGCTTAAAGAAATAAGACCAAAACTCCAAGAGCCAATGGGTTAAGCAAGGGGGTTTAGGGTGCAGCATACGCACAAGGGCACGCACAGCGTACGCACGAAAGCACGCACGCAGGAGAGCTAAAGCACGCACGCAGGAGAGCTGCGTACGCGAAAGTCACGCACGCAGGAGAGCGGCATACGCAAAAAGTCACGCACGCAGGAGAGCTGCGTACGAGAAAAGTCACGCACGCAGGAAAGCTGCGTACGAGAAAAGTCACGCACGCAGGAGAGCTGCGTACGAGAAAAGTCACGCACGCAGGAGAGCTGCGTACGAGAAAAGTCACGCACGCAGGAGAGCTGCGTACGAGAAAAGTCACGCACGCAGGAGAGTTGCGTACGAGAAAAGTCACGCACGCAAGAGAGCTGCGTACGAGAAAAGTCACGCACGCACGAGAGCTGCGTACGAGAAAAGTCACGCACGCAGGAGAGCTGCGTACGAGAAAAGTCACGCACGCAGGAGAGCTGCGTAAGCATAAAAACACGCACGCAGAGGGGCTGCGTACGCACAAAAGCACGCACGCAGGAGAGCTGCGTATGCGTAAAAACACGCACGCAGAGGAAAGGGTCTTCTTCTCTATGGCTGAGAAGAAGCTCTCATGGCTCCCAAAACTTCAAGGCATCACAACTTGGCCATCCGAACTCCAAATCCGGATTTCCAAAGTTCCAACCGGGGTGGAATTGAACTCTCTTCCACATGGAAACATCAAAACCCATAAAAATCCAACTTAAATAGATCAAAACCATACAAATTCGAAAATAAGAAAAACTTAGATCTATAATAATGGGGACTCCAAATCACAAATACCAAGTTCTAATGTTGATCACCATGTCCTAATCTAGCAAATGGACAAATAAAAGAGGGTTCTCATGTGGTGGCAAGGTGCACTTGCCTATGGGTGGGTGTTGTGTAGAGGAAGGAGAAGAGTGTTGTGTAGAGGAAGGAGAAGAAGAAATTAATGGAGGTTTATGAGGAGAGAGAAAAAGTTGGTGGAATTTTAAAGAGGGTGGGATGTGGTGTGTTGAGGGTGGAGCATAGGCTAAGGTGTTCCAATATGCATAAAACCGAACCAAACCAACCCAAGCCAATTAAAACCGAGCCATGTCAAAACCCAAAATATGAGAAATACCGAAATTCCACAAGTTGAGAAAAATAAAAATACATGCCAAAATCCAGATACGAGTATAAATACGAAATATAGAAAATACGGGAAATGAGGGTGACACATAATATTCATCAAGATAAAATCTGAAAGTTAATATTAGCAAGATGACATATTTAATCCATATGAAAGAGAGAGATAAGATAATAAGGACAATCACATACACTCTCATAAACCCTTCAAAATAAAAATCATGACCTCAATCAATAAGATATGAAAATGAAAAAAAATGGGTCCATGATAAACTATGTATACGACATATTAGAGGGTATAGATGAATTAAAACAATTTATTTGCTCCCCCTCAAAATATGCGTAACTAGTTTCAAAGCACTTATAGCATCAAAATCTAGGGGTAAATCAACTATGGATTTCTCCCTCTTGCTCAATGCATATAAGGCTATAAAATCGTCATAAAATGAATAATATCATTTTTAGTCAAGAAGAGATATCCAATTAATACTTACTAATGATAAGAAATCAAAAGAATATTCCAATTTAGCACATGTAATCAAAAGATGTCATCATGAAAAAGAATAAGGACAGTTAAATCAATCATGATGAGAGTCAAAATATCGCTCAAAAAATAAAATAAAAATAAACCTCAAATATCATGTCCATGATTATCTAATCAAGAAAGAATCAACCAATTTATTACTTTGCATGGACTGGGTATGTTGTACCACATATTTATCGAACAACGGATAAATTCAAACCTTTCTAATGGTAAATTAATAACCCATAAAGTTCAAATAGCAAAGGTCATATGTGATAAACCATGAGTAGTCAAAGTAGAGTAATAAATTAACTTGATAATCTCATAACTAGATAATTTAAGACTACTTAATCATTAGGATCATTCATAAAGAAAATAAATGAATAAACATGATCCAATGATAAATCTCATCAAGAGAAAAATTTAAAATCCATATTTGTAAAGAATCTTACAGATCAATAAAATATATGGAAAAGAGTCAATCTCAAAATGATCACACATTCAATCTAAAGAGATGTAATGATAATACGATAAAATTATGACTCAAAAAGTGAAAGAAATTTAAGAGAGACTTGCTAATGACTAGTATGGAAGAAAGTTAAAACAAGGAATCACAAACCTCTAAGAGAAAACAAGATCTAATAAAGAATTTGTAAAACTAGTTTTAGAGATCAAGCATATCACAAATCTTGTTTTTGTAAACTAGCATATCATATATAGATTGAAGTATAGGAATATAGTTAGATGTGTGAAAGTGAGCCAAAATTATATAGCTTAATAATATATCACAAATAAGCAAACTATATAATCCAAAAAAGATTAATGAGGGAAGCCATTAACAAGATAAATGTGCTCATTAAATCTTAAATCACTAACACTAAAAATACTTGCTTAAGCAAAGAGTTCTCAATAAGTATAATACATTTTGAATGATCAAAATGATTTGTAGACTCTTTATTAAGCAAGGATAAGAGTATAAGATAACAAAAAAAAAAGAATTAGACTCTTATCAAGTATAGGCCAAAATAGATATTCATGTAAATACAAATAAAATAAATCTCTTTGCCAAGTATAGAGATTAACCCAAGATAATGAAATAATGGATCGATCTAGAAAATGCAAAATATTATAGCCATTATGAAATAAGAGTATTCTCTAGAAATGGGAGATCTCTAACCAAAAGCTCAAACCATAGTAGCTAAGGACATAAGACATATGATGTATCAATTATATGGATTCTCATGTGCTACAACAACATCATTGGAAAACAATAATTTCAAAGAAGCATAAACCCAAGGAATGAGCAAGGAAAGCACATTAAAAATAAGAAAGCTGATCGGATTATCCGTCGAATTTCAGCGAAAGTCCGGCGGATTGTCCGAACTTAGTGCTCACAAAGCTGCTGGAATAGATCGAATTATCCGTCGAATTTTTGTGGATATCCGTCGGATGATCCGAACTATTGCTCACAGACTTGCTGTTTGCAGTCGGATGATCCGCCGAATTATACCGAAAATTCGTCGGATTTTCCGTCTCTTTATAAAATCAAATTTTCAAAGAGCTTTCATAGTGCACCAAAGAAAAGTGAAAAGATATAGACTAGAAAATGTACACTAATTAAAGAGGTAAAATCAACATACAAGGTAAGGCACAAAAACATGTAATCCTTAAAAGAACTTTCATAAATAGTCATGAACAAGACACTAATAAAGATTTCTCTCAACATCCCAACTTAAAGGAATAAAATAAATACATATGAAAAGTTAGGAATCACATAGTTAAAAACTATATATATATATATAGGCATACATGAGAAGATTCAAGAATCAAGAGACCATAAAGTCAACTAAAAAGCTAAAAAGACATCATTAAAAGAAAGCTTTAAGGAAGAAGCTTATTGATTCAAAAAGAGATACACAAATATTATCAAAAGAATCAATAGCTAGAGTATGAGTTAAGCACAAGTTTAAAAGTAACAAGTATGAATAAATACTCTTCAAGTTAATATAAAACTATAGCTTAACTCATATGCCTACATAAAGGTATTTATACAAAAAATAGATATCAATATAAGAGATACATAAACTATATGTAGATAGAAATTTAATGTATATAGTCATGTATCCTTAATGAATATTTGAAAAACCATTACAAATTCAAAAACATGTATAAATAAACTTCATTAGGCAAAGACATAATTGATTCTCAAGAAGATAATCAAGATAAAGTATGAGAATCAATAATGAACATATTATGTAAGCACAAGGTTAAAATGGAAGTATAAGTGTATACTTGTCAAGTGATAAGAAGCTTGTGCTAAACATATATATTCACAAATACCGATTTAAAGTAAATATTACAAATTAATGGGAAATCGTTAAAAAGTAACTATCCTCAAAAACTTTAGAGACGGAGAGTTAAAATCATATTAACTCAAATCAAAATCAAGCTCCTATGGACTAGAGTGATATACATGCTTCATAATATAGAGATTAAGAATAACAAGCATGCGTAAATCAAATGTGTCACACTTAATAGAAAAAGGGTGATAAACTACATCGTGTGAACTAATCATTTAAGCCGAGTAACTAGTCAAGCTAGATAAAAGAATTAATAAGAAAATTAACTAAGCATCTAGTATTGTATCTCACATTGATTTATATAGAAGGCAACTGAAGGATATCAATGTGAGCTAGTAGCAAGACATCAAGAGAAACATGCTAGATTCTACAAATATAAACAATTTAAAGATAAACGATTAGCATGTTACCAAAGTGGATCTAGTGGCCACACTTGTGTTGGTGCAATTGTTTAGAAGATGACCTTTGAGCTTTGCAATCACCAACACGCTCCTCGGTGCTATGTCCCGATACAAGAAGTTTCACCTACAACATTAGATGAAGACTTTGGTATCCAAATAAACTTGGATCCACATTTATTAGCTTTAGGGACCCATATAGCACTTACTCTAGCATTGGTAGTGAAGGTCCTACGAATAGGGCATGTAAAGCTCATGTGTCCAATGCGAGAGCAATAGAAGCATCTAATGCTAGTGTGTGCACATGTATCAGAATGAGCATGGTTATGAACATGTGACATACTAGAAAGATGAATGTCTCTAGAGTGAGCATGGGAAGATTTGGTCTTAAGAATATCATGTTCTAATATCAAATCATCATGCATACAAGTAAGAGAATCAAATTTAACATTTAAAGCATTATTCTCTTTTTCAAATAAAACGATTCTAGAAATAAAATCATCATTTTGTTTCTTTAAAGAGTCAATAGAAGAATCATGCAAATGATTTAGCTCATGAGTTTGCCTCTTAAGATCTTCTATTGATGAGGAAAGAGATTTGATTTTCAAGATTAAAGCCCCATTCAAACTCTTTAAAGAAACACATGATGAGTTTTGAGAATCAAGTCAAGATAATAAATCATTGTTTTCATTTCTCAAAGACTCATTTGCTTCTTCTAAATGAATAACCTTTTCAGAAAGTTCTTCATTTGTAGAATGAAGGTTATCAAGAATCTCTAAGGATTGTTTAGCCATGGCTTTCCACTTAGAGCATTTCTTGCATTTAGAAGAAACATGATTGTCTATGCTACTAGAAGTAAAACCCTCTTTATCGGAGGAGGCGTAGGAGGAATACGATGCCATAGAAAAATAACAAGGATCTACTCTAAGGATGTTAAGCCTAACAATAGATTCCTTGCTCTGATACCAATTGTAAGAACCCTAAAGGGGGGTGAATAGGGTCAAGCTAACTAATCAAGCACTTAGCACAAGCTAATTGGCAATTTAAAAATATAAGTGTAAAAGAAGAAGAAATAACAATACCGACACCCGATATATCCTGGTATCCTCCCTAGAGGCAATTCAGTCCCAGAACTCTCTCCGGATTTAATCCACTATTTGAGCAAATAGTTACACACGAGTTTGGATCCGAAGAACTCGCCAACTTCTTACACGAGAGCTTTAATCCGAAGGCCTCTCCGACTTCAACCGAGAGTTTGGATACGAAGACTCTCCAACTTCAACCGAGAGTTTGGATCCGAAGACTCTCCAACTTCAATCGAGAGTTTGGATACGAAGACTCTCCAACTTCAACCTTTCATAATAGGTTTTGATCTTCTTATACAATAAAATGAAGATCTTACTTTTTAACTCAATAACTCTAACACAATTTATGGATGGCAAATGAAAGCTTTGTAGAGTTGTTTGTGGATAGGCTTTGGTGGTGTAGAAATTTTTAGGCTCAACAGCATCAACCTTGAATGAAGGGGTTCAAGGCTATTTATAACCAAAGCAAAGGAAAGTGCAATAATGCAACTTTCTCAGGCTGACGGATCATCCGTCGGATTTCTGTAAAAATCTGTCGGATCATCCGCCTGTATAGTCCAACAACTATAAATAGAGCCGTTGGGATCAATCATTCGTAAGATCCGACCGTTGGAATGCAAATGGTCATATAGCAAAAAATCTGTCGGAATTTCGCGATTTTCTGCCGGATAATCCGAACACTCACAGAAGGTATTCTGTGAGACCATTCGGATATTCCGTCGAATTTTTGCAGAGATCCACCGGATTATCCGCTAGGATTTCGAAGATTATCCTGGGTTATTTTCTACCCTAGCTTTCGATTTTGCCATCTATTTCTTGTGTTTACAATGATTCCTAAGACTCATTACAGACTCCAAATATACTATAGTATGAGCAGGCTTCTGCAGAGTCTTAAAATGATGATGGCTTGGCTTCTTTCCTTGATAGATGTTGGCTTTTTTCCTTGGCGGCAGCTGTCCAAAGATATCCAGTTTGTGAAAACTGAATACCTTTCGGGGGCTTCGCCCCCGAACCCCCGATGAGGGGCACTACCCCCTCGACCCCCGTCCGCTGACCGAGCAGCGGAACCCCCGAATACGTGGCTCCGGAGATGTCGTCTGGTGGTTCAGAGAAATCTCGTGGGATCCGTCGTCTTTGGCCCACCATGATTTCTTCATTGCATATGTCCACATTGATCTTGCTTATTACTTTTCTACATGTACAGGTTAGACGAACAAAGCAATATACATAGTAGCAAATATGATAAGTTTAATGCACATTAGGACAATGCTGAGTTTAAGTATAAGTGCCAAGGTGATAGCATAAATGATAGTGATATCATAATGATTAAACTTAATTGAATGACCACAATCAAAAACATATTTTTGATTTTGGCAACCCGATTAAATTTAAGATAGATAAGCTCATATCACTAATAAGTAAAACCAATAGGCACATATCACCAAAGGTATAAGTATAAGTAGAAATGCTATAGCGATAGTATGAAAATTAGTGTTAATGAAATGCTAAACTTAACAGATTAACCATATTCAAAAACATGATACAATCATTGGGCCAACAGATGTATGTTATGTCCCGTTGGTAGATAGTTCGTTAGAGCTCTCCAAATGAACATGAGAACTCTTGGACATATGTGATGAAGTTTCCACAGCAATCTCCAGTTGTTAAAATTTGAATCCATATGAGAATTTCCGCCAGTCCAATATCATTGATGAGCCTATAAGCAAACTTAGTGTTGAAGAGTACACCATTAGCAGTATGTCTCCAGATTAATTTATCAGAGATCGTTGACGAATCAAGCGGGATCTGAGTGATGGCTTGGGCTTCATGAGGAGGAATAGGTTGAACACTAATGTCGTATTCCAATAGTAGCTCTCTGGCAGAAAAAAGATCGCAAACTCTAGTCACTTGACTAGAAGCTCCCTCATTGCCAATAACTTCATATGGTGGTAGATTTGGCACCCATGGTTCTTTCCAAATGTTGATGTATGTTCCATCCTCGACTGACCAATACATGTTGTTGAAGAGGTATAATGCTTTGGAGTATACTATTCCATATGCAAGAGGAAGTGGGGGGAGTAAGTAATAGTCCATAAATCTCCATTCTTAATATATTTGTCTTTCAATATAGTAGCCCATTCTGAAGAAGGATTAGTAAGAAACCGTCACGCCAGTTTGGTAATCAATGCCAAGTTGGTTCCTAATACCAAGCCCTCCTTGGTTCTTAGTAGTAGTAAATATCGGCCACACAGTAAAATAAAGTTTCTTGATTTGATCGGAACCTCCCCACCAAAATTGTCTTTGGTGTTGGGAGAGCTTTCTGGCAACCTGCTTTGGAATCAGATAGGAAGAAAGAAGTATGTAGGAAGAGATGAGAGGGTCAATTTTATGAGGACAGTTCTCCCAGAGTGAGACAAACATTTACCCTTCAATCCCAACAATTTTGAATAACTAGATTCAATCAACTTAGCATGAGGGCTGACTCTTTTTTAGAAATAAGTAGATTATGACCCAAATATTTATCAGTTTTGTCCATGAGTTGAACCCAGAGAATATCAATGAATACTCGTCGCATATAAACATCCAATTTTGTTAGAGAAGTGAATGGATGATTTGTTAAAGTTAACTTGTTGTCCAGACATTAATTCAAACTCTTTAAGGATAGTTTTGATCATAAGAAAGTTTTGAACAGAGCATACCCCAAAGAGTAGTATGTCATCAACAAAAATAGACGGGAATAGGATTTGGAGATGTTTGTAAATTTGAACATGTCATATAGGGATGACTGTTGCATGATAATAATTTGTTTCGAGAATATTTTCATACACATGATGAATAGATATGGAGATAGGGGACATCCATGCCTAATACCATGATATAGACTGAGTGTAGAAGAAAGAGACCTGTTGATGAGGATGGCGAAAGTAACTGTTGAGACACAATTCATAATTAAGTCATAACTTTTTCCATGCATACCAAAACCAATAAGTGTATGGTTGATCATATCCCAACTGAGTCTATCATAGGCCTTAGCCATGTCGATTTTAAGCACAAAAGCACTCTGCCAAGGACTACATTTGGAAATGGATTGGAATAACTCTTGTGCCATGATAACATTATCACATAGTTGCCTTCCAGGCACAAAAGCATTTTGAAAGGGACTAATAAGCTTAGGGAGGAAAGGTCCAATTATATTGGCAATAATTTTTATAATAGTTTTATAGATGACATTGCACAAAGAGAGTGGACGAAAATCAGAAGGAGTAGGGGGGTTGGAATTCTTGGGAATACGTGTGATAAAAGTATATATGATTAAGAGACTTAGGCATATCACCTGATATGAAGAAATCTTGCACAAGTTTGGTGACACCTTCTCCAACAATGTCTCAGTTCTTTTGATAAAAGAGTGCAGGATATCCATTCGGGCCTGGAGCCTTACAAGGGCTCATGTTGATGACAGTATGGTGGATTTCCTCTGGAGTGGAAGATTTACCAAGGAGGATGTTCTCATTCCGATCTAGCTGGGGAAGCCTTTGTAAGATAACATGAGATATCGGATTAGTGGTACAATACTGATAGAGAGATCTATAGTGTTCCTCCAGAACATACGATATTTCATTAATGTCAAAAGTCAACTCTCCAGCTAGTAGTCTTTTGCAGGCTAGAAATAATATTTCTCCTTTGCCTATTTAGTACAACCAGATGGATAAATTTGGTGTTTTTGTCACCTTCTTGGAGCCAAGAAATGCATGACCTTTGCTTCCAAAATAATTCTTGTTGTAGCAATAATTTATTTATTGATAGCAGCATTGGTTGTTCTCTTCTCTCACATGGTTTGATGTGAGCAGGTACCTACCTTGTTGTAGAGAAAGAAGTTTTTGTTCCTCATGCTTTATGTCATTGGTAAGGTTACCTATTCTTGACGTCCTTACGGCACCGTACGACGGGCCGCGTGGTCGGCCGTCATCCACAAAATAGACAAAACTTGGAGAGCCGTTCATATTTCAGGAAAATAGTACAAGAAGAATTATTGCCTAATGGTACCTTCAGTTTTCTTGTTAAGGGAGTAGACACGGCCGACCCTGGGGTAAGCCAGACAAGACTTCGGATTTGGGCAACCCCCCTCTGTTTAGATCAATCCCCAGGCTTAGCGTGATCCCAATAAACGTCGGGGTTGCGGTGACGCTGCAGGATCGACCTACAATAAAGGTAAAGGGACAACCAAAACTAGTTTCGGATAGGGCAACCCAACCCCTTAGGCCGGCCCTGGGAGTAGAAATTGTTAGAGTTTTTCCTTTACTTGAACTCTAGAGAGCTTGCTCTCAACAAGCCATGTAAGTTTAGTCCCACATTGGCTAGAAAAACTCATGGGTATCTCAATATAACCCCTCTTGAGGAGTAGAGAGATGCACATGGGGTGGTGACCCTAAGGAGGGGACCATGTGGGTGATTTTACATGGAGGTAAGGATAAGACATCTATTAAAAGCATTCATGCTTTTTGGCCAAGCTTAATTTAATTCCATTAGGGCTAAGCCCCAAAGGGGATTAGCAACTTGGACTCAGATTCGGACTCGAACTCGGGCTCATAGGCTCATGAGGCGTAATGTAGCATTTTGTTGGCGTACTGTGCGCGTCTTACATAGTTGCGCGTGCGCACACATGTGTGCAGTCGTATAATATGGTTCTCGCGCATGTTGGCGCTCAGTGGCGCTGTTTCGCGCAGGACGTGGCTGAACCATTTCGTAACGTGCAATAACGGATCCGATAATTTTGGATCTGACATTCAAACGTCGCGTAAGTTCTGGATCTGGGTAGTTACAGAGAGGCCTTATGTATATAGTCTCTCTTCTCTCTCAGAGAGAGAAGACTTGACAAAATTTTCCATACAGAGAGAAGAGGGAGCTCCTGCGCGTCGACGCCACTTGAGAGTTCACTTTTTTTTTCTTCCGAGGAGTCCGTCCGTGAGCATATTGGAAGAGCGTTCCAGGGTTCTTTTGAACTTACTGGTTCCTGGAAGCTGACCATGTGGGCAGATCTAGCTTTGAGCGTCGGTGTTCTAAACACCCAACAGGCTTTCTTCGATTACGAAAATCTTTTTAGATCTTTCGTTTATCGCTATTACGAAAATCTTCTTAGATTTTTCGTTCACAGAATCCTTCTAGGATTTTTGTTCTTGCACCTTCCTTGAAGTGCTGCAATCATCTCATAAGAGTTTTCCTCTAATATCACGCCCAGGGACTAACAATCTCAAAGCTAGATCAGAAGATAAAAAACTCTCGTGCCTCTCTCATTGATACCAACTTTAATAAGTTGGAGAAATTCGATGGAGAACACTTTCAGATCTGGAAGAGGAAGATCACCCTTAATCTTTAACTCATGAAAGTCGACCATGTGTTGATTAAGGATGAATCGACGATTCCAGAAGGTGGTACTACAGATGCTATTGCTGCTGCACACGTCAAGTAGAGCAAATGGAAGAGAGAAAACAATATATGCAAACTGTTGATTCTCAATTCTATGGAAGATTCTCTGGCAGAGTCATATTCCAAGAAGGTAAAGGCCAAAGAAATTTGGGAGTCTTTGGAAAAGCTTTATAAAGACGACGAGAACAGATCCAAAATCTTTATCGTCGAGAAGTACCACAAGTGGCTCTTCGAACACGAGAAGTCGATGCTGCCTCGGGTGAAAGAATTCTTGAAGTTGCGCCAGAAGCTAGATGACGAAAAAATGCCCCTCGTCGACAAGTTTTTCATTGGAGGGATTGTCTCAAAACTTTCTGCTGGATTGAGCAATTTCTACACAAGAATGCATCGGAAGAAGCTGGACATTAGCTTGGAAGATCTTTTATAAGAGATCTACGTTGAGGATGAGATACGATCTCAACAGAAGATGGACTCTCTATCCAAACACCTGGCTAAGGCCAACTTGGTGCAGACAAGAGAGTTCAAGGAAAAACAGACGGCTTCTCATCATAAAAAGAAGGACTCTACTAATCTGAATGTGAAGGGTCCTTCATTCAAGCAACAGAAGTCTAAGTCCCACGTGACTTACTTCAACTGTGGCAAGAAGGGCCACTACAAGAGTGAATACAAATCCAAGCCCAAATAATCAGAGCAAGGTAAGCCTAGTAAGGTTTCCATGGTTTCTAACATTATTGCTATGATCGCTCAGGTCACAGTTGTGGGGGCTGACTTTGACTGGTGGATAGACACCGGTGCGACGTGTCATGTATGTTCTGGTAAGAAATGGTTCGTCACATACCAACCAACTTCTAAAAAAGTTATCATGGCGAATCAGGCCCAAGCTGAAGTTCTGGAGATCGGGACTGTGGAGCTGAAACTCACTTCCGGGAATACTCTGACGCTTCAAGGTGTAAAGCATGTTCTGGTGATTGCCAAGAACCTGATCTCTAGGAGCCTGCTTAGAAACGTAGGCTTGAGGATGGACATCAATGCTGGCCATATGGTGATGTCCAAAAAGGGAACATACTTCGGAAAGTCTTTTCAAACCGAAGGGATGTTTAAAATTTAGCTTGTAAACCAGTCAAATAAAATAAATATAGTCGCTCTTTCTGATTATTCTCTTGAGTTGTGGCATAATAGCCTAGGACATGTTCATTATAAAAGAATACACAAAATATCTAGTCTATGACTTATCTCCAAATGTGGGGGTAAGGTAGAGAAGTGTGAAGTGTGTGCTTAGACGAAGATCACTAGAAAACCCTTTCGTTGGGTCAATCGAAGCACAGATCTTCTGGAGTTGGTGCACTCCGATATTTGTGACTTCAAGCAATTCTCTACAAATGTCGGGATGAAGTATTTTATAACCTTCATCGATGACTTCTCTAAGTACGCATTCGTCTACTTGCTCAAATCTAAAGATAAAGCGTTCGAGAAGTTCAAGGAGTTCAGGGCCGAGGCTGAACGACAAACTGGATAACAACTCAAGAGGCTAAGAAGTGATCAAGGAATAGAATATCAGTCTCATGAATTCGTATCATTCTGCAAAGAACATGGAATCATCAACGAGATTACTGCTCCGTATTCTCCTTAATCTAACGGAGTGGTAGAGAGAAAGAACAGAACGTTGACAGAAATGATGAACTAAATAATGCTAACTGCGGGTCTTCCGAAATGCTACTGGGGAGAAGCTGTATTGACGACTACTTTTATTCTGAATAGAGTGTCCTATGCAACTTCGAATATAACTCCTTATGAACTCTGGTTCAAAGTCAGACCTAACTTGAATGTCATTCGAGTGTGGGGGTGTCTGGCTTATGTGAAGCTTCCAGATCTGAAGATTCAGAAGCTGGGGACAAGGACTACGAAGACAATCTTCTTGGGTATGCTGAGAAGAGTGATGCTCAAAATTTTTTTGATATTGAGTCAAATCATATCATCGAATCTCGCGATGCTGAATACTTTGAAGACAAGTTTACAAGGCACAAAAATATTATTCTTATAGACATTCCGGAGAATGATGAAGGTGCAAAGGAGACTGAGATTTCAAATGAGCCAGTAGTCCAAGATGAAGTTGTTGGTAAGGAGACAACAATTGAACCAGAACTCGCTGAGCCATCAACGAAGCGAGCAAGGAGGCCAAAGAACTTCGAAGATGACTTCGTCACCTATCATGTGGAAGCAGATCCGCTTACATATGATGAGACGATGAAGACCAGAGATACTGTCTTCTGGAAGGAGGTGATAGACAATGAAATTGACTCAATCACCTCCAATAACACTTGGGTGTTGGTTGATTTACCCGAAGGAGCAAAATCTATCAGATGTAAGTGGATCTTCAAGAAGAAGATGAAAGCTGATGGAACGAATGACAATTCAAGGCCAGGCTAGTGGCTGTAGCCTTCCTTTCCGGAATTTTGAATATTTTTTTTATTTTATTTATTTAATTTAAATGGTAATTTGGAACCTTGTAAATTATTAATTAGTTATTATTACGGTAGATGATTTTTAATCATGATAAAATTTGGAGTGCAAGGTAACTAGAAATCGTGGCACGGATAGTACAGTGGCATGCCTTGACTAGTGTATTAGCCCTGGTAGAGAAGGCCGAGCCATAGTGATGTCCTAACTAGGAAAACCAGGCCAAGTTGCGACGTAACCCTTATCGAAGATTTTTTTATTTATTAATTATATTATTTAGTTTTAGGGAACCCGGTCGTACCAAACTAGTACAGATTGGACCCAAACCAAGCCCAAGCCTATGTAGACATACTTTTAGGTATGTACAAATATTTTCTAGCTTTTTGGGTAGACTTAACGATATTTACTAAATATTTGGTTATTTATACAAAATGGGTATTATTACTATTATTATTATTTAAATAGAGTTTTAGAATATTGATACGATTTCCTAGGGCCAGATATGTCCACCAAGACTCTTTAGATTATTGTGGGTCATTGGTATTATGGAGTTTACTTAGATACATGTATATATAATATATAATATATATACGAATATAAATATATGTGTATACGTATATATAATATATGGAGTTTATTTAGTGGGTTTATTGGTATAGGTATATATATAATATATGTGTGTAAGTGTATGTGAATACGAATATATATTATATACGTGTATGAATATAAATAAATATTATATATTGTGTACGGGTACGTATATACATATAAATGTATATAGGGGTATACGTGTATATATATAAAAATAAGTAATATTGAGATTGATATTTTCTATTAAAAGTATTTAATTAGATTTTTGGAGATTGTTATATATAAATGTAAATATATGTGCGTGTGTGCATGTATATAAATATAAATATTACATGTGTATAACGTATATATATGAATATAAAAATATGTGTGTGTGTATATATATATAAGATATATATATATATGTATAATTGTGTGTATATATATATAAAATATACATATAAGAATATGTATGTGAGTATAAATATATATATAAATATGTATGCGTATACATAAATATATGTATGTGTATGTAGGTATAATGTATAAATATATATACATTAGTTAATGTATATGAAATTGCTAAATAAATGAATAAGAGGCATCAGCAATCAGCCCAACACTAATACCCCCAAGCCCGACCCCTGTACTGAGCGTAGTATACATATATATATCGTATATATATATACAGAGAACGCGAGAGAACAACCCTAATCCCGATTCTCCGCCACCACCCACCTGACAGCGCCGCCCCAGGCGTCGCGCACGCCTGCACGACGCCGGCGACCGGCCGCGCGCACAGCCGCGCACACGCGCGTGACAGTGGACAACGGCAGCAGGAGTGCGAGGAGACCCGACTTTGCCGAGAGTTTTCTCCGTGCACGGTCGACGATTCATCGATCCGTTTGTTCAGGTAAGGACCCAACACATACCACTTCACTCCCCTTCAAATACTTCATTTTATTTCGCTGTGTACGCGACGAGAATCGAGGCCAGTGGCCGAAAAACCTGTTTTAAACAGAACACTAGTTCAGCCCAAACCCCCATGTTTGAGGATCAATTTCGATCGATCCAGTACAATATTAGAAAAACTCTTTGAAGACATTCCTAGACACCCTGTAGGGCTTCACAACCCTTTTTGTGGATTTGGAAATCATTGACTGAGCGTCGAGAAATGGAATCCCAAAGTTTCCTAAAAATCTGTTTTCAAAACTAGAAAACTCATCCACACGACGTGCGTCCCGCCATTCCGGACGACGTCGTCGCGAATCGAAGGCATCGAAAGGTGCGTAACAGATTCGTGGTCGTGTGGACTTTGGCAGAATTCAAATTGGTCGCGTGTGCGTGACGAATTTGATACGTATCCGTCGAAATTCACCGTATCGTGCACTTTACAAATTCTCTAATTACTTTGTGCACGCTCGTTAGATCGAGACGAAACTTGCGCCATCAGGACCGTATCATTTTTTTGTTCCTGTATGCCAAGTTTGGTCCAATTCTGAGACAGTTGAATCGTACGTCGTTTTGCGGGCCCCACGGTCCCACTCAACGGGCGATTTTGTGCACGGCCTGCCGAAATCCAACTTTGGACATACGATTGGGTTCGTATCGAAAAACCGGATCCATAGACATATAGTTTGATGACTTTAGAGACCATTGACTCTGGCACGTTTTTCGGTGCAAGCGGGTCCAACGGCGGATATCGTTTTTGCCTAAAATTACCGTTTTACCCCTGTGTCCAGAATTGGACTTAAGGACAGGCAATCCTAGCTAATTTGACTATTCTGAGAACGTTGGTACTGTTTATTTCAGTATTCAAAGACTTCTATATGTGTTGACTGATTGTGGCTCATTGAGTGGTATGGTATTATTGGTTTCACCAGCACAAGACCACTGGCGAGTACATTCTCTGATCTTTTCATACTTCTTTGGACTTGTACTCTTATTATAGACTAGTATACTTGATGCTGACACGACGTTCACACGGATCAGTACCCTCTGGATCTTTTCATGCGATGTTATCCCCTCGGATACATCGAGTATGTCATGTTCATCTACTTTATCATGGTCATCATGTACTCCATGTATTCACTTTTATCCATGTGCACTCATATGTTATTCATGTACACTCATGACCATGTGAGCTCCATGTATACAGTAGTTGTTATCCATGTGCAATAACATAACATGCTTTGATCCTTGTGTATTGGTTGGGAGCAGGGAGAGTGTAGTTGGTTATGTGATCATTATCTCCAGTAGTTATCCATGTGCATTCCATAGCTGTATCCATGTGCAACCCAAGCTATTTACATAACCAATTCATGCTCTGATTCATGTAGAAGGTTATATTCTTTATTTATCATATTATATCTCAGTTATATCTTCTCTCTTGTTGATTTCTCTTTACAGCGATTCATGTATAGTTTTCTATAGCTTGCTTTATATGTCCATTCCTGCTATGAACTATTGTGAGATATATGTGCTCGTTCCATTCCTGACTAGAAACCAAATTTTTTCAGGTTTAGTCGCGATCATTCTTAGCACTGGGAAGACATGGGTATGCTGAGGCCGACCTAGATAGTGGAACTAGTTGTCATTTTCATTAATTGTGAGATCTTGTATTTTCCTTTAAATATAAATCTTGTAAATGTTGTAATAAACTTAGAAATGTGAATGAGCAGCAAATAGTATATTTTGTGAGTTTTGAGAATTTATTTCTTGCGGGCTTGACAGCGTTCTACCGCCGACTCTGCGGCATAGGCTGGCTTGGACACGTCTCGTATCCGAAAAAGCGGGTGCGGGTCGTGACAAGTTTTTGTGGTGGCCCATGTAGGTCAATTTTTGCAAAAGATTGCAAACTCGTGATGGTACGTTAGTCGTACTATTGCGAGCCTGCGCCCAAGAAATGCTCATTCACAATTAGGATTAAAATAATTTAGGAGAATAACTAGGACTAGGAGTCCCTTGTTCAAATTGACCGTTGGGTAGTTAAGGTTATTAGATAGGCCATGTAATTTAGATAGCTTGCTAGATCCCTATAGGTACACTATGCTTTTGATATGACAATGTGATTCAATTTGGATCCACTATTCGCTTGGTATGTTAGGCTTGCCTGGAATTATGGCGTTAACTTTGATAAACTGTTTAATTTTCTTTTGCTTTATTAGATATAAGTCTTATACTATGAATTAGAATTGCCTGTTTTAAATTCTATTTTGTTGTAAGGGATTGGTTTATAATTCCTGATTCTGTTATTCTTGTATGAATTTCGAGTTAGATTTAATTCAAAGTTTTCCCTCAGCTATTTGAAATATATATGAGATAATTGTTAGGATGTTCTTATTTTTCCTTGTCGTCAGTTATTTTCCTCGGTCAACCTTTTACTTCAAGGATTGAGACTTACAGGCAGGTGTTTACGCTTCCTACCATAGTCAACTAAGTTGAATCCTTAGCAGCTCTTTGACGTTCTTAGGAATATAGTAGGAGCAGTTTAACGACTGCAATGACTAGACAGCAGCGCACTGTCTCCAATTACCTAAGAGCGGAGAGTGTGGGTTCACTGCAGCCAGCAGCGCACTGGCGAGGCACAACCTACATAATTGAAATCATCTCGAGGAACCATAGTCTATGGAACATTGCTAAAGTTATGTTCTCGATTGACCTCTTTTAGATCTTAGATACCCTTGTGCCAATATAGAGTAGAGTACCTGGTAGCATATCACCTCTGAATCACGGAACCAAGGGTTTGCTGCAACCTGAGTATACAGGCGAGGCACAATTCTCGGTAAAATGATTTTAGATGGGATTACAAGTTTAGGATACCATAGAGGATAGGAAAATGTCCTGTAGGTACCCTAAGATCCAAAGCCAAAACTAGTAGAAGTTCTGTAAGCGGTAGCATGCCCCTCAACTTAGCATCATGTGGACCTTGTGATCTATTAACGAGGTAATTGACTGACACTAACAGGTTTACCTAGAATATAGAGTTCAGAAGTCCATAACCCATTAGTTGACTAAAGCCTTATGGGTAAGAAGATAATAGGTTGACCGTATAGGCAAGAGCACTAGGTAAGATTTTGATTCTCTCAAAACTTGAACTACTTGTGCCTCCTTTCCAAAAATCTTGCTTATTTATATTTCGACTCTCTTGACCAATGTGCTATTACAGCCTAGTTTTTGCAAGCTTACTCTTTATCGAGCTTGATTCAAGACATGTATTTATTGGGGACGCCCGCTAACATATTGTCTAATCAGAATCATTGTATTACGGTCTGATCAACCATGATGCATTTGGTTCGCCCTTCATTTAATTACCCTACGTGGATTAAGATATAGAGGTATCCAGGATCTCACCCACGACTGCATTGACAATTCCTTTTGAATTATATATTCGCCTTTGAATCACGTAATTGTATTAAGTGACTTCTCCCTTGAACTCCTTATCGTTTTTGTCTTTCACTGATTGGAAAGGCGAAAGCTCGTAATTGATAGATAGATAGATACAGAGTACCCCCATGGCTATGATAGTGGTATATGCAAGTGTAGCTACCATCGGCCAGCCCTGTGATATGAACCTTGCCTTAAGTTACTCGTCCTCTCTGTGACCCTAACCTACTGTCATGATCTTCTGGTCATTGGAGTCCGAGAATGATTTAGATTTTTCCCTTGATCAAATGCCAACCTAGGAGACTACCTATTCTCAAGATACCGATTGTCGTGAGCCTCTAATCATTTGTTTGAAGCTTGCTTCAACTAGAACCCTTGTGACAATAGTCTGACAGGTTTGACCCCGATAGAAATTTACGACTCAGTTGTTAGAAATCTTTTCATATGATGTGCCTTAGAGTTGATTACCCCGTCGACAACTCATGAATACTGTGGACGAGTAGGTCATCCTATTTTATCGACCATGTGTCATTGCACACGTGCTCGTTTTCCATTTATTGAGGAACGATCCTTGACTTGACTTATTCTATCGTACCCTGTTACGCCTTGCCTTACTCTTTATTAACAAAAGTCGAGGCATAATATCCGGACTTTTGGAAATTTTTCTAACCTCACTATTCCTAAAATCCTGTCCTAGCTTCTAAGGTGGGTAGACTGTAAGCCTTCTAAAAATTTTAGGGTATTAGAGGATTACCGATTGATTAGAATAATTTTTTCATTAGAGTAATTTTTAGTACCCCATGGACTCCCACTTTCCATTTAGATTATTTTTGTGCCCGACCGTGTCATTAATATTCGGAGCACGAGACCAGCTGTTATATTCCAACGAATTTCATATGCAAGATCTAGACGAGTCCACCCTCATCTAGGTATATCTTGTCCCACTCAAACACGTCCCCTTGTACTCTATTTTCATGGTATGACTTTCAGGTAAAAAGGACTAGCTATAACCCTTACCGTAATACCGATATACTTCCCGACTTCCATTAGAGCCTTAACTTTGACTCAATTCCTGCGACCCGATATACGGTTGAAACCTATTCTAGGTTACCCTAATCTAGTAAAAAATAGTTTATCCTGGGATCTTGTTCAGTCCATATAGATTGAGATCTTGCATTGCATTTGGATTCTTTGCTCGTGTGTTTAAATAACCACAGAAAAGATCACAATCTTGACTTCTCCAATTTCGTTTTTTTAACCTTGTTCGGATTAATTTAGAGAACAGATTTTCCATAGTCCACGGATTACAAACCTTCTAGGAAATGAAGAGTTATTCGACGTAGCAAGTGACTGAACCATAGTAGCCAATCTGGCAAACAAGTCAGTGTTCGTAAACACCCTTTTTAGCTGTACCGTCAGGAAACTCTCTACCGCTCTTAGGACTTCATAATTGCTCTCGGTTAATTTTCTTGTCTTTCCTATTGTAGAGCGACGAAAGACATGCTTGTTATAATTTTCCAATAATTCTTAACTACTTGTGCAAATTTGTTGCTTGTTAAATTTTAGATTATTAGATAGATAGGAGGGGTAGTAGATGCCATATACAGTAGATATCTGTTGGTAGAATTGTTAGCAACTAGTTGGAAGGTTATAAAGTTTAGTGACCTGTGTTTTGAGGAGTAGTGTGACCAAAGGTGGGTAGAAGTCATCGAGGCTTCGTAGTTACAAATTGATTAGGAGGAGGATATGAACTATTTTGAGGAATTAAATTGAGGAGATTAAAGTAATGGTAGACCTTGATTTTAAGGAATAGTGGTTGATTAGAATTTTGAGGACGAAATTATTTTAAGGTGGGTAGATTTGTAGCCTCCCTTCCCGGAATTTTGAATATATTTTTTTTATTTTATTTATTTGATTTAAATGGTAATTTGGAACCTTGTAAATTATTAATTAGTTATTATTACGGTAGATGATTTTTAATCATGATTAAATTTGGAGTGCAAGGTAACTAGAAATTGTGGCACGGATAGTGCAGTGGCATGCCTTGACTAGTGTATTAGCCCTGGTAGAGAAGCCGAGCCATAGTGATGTCCTAACTAGGAAAACCAGGCCAAGTTGCGACGTAACCCTTATCGAAGATTTTTTATTTATTAATTATATTATTTAGTTTTAGGAAACCCGGTCGTACCAAACTAGTGCAGATTGGACCCAAACCAAGCCCAAGCCTATGTAGACATACTTTTAGGTATGTACAAATATTTTCTAGCTTTTTGGGTAGACTTAACGATATTTACTAAATATTTGGTTATTTATACAAAATGGGTATTATTATTATTATTATTATTATTATTATTATTATTATTATTATTTAAATAGAGTTTTAGAATATTGGTACGATTTCCTAGAGCCAGATATGTCCACCAAGACTCTTTGGATTATTGTGGGTCATTGGTATTATAGAGTTTACTTAGATACATGTATATATAATATATAATATATATACGAATATAAATATATGTGTATACGTATATATAATATATGGAGTTTATTTAGTGGGTTTATTGGTATAGGTATATATATAATATATGTGTGTAAGTGTATGTGAATACGAATATATATTATATATGTGTATGAATATAAATAAATATTATATATTGTGTATGGGTACGTATATACATATAAATGTATATAGGGGTATACGTGTATATATATAAAAATAAGTAATATTGAGATTGATATTTTCTATTAAAAGTATTTAATTAGATTTTTGGAGATTGTTATATATAAATGTAAATATATGTGTGTGTGTGTGCATGTATATAAATATAAATATTACATGTGTATAAAGTACATATATGAATATAAAAATATGTGTGTGTATATATATATAAGATATATATATATATGTATAATTGTGTGTATATATATATAAAATATACATATAAGAATATGTATGTGAGTATAAATATATATATAAATATGTATGCGTATACATAAATATATGTATGTGTATGTAGGTATAATGTATAAATATATATATACATTAGTTAATGTATATGAAATTGCTAAATAAATGAATAAGAGGCATCAGCAATCAGCCCAACACTAATACCCCCAAGCCCGACCCCTGTACTGAGCGTAGTATACATATATATATCGTATATATATATACAGAGAACGCGAGAGAACAACCCTAATCCCGATTCTCCGCCACCACCCACCTGACAGCGCCGCCCCAGGCGTCGCGCACGCCTGCACGACGCCGGCGACCGGCCGCGCGCACAGCCGCGCACACGCGCGTGACAGTGGACAACGGCAGCAGCAGGAGTGCGAGGAGACCCGACTTCGTCGAGAGTTTTCTCCGTGCACGGTCGACGATTCGTCGAGCCGTTTGTTCAGGTAAGGACCCAACACATACCACTTCACTCCCCTTCAAATACTTTATTTTATTTCGCTGTGTACGCGACGAGAATCGAGGCCAAAGTGGCCGAAAAACCTGTTTTAAACAGAATACTAGTTCAGCCCAAACCCCCATGTTCGAGGATCGATTTCGATCGATCTAGTACAATATTAGAAAAACTATTTGAAGACATTCCTAGACACCCTGTAGGGCTTCACAACCCTTTTTACGGATTTGGAAATCATCGACTGAGCATCGAGAAATCGAATCCCAAAGTTTCCCAAAAATCTGTTTTCAAAACTAGAAAACTCATCCACACGACGTGCGTCCCGTCATTCCGGGCGATGTGGTCGCGAACCGAAGGCATCGAAAGATGCGTAACGGCTTCATGGTCGTGTGGGCTTTGGCAGAATTCAAATTGGTCGCGTGTGCGCGACGAATTTGATACGTATCCGTCGAAATTCACCGTATCGTGCACTTTACAAATTCTCCAATTACTTTGTGTACGCTTGTCAGATCGAGATGAAACTTACGCCATCAGGACTGTATCATTTTTCTGGTCCTATATGCCAAGTTTGGTCCAATTCTGAGACAGTTGAATCGTACGTCGTTTTGCGGGCCCAACGGTCCCACTCAACGGGCGATTTTGTGCACGGCCCGCCGGAATCCAACTTTGGACATACGGTTGGGTTCGTATCAGAAAACCAGATCCATAGACATATAGTTTGACGACTTTAGAGACCATTGACTCTGGCACGCTTTTCGGTGCAAAGCGGGTCCAACGACGGATATCATTTTTGCCCAAAATTATCGTTTTATCCCTGTGTCCCGAATTAGACTTAAGGACAGGAAATCCTGGCTAATTTGACTATTCTGAGAACGTTGGTACTGTTTATTTCAGCATTCGGAGACTTCTACATGTGTTGACTGATTGTGGCTCATTGAGTGGTATGGTATTATTGGTTTCACCAGCACAGGACCACAGGCGAGTACATTCTCTGATCTTTTCATACTTCTTTGGACATGTACTCTTGTTATAGACTAGTATACTTGATGCTGACACGACGTTCACACGGATCAGTACCCTCTGATCTTTTCATGCGATGTTTTCCCCTCGGATACATCGAGTATGTCATGTTCATGTACTTTATCATGGTCATCATGTACTCCATGTATTCACCTTTATCCATGTGCACTCATATGTTATTCATGTACACTCATGACCATGTGAGCTCCATGTATACAGTAGTTGTTATCCATGTGCAATAACATAACATGCTTTGATCCTTGTGTATTGGTTGGGGGCAGGAAGAGTGTAGTTGGTTATGTGATCATTATCCCCAGTAGTTATCCATGTGCATTCCATAGCTGTATCCATGTGCAACCCAAGCTGTTTACATAACCAATTTATGCTCTGATTTACGTAGAAGGTTATATTCTTTATTTATCATATTATATCTCAGTTATATCTTCTCTCTTGTTGATTTCTCTTTACAGCGATTCATGTATAGTTTTCTATAGCTTGCTTTATATGTCCATTCCTGCTATGAACTGTTGTGAGATATATGTGCTCGTTCCATTCCTGACTGGAAACCAAAAATTTTCAGGTTTAGTCGCGATCATTTTTAGCACTGAGGAGACATGGGTATGCTGAGGCCGACCTAGATAGTGGAACTAGTTGTCATTTTCATTAATTGTGAGATCTTGTATTTTCCTTTAAATATAAATCTTGTAAATGTTGTAATAAACTTAAAAATGTGAATGAGCAGCAAATAGTATATTTTGTGAGTTTTGAGCATTTATTTCTTGCGGGCTTGACAGCGTTCTACCGCCGACTCTGCGGCGTAGGCTGGCTTGGACACGTCTCGTATCCGGAAAAGCGGGTGCGGGTCGTGACAGTGGCCAAGGGGTTTTCTCAGAAGCAAGGGATTGACTACTTTGACACGTATGCTCCAATATCTCGGATGACAACTAACAGATTGTTAATTGCTCTTGCAGCAATACACAAGCTGGTGATACATCAGATGTATGTGAAAACGATATTCCTGAATGGCGAGTTGACCGAAAAGATTTATATGCAACAGCCAGAAGGATTTGTCGCTAGAGGTCTTGAAGACAAAGTCTGCAAGTTGGTGAAATCTCTTTACGGTTTAAAGCAAGCTTCCAAAATATGGCATGAGAAGTTTGACAAAGTCATAAGGTCAAATGGCTACAGGGTCAACAAAACAGATAAGTGTGTCTATACAAAATTTGTTGATGGAAGAGGAGTCATCGTTTGTCTATACATGGACGACACGCTAATCCTAGGTATGGATATAAGCTGTGTCACGGAGACAAAGAAGTTCCTCTCGATAAAGTTCAGTATGAAGGACTTGGGGGATGCTGATGTTATCTTGGAACTCAAGATCATCCGAACAGATACTGGATTGGCACTGTCACAGTCTCATTACATTGAGAAGATCCTCACTCGATATGGGTATCATGATCTTCCTATAATTGATATGCCGTACCGAAGTAACCAGAAGCTGGAGCCAAACTCGAAGGAAAGCGTCAGGCAATTGGAATACGCTAGCATCATCGGGAGTTTGATGTACGCTACTACTGCCACTAGGCTTGACATAACTTTCGTCGTGGGAATGCTGAGTCGATTCACTAGTAATCCAGACGTTGAGCACTGGAAAGATGTGAAGCATGTTATGAGATATCTCAAGAAGAATCAGACATATGTATTGCACTTCAGCGGAGAGCCGCAGGTAGTAGAAGGCTTCAGTGATGCCAGCTGGTGCTCAGAATTGGAGAGCGAGAGGTCCACAGGTGGATTCATTTTCACAATGGATGGAGCTGCTATATCGTGGAAGTCGAAGAAGCAGACTATGCTCTCGCGGTCATCCATAGAATCTGAGTCCTTTGTACTTGATACCGCAACGGAGGAAGCAGAACGGCTTCGGGAGCTCATGTATGATCTTCCAGTGATTAGGGCACAAATACCGACAATTCTGATATACTGCAATAAGCAGGCGACTGCGATAATAGCATCAGATGATCTCTTCAATGGGAAGAAGAGAACTGTATGGTTAAAGCATAGGGCAGTAAACGATCTTATCAAGAGAGGTGTCATTGTAGTGATCGATGTTCGGAGTCAGAAGAACCTAGCGGATCCGTTCACGAAGGGCCTCAAGCGCCAACTGGTCGAAGACACAGCCGGAAAGATGGGCTTCAAGGCATTCTGATAGTGTATTTTTGTAATCCTACCATAAAGTTTTATGTTATTAGTTTAAAGAAAAATCTACTAGACATCTAACTTTCGGTTCAAGGGAGGACCACTGACTGAAAAACTATCAGGTAACA
Source organism: Iris pallida (assembly GCA_029216955.1). Taxonomy (NCBI): domain Eukaryota; kingdom Viridiplantae; phylum Streptophyta; class Magnoliopsida; order Asparagales; family Iridaceae; genus Iris; species Iris pallida. The sequence goes on from JANAVB010028820.1 coordinate 11,575,719, forward strand.
GTGGGTACTTGTTCTTGAGAACATGGAAGGATTACGGACCCATAACCACTGTTGTCTACTATGTATTTTTTTGCGAAAAATGGATCCTGTGATGAGGATGGCTTAAACTCCTTAATGAGTTATCAGGCAGAGTGAATGCTTGGTGTGCTTTACAGGAAGCACCGTAGCGCAGCACTACAAAGAGTGTAACTCCATGCTACAGTGGGGTGACTCCACCATGAGGTTCCCGGTTAGGGGTAATGCCTCGGCTTTGTGAGCCAAGTCACAGCAGCGTAGCACCACAAATAGGCAGATAGCCTAATGCTGTATGATAAAATTAAAGAGGAGTAGTCAGCACTACAAAGGGGAGGTGTTCCTCATGTTACAGTGGCACGACACAACAATGAGGTACCCGGATAGGGGTAAAGCCTCGGCCTTACAAGCCATGTCAGTGCGGCATAACACCACAAGGGAGCCTAAGACTTCATGTTGGGTAGTATAGTACTACAAAAAGGCTGTGAACTCATGCTACAGTAGTATGACACTACGATGAGGTTTCTATTAGGGGTAAGTATAGTACCGCAAGGGAGCCTAAGACTTCATGTTGGGTAGTATAGCACCGCAAGGGAAGCGCAAGGCTTCATGCCATGTCTCTTTAATAAATAACTCACCTATAGTGTATGGACAGAGATATTAAGCCGTCTCTTGAGGGTAAATTTGTAGACGCCCAAAATTATATACTGAAATCAGGCTAGCACAGGGCCTTTAATGTGCAGCCAGAAGTACATGTAACTATATTTTATGAGTGGAAAAAATTATAGCTATGGTGCTGTAACTCCACCTTCCTGAAATTTGAAATTTCTTTTAGCCTTACTTTATTTTGATTTAACAATTTAAATTGTTAACTACCTTAAGATAATTTAATTCTTTCTTTGATTCCTTCTATTTGTTTTCTTAAAACAATTGTCCATGGGCTTTAACAACAGGCCATTTCAAGGCCTGGCAGTTAAGCCAGCCTGGTTACTTTAAAAGGGGTTCATTGATAGCTTAAACTTTGATTCTTTTGCTCTGCTCGTTTCCTTTTTCCTTCAAAACAATTCTGTTCTCTAACAGAATTGTCAGAGGAGAGGCAATTCCCGCCAACTTGTTGCCAAATTCCTACGCTACTCATTCTATCCGACCCTATTTAATCTTTCCTTCCCATTCTATTTCTAAACCTATCCTCTCCATTCTTCTGAATCAAATAAGTTCTGTGAAGAGAAGAAATGGCGACCATGGCGAGTCTTCGAGGAACAAGAGGGTTTTGGGTTGATCCATCCTTCTTCATCAGATCAATTGTTGAAATCTGAGGTGAGTTAAATTCTTCATCGAGCCAATCCTCATCTTCAAATTGTTTTGGATCAAGTTGTGATCTAGATCTGGATCAAGATCGATCTCTAGTAATTCTTGCTCTGTTGAAACCAGAGTGGTTGCAATCATGAATGTTTGTTCAAGGAACGATTGGTGGATCTTCGAGTATTGATTTTGAGATCTCTCATCCGATTAATTAAATATTAGGTGAGTTCTTTCCGTTCAGTATTTGTGTTCAAATTAGTATAGATTTGCTCTGTCCTTGATCTATGAACATCTGAGTCAATTTGAATGTGTTGAGGGGATGAACTATATTTTTTTCTTCTCATAATCAACCACTGTTCGATGAAATGTTGCAGAGATCCTTGTCTACTTCTTGATTGGTTTCAAGGATACAATCATCATACTGCAGGTAATTTCCTTGATAATGTAGTTTTGGTGTGAATTTAACTGGGAATGGAATTGGTTGTACCAGTCATAATATAAGGTTCGTTTCTTTGAACTGAACCTGAGTAATTCTATCGAATGCTTCTCAGGGACAGTCTTGTGACTCGGAGATTTCATACTATGATGGCTTGAGTATGATACTCTTGTACCATACTCAGTTCATTATTTGAACCTGAGATAGTATGAGCAAATCGTATTGTGTTGTGTTAGGTTTTGCCCATGCAATATTGGTTGAATATGAGACAGTCTGTGGGTTGGAATACATATCATGAGGTTATATTTCTCAAGGGCTACCTAGCAGCCATTGGGATATAACTTGGTGTCTATGGCATGTGGTGACTGAGGAATCAATCTCAGTCCCTTGAGAATATTTGGTTGGGTTAACATCAAGTTTGGGGATGGCTGAGATTTAATTTCATACAACCTATGATGATTTCGAGCTAGTTGAAATCTGAGGTTGTTTTATAGCTTTCTTAAGCATTGGTTTTATCATATATGTGATTGAGAGGTTGGTTTCCTATGTGGCTTGCTGCAACTGGAAATTCCTGTTAACATCAATCCCTGGAGGTGGAATCACAGTTCAGTGAGAATTACCACTCGTATGCAGTGTTTGCTGAGCTATGAGGGTTCTGTTGAACCTGGGTTCTTGGCCTCTTGCTAATCATCATTGCAATTGAAGGGGGATTGTATCAACCATGTATTGGGTTGAAGCATCAGTTCCCTGTCATTAAATGTAGTTCAGTCATATTGCAGATTCAGTTACTGTTCACATATTTTCCTGATAATGTGTAGTGAGATTGGGAGTGTATGGTTTAAGTTAATTCCTGGAGTTGTGAGCTGGGAGCCAGGTTCGATTAAACTTAGAAATTCCATGGTGTAGACTGGTATTTCATTTACTTCTTAAATCTTGGTTAAAGTCTGTATGTTAAATTATTGTGTTAAGAACTGGTTTGAACATTGGTGTGATATCACTGTCATGAACTCAGGAAACCTGAGATCACTTCTCATGTTTCAGTCCAAATAGAATGCAGTACCTGGGATTAATCCCATGATCAGTACAAATGAACTGCAGAAATCGGGGAACCAATCCAAAGTTCTCCAGTCCATTGTGCACTGTTAGTTGACTGCACCTGGAATCTCACCTGCATTTGTGTTCATTACTTAGTTTGTTTGAATGGTGAGATTTCAGTGTAAGTTTGGTTGGGGTTGTGAACTAGAAGAAAGTGAACTCAGTCATCATGACTATTGACCTGTTACCTATTTAAATTGTTTGATTGGGGATTGATTCTTAATGATGTTAACTGTGGTGATCAGGTCAATTGTGGGGTTATCCATAGTCCAGGTCTTTGAGAAACAAAGGAGTAATGTGGGCTGGAACCTGAGTTTGAGAGTTTGAATTTAAGTTGATAATGGGATGGCATCTCACTATTAATTTCAGTTTTTAAATCTACAAACTGCAGATTTCAACTCATGTTGATTATAAATCTTGAGACCTGGACTAAATTATGGGTTACTGACCTGCTGATGCTAGGTTACATTGGGTTTGTGGACAGTTGTTTAGCTTGACTGAAAGATTAATCCCCATACTTTTCTTAGTATTGCACTGATGCATCTAGACATCACTGGATGACATGTAGTCTAAACAGATTTCCAAGTTGGTCATATCTGGAACTTGAGAGTCACATCTCAAGGTTTCCATCCAATTGAATCTACTGGACTTTAAATTGGAGTTGTTTAGTTTCTGTGAAGGATTGGGGATGGTCAGGTTATGCTAAGCCTGTATATTTTTCCTGTGAACTGGACTGCAGTAGTGTAACCTGAGTTAGAAGCAGGAGGACTGTTGTTGTTGCAAACAATGGTAATTTTATATACTTGTTCAAAACCTGTCCTTGTTCAGAACTTTATAACTGGAAGTGTAACAGTTTCATTCTTAAGTTAGTGTTGCTCTGTTAGCACAATTCAGTTGTTTAGCTAAGGCTGGATTCTTATATTCAATATTCTGGGAAAGTCAATAAACTTGGGTTCCCTGTTGTACCTGAGTTCTATCAAGACTTTGGGGTTCCAAACAAGTTCAACCCTCTTTTAGAAGATTTTCCTTATAGAGTTAAGGTAATGGTTTTACTTAAAGTATATGAATAGGATCAATCTTGTTTAGTCTATCTAAATTAGGCAATTACCAATTATAGGGTAACTTGTTTATCAAGAATAGGACTTAGGATATATTCTTAAGTGACTTGCTAGATTTAAGATTGGGTTATTTTAGATTTTGACCAACTTGTATACATCATTATTTCATACAGGAGGACACCCAGTTTTCTTGCCTACTTGTACTTTCCTGGGGCCAGGCAAGTACACTCTACGGTTTTGTACTTTACATTATCTTCCCTGTACTTCCTTGAGTGACACAATTGCAACACGTCATGTTCTTTCTGGTACTCTTGTTCTCTTGTGCTTACTACTTGTATCTGGGGAGGGGAAATATGCTATTTATGTGACCAATCCCAAGTAACAACTCAGGTGTGTTTTAGCTTAGACCCCGCATCGTGCACGCGGGTCCTAAGTCACCATTCATGTGCTTTCAGGTGCTTTCAGGTGCTTACCCTAGCCGGTCACATATTTAGTTATATTTCAAATGCATTTACACACATGTTCAGGAGATTACCTTGTGCTTATTTCCTGTGATTCCATGTTCTTTCAGGTGCTTATATATCATGTACTTTCATGTTCTTACATACCATGTTCTTTCATGTACTTTACCCTGTTCTTCATGTACTTATTCACTTGTATTTTCCTGTACTTTCCATGTTCCCTTGTACTTTTATTTCATGATGTCTTGTTCATTACCTAGAATTGTACTTGCTCCGCTCCTGACTGGATATGTTATGATAGGTGAGATGGAGGCTTTGTGTGACACATACTATGGACAGGATATAGCCTTCCCTGCTGAGCCAGCTGGAGCTGCTTCTGACCTAGAGGCTGCAGAAGCCTAGTACTTCATTAGTTTCCATTTATCTTTCCATGTATTGAGACTAGCAGACTATTATAGTTGAATTGTAATAATTCAGATATTGTACTCTTACTCTGATTGGGGACACACTTATATAGATGCTGTGATTTCATTTCATGTTCATACTATCTGGTTAGTTTCCCTAGAATGGTACAGCTTACTTTGTTATTCTAATAACAAAGGCTGGGCGTGTCCGACTCGTATCCGGTTATTCGGGAGCGGGTCGTGACAGGTGCAGAATTCAAGGCGTAGTCCATTCTTGTATCATACTATTTTTCAAACCCATGCAGGAAGATTCAAGTCATCAGCGACATCTATCCTAATATAGAATGGACAGTTACTGTGGGAAATGTTCAACCTTATACATATATTGAGATATGTGGGGGATTATTGGAGTTTTTCCTTTCCTTGAACTCTAAAGAGCTTGCTCTCAACAAGCCATGTAAGTTTAGTTCCACATTGGCTAGAAAAACTCATGGGTATCTCAATATAACCCCTCTTGAGGAGTAGAGAGATGCACATAGGGTGGTGACCCTAAGGAAGGGACCATGTGGGTGATTGTACATAGAGGTAAGGATAAGACATTTATTAAAAGCATTCATGTTTTTTGGCCAAGCTCAATTTAATTCCATTAGGGCTAAGCCCCATTGGGGCTTAGCAACTCGGACTCGGATTCGGGCTCGGGCTCGGGCTCATGAGGCGTAATGTGGCGTTTAGTCGGCGTACTTTGCACTTAGCACGTCATCATCGTCGCTAGGCGCATAGTGCGCTTAAGTTGCGCTCGTTGCGTGAGCCTCTTGCGCAGCCGTTCGTGCGCCAGTTTGCACGTCCAGATGGCGCACGGTTGGCACGCGTGTTGCACAAGTGCGCGCAGGCACGATCGGCGTAGGTGCGTGCGTGTTGCGCAAGTGCGCGCGGGCGCGATTGGCGCAGGTGCGCACTGTGCACGTCTTGCGCAGTTGCGCGCGTCCAGCATGCGCGCACATGTGCGCAGTCACACAATATGGTGCTCGTGCACGTTGGCGCTCAGTGGCGCTGTTTCGCGCAGGACGTGGCTGAACCGTTTCGTAACGTGGAATAATGGATCCGATAATTTTGGATCTGACATTCAAAAGTCGTGCATGTTCGGGATCTGGGCAGTTACAGAGAGGCCTTATATATAGAGTCTCTCTTCTCTCTCAGAGAGAGAAGACTTGACGAAATTTTTCATAGAGAGAGAAGAGAGAGCTCCTGCATCGACGCCACTTTAGAGTTCACTTATTTTCTCGCTGCCATTGTGCAGAATGAAAACTAATTAAGTCTTCCTCATTGTCAAATTTCGCAGAGAAAGACCCTTCATGATATTCAACAAATTCAATGGTGCCCTTGCCTTCCCAGATTTTTGGCATTGTTCAAACAACAACATGGGGAGGATGTGCTTTGTTGCATAATGGTTCAAAGAAAAAAAATCTTTTCCAATCAGCTTGAGGATTGGAAAAAGAAGTGGTAATGGTTTCTGAGACATCAGTGACAGAAGATGACAGAAGAGAACCAAGTTTATCAAGGACATCTTGGTACAAGGGAGGAGTAGAAGTGACGCGGGACGAAAACCAAAAAACAAATTATAATATAAAATTAGGGATTTGAGAAGATTTGGGTACGAAAGTTTTAATTGAAGAATAAACAACAATTATTATAAATTTGTCTCAAAAATTATAATAGAAATACAAAATAATAATATGATTACCGTTGAAGACGTCAACGTTGAAAGTGGAGAAGCAGCACTGAAGACGTCAACGTCGAGAGCGGAGAAGCAACTTTGATAGAGAGATCCACTTTAAAATTTTGGTATTACATCATATAAACTCAAAATAGATTTCAAGAATCCATGAATAGCAGAGACATTAGAGAAGGATCAATGAAGGAGTAACTTTGGAGGAGAAGTAGAGGGGTTGCAAGAAATACCATTTCAAGAATCCACTTTATATTTTTCCTTTCTCTTCTCTCTATGATGAAGCATATATATCATTGGTATGTGAATTGTATGAAGCGCACTGTTAATTAAGATAAGGTAAATGTTCTTTATATTATGGTCTATTTTGTATAAACATGGATACAATGCTCTAATAAATGGGGATCCAGATGTGGATTGAAATATACATTACCAATAAGTTATGTAAACAATAAATATGAATACTTTATTTTTATTTTATTTAAGAAGTATTTCAAATTAAAATTAGTTCTCTTCGTATTCAAATGCGTTCAGAGAAGAAAATACCATAATTTTTTTTTGCGGTTGTGACCTTATTTGTTATTTATAATTATTCTTATACAATCAACAAAACTCTTTTAGAACTTGTTATTTTGTATAAACCGTACATTGGTTTTCATTTTGCATGATTAAACAATATCAAAATTTTATAACTATGTGGTAAACATATGTTTACTAAAACTACATCTTCATAGATATTGCATTTGGCATGTGAATTGCATCCATACTCCAAAAAATAAAATATTCGAGCACTTTTTTTTTTGTAAATTATCTTATTCTTACTCCCCTAATGTTTTGCTGCCCCGACTATTGCTATTGTAAGAGTATAAAGATGAGATTATTCATTGATTATAGATAATTTTCTCGGCATAACATTTACGAACAGTTACTCATTTTTTATTTGGATCAATATTATGAATTTGTTTATGTCCCATTCATGTTTTATTTGGTTCGAGATACAATGTATGCTTTCTAAAAAATCACATTTACCATATCTCAATCTATCAAACATTTGCTTATTAAACCAAGGTTCGCTAGAAGTTGTGTTTGGTAACATTAAATTTTATTCGTCCATAAATTTTTTTTATTCTCCCTAACCAAGACAATTATTTATTTACGGAGCCCCCAATAAAAAAAAAATCCTTATTCTCCCTACTTGAAAATTATTTATTTATAGAAGCCCAAACAAAACAAACTCTTTTTATTCTCCCTACTCGTGACAATGTTGAAGGGATACCCGGAAAGAAAATCACTTCGTTTGGTTCGCGAAAATTAATGGAAAGGAAATCAATTCCTTGATATTTTCTTTTCTTTGGAAAATTACAATTTTTATTGATTTTTCTTTCCGATGTTTGAAAATACTAAAAAAAATTGAAAAGGAAAGTGAATAGTTCAAGGTGGAAAAGTGATTCCTTACTTGGATGAATTACTTGTTGGGAAAGAAGCGCGGAAACCTTTCCCCAAACCGGAGAGTACCTGCGAGAGGACCGAGCAAACAACGCACGAACCAAAAACAAACACACAAAAACAATCCACGCAGACACAGAGAATTTTTGACGTGGAAACCCTTGCGGGAAAAAACCACGGGACGATCGGAGTCCAACCCTGAGAAGCCTCCACTAATGGAATAGAAGAATTACACCCTCTACAAACTCCTCCGATCCAAATCGGATCCCCACAACACTCAGAGATAAGAACAATGATTACAAGGCTACGAAGAACGAGAACGACGAGTAGAGATTACCCGAACACGATCTCCTCCGAATATCAACCTTCAATCCTCCGCCTTCTTCTCCGAAGTTGCAATGGCACTCTTGCCTCCTTCTCTCTCGAACTTGTGTTATGTTGCACTTGTGAATTAGGGTTGAGAAAACTCAATATATATCTCCCTAATCCCGCTTCAGCCTGGACCGTTGGATTAGATCCAATGATGAAAACTCATCCAAAATCCCGCTTCAGCCCCCGACAACACAGAGTTCGGCCAGAACTCTGTGCGGGGCAGCCAGCACCTACTGGCCAAACGCTGGAACAACCAGACCGAGTTCGGCCAGAACTCGGCCTGGGACCGAGTTCGGGCCGAACTCGGATCCTCTGCTCCCAGAAGCTCCAGCAGCAGCAGCAGCAGCAACGTCGCCTACTTCCCGAGCTTCTCCGACTTCGGACGGCGCTCGTCGCACTCCGGGGTCTTCTCCACATAGGTTGGGAACCCCACCCACTCCAACAAATCTCCCCCTTCACAACTATGGGGAGGACGTCGTCATCCCGACGATCTGCCTGCAGTACTCGAACTTCCCCCTTGGTAGAATCTTCGTAAACATATCAGCTCCGTTGTCGTCTGTATGCACCTTCTCAAGCGCCGCGTCCTTCTTCTCAACCACATCCCGTATCCAATGATACCGAGTCTCGATGTGCTTGGACCGGCTATGAAACGTCTGATTCTTCACAAGGTGGATAGCACTCTGACTGTCGCAAAGCAAAGTATACTGCTCTTGCTTCAGTCCCATTTCCTGCAACAGCTTCTTCATCCACAACAGCTCCTTGCAAGCCTCCGTCGCCGCAATGTATTCCGCCTCCGTCGTCGACAAGGCAACACACTTCTGCAACCGCGACTGCCACGACACTGCTCCTCCCGCAAACATCATCACGTAGCCCGAAGTCGACCGCCTCGTGTCTACATCTCCAGCCATATCAGCATCGGTATACCCGACCAGCTTCGGCTCGTCACCACCAAAGGAAAGTCTCCAACCGGCAGTGCCCTGAAGGTATCGTAGAATCCACTTGACCGCACTCCAGTGTACCCTTCCAGGATTCGAAAGATACCTGCTAACCGTACCAACTGCATGAGCAATATCTGGCCTCGTACACACCATAGCATACATCAGGCTTCCCACAGCTGAAGCATATGGAACCCGCTCCATATCTTCCTTTTCGTCCTCGGTAGATGGACACTGCTCCTCAGTGAACTTAAAGTGAGCCGCGAGGGGGGAACTCACTTTCTTCGACCCGTCCATCCCGAAACGCTGAAGTACCCGGTGAATGTACTTCGTTTGGGACAAGTGTAGCAGCTTGGACTCTCTCTCTCGGCTGATCTCCATCCCAAGAATAGTCTTCGCTGCGCCCAAATCCTTCATAGAGAAGGCCGCGCCCAGTTGGCGCTTCAACTCCGCTATCCTAGTGGCATTTCGACCCACTAATAGCATATCATCTACATAGAGCAATAAAATGATGAAATCATCCTCGGCAAAATATCTCACAAATGCACAATGGTCCGACGTCGTCCGTGCATAACCATGCTCCCCCATAAACGACTCGAACTTTCTGTACCACTGCCTCGGAGCCTGCTTCAGACCATACAAGCTCTTCCTCAACCGGCAGACCAAATGTGACTTGCCCTTCTCACAGAATCCCTCCGGCTGCTCCATGTACAACTCCTCCTCAAGATCACCGTGGAGGAACGCCGTCTTCACATCCATCTGCTCGACCTCCAAGTCAAAACTGGCTGCTAATGCTAGCACCACCCGAATAGACGAATGCTTGACGACAGGCGAAAAGATTTCATCATAATCCACGCCTTTCCGCTGACCGTAGCCCTTGACTACCAGCCTCGCTTTGTATCGAGGGCGAGTAGCATCATCCGTCTGCTTCACTCTGAACACCCATCGATTCTTCAAAGCCTTCTTGCCCTTTGGCAACCGCACCAGATCATAAGTAGAATTGGTGTACAAGGAACTCATCTCCTCCTGCATAGCCACCATCCACTCCTGCCTGTGTTCGTCTTCCATAGCCTCTGCGAAACTTTCGGGCTCTCCCCCGTCAGTCAGTAGCACATACTCATCCGGCGAGTATCTCGTAGATGGTCGACGATCCCTGTTGCTCCTTCTCAGTGGAGCCACTGGTGCTGGCTGTATACCGACAGCCTCCTCCCCTTCAGGAACTACCTCTCCGGCATGCTCATCCTCCTGAGGGACACCCTGACCACCATCAGCAGGCTGATGATCAAGGTTGGGAGCAACTCCATGTACCGGCTCCCCCATAACTGGATCCTCCGCGATGTCCTCTGGAAACTGCTCGAAGCGAAATGACTCTAACTCAGGCAATTCCTCAGCCTCAGAAGGCGTCTCGGAGTCCTGAGTGTTGGTCATGGTCTGATCCTCGACGAACACCACGTCCCTGCTTCTGTAGAGCTTTCCTTCCACTGGGTCGTAGAGTCTATAGCCAAACTCATCCCGACCGTAGCCGACAAAGACGCATCGCCTCGTCTTCGGCTCAAGTTTGGTCCTTTCGTCCTTCGGTACATGCACGAAGGCTTTACAACCAAACGCCCGCAGGTGACTGTATGACGGCTCTTTGCCGTACCATACTTTGTCAGGCACATCACCCTGCAAAGGAGCACTAGGAGACAAATTAATAATATAAGCAGCTGTGAGAAGAGCCTCACCCCAATAACTGCCCGGCAAGTTTGCTTCTGACAGCAAACACCGCACCCTCTCCATCAGTGTCCTGTTCATGCGCTCCGCTACACCATTGAGCTGAGGTGTCTTTGGCGGAGTCTTCTGGTGTCGTATCCCTTGCTCTCTGCAATACGCATCAAAGGGACCGATGTATTCGCCGCCATTGTCGGACCGAACACACAACAACTTCTTGCCCGTCTCCCTTTCAACGGAGGCCTGAAACTCCTTGAAAGTAGGCAGCACCTGATCCTTGGTCTTTAAGGCATAGACCCAAACCTTCCTGGAACAGTCATCAATGAAAGTCACAAAGTAAGAAGCACCACCAAGAGATTTTACCTTCATAGGACCGCAGACATCCGAGTGAATCAACTCGAGCAACGCCGGCTTCCTCGAACTTGGGTGACTCTGGAAAGACACCCTACTTTGCTTCCCAGCCAAACAGTGCGTGCATTTCTCCAACTTTGTAGACTTGAGCCCCGGAATCACCTTCCTGTTCACCAAGTAGCTCATCCCCTTCTCGCTGATATGGCCGAGCCGCCTGTGCCACAACTCGGTAGACGCATCACTGACTGCGTTCACCTCCTGTGCCCCCTGTGCGCTCCCCTCCATATAGTAGAGACCGGACTTCTTGCTTCCTCTGGCAATCACCAACGAACCTCTGGAAAGCTTCCACTGACTATTCCCGAAGAGACTGAAGAATCCCTCGTCATCCAACCTTCCAACCGACACCAGGTTGAAACGGATATCAGGGACATGACGAACATCCTTGAGAACAAGAACCGCACCCGTCTTCGTTCTCAAATGCACATCTCCAATGGCAACCGCCTTCGACACATCTCCGTTGCCCATCTTCAACACGCCACAGTCGCCTGTCGTGTAAGTGGCAAACAGTGCCCTATTGTGAGATACATGTGCTGAAGCCCCTGAGTCCACCAGCCAAGAATTGTCATCGCAGGCGAGGTTAGTAATGACCTCATCACCTACGACGATCACATCGCCTCCATGCGTCGAGGCCGCCGCTGTAGTGTTCTCTTCTTGCTTCCCCTTGTCGCCCTTCTTCTCTCTCTTCCAAGCGAAACAGTTCCGCTTGATATGGCCCTTCTTACCGCAATGATAACACTCTGAGTCCTCGTACCGACCCTTGGACTTTCCCCTGCTCTTGTCTCTGCCACCACCTGGACCCCTGCTTTTGCCCCTTCCGCGGCTCTCTGAAACCAATGCCTCTGAGTGGTGGGATGTGGATGAAGTGCCCTGAGAACGTCTCCGCATCTCTTCATTCAACACCCCGCTCTTAGCAAACTCCAGACTGACCACGCCCTCTGGAGCAGAAGCGATCATAGATACTCGTACGGTCTCCCACGAGTCTGGCAAGGTACACAGCAGCCACAGTCCCTGAACTTCGTCGTCGAACTTGACTCCCATAGAAGATAACTGGTCAACCACGCCCTGGAAATCACTCAAGTGATCCGTAATAGACGCCCCATCCTTGTACCGCAGACCCATCATCGTTCGGATCAGGAACAACTTGTTTACCCCGGTCTTCTTCGCATACAAGGATTCCAGCTTATCCCACAACGTCTTCGCGTGCTCAATATTGGCAACGTGGTTGTACACGTTCTCATCAACAAACTGCCGTATGTACCCACACACCTGTATGTGCTCGAACTTCCAGTCCTCCTCGGATTTATCACTGGGCCTCTCGGATGCAAACACAGGTAGATGCAGCTTCTTGACAAATAGCAAATCCTTCATCTTGCTCCGCCAATAATGATAGTTTGTGCCATTGAGGTTCACCATGCGCACCGGCTTCGCGTCCATCTCTCCTCTCTGGTTCCTCTGTCAACTCCTGACACCCTTTGAACCCAAAGCTCTGATACCACTCTGTTGGGAAAGAAGCGCGGAAACCTTTCCCCAAACCGGAGAGTACCTGCGAGAGGACCGAGCAAACAACGCACGAACCAAAAACAAACACACAAAAACAATCCACGCAGACACAGAGAATTTTTGACGTGGAAACCCTTGCGGGAAAAAAACCACGGGACGATCGGAGTCCAACCCTGAGAAGCCTCCACTAATGGAATAGAAGAATTACACCCTCTACAAACTCCTCCGATCCAAATCGGATCCCCACAACACTCAGAGATAAGAACAATGATTACAAGGCTACGAAGAACGAGAACGACGAGTAGAGATTACCCGAACACGATCTCCTCCGAATATCAACCTTCAATCCTCCGCCTTCTTCTCCGAAGTTGCAATGGCACTCTTGCCTCCTTCTCTCTCGAACTTGTGTTATGTTGCACTTGTGAATTAGGGTTGAGAAAACTCAATATATATCTCCCTAATCCCGCTTCAGCCTGGACCGTTGGATTAGATCCAATGATGAAAACTCATCCAAAATCCCGCTTCAGCCCCCGACAACACAGAGTTCGGCCAGAACTCTGTGCGGGGCAGCCAGCACCTACTGGCCAAACGCTGGAACAACCAGACCGAGTTCGGCCAGAACTCGGCCTGGGACCGAGTTCGGGCCGAACTCGGATCCTCTGCTCCCAGAAGCTCCAGCAGCAGCAGCAGCAGCAACGTCGCCTACTTCCCGAGCTTCTCCGACTTCGGACGGCGCTCGTCGCACTCCGGGGTCTTCTCCACATAGGTTGGGAACCCCACCCACTCCAACATTACTTTGCTTTCCTCCTCAATTCACTTGGCTCCCAAACTGGAAACTAACGACTTTCTTTTCCTAATTTCATGATTTTGCGAACCAAACCAGACCTTAAAGCAAAGTCACAATCAAAATCTCTCGGGATGGAAGGTCCTACTCGAGCACTGAAGAGAAGAAAGGGGTTATCATCCAAATTTATTTAAATTTAATATTTTTCATGTCGTGTAAGAATGCTAATTTAAAGTTGGAATCTTCTTGGATTGGTGATGTGATGTATGATAGGTTGAACAATATAGGAAACATATTTATGATAGAAAAAAAAAGTTGGAAAAATGTTAAGTCCACAATCAAATGTTTACAATATTTTTACAACCTTTCTCTCCCATTTCTTACACATGGATCTCACCGTATCCCACCTCCCCTGCTACATGGGCTACATCTGATCCCACCACTTTTCCCTCCTCCAATCGAAATCCGACACGTGACAGTCATAAGAAAATTGTAAACCTTTGTTTGTAGGCACAACAAAGCTTGTGATTGAGAAAAGAAGAAGCGAATCATCTCTCTGTTTCAATGAATAATATGGACAAGAAAATCAAATTAGCAAGGGAAGTAAAATCCTTGTGACCAACCTCTTATTCGTAACTAGTTTTGATGAAGTGTAATGCACACACAAACAAAGTAGAACAAAAAAACTCTGACATTATTTAGAAATTAGATAGAAGTTTAGATTACATTAAAATTGTTTAGAATTAACCTATTTAGAAATTGTTATAGATATGTTATTATAATTTTGGATATATCTTTAAAATGTGCTTAATTTATATGTGATCTAAATATTAAATATATATAGTAATTTGAATTTGTTATATTTATGTTTATAGGATTTTAGATATATGTTAAGGTAGTTAAAAAATTGACGGCTATAAATATGATGCTAGTTAGAAAATTATTATTTTTTAATTATACGAGAATAAACATATGATTGTATTATTTTAGATGTCCGACGTTATGTACGGGATTTTGTATAGGCCGACCAACTCTCATCATTTTTTATAAATAGTTACACGCTCATGGCCCGATCCACTAATCTTTTTCCACCCAGTCAAGGTCTTATGTCTCTCTTAGGTAACCACAGGGTCCCTCGAGTTGAGCTAAACATAGGACTTAGACGAAGCCCTTTTCAAGCAAGCAAACATATTTAATCTTAACACCCCATTCAAACTTACGATGGATCAAACAACATAAGTTTGCCCAACAGAAACTGAAATCACGGTATCTCTCGCCGCTATTTAGCATTGGACGGAATTTACCGTCCGATTGGGGCTGCATTCCCAAACAACCCGACTCGTCGACAACGCTTCGTGCGGCAGGGCCGGACGGGGCTCTCACCCTCCCTGGCGCCCCTTTCCAAAGAACTTTGGCCTAGTCCATCATTGAGGACGCTTCTCGAGACTACATCAGTCTTCAGATTCACTTTCAACGGCTGATTCAGCCCTCTAGATTATGTTGGTGTCCCTTCACTTTCCAGATTCATTTAATTTGCTTTCCTAAAAAGATAAATAAAGGGAGATTCTAAAGACACTTCATATTTTACTTAGGACAACCCATTACTTCAGGACAACCCAAATTTTTATAATTTTTACTCATGACAGCCTTAAATTTAATTTGGGCTGCCCAACCCCCTAAACCTTCCCAAGACCCCTAGGGTCTGCTTGGATTGAGAGTTAAGAGAGTTAAGTGAGGGAAAGCTAATTGAGGAGAAAATAAAATCATACTTAGTTTGAGGGTGGGGGTTTAAGAGGGAGGATTATAGAGGGTTAAGTGAGGGTTTATTTCACCCTCTTTTTGTTGGCACATTTAGCCATAGTCAAACCGATTTCGATAAGTGTCTTAAAACTTTGACGATATGAAAAGAAACGAAGAATGCAGATTGCGTCGTCTCTGAGATTTTTATATTTATTCTGTATTTTCTATTTTATTGAGTCTAGATTATTTGTGAATCGGGATCACTAGCAATTAGAAGTCTATCCTAAACCAAACCCATCTTGATTCATTCCTAAACCAAACCAAATCAATTACTGATTTGATCCTAAACCAAACCAGATCCAAAAATCAAAACTGTCCTGGGATTAGGCTAACTGGACTCGGCCAAAGTTCTGCCCGAACTCGATCAGCAGAATTCACTCCTGGTCAGAAGCTTTACATATTCTTGTGGATCTCCAACGTTTGAATTTTTGAACGTTAGGGTACCGAGTTCTGCCGAACTCTGTCTTAGAAAAACCTATAAATAGAGAAGAAATTTTCATTTCTAAACACAGATTCAATCTTCATCTTCTCTATCTATTCCTAATCTTTCTATTCCATTTCCAAAGCTTTAATCTTCAAATCTCCATGTCAACTCTATTCTTCTAAGTGTCGGTGGTTTTCGAGTAGGAGTTTCGAGTTGTACAAGCTTGGCGTATAAAAGCTTTCTTCAGAAAGGTGTTGAAGTTTGTTTGTGGACTTCGGATAAAAACACGACGGTGGTGAAGTTGGCGTGTTCTTCGGAGCAAAACATGTGGTGTAATCTCTATTTCAAATAGTGGATTCAAATATCGGGTTGAGTCCTCGAGACTATACTAGTCCTTATAGAGAGAAACCAGTATAAACCTGCTGTCTTTGCGTATTGTTTTCTCGCTCTGATTTTACTGACTTACTTGCAATTATTTTATATATATATATATATATTGCTTCACCTACTTAGAGTTAAATTTTTAATTTCTAAATATTCTCTACTGCACTCTATTCACCCCTCTCTAGAGGTGTCATTGTTCCTATAATTGGTATCAGAGCAGGTTTCTCTCGACGGAATTAATACTCCTTCAGATATGGCATCCCTATTTCCAAACAACGGTGAAGGTCAGTCAAGCAATAGGCTACCTTTATTTGATGGCAAAAATTATACGTACTGGAAGACACGGATGAGCTTTTTCCTCAAGTCACTTGATTTCGATTTATGGTCGATTATCGTCAATGGTTATAAGAAACCTCTACCTATTACGATAGATGGTGCTCTAGTTGACAAACCATTTGATAGATACACCGACAATGAAAATAAATAAGCTAGTCTTGATGTAAAAGCCATCAATACTTTATTCTGTGCTATTGATAAAACTGAGTTCAATAGTCTCTACATGTGCCACGTCCAACGAGGTTTGGAAACTTCTTGAGGTTACTCATGAAGGTACTTCACAAGTAAAGGAATCCAAAATCTCACGACTTACACAAGAGTATGAGGCATTCAAAATGAAGCCTAATGAGACTAGTGACTCTGAAGAAGAAGACAAATCTTGGAGCTTAGCAAACCAATGCTTCATGGCTACAGATGCTAAGGTAATAAATATCCCTCTCTATGAAGAATTTACTTTTGATGAATTATGTGAGGCTTTCTCTGATCTATTGACCGATCAGAAGAAAATAATAGACATGTACAAAATGCTAAGAAAGAGTTAAAATTTATACAGTCTGAATTTTTAAAGCAATCTAGGATTTTAGAAGATATTAAAGATTCTTCTGTAGACACCAATGAGATTACTTCTTTAAGACTGAGTCTGCATGATTCTCTTGAAAAGCTTAAAAAAGCAAATCAAGAAAATGTAAAACTTAACGATCTCTATGAACTAGAGAAGAAGAAGTATAACATTGCTATTCAAAGAGTAGATACACTCACGGCCAAATTAAATGAAGCCAATGACAACTCTAAAAAGTTAGAGATAAACTGGGCAAACAAGTCGCTAGACCAATTGCTCAGATAAACACTAGTCAGAAGGCTAAACACAAACACCACACTAACAACACGACTGTTAATGTTAGAAATCATGCTTATATATACATGTTTTCACACAACACGAGTACACACACCTTTTCAAAAACTCAAAAGCATGTTTTTCAAACAAAACCTAGTACTAACACTTTTGCTACATGTCATTATTGTAGATTAAAAGGACATATGTCACCACATTGTAAGATTTGAAAGCTAGTAGATATGAATGTGTATAAATGGGTTCCAAAAGCTAACACATCAGGACCCTCAAGAAAGTGGGTACCAAAGGTTACATCTTCAACTTGTGTTATAGGTGGACCTTCCTTCTCCCACTAAAAGCAAGTGGATACTCGAAAGTGGTTGCTCCAGGCATATGACAGGTGACGACAAATTGTTTGCAACTCTATCGAAGAAGAAAGAAGGCTATGTCTCCTTTGTAAACAATCTTAAAGGTAATATCATTGGCATTGGTGACATAGGTATCTCTTCCTCTCCTATTATTAAAAATGTTTGCTTAGTACCAGAATTAAAACATAACTTGTTGAGTATCAGTCAATTAGCTGATCACGGTTATGGAATAAATTTTGTTAAAAATAAATGTTTTGTCTATGATAAAACCTCTGGAATAATTTTCTTTGAGGGAATAAGAGAGGACAATATATATGTTTTATATTTGTCAGAAAAGACTAACAATACATGAAAGTGTCTGTTTACAACACAAGATGAAAGCTGGATTTGGCATATACGTCTTGGTCATGCAAATATGGACACGATTGCAAGATTGTCCACCAAGAAACTGGTAAGAGGCTTACCTGAAATAAGTTTCAAGAAAGATATGATATGTGTTGATTGTGAGAAGAATAAGGCATCTAGATCATCTTTCAAATCAATAAACGCTGTAAGTACCTCTAGATCCCTGCAATTAATTCAAATGGACTTATTTTGACCAAGTAGAGTCGCCAGTCTTGGCGGAAAACTTTATGCTTACGTGATAGTCGATGACTATTCACGATATACTTGGGTTTATTTTCTTGCAAATAAGAATGAGGCCTTTTCTGAGTTTGTATCTTTCTGTAAGAAGGTACAAAACGAGAAAGGATTCATGATTACTCGTGTTCGAAGTGATCATGGAGGAGAATTCGATAACCATGAATTCAAGTCTTACTGTAATTCAAATGGATAATCTCATGAATTCTCTTGCCCCAGAACTCCTCAGCAGAATGGTGTTGTAGAAAGGAAAAACAAAACTCTCGGTGATATGGCCAGAGTTATGCTTAATCAGTACAATCTTCCTAAATACTTTTGGACAGAAGCTGTCTATACAGTATGCCATGTATTGAATAGTGTTCTTATTAGACCTATCTCTAAAAAGACTCCTTATGAATTATGGTTTAATAGAACTCCTAATATCAGCTATTTCAAGGTCTTTGGATGCAGATGTTATATTCTAAATACAAAAGACAACTTGGAAAAATTTGATAAAAAAGCTGATGAAGGAATTTTCTTGGGATATGCGACAAAAAGCAAAGGATACAGAGTATTCAATAAGAAATCACTTATTGTTGAAGAATCAATCAATGTCAAGTTCGATGAGCTAAATATCAAAAGACAGTAAGACAGTGACATAAAGAAGAAACTCCCATAATAGAAGATACTTCCACGTCTTATCTGAAAAGTCTGCCAAAACGTATGCGATTTACACCAGACCATCCCGAAGACCTGGTAATCGGTGATGTGTCAAAAGGCGTAAGCACTCATTTCAGCTCAAGACAATTGTTAATAGCAAATGTTACATTTATTTCCAAAATTGAACCAAAGAATGTTTTAGAAGCTTTTTCTGATAAATTTTGGATTTCTGCTATGCAAGAGGAACTTAACCAATTTGAACGAAATCAAGTTTGGAAACTTGTTTCCAGACCTATTGATCATCCAATCATTGTTACTAAGTGGGTGTTCCGAAATAAGTTAGATGAGAATGGCTCAGTCACATGCAACAAAGCACGTCTAGTAGCTCAAGGCTATAATCAAGAAGAAGGTATTGACTACGATGAGACATATGCTCCAGTTGCTAGATTAGATTCCATTCATATGTTTTATGCTTTTGCAAGTTTTCATGGTTTCAAACTTTTTCAAATGGATGTTAAAAGTACATTTTTAAATGGTTTTATAAAAGAAGAAGTTTTCATAAAACAACCTCCAGGCTTTGAAGATTTTAAATTTTCTGATCACGTATTCAAGCTTCGAAAAGCTCTCTACGGTCTCAAACAAGCACCCCGTGCATGGTATGAGCGTCTTAGTTCTTTCCTACTTGAACACGATTTTTCAAAAGGGAAGGTTGATTCAACTTTGTTTATAAAATCTTTGGACAAAAATGTTTTACTAGTGCAGATATATGTAGATTATATAATCTTTGGAGCTACTAATGAGATGCTATGTAACGAATTTGCTAAGTGTATACAAAGTGAATTCGAAATGAGCATGATGGGAGAATTAACATTCTTTCTTGGACTGCAAATTAAGCAGAGTTCACAAGGGATTTTTATTAATCAAGCCAAATATATAAAAGACTTGCTAAAGAAATTTGATATGGAAAATGTCAAACCTATTGGCACTCCAATGGCAACGTCTATAAAGCTTGATATAGATGAAAGCGGTACACCAGCCGACATACGTAAGTACAGAGGTATGATTGGTAGTTTACTATACTTAACTGCTAGTCGTCCAGACATTATGTTTACGGTATGCTTATGTGCTAGATATCAGGCTGTCCTAAAGAATCACACGTAAGTGCTGTTAAGCGTATCTTACGATACCTTAAAGGAACTTTGACAACCGGTCTTTGGTATCCCAAAACTGATTCGTTTGACCTGATAGGTTACTCGGACGCAGATTTTGTTGGATGCAAGGTCGATCGTAAAAGTACCAGCGGTACGTATTATTTTCTAGAAAAGTCATTAGTCTTCTCGTTTTCTAAAAAACAAAATTCAGTTGCACTATCAACTACTGAAGCTGAGTATATAGCTGCAGGACATTGTTGTGCACAAATTTTGTGGATAAAACAAACTATGGAAGAATTTTAATTATCCTTTCATCATATTCTCATTTACCGTGATAACACTAGCTCTATTAATCTCACTAAGAATCACATATGTCATTCACGCACTAAACACATAGAAATTAGACATCACTTTTTGAGAGACCATGTTTTGCAAGGTGATATTGTTTTAGAATTTGTTGATACTGAACATCAACTAGCTGACATCTTCACAAAGCCTTTGGCTAAATATCGTTTTAACTTTATACGAAGAGAATTAGAAATTCTGGATGTTGAGGTAATATAATATAATATTATTAATTAATGAACATGAATTCACTAAATTTATTTTGGTTATAAGCCGAAAGGGACCTTCTGTCACACAGGTATAAATAACATGAAGCAATACGGTGTACTAGTCTTCGGACTACCGCTAGCTGGGATCCGGTCCCTACAGCTAACTCAAAGTATTTATGGCAGTTTATGGGTAGTTAATTAATAAATATTAAATTATTTTCTTCAACACAATTAATTCTAATTCATTTTTGTATTTATGTTAAAAACTATCACACTGTTTCCAACAACTGCCTTGAAACCCAAGAGATCGAACTCAGTCAGAGTTCTGGACGAACTCGGACCGAACTCGGTCTGGGGGATTTCAAACAGAAGCTGGACAGCCGAGCCCCCTTCTATTTAACCCTCTTTTACATCATCCTCTTCCTCACAGCACCTCCAAAACCATACCAAAACCCTAACCTTAACCTCCAAGTTCTCCCTCATCCAAGCTCTTCAAGCCTTCAAACTTCAGATTCGGAGCTCTCTCGAGGTTCTCTTCCACTGTCTACCATCAATTTTGGTATATCTCTCTCCTTTCTCTTCGTGCTTATTTTCATATGGCTCCCAAGCAACCTCTATCTTCTCAAACGAAGAGGAAGGTTGATGAAGGTTCGTCCCCGACTCCTCATGAGGCGGCCTCCTTTTTACTTTACACTCCTTCGATACTCGATGGAGATTTCTTTGATAAATTTATTTTTGTGTCCCAAGAAGCTTCGGACTCTTGGTTCACAGAATTTCATAAAAGAAAAATCTGTCCGGACGCTCCTATCAACTTTACGTTATTTCCTGATCACTCTAGTGTATTCACATACCATCATTTGCTAGAGTTAGTTCAGTCTACTTTTTTCGTTTATACCAATGCCATTCACATGTTCTATTGTAATTTCTCGGTCACAAAGACTTTCTCGGGATGCCTTCTATATGTGATGTACCTTCCTATCATCTTTCAGTATTTTGAGGTCAGTTTTGAGGACTGTGTCACCCTCGGTTTTCGTTATACGTATTTTGGTATACATGTACATATCTCGGACCCGTATTTTGACTTGTCATGACTGGCTAGTCTTGGGTTTTGCATTTGGCATGGGTTAGTAAGAATTTCCTGTTTTGTGTGGTTTATCTTGATCTTGGCATGCATTGGGTTTGGCTGAATTCGGCTTGGTTGGGTTCGGTTTGGGTTAGCATGCAAACCCCTACCTACCACCACCCCCCATTTATTAACCCAACAACCCTTTTCTCTCTTCATTCACTTCTTCATTTACTCTTTTTCTTCTTCTTCTTCTTCATTTCCTTCTCCATCGACCACCTGCAGTAGGCAAGTGCATCTTGCTTCTACTTGAGGACCCATTTTTGATGGTTCCAATGGCTTCTTAGCATGATTCTTAACTACTTTAGAACTTAAAGATTTCTATTTTGGTGCATGGATTTTCGTAGATCTAGGTCTTTAGTATTTTTGATCTTTATGGTTTTGATCTTCTAACTTGGTTGTTTCCTGAAATGGAGAGTTCCATGTGGTGGGAGCTTCGATTTTATACAAGTTTGGCTTTTAAATGGCTGGATTTCATCAAGTCTTGGCCGAGATGGGGTTCCTTGAGCTTCTTGAGTCCCCATGGCTGCATGTCTCGGCCTTGGGGAGGAGACGAGCCCTTTACGCACATGTTTTCACGTGCCTGCATAGTGTTCCCCTTTTTACGCCCATGCATTTGCGTGCCAGCGTAGTCTCTTCTACGTCGAGTTCATTCAAGCTTTACGCAGGGGCTATCCCGCTCGCGTAGAGTCTCGCGTGCGTAGAGTCTCGCTCGGGCGCTCGCGTGCGTAGAGTCTCGCTCGAGTGCCCACTCGCGTAGAGTGCCCGCTCGCGTAGAGAGGTCCTTCCTTGGTCTTTCTCGCGAAAGCCATTTTTACACTCGGGGCCCCTTAGCCTAGCATAGTTTCATTCGCGTAGAGGCTTTGAGCCCCTATACGTACCCGTTTACTCTATTCTTCTTGCACCTCTTGTCACGGACTTGATAACCTTGAATTGATTGATACGACTGGACTGATAATTGTACATGACATGGTATTACAAGTAACTGACATAACATGGCACGACATGACAAGTAAGCATGATGGGAACTATTAAATGCTGTTATGACGGCTAGCACGACATGCCAAGAATAAATGACCTGGGCACCGTGGATGATTGTGTCTGTACAAATGAACAAGTACTGTCTTGCATCATGTCTAGGGCAAGGACCCCTGAGTACCACGGTCAGGGGTGCCTACTTAAACTGACTAAGGCTAATAACTAGAATAATCCAGTAGTCATGAAGAGATTTTTCAGCTACAGGCAATCTCGTTATCTGGGTACCCCATCATGGGATTTGTAGCCCGTCGTCGAGTAGGGCACATTTCCAGAACACTGTCATGTGTTGCACCCTTCAAGCTACTTAAGGGTACATGCATTTCCTGGATGATGTACCCACATGAAATCAACCCCTAATTGCGTTCGGATAACCTGGATGGTCTGCAGGGCTTATGGCTGTTAGAACGATCTCATTGCATCTTGCTAGTAACTAGGCCTGTGATAACCCTAGTTAGTTAAAGTATCAAGCCGTATTCATTGCTTGGTCGTGAATGATGCATGGAGTCTAACCAGTCTATGCCTTGTCTTGTTCCCGTACATGGCTATCTTGGAACATGATTGTTCATGCTTACCCCTTTTTATACTGACCTGAATAATTTCTCACCTTCTTGCCAGTTATTGCCCTATTAAATTACATGTCTTATTTACCTTTCTCATTTATGTTCTAATATGCTGGTTTTAGTTCTTAAGTGATGCCTCCTTTGTGGCACTTGCTCTTTCTGGGATCTGATCCAGCTGGTTTTGTGTGGCCAGATACCGGAGCGGCTCCAGAGGATCTTCCTACCTTCCAGCCAGATGGTGACGACCAGGCGTAACCCTGGCAACGAGTGGATTATATTTTTGGCTCTTCCATTCTATTGTAAAAGTATTCTTTTGAAACGTTTAGCCGACGAGCACGTGTTAGCTCGATTGCACTTCACTTACTGTCTGCCTACGGGCTGTAGCATGATTAACAAATCCTAAGGTTGATCATGTATGACTGAAACTCTTGCTAGTTTTCATATTTTGTATGACTAGCTTCATGATCATCCAAATATGTAATGTATGGGACGCCTTACTATTGTATATTTGGTCATCTTGTAACTGCTATTATTAGCTTGAGATTCAGATAATAGGCTTGTTCATGACCATAAGAGACTGATGGCTTGTAGTTAAACCCTCATGTATCTAGACAGCCGTGACCGAATAGCGAGGTGGATTGCACTTTAATATATGTAGCTGGCTGTGTCTGCCCCCACTCTCCAGTATTCTGGTTCTGGGGTGTGACAGACTGTGCTGAGGATGCTGCTCCTGTCTATCTTCGTGAGCATCGTCGTCGAGCTCAGCCTGCACAGGTTCCACCTCCTGTAGTCACTCCCACTTCTACTGATTCTCAGGCTACTCATCCTTCTGCCGATGTTACTCTTGAGTCCCTTCAGACTCTCATGCTGGATCAGTTCCGTGCTATGGATTTTCGTACTACCCTTCAGCTCCAAGCCATCTCGAACACGGTTCATGATTTGTCGTATAGATTTGCTCACAACCCTAGAGGTCCCATTCCTATGGTTCGTGATCCAACCTAGCTTGGCTATCGCATTGATGACCGTGAGGTGCAGCGTTACTTTGACCCTGCGGCTGCTCGATATGACCCCAACCGATCTGCTGAGACCGGTCCTTCTGGTACTGCTGGTGCTGTAGCTGATGATGATGAGGAGGAGGAGGATAGTTGAGGATTTGTTATTCCTCGTGATAGTTCAGTGACTTTGTTATGTTTTGAATTTATTTTAGTTGGCATGTATTAGTGATAAATGCTTCTTTCAAGCATTATCAGTTATGACTTTTTCAGTTTCTTTTTTTTTGTGATGTATGCAAAAAAAATTTCAATTTATTCTAGTATTTCCATTATTCCATGCATGTCTACTATTATGCTTTATGGTTTAATATTGCTATACCATTTTGCTATTATAACAAAATGGGGGAGTAAGATTGATTAAGATTGATAAAATTTAGTAAGATTGATTTAGATGAGATTCATTTAGATTTGATTCATCTTGGATACAACTTACGATTTCTGATGATTATTTACTGTATTACTAATTTGGTTTGAAAGAATTTTGGTTTAGACTCTACAGATACAGGTTCAGCAGAATGTTTTATTACGGGAGAGTAACAACATTTAACCGTACACTACGGGGGAGCATTGAGCATTGTATTGTACCATTTTTTGACGGACAAAAAGCTACTACCATACCTTCCGTACTCATCAAGTCTACTTTCACTTCAAGCTGAACTTTTTCTTAAGTATCAATCGTAGTTTTGTCACATTATCAAAATGGAAGAGATTGTTGGCACATTTAGCCATAGTCAAACCGATTTCGATAAGTGTCCTAAAATTTTGACGATATGAAAAGAAACGAAGAATACATATTACGTCGTCTCTGGGATTTTTATATTTATTCTATATTTTTCTATTTTATTGAGTCTAGATTATTTGTGAATCAGGATCACTGGCAATTAGAAGTCTATCCTAAACCAAACCCATCTTGATTCATTCCTAAACCAAACCAAACCAATTCCTGATTTGATCCTAAACCAAACCAGATCCAAAAACTAAAACTGCCCTGGAATTAGGCTAATCGGACTCGGCTAGAGTTCTGCCCGAACTCGGACCGAACTCGGTCAGCAGAATTCACTCCTGGTCAGAAGCTTTACCTATTCTTGTGGATCTCCAACGTTTGAATTTTTGAACGTTAGGGTACCGAGGTCTGTCCGAACTCTGTCTTAGAAAAACCTATAAATAGAGAAGAAGTTTTCATTTCTAAACACAGATTCAATCTTCATCTTCTCTATCTATTCCTAAGTTTTCTATTCCATTCCCAAAGCTTTAATCTTCAAATCTCTAAGTCAACTCTATTCTTCTAAGTGCCGGTGGTTTTCGAGTAGGAGTTTCGAGTTATACAAGCTTGGCGTATAAAAGCTTTCTTCAGAAAGGTGTTGAAGTTTGTTCGTCGGCTTCGAATAAAAATACGACGGTGGTGAAGTTGACGTGTTCTTCAGAGCAAAACACGTGGTGTAATCTCTATTTCAAATAGTGGATTCAAACACCGGGTTGAGTACTCGAGACTGGACTAGTCCTCACAGAGGAGAAAACCAGTATAAACTTGCTGTTTTTGCGTATTGTTTTCTCGCTCTGATTTTACTGACTTACTTGTAATTATTTTATATATATTGCTTCACCTGCTTAAAGTTAAATTTTAATTGCTAAATATTCTCCATTGCACTCTATTCACCCCCCTCTAGAGGTGCCATTGTTCCTACACTTTTGTCCATTTTTTTAACCGCCCAAATCGGAGGGTTAACGAGGGGGATTGAAGAGTTTTGTTTAAAAAGTCATAAACACCCCTTATTTGTTCTACAAAATATCATGATTTTTTCTCCATTTTTTCTTGTTTTCAACATGTTGCTATATACCTTCCTAATTTGTGAAGATATTTTTATAAGTTTGTTTGCAAAAACAAAATTTTTATTACAAACTTAGAAAAGAGTACAAGAGTACAGTTGATTTTTGGAAAAGTACAACTGTAGGAATCTGATCAGAAGATGATCACTTTATCCCTTGGACAATGTGATATCGAAGACACAAGCCTCTGGAGAATTAACATCACTTTGTCAGCAGATTATGATCCTTAGTGATGCTTTGTGACTGATTTGAAACTCTATTTATAGAGTTCTTGAAATAACTGTTAAGTAGTTATTCTGAGTGGCGTGCACTTCAGGTTGCGCGCCTCTTGTCCAGTTGTGCGAGCGGTTACTTCAACTGTTGGGTACGAATGGCATCATTTGAGTGAGATGCGCATGGTCGTGGAAAGTATAGTGGACACATTCTTCGAGATTAGTGGCATGTGTGCCACGTCATCCTGCTTCTGGACATAAAATTTGATCAAGTGGTGCCAACTAGCCAGGTTGCGCGCGGGCGCAACTCAACAACTGGCGCCTCTGACTGGGTCTTCTGTACTGTATTGATTAATTCGCATGCCACTTGACGACTTGCGCGTGCCAGCTGTCAGCATTAATTACATGCTGACAAAATCTTCTCGAGCGCCATATTGCACGAGATTCGAATAGATTTTCTTCAATTTTCGTGTTGTTAGAGCTGTTAGTAATGATGACAGCCATTACAGCTTCTCGAGGAGGCTTGCCACGTGGCGCCATGCACCTTGGCTTTGGCGCAACCTGAGACTGACGCAACCTAATGATCTGGCGCCACTTGATGATGGCGCACTTTAATGAGTGGCACCCTTGATTTTTAGCTTCTACACGCCCCCTTCAAAGTTTTCAAAGTTTGAAAGATTTCAAAATTTTGAAATACTTTGAATTTAGAAAAATTTGACACAATTTGTGCTTGTCTTTGTTTAACCAACTCCGTTTTTTAAGCGCAAGTTGCGCAACAGTCTGAAATTATCTTTAGGCTATAAATAGCCATTCAAAGAGAACTTTTCATTTTTTACTGAGAGTTAATTTCCTCAAAACCCTTTCTTGTCTTCTTCTTCCCGAGCTTCTCCAATCCTCTAATGGCACCAAAGAGATTCGCTGCTGACAAGGAAAAGGCCATTGTTGGGCCTTCCTCGCGTGCATCATCGAAGAGAGTATCTCAATATGCACCGCCCTCTTCGAGAATTGAGACAGCCAACTTGGCTCTAGAAGGTGACTCTTCAAGAACGAACCGATTATCGACAGAATTGACCGACTCTTTTTAGAGTTTTGGTTTTAATCTGCATGATTTCATAACATGTGCCTCCTTTTTTTAGAGTGTAGGCGCGCTTCATAACTTGCGCCTTCCCTTTTTAGGATTTGGTTGTTGTCCACACACTGTTCATTTTTACGAACTGTGTTGTGCGAGTTTCAAACTTGTGCCTTCTAATTTTGTGTGATTACAAATATCAAATTGGTGCAACTTGAGGCCACGCGCAACACAGATGTTGCACAATGCAGGTGTCCTGCAACCCAGGTGTCGTGTAACACAGATTGTCGCGCAACACAGGTGTCGCGCAACCTGTGATTTTGTGTATTCTGCTTCATAGAATCAGGCTCTTTTTTAGACTAATTTGTGTTTTTTCTTCTTCTTTTTATAGTTGATCTTAAAGAAGACCTGATGCTGAGAAATTTGCTTCAGCTTTTAATGTACCAGAATATAAAGAAGACTTATCTCATGTCTCATATCCACAATACGATGTAGCTGAATCTAGAAAGGCCATACTCACTGCTCAAGAAAGTAACACTTTGTTATGTTTGATGAACGGTGAACCTTTGGAGAGTGTAGACAATGTGGTTCATAAGAAACCGGTCTTCTTGTTTGGAGATGCAGTCAAGAAGACATCTCAGCCAAAGACCAAAAAAGAAGAAAGGATTTATCAATGTAGGGACATAATTATGTATCTCACTGAGATATCAAGACACATGTCCTTGTCCCGATATGAATTCTCCAGTTACCTTCGACGGATGGTATGGGACATGACTCCGATTTAACAAGCCAGAGTCGAAAAAATATGTTACAAGTTAGGTACGCAGAGCAATAACCTATTTTACAGTACTTCAGACAGGTACAACTCCCATCTGAGGGGTTTGAAGCCGAGCTGTATACCTCCGAAAGATTCATCAATGCTTCTTCCTTTCAGGGTACGTATCTTCGTGAACATATTTGCTAAAGCTGAAGGAAGATACCCCGATCAGGCCATGCGTTTGACAGGCCTAGTGAACCCTGACATAAAATGTTATAGCAGCTTAGTGATTTGGATTATGGATCAGTTCAAAGACAAACTCCTCGAACTAGAACTTTATGAGGCCATCTGGACCACTGTTCACGGCTTTCGCCCAAATGCTCATATGTTCTTGGCTCTGATTGAAAGATACAACGACAGAACCGGTACCTTCATGATCCCCCACGGAGAAATTGATTTTGCACTTCATGATATGAAATATCTCTCACATCTTCCAATGGGTACCTAACCATATGAAGAATATGTGCCCACTAATGAGGAACTGGATATTCTGTCTACAGATAACCCTCAGATGGTGGCTATGTTTGAGAAGCTTCTGTGCCATTATAAGATATGCTTCCTTTATTATAAAAGTGCTTCCACAGGGACTTGTTATACAACCAAGTGACTGCAGTATTTGTTTTTAGGCCATATCTTTGAAGACAAGATAGTCGAGAGTCAGGCTTGCGATCCTTGCTTTTTTAAACCACTCAGCCAAAGCGATATAGAAAAACTGATAGAAAAGTCCAAGCATACCGATAACATCTTGGATGTGGACTGGAACCTATTTAAGGTTGGTGCTACTATTGAGAGTTATCTCAGGCAAGATTACAGACCCATGTCAAAAGAAGCCAGTTGTCGGATTTTCTTTCTTTGTGGCTGCGACGGTTTGTAGTTCCCGGGGCCAGTGCAGTCGATATATTTCACCGAGGCGAACTATTTGCTGCTGTGTCTAGTATTTGGCCACAAGATGGACATTCTTTTAGTGATGACTTGTCGCCTGAACGCAGGACTTCGTTCTTTTGTTGACACTATGCTGCACGATAAGGTTGCTCGGGTGGATTTTCCTCGCACCGAAATGTCTTATACTTATTTATTTGGGTGGTTATTGCTACACCATGTTAGCCCAATGATTATATCATATTTTTGAATATGGCTAATCAATTAAGTTTACCTAGTGATGTCACTAATATTCATGTAATCACTATCATGTTGCTACTTAAACTTAGCATTGTCCTATAAACTTAGCATTGTCCTAAATGGTCTATATCATATTGCTATGCTTGTATCATACTGTATCATATTGTTTTGTTCGTCTAACATGTACTTGCAGATAAGCAGTAAGCATAATCAAACTAGGACATATGCAACGAAGAATTATTGATGGGCCAAAGACGGCATAATACAAAAAGATTTCTCTGAACCGCCTAACGACCTATTCAGATTTCCAGATCTGTTTATCTTTGGACGATTACCGTCAAGAAAAAATGAGTCTGCTCAAATGTCAGAAGAAATGCGTCATCAAATGGGCTATTAGTTTTCATATTTATTCTGTATTTTTCCTTTTATTGAGTATAGAAAAAATGTGAGATTGATCGGATCGGTACTGGCTTAGGTTTTTTTTCAGTCTACAAATAAAAATAAGCCTACATACTTATCCCAAAAATTCACAATTCTAAAAAGCCTAAAACCTATGCAAATTTGGTCCATTCCTTATTGTTCTGACCCAGCAGAACTCCGACAGAACTCTGACCGAGTTCGGTCTGGGTTATTTGAATTTTAGTTCCCACCAAATCTGCATCTAACGTTCGTATGCAAAATCCTAGCATCCGAACTCTGCCCCAGTTCGGTCCCCCAAAAATACTATAAATAGAGTTGAGATTACCATTCATTTCAATCATCCAATTTCATCTCTTCTCTTCTCTATCTAAAGTGTTCTGAGCTTTTTACTTTCATATCTAAGCCTTTACACTCTTAGCCAAGCCAATACAGTTTCTGTTTAATCTAGAGTTTGGTGTTGAAGAGTTGTATCGGAGGCTGTATTAAGAAAATATTCCAGTTTTTCAATTGCCTTCTGGAGTCGGTCGTGCACTCGTCACCAAGCATGGTGTTGTGAAGTCGGTCGTGCACTTGTCGCCAAGCACGGTATTGTAAGAGTTGCAAGCGCTCAGTTAAAGCTTGTGCCATAGTGGATTAATAGCGAGCCATAGTGGATTAATAGCGAGCAAGAGTACTCGCGACTAGACTAGTCCTCTCAGAGGAAAACCAGTATACATCGTGGTGTTCACTGAGTTTGAATTCTTGACTCTTACTTTATCGTATTTTATTTATCGTCTTTTATCTGCCATAATATACAACTACTTAATATTTTTAATAGGTGATTATTTTCTGATATACATGCACACACTCTATTCACCCCCTAGAGGTGCTCAACGGTCCTACACACCATCCCAGCTTGATGGACCCTGATATGGGTAAAGTTGGAGGCAACTTTATCATGCGTTATTCTAATGCTCGATGGAATATAAACGCACTTTCAGAATGCAGAAGAGCTTTGAACCGAGGATCTGGATGGAGATTTCAATGTGTCCCTCCTCCTCCAGGATATGATAATCTTCTCCCACAACTCATGGATTTAGAAACGACATCTCTCCATCTGTCTCCGGCTAATTTTGCATGGTTGAAGACAATCTGGTTGTCTCACCTAGTATATCGATTTGAGGAAGAGTGTTTTCTGGAAACGTATTTGCCAAGTCGATTCACTCGGCAATTTGGCTATGGCCAGCTGCATGTGGGGAATGCCACTACTTGCCTTCAGGCCAAGGGTTTCTTGATTGATGGTGCTAGAGCTTGAAGATATTATAATGCCAGAGGCACCAAAGCTATGTTCTCTATTCCCAATAATCTTGCTCAGGGTCCGCGTATGTTATACACATACGCGAATTTCTATACTTCGACAAACACTTTTGTCGAAAACTTTCATCTAGCCCACAGCTTTGCCAGTAATAAATGATCAAAGGCTGGAGTCCGTATTGCATAATTGTTCAGGGATGCAGAAGATCGAGACCATGTTGATGAACCTCTGGGGGCTTCTCTTGTAGGCTTCCTAGATTAAGTAAATGATCCATTGGACGTATCATTAAAGGTACAAAAAGAAAAGTCTTCCGCCAAGGGGCTTAAGAAAAGAAAGTGTAACGCCCCAGTCCCAAAATACGTAGGACTAGGAACGTAGACATGCCAGCTGTATACATACGAAGTACATGGCCTTGTATGTATACATAAGCTGTAATATGCAGTAGAAACCATAACAACTAATCTCATCCACAAATAAAGGAAAATAATGAATTCATATAATTATCTATGGAAATGTATTTGTACAATATGTTGGGCGGAGACAAATCCACTAGCAACAAGCAAAAGACGAAATACATGGAAAATAAAATAAGTTTGGCGAGCGAAGCGAAGACGATCTAATTGTAATCATCCTCGAAGATATAGCGATGATCACTGCTAGAGCTAGAACACCTGCGTAAGACAAGAGCACACACCTGGCGAGATAACCAGGTCCTCAGAGGGACGTAACAAGACACATAATATCATGCCAATAACTGAATAATAGAAGCTCAACATAAAAGTATATATATGACTAAACAAATAAAGGTCCTTAACCATTCTATGTGAAAATGCACTTTGAAGACAACGTTCCACACAAGGGCTCTCGAGACTAGAAACACGGCGCATTAGCATTTCAACCAAGGCACTAGTGGCGTCTAGAGAAAAGTAAATGCACGGCGTACTAGCTCTCGGCTGAGTCACAAATGGCAGCTAGAGGAAAGTAAATGTGTGAAAGTTCCTGCGCCTAATAACTGTCTTCACCCTCCCCATGCACTACTCGTGCTGAATCCACACCACTATATTTCTAATAACCGCTAAGTCTTCTAGACAACTATATTAGCAGTTATATCCTAACGCTCGTCCTGTACGCACCGATGTACGGTCGGTACGTAAGTCCGAATCTATATGAGACACGTGACATCGTGGCACACATGTGTCGAGTCAATGAATGCGGCACAAACAAAGGTGGTCCCTTAACTCTAGGCCAAGTGCATAAAGAAAACTAAAGTATAATAATTTGCAACTACATATGGTTTTGAAAGAACAAGAAATAAAACATGCATGATATTGAGGAAAAAATTAAACAGTAAAGACAAGGTGTCTTGCCTGATGTCCGAGTGAGGTAAGATGATGTCCTGGCGACGAATCAACAACAGCGCACAAAGAGGAAGGTGCAGGAACAACTTCAGATGCTGAAAATAGTCTATTATCTAATTATAATTAATACTGCACCTATTACATTTATTTAATAAATTCTAAAGTTAGGATATGGTATAGGTTTTTGTATTAGCTTTTCGAAAAACTAAACGGATCGCATTTTTGTTTTCGGAATCTCCCGAAATCGCAAAAATACTGAAACACGTTTATTTTTGGGATACTAGATACTCAAACAGTTTTGTAAAAATCTACAGAACGAATTTTGTCTATTAAAATATATTTTTGGAAACCTTACCTCGATACGCTTCTTTTAAAAAAAACTGAAGGCGAAACGGAGTTCGGAGCTAGGAGATATCATCGTTCCAAGTTGCTCTTGCTGCTAAAAAGCGGGACTGAATTCTAATGACGAATTTTAGAGTTTCTATTGGACTAAAAATAATTTCGAATTATGGCTGATAGAAGGGGGATGTATTGGGTTTATATAGGTATTTATTTCAGATTTATCTCCTAAATTAGATAGGATTTGATTTAAATAAAAAATGATCTAATTAATGCTAGATATGATTCCAAAAGGATAAGAATTTCTAATGGATAAATCTTTCCATAAATTTAAATCAAATAAATTATTTAAAAAAACAAATCAATTTGATTGCAATCCTTTAAATGATCACCATAATAACTTTAAGTATTATTCTATATTATCAAATAATTCAAATCATATGAATCCATATCCAAATCAAACTCAACATAATAACTTTAAAATAATATCTAATATTTATCAAAATAATTTAAATCAAATAATAAATAAATTATTTATTCAAATAATATTTTAAATCTAGATTAGACAAATCGTAATGCTCCAATTAGTCATCGTAAGTATTTTAAACAATATTTAAATTATCAACATAATTTAAAGTATAGTTGATAACCATCAAGATAATTTAAATAAATTCAAATATAATCAAATAACTGATTAGCATATCAAAATAATACTCGATGTCATTAAATATTATAAAACTTACTTTTATAAATCTAAATCGTTATTTAAAAATAAATGGACAAAAAAAAACCTTTTATCCCTTTTTTTTTTTAAAAATCAATTTTTAGAAGACCAAAAATAATAAAAACATATTTTATATTTCAAATAAAAATTCGAGAACATTTATTTTAGAAACATTATTTCAAACCATTAATTTAAAACTAGTTTTTGGTAACAAAAGTAATCACAAAATATCTTTTACAAAATTTCTACGAAAATTACTTTTAAACACGAAATTAAAATATATATAGATATAATTTAAAAAATAATAATTTCGGGAAGATGAGTTACAAATCTACCCACCTTTGAAAATTTTCGTACTCGAAATTTAAGGACTAATAGGATAGACGGACTTGGTTGATCGGTAAAAGGATAGTAAGAATTTGTGATAAGAGAAAATAGATGGAAGGGAAAATAGAATTTCTTTAATGAGAACATTAATCAATTTGGATGAAAAATAGAAGAAGTGAATGGATATGGCTTGATGTGCACGGACACAATGTACAAACACATTTGTAGGTGAAGAAAATTAATAGAATAGAGAATAATGAGCCTCTCCTTATATAGGAGGTGAAAGCTACTATTTAGATAAGGATTATGATAGTTGCAAATCCCTTTAGATAATTCCTCTATTTATTTTAAATCAAATTCAATAAATTTCAATCCAAATCTAAATCAATTTAAATCTAATTAAATTCCATCTTTCAGTTTAAAATCAATCAAATTTCAAATATATATATTAATTTAACTATTTAAATACATCCATAAAATCAAATCAAGATTTAAATCGCCACAATAATTTTAAAATATATTTTCTAAAAATACTAATAATAATAATTTCAAAAATTATATTATTATTTAAAAATAAACTAATAAATAATTATGAAATATATATGTATGTCCAAATAATATTTACATAAATATACTTTTCTAATATACCATTTTATAGGAAAATTATTTATTATTATATCTGTATAAATAAAAGGCTTTTCATAATTAAAATCATAAACTTGAAAATTTAGGTATGATAGCTAAAAATAATTATTATCTATATTATTTCAAAACTATAAAAATAAAAAAAATATTTTTCAAAAATATGTACGCTCGCACATAGTCGTACTAGTCGAGCAATTATGAAAAACAAAATTTTGTGCGCGACATACAATGCAACTACGCGATGTACAATATACAAAAATAAAAAAATTAGTATCAAATTTATTTTAAAAAATAGTAGAAATTTAGGGGTTTTACATCCTACCCAACTTAAAAGAATTTCTTTCTCGAAATTAAGAATTAGTAGGAGGGTGAAAAGACACAAGGGGGTATCGGTGGGGAACAATCAATTATAAGGCTCAACAAAATTATGTCGTAAGAAGTTCCGATCTAGATCTTAGAAAAATAATACGGATATGGTCGTGGGTAGTGAATGAGGGTCATGAGTTTTAAGCAATAATTAAAAAGTTAAGGGTTAAAGTTAGTCATGATAACATGCAAGGAGTAATATGGTATCAAGAGGATAAATGGGAGACCTAAAAAGATATGTTTTGAGAGTAGGTTGAGGGCACGATTTAAGAGAACGAATTTAATTTTACTCCTAAATTAAGCGATTAGAAGGTCATGATATTAAATATAGGGCCGAAAAAAAGGACGAGTAGTTTAGGATGAAGATATAGCAACATCGAGTGAGAACGGTCATAGTCGATATGATGGCTAGAGGAAGTTCTAGTGTAACGCCTTCGTCCTTCTAAAATAGGTGAAGGAGAAAGCAATATAGAGTTCGAAGGAGGCATTATCGAATACGAATACGTGGTTCAAAGACGACCGAATAATTCAAAAGGAGTTGCCAAGGCAGTCACGGATGGGACTCTAGAGGGCAAGTTTAGCTATGTTCCCATCCACGTAGAACGAAAGATGTAAGCGAACCAAAGTGCACTAGGTTGATCAGACCATCATGCACCGGTTCTGAGTAGACAATACGTTAGCGGAGGCCTCCAATAACATATGTCATGAACAAGCTTGATAAAGAATTTAGCTTGCAAAAACTAGGCTAAATTAGCATCATTAGTCTAGATAGTAAAAATATAGGCACGAGAGTTTAAAATTAAGAGGGAGTATAGTCGAACTTCTAAAGGATCTAAATCATGTCCTGTGATGGTCTTTATACAGTCGTCCTATAGTCTTCTTGTCCAAGTCCTTGGTTGACTAGATGGATTAGGGTCCTCTAAATTCTAGAATCTAAGTGAACTTACTAATATAGGTCACAAGGACAAAGGGATTACTAGGTCATAAAGCATTCTACCCAACTTAAAAGAATTAAACTAATAGTATTTGGGATAACTAACTAGTAGGGTCAATCTCTAGCAAACACGAAGGGAAGATAAGAATAATGATAGAAGGAATCAAGCAAGATGCAATTGATGAGTCGAACGATAATTCAAATATGGGATCGAGGAAAGAGGTCAAGTATGTGGATGAGATCCTAGACTTCTAATCCTATACGCAGGCTTGTTTGGTACGGTAAAGTAACCAAACAATTTATCTAGACCTGCATGGGCCACCACAAAAACATGTAACGCCCCAGTCCCAAAATACGTAGGACTAGAAACGTAGACATGCCAGCTGTATACATACGAAGTACATGGCCTTGTATGTATACATAAGCTGTAATATGTAGTAGAAACCATAACAACTAATCTCATCCACAAATAAAGGAAAATAATGAATTTATATAATTATCTATGAAAATGTATTTGTACAATATGTTGGGCGGAGACAAATCCACTAGCAACAAGCAAATGACGAAATACATGGAAAATAAAATAAGTTTGGCGAGCGAAGCGAAGACGATCCAATTGTAATCATCCTCGAAGATATAGCGATGATCACTGCTAAAGCTAGAACACCTGCGTAAGACAAGAGCACACACCTGGCGAGATAACCAGGTCCTCAGAGGGACGTAACAAGACACATAATATCATGCCAATAACTGAATAATAGAAGCTCAACATAAAAGTATATATATGACTAAACAAATAAAGGTCCTTAACCATTCTATGTGAAAATGCACTTTGAAGACAACGTTCCACACAAGGGCACTCGAGACTAGAAATACGGCGCGTTAGCGTTTCAACCAAGGCACTAGTGGCGTCTAGAGAAAAGTAAATGCACGGCGTACTAGCTCTCGGCTGAGTCACAAATGGCAGCTAGAGAAAAGTAAATGTGTGAAAGCTCCTGCGCCTAATAATTGTCTTCACCCTCCCCATGCACTACTCGTGCTGAATCCACACCACGATATTTCTAATAACCGCTAAGTCTTCTAGACAACTATATTAGCAGTTATATCCTAACGCTCGTCCTGTACGCATCGATGTACGGTTGGTACGCAAGTCCAAATCTATATGAGACACATGACATCGTGGCACACATGTATCGAGTCAATGAATACGACACAAACAAAGGTGGTCCCTTAACTCTAGGCCAAGTGCATAAAAAAAACTAAAGTATAATAATTTGCAACTACATATGGTTTTGAAAGAACAAGAAATAAAACATGCATGATATTGAGCAAAAAATTAAAGAGTAAAGGCAAGGTGTCTTGCCTGATGTCCGAGTGAGGTAAGATGATGTCCTGGCGATGAATCAACAACAGCGTACAAAGAGGAAGGTGCAGGAACAACTTCAGATGCTGAAAATAGTCTATTATCTAATTATAATTAATATTGTACCTATTACATTTATTTAATAAATTCTAAAGTTAGGATATGGTATAGGTTTTCGTATTAGCTTTCCGAAAAACTAAACGGATCGCATTTTCGTTTTCGGAATCTCCCGAAATCGCAAAAATACTGAAACACGTTTATTTTTGGGATACTAGATACTCAAATAGTTTTGTAAAAATCTACAAAACGAATTTTGTCTATTAAAATATATTTTTGGAAACCTTACCTCGATACGCTTCTTTTAAAAAAAACTGAAGGCGAAACGGAGTTCGAAGCTAGGAGATATTATCGTTCCAAGTTGCTCTTGCTGCTAAAAAGTGGGACTGAATTCTAAGGACGAATTTTAGAGTTTCTATTGGACTAAAAATAATTTCGAATTATGGCTGATAGAAGGGGGATGTATTGGGTTTATATAGGTATTTATTTCAGATTTATCTCCTAAATTAGATAGGATTTGATTTAAATAAAAAATGATCTAATTAATGCTAGATATGATTCCAAAAGGATAAGAATTTCTAATGGATAAATCTTTCCATAAATTTAAATTAAATAAATTATTTAAAAAAACAAATCAATTTGATTGCAATCCTTTAAATGATCACCATAATAACTTTAAGTATTATTCTATATTATCAAATAATTCAAATCATATGAATCCAAATCCAAATCAAACTCAACATAATAACTTTAAAATAATATCTAATATTTATCAAAATAATTAAAATCAAATAATAAATAAATTATTTATTCAAATAATATTTCAAATCTAGATTAGACAAATCGTAATGCTCCAATTAGTCATCGTAAGTATTTTAAACAATATTTAAATTATCAACATAATTTAAAGTATAGTTGATAACCATCAAGATAATTTAAATAAATTCAAATATAATCAAATAACTGATTAGCATATCAAAATAATACTCGATGTCATTAAATATTATAAAACTTACTTTTATAAATCCAAATCGTTATTTAAAAATAAATGGACAAAAAAAACCTTTTATCCCTCTTTTTTTTTTAAAAACCAATTTTTAGAAGACCAAAAATAATAAAAACATATTTTATATTTCAAATAAAAATTTGAGAACATTTATTTTAGAAACATTATTTCAAACCATTAATTTAAAACTAGTTTTTGGTAACAAAAGTAATCACAAAATATCTTTTACAAAATTTCTACGAAAATTACTTTTAAACACGAAATTAAAATATATATAGATATAATTTAAAAAATAATAATTTCGGGAAGATGAGTTACAAATCTACCCACCTTTAAAAATTTTCGTACTCGAAATTTAAGGACTAATAGGATAGACGGACTTGGTTGATCGGTAAAAGGATAGTAAGAATTTGTGATAAGAGAAAATAGATGGAAGGGAAAATAGAATTTCTTTAATGAGAACATTAATCAATTTGGATGAAAAATAGAAGAAGTGAATGGATATGGCTTGATGTGCACGGACACAATGTACAAACACATTTGTAGGTGGAGAAAATTAATGGAATAGAGAATAATGAGCCTCTCCTTATATAGGAGGTGGAAGCTACTATTTAGATAAGGATTATGATAGTTGCAAATCCCTTTAGATAATTCCTCTATTTATTTTAAATCAAATTCAATAAATTTCAGTCCAAATCTAAATCAATTTAAATCTAATTAAATTCCATCCTTTAGTTTAAAATCAATCAAATTTCAAATATATATATTAATTTAACTATTTAAATACATCCATAAAATTAAATCAAGATTTAAATCGCCACAATAATTTTAAAATATATTTTCTAAAAATACTAATAATAATAATTTCAAAAATTATATTATTATTTAAAAATAAACTAATAAATAATTATGAAATATATATGTATGTCCAAATAATATTTACATAAATATACTTTTCTAATATACCATTTTATAGGAAAATTATTTATTATTATATCTGTATAAATGAAAGGCTTTTCATAATTAAAATCATAAACTTGAAAATTTAGGTATGATAGCTAAAAATAATTATTATCTATATTATTTCAAAACTATAAAAATAAAAAAATATTTTTCAAAAATATGTACGCTCGCACATAGTCGTACTAGTCGAGCAATTACGAAAAACAAAATTTTGCGCGCGACGTACAATACAACTACGCGATGTACAATATAAAAAATAAAAAAATTAGTATCAAATTTATTTTAAAAAATAGTAGAAATTTAGGGGTTTTACAGGAAGACTGGAGATTCATCTGCTCCTTCATATCATGATGATCTTTCTTCTTCACCTAAGGCTCCAGGAAAGAAAAAGACGAAGAACACTTTGGTCATTAGTGAACAGCCTACTACCAGGACAACTCGGTCCCAGTCGAAACAGATGCATACTGGGGCATCCCCTGGGGAAGGAGAGATAACTCCTTCTTCGGTTCCAAAATAGAGTGGAGTCGCCCGATAAAAAGTACCCAGAATGCAAGACGACCTTGATGAGGTCGAAGAAGAACCTGTAGCACCTCTGCTATGGAAGGCCAAAAGAAAATTGCTGGTGACTCGAGCAAAACGTCAAATATTGACGCTTCCTCCATCCCTTCCAGACCAAAGGAATATGATATATCATTACCCTCGCAGAAGGATCTGCCATCTCAAAAAGGTAATTTTTATACTTTTAAGCATAATTTAAGATATCAATGATATATATTGATATTATTCTTTTTCATCTAGAGAGACTATAGCAATCGATATTCCAGTCTCAGTTACTACCGAAGAAATCCCAGGATATCGAGTTATGCGGACGACTATTTTCGTAACTGCACTGGCTGCAGCAGGAGTAACAATGTCATCCCCGACTCCAGATGTCCCAGCGGCTATATTCCTCGAGGAGGAGTTGCCTCCTATAGAATCTCAAGCAGGTGTTGCCGATCTTCCGGCCGCTCAAACTCCTACTCGTTCTCAAGAAGATCAAGAAATGATAGACGCCCTACTGGATTGTGACTATGGCGATGCATCAATCGGAGATAATTCCACAAGCGCTGCTGAAGAAGAACCAGTTTCAGTAGATGTCCCACTGATACCAGCTGAAGAAGGCCATATAACTGTTGAGGGTGAAGAACACCCCGTTGTTGATAAGAGACATCCAAGCCCAAAAACTGATGAGCTTGAAAATAACGAAGTTCAGACTACGGCTCCTGAAGATGCTGGAAAAGATAAAAATCCTAGCAATATTGCTGCGGAGACTCAGACCCCTATCGATCAAGCTCTTGAGGTCAAGGAAGCAGAAGTGATTGCTTCAGCTAACCAAGTAGAGTCGGGGGCCGGAAGCAGCTATTTTCTATCAGGCGGTTCTGAGGCTAAAAGTAGTCAGGCGGTAGTGTCTGAAACTACCAAAGTCGGGCTCTGTACGGATTTGGTAACACCCCACGACACCCCACATGTACTGCCAAGTTCAGGTAAATTTCTAACTTTTAATCACCCTAATTTTTTTATGATATATACTGACTATGTATCTTAACCGTTACAGATCCTGTAGGGACGATTATGCCATTTCTTTCAACGACGCTCAGCTTTAGCTCAACAATGGCTCCTCTAGATATGGGGACACATACTAGAGAAGGAAGCTCGACTATAATACCTGTAGTCAGGTCTCCTGGTGCACAGTCTATGATTCCTCCAACTGCTGCAGGAGGAGAAATTCCAGCAGAGGTAGCTACTCCGGGCGTCTTAGCGATGAACAGTCTCATCGTAGAGTCCTATACCAACGCTTTCTTCACATCTTTGAGGCCTCTAGTTCAGAGGGTACTGGAGAAAAATAATCCCTATGAATCGGTAAGGGGTTCTTCCTCCTGTATAATTGTAGCCATCCGCAAGGTCGGAGATATGGATAGAGCCACCTATCTGGAGCATATCTTAGATGTGCTTGAGGAATCTATCAAATCTTACAAAGATCTGATAAGAGGAAATATTCAGAAACTTGTAGACGCTAAGTTTGAGGCAATGGCTAACGAGGCTATAAGACGAAAAATTGAATTCGAAGCTTCTGTGGTGGCCTTCTCACAACGCACTAAAGAAATAGAAGTTTATATTGTTGAAGCAGCTTCTTCTGTTGAGCGGCACAAGACTGAAGCTATCGAGAAGGAGAAAGAAGCTTCTGAGTGCCAAACTCGTATTCGGGAGCTAGTATCTGAGTTGATCCGGCTCCAAGAAGTACTTAAAGCAGCTCGGCGACGTGAAGAGGAAGCGCTAAAGTTGCATCAAATTGCTGAGAGCCAACTAGATGAACTGAGGCGGCAAAAAGATGAATTTGTCCAAGCCGAGCATGCTGAATTAGAGCGCCAAGCTGCCTCACTGATACCCTTTGATCCAAAGTCTATAAGAGCTCAAGCTAGACAACAGGTGCTCAATTCTAGGGCAGAAAGAGCTGAGAACTTGAAGAGATTGATCATGGAGCTCAGTACTCGACCTCCCCGATGAAGTTTTTGTTCTCTCTTTTTTTTATTATGTAATCTTGACATTTTGAATCATCAATAAAATTAATGATCTTTTTATGGTTCCATTACTTGTTGTATGCCTATGATAGACATAAGTAATAGATCAAAAGCAGGAAACAAGTTCAGAGGTACCGGACGTGACATATTTCCTTAGAAAATAACAATATTTATTATATTTGTACAGAGGTAATATGGACGCTACAGAATATAATATTTAAAATATTATCATTTCAATAGACGACCTTATCAGAGGTAATGTGAACGTGATAGGTGTAAAACCCCTATTTTTTAATTATTTTTTATTATTTTATTAGACTTAAAAAAATGAATTTATACAATTTATGGTTTTATTATTTTTTGATGACCCGGTTTGGCCAAATCAGTCCGAACAGGGCCCGAACAAAATTTTAGCCCATGTAAGCAGGTAGTGTGACCAAATGTGGCCATGTAGATATATTTTATGTACTTAGAAATATCTCCTAAATTATTTTAGAATTTTATGTACAATTTTTAATTATTTAAATATTTGTACAATTATTGGTATTTTCTTTTTAAATAATATTTTACAAGATTGTACATGTTCCTGGACCCGAATAAGGGTGTGTGGTACAGTTTCCCCATTGGAGCAATTTTTATTAATTTATTATTATTAAATTTATTTTGTAGAGATTTATTAAATATGTTTATTCTATTAAGATATTATTATTACTTTGAGTGGATTTATTGTGAATTGAATTTATATGTACATGTAGACACGTTTAAATATATATTCAATATTTGGTTATATAATATTTAAATTATTATTTGGATTTAAATAGATTTTTATGGATATATACATATATATGTATAGATATGTATAAATGTTAAATAGATTTAGAAAAAAAAAGAAAAAAGAAAAATGCATTATGGTGGTCGGCCCCACCCGACCACCAACTCCAACTTCAGCAGGTTGATGTGCATGTCATGGTTATAAACGTATAATATATATATAATTATATATATAAAAGGTTGTGGATAAGAATAAGATAAGTTAAAGAAAAAGAAAAAAAAAAGGAAAGATTGGGTGGTCGGCCCCACCCGACCACCCCAATCTTTATAGAATAAGCACAGCAGGTTGCTCGGCTTGTTGTAGGGAGGGGCCAACCCCACCAACTTAGCAACCAGCAGTATAAAGAGGCCGAGCACTATCCCCTTTTGGCAAAAAAAAAAAAAAAAAAAAAAAACTAAACAACCTACAACACTGCCGCCGCCACACTTCACTCCAAACCCTAAAATCCGATTCTCCTCCTCCCTCCT
Organism: Iris pallida; assembly: GCA_029216955.1. Classification (NCBI taxonomy): domain Eukaryota; kingdom Viridiplantae; phylum Streptophyta; class Magnoliopsida; order Asparagales; family Iridaceae; genus Iris; species Iris pallida. Next base: position 11,618,968 of record JANAVB010028820.1, read on the forward strand.
CCTCCCTCTCCTCGACGTGCGTGCCCAGCCTCGTGCACCGTGACAGCAGCCCTGCCCCACGGTCGCCATGGCAACAACAAACACCCACAACAACGACAATTTTTAATATCGAGGTACCCGACTTCTCCAATTAATTTTTCCTCCAATTCTTATTCGTTTTTAGATCCGTCAATTCGTGTAGAAAGCCCACAGGACCCTCTATCATCCTCTTCAAATAGTTTTATTTATTCTACAATAAATTCTGTATTAATTAGATTAAAAACCCCACTAAAAATCAGTTTTCAAAAATTAGAAAACCCCGGTACGACGTGCGTCCCGCCAATCCGGACGACGTGGTCGCGAACCGAAGGTACCGAAATGTCCGTATTGACTTTGCGGACGTGCGGGCTTTGACGAAATTCAAGTTGGTTGCGTGTACGCGACGAATTTGATCCGTATCCGTCAAATTTTTCCGTATCGGACATTTTCGATATTTCCCAATTACTTTGTGCACACCCATCAAATCGCGGCAAAACTTGCGCCATTGGACTCAAAATATTTTTCTGGTCCTGTATGCCAAGTTTGGTCCGATTTTGAGACCGTTGACTGGGACGCCATTTTGGCGGGCCCACAATCCCACTCAACGGGCGATTTTGTGTACGGCTCCTCGGAATCCAAAATTGGACATACCGTTGAGTTCGTCTCGAAAAACAAATTCATAGACATGTAGTTTGACGACTTTAGAGACTGTAGGTTCTGGCGTGCATTTCGGTGCAAAGCGGGTCCAATGGCGGACATCGTTTTGACCCAAAATTACGATTTTGCCCCTGTTCCAGAATCTAACTTTTGGACAGGAGTTTCCTAGGCATATCTTTTATTTCAAACTCGTTCATGATGTTTGTTTCAGCATCCGGAGCTTCTTGTGGATTTTGACTTTCGTGTTGACGATTCTGATTGATGGATTTTGCTGCTTCTCGCACCACCCGCAGGCAAGATACCTTGCCTTATTTACTGTTTATTATTAAATGCATTTTTATTTAATTATTTACTGTATATTTATTATCTGTTTTCAGTTGGATCCATTACTTGCTATTTTTAGTTCATTTATTTTTGCTTCAGTTATTTTTTCTTCTTGTCTTTTGTATGCATATGGACCTAGTCTTAGCGAACTACCTTTTGTTAGTGTCCTTGGGAAGGAGAAGACAGTTAAATGTATGGGCTACCCCAAATCTAAATGCTGTAGTAACTGCGTACTACGGTAGTCGAGTCGCGAGGGTCACTAGCCTCGAGCTATGTGGACTGATGGGTCACGTGTGCCGCTAGCCTCGAGTTATGCCGGCTGATAGTATTGGTACTTGACGTGTGCGTGTTGTGAGTCATTACTTGTCCTGGGGGAGTCAGCCTTCACCTGCCCATACATCGATATGTCTTCTAAATTGCCTACTAGAAAGGTTAGGAGACCTTAGTAAATTTCATGTTCCAATCATGGCATGGAAAAATATCACATCGCGGAATAGTAAGTTACCCCTTGTCCTTGTTTGGTTGTAGGGGTAGCCTACTGTTTCGATGATGGGATATTGAGCGTGTTATGGTTTGGACACTTTTACTTTATCTTTATTTTATGGTGCTTTTATATTCAGTTCATATGGCATGTTCTTCTTGTATCTTGTTACGTCCCTCTGAGGACCTGGTTATCTCTCCAGGTGTGTGCTTCTGTGATTTTGCAGGTGTTCTAGCCAAGGCAGTGATCTTCTCTATTCTTTCAAAGATGATTGCGCTTGGTTTGTCTCGTTATTTTATCGATCACTTCTTGTACATTTTATTTGAGATAGTTGGTAGTGGACTTTGTCTCCGCCCAACGATTGTATACATGACAAATTCAAAGTTGCTTTTATATCATTTATTTATCTAGTGGATGAGATTTAGTTATTATGGTTCTACTGTATTTTACAGCTTATGTATTCATACGAGGTTTCCATATATTGGAGTATACTTCGTATGTATACAGCTGGCATGTCGATGTACCTAGTCTACGTATTTTGGGACTGGGGCGTTACAATAGGTCGCTGACATAGATAGTAGAATTCAAAGGTAATTTGAACTTGAATTCAAATATTTATTCTGATTATCTTCGAATCAGCTGGAATTTCAAACATAGGTTTTATGATCAAGTGATACGATGTGGATAAACTCCGCTGAGGATTTAAAAGTTTTATCAGAAGAGTGAATAAGAGACAATAACTCAATGCCTTTTTTTATATATACAACATTCAGAAGATATCTTATACATCCTTCAAACATAGTATTTCTTTAGAAATTTGCCATTAATAGGCATCATAGCGACTTGGCCATCCATCCCGGTTAGTTGATAAGCTCCGTTCGAGAAAACCTAGCTTACAACGTATGGATCTTTCCACTTCGCTTCGAACTTGCCTTGGCTCTTGTGTGTCATAGTCATAGGACGTCTGACAGTAAGAACTAGTTTGCCTTACTGAAACGCTCATACTTTGACTTTACGATTGAAAGCTTTTGAGATGCGGGCCTGGTATAGTCGATAAGTTGTTGAGCTAGCAGCCTTTTCTCGTCAAGCACTTCCAGTTCTTGAAGTCGAAGACGATCATTATTTTCTGTTGTGAGTTCATTGGCAATTACAATCCTCAGGGAGGGAATTTGAATTTCCAATGGTAGAACAGCTTCACACCCATACACTAAAGAGAAAAGTGTTCAACCAGTAGGATTGCGTATAATAGTGCGATAAGCCCGTAAATATTCTCCAAGCTTTTCACTCCAATTGCGTTTGTTAGTAGAAACAAACTTTTTAAGGAGTTTAATAATAGTCTTATTGAATGCTTCAGCCAAACCATTAGCTGCAGGATTATCGGCAGTGGAAGCGACATTGTCGATTCTATTATCATCACAGAATCGAGTAAACTTCTGACTGATGAATTGTGGTCCATTATCATGAATAATTTATCGAGGAATGCCAAATCTGTATATCACATGATGTTTGACGAAGTTGATGACATTGCTGGTCTTAAATTCGGATAAAGGTATAGCTTCGGCCCATTTCAAAAAGTAATTGGTTATAGCCAGTATAAACCGATGTCCTCTAGACAATGGTGGATTGATAGGACCAATGATATCTATGCCCCAAGCTTCAAAGGACCATGATGCGGCAGTTGGATGAAGAAATTCTGATGGTTGGTAGATAAAAGTCTGCTTGGATTTGACACGCTCGACATTTCCTTGCATACTCAATAGCATCTGATACCATAGTGGGCCAGTGGTAACCCATACGTCGAATATGATCCTACAGTTTAGGACCTGGCTGATGTCTACCACAAACACCATCGTCAGCCTCCGTAGTATTTGTTTTGCTTCATCTCCCGCAAGATACCGTAGTAGTAAACCGTCAAATGTTCGTCGATAAAGGGTCTTGGTGGTATGATTATAATAGAATCGGAGTGATCGCCGATGAATGGTTGTAGCTTCTTTAGGATCTTTCGGTAAGATGTTATGTACCACGAAGTCAATGAAAGGAACTCTCCAGTCTTCGCTAATAACGTTGATTTCAGTTAAATTGCTGAACTCAATGTTTGAATTATTCTCGATGTAAAATAACTCTCTATTAGTAATAACAATTATTTGTTGTCTTCTGACTGGAATTGCCAATACTGTTATAAGATTGGCCAATGCATCAGCTTCGGTATTGCATGTTCGATGTACATGCTCAATAAAAAATCATTTGAACGATGAAGCCATTTTGACTGATGCCTCATGATATGGGACAAGATCTTGATGTCGAACCTCATATGTTCCTCTGACCTGATTGACAATCAGTTTAGAGTCTCCATACACTCTTCAAGATATTCAATATCCAATTGTTTAGCTAATTGGAGACCAATGAGCAGGGCATTATATTCGGCCACATTGTTGGAGCATGACTCATCCAAGGAATAAGCTCTTTGAATAGCTAATCCTTCCGGTGATACGAGGACAATTCTAACTCCTGCGACAATGGCTCCTTTCAGTCCGATTCTAGATGCTCCATCGAAGAATAGACGCCAAGCAAGAATTTCTTCTGAGATCATGTTAGATTTCAAAGTTTCGTCAGGAATCTCGTCATAGAGTTTAGACGTTTCGAGAATTGGATGAGTCACTAGGAAGTCAGCAAGGGCTTGACCCTTAACAGACTTTTGAGGCACATAAACTATATCATATTGTGCTAATAATATGGCCCATGTAGCAAGCCTGGAATTGAGTGCACTGGGCTTATTCATTAAGACCCGAAGAGGGTTAACTCTGGAAATAATATGAATAGTTTGGCCAGTGATGTAATGTCTCATCTTTTAAACAGCAAACATCAAAGATAGACATTCTTTTTCTACTGGACTATATCGATGTTCAGCCACGATCATTGTACGGCTAAGATAATAGATAGCTTGCTCATGAACTTCTTTGTTCTTCTGAGCTAGTTATGCACCTCACGAATGATCCATCGCTCGAACATACATCAAGAAGGATATTCCTGAGATTGGAGGTACTAAGACTAGTGGGTTCATCAAGTACCACTTTATGTCTTTAAATGCTTGCTGGCATTCTTCAGTCCAAATGAAAGACACATCTTTCTTCATTAATTGAGTGAATGGTCTGCAACGTCCAAACATATTCGAAATGAATCTTCTAATGTAAGTAAACTGACCCTAGAATTCTCGTAGCTCTTTTAGGTTGCATGGAGGAAACATCTCTTGAATGTCTTTGATCTTCTCGGGATCAACGTGTATACCTTTAGAGGTAATGACGAATACGAGAAATTTGCTACTAGAGACTCCCAGAAATGACTTGGTGGGATTCATCTTGAGTTGATGATGGCGCATTAGATCGAAGATAGTTCTCAAGTCTTGGATGTGGTCTTCCTTTAGACAACTTTTGACATCAATATCGTCGACATAGCATTCAACAGGCTTCCGCAAATGATCACGGAAGATGGTACTCATAGCCCGCTTATAGGTGGCACCAGTGTTCTTAAGACCGAACGGCATGACAGTGTAACAGTAGACCCCGAGAGGAGTACAAAAAAATATATGTTTCTCATCTTTTGGATGCATCTTGATTTGATTGTATCCTGAGAATCCATCCATAAAAGACATTTATTTGAATCTGCAAGTATTGTCGATCATGACATCAATGATCGGAAGAGGAAACTCATCCTTGGGACAAGCATCGTTGAGATCTCTAAAGTCAATGCAGACTAGGACCTTTCCCGTTTTCTTCATAACTGGGACGACATTAGCCACCCAGTCAGGATGTTGTTCTTCTCTAGCAAAACCACAAGAGATAAGTTTCTTGATTTCAGTTTCTATGGCATCCATCATATCAGGTCAGAATCGACGTTGTTGTTGTTTGACCGGCCTTGCATTGGGCAAGATGTTGAGCCTGTAGGTAGCAATCTGAGGATCCAGTCCTGGCATATCCTTATAACTCCAGGCGAAGATGTCAATGTATTCCCGAATAATCTGATTAATTCTTGCTTGCCTGCTTCTGGAAGGCTTTTACTGATGAAGATAGGTCTTGGCGAGCCCTCTTCTCTAACATTGACCTAAATTAATTGATCTTCAGTAGGTGGTTCTCGTTGTTTAAAATGAAGTTTCCATTGAGTGTCCATTCTTTGTGCCCAAGGATCTACTTCAAAAGCTTCAACTACATCATCCTTATCATCCTCTGAGAATTCGGCAGACACCATATTAGAAGATAGTGTCACACGATGGATATGTCCGACGCTGGTGTCAGAATCCCATGAAACAGAATCAGAAGAGTTAGATCGCTCTTCTTTGTCATATTCGGAAGCTTCTGGGGTTGGAATTGGCGAGGTATAGCCTAATCTATGCTTCATTTTGTTGTAGTATTACAGTAATTTTTCTATTGGAGCGGAGATACGAATGGGAGTTCGCCTTTCTTTACCACCATTAAGACCGACTTTAAAATTATAACCCATCTTTTGAATAATATCTTTTTATTGTTGGCTATAACGACAAAGTTGGAGTCTCCCATTATCTTCATTTTCGTCTTCGCTACTGAGAGTAGTTTCATGTTCTATTTCTTTACTAAAAAGTATTAGAAGTTCATCCTTTTTCCTGGAAAAAACTAAAAAGAAGGAATCTAATACTGGTTCAAGTAGTACTTCATTTTGGAGAGGTTGAATTGCTTCTATTGTAAGTGGTTCAAAGTTATCTAGCATTTCCAAATAACATCGAGCATAATAAAATACATCAGTAAACTGCAAAGGAGATGCTATTTTATTGATTTGTACATCATCATTTACGACAGAATTCTTGGCCTTAACAGAAGGCTTAGTCAGCTTGATAACCAGAGGAGAAGAAAAAGGAGGATGCTTGTTACGATGAAGGTCAATAACAAGTAGCTCAGAAGAGGTGAGCTCCCTTTGTTCCATCTTTCCAGCAGGATGCTGCTTATTATGAGAGGAAAGATGGACAATCAATGTCTGAGAAGAAGGTAGACGAGTAGTATGTCCTTTGACTGGGATTATGAGAACATCATCTGAGGTGTCTCTCTGATCTTCTTCACTATCCATCGCCAGTACAACCTTCATGAACTCTTCCTTGTACTTTCAAGAATCAGTACAATATGCTTTGATGCCTTTGAAAGGATTTAGATTAGCTACTTCCTTCTGGACTTCTCCATTGACGTCCATATATTTGAAGCATTGGTGGAGAGTGAAAGGTACAATGTTATGCTCATGCTGGAATGGTCTTCCCAACAAAGCATTATAGGAGCCATGATTATCGATCACGTAGAAGGTAAACTTTGTACGAAGATTGCCGATTTGAACTTTCAGGCGAATTTTACCCAGGGGTTCACTTCTTCCAGAATTAAATTCCAGGATCATTGTGATAGTTGTGGAAAGATTATGCACATGAATCTTTAATACATCCAGTAGAGTCTTCGGCATGATGCTGAGTGCAGACCCAGGGTCGATCAAGATACGATCAACTTTTATGGTATCGACATATCCCATAAAATAGAGGGATCGGTCATGACGATTATCTTCCAGCAGCATATCATCTTGTGTAAAGGTGATATTGGGTATCAGCTACATCACACTATAATAATAAAAACAGGTTACAGGCTCCTCCTCTGGCTTCTTGAGGAGTGTCAGATAAGTATTGGCTTGCATCAAAGCTTCACTCAATGTTTTTCGAGTTTCCTTTGAGAGACGCAAGAAATCAAAGATTGAAAACCTTGCCGGGGTATTAGCCAGCTGAGCCAGTATATCAAAGTTATGCGGCTTCTCAAGTCCCAGAGATGGGATCTTTTTCAAAACTTTATCGAAATGGACTGGCTGTTTTTCCTTGTCTCCCACCGTTGGTTTAGGAGGAGTCGGTTCCACTGAAGGTGATGAAGCAAATGGAACATTCACAGCATGGAAGAAGATGTTGGGATAGCCTCCGCAGCTAGAGCAGGGTTCTCTTGACCTTCTGAGTAGTTTCGTAAGTAAAGTCTCCCGGACTTGGTACCAGTTAAAGCTTCTTCTTCAGATACAGGTTCGAAGGACACCATGTTATAACTCTTCGTGTGGTGCTTGTTTTTAGAATGTTTCTTTTGACAGGATGAAGGATTCATCCAGAAACCCAAGCCAACATGAGATTGATTGAGTGGAAGGCATAGAGAAAGAGGTATTGGAGATCCTTTTCCATGATTCAAGCCAGGGGCCTTTTGTAGATCATATTCCATCTTTGTCATTAGTTCACGGGTGTCACTCATGTTTCCCGTTATACGTATTTTTAGTATACGTGTATGGATTCTCGACCCGTATTTTGACTTGTCTAGCATGGTTTGGTCTTGGTTTAGCTTGGCTTGGTTTATTTTGGTTTGGTTTGGATCAAGATGGTTCATCATATTGAGCCCTCTTTATAAACCAACTCCTCTCTCTCTCCTTTATAACTCTTTCATTTACTCCTTCTTCTTCTCCACTACTCCTCCCACCCACCAAAGAAACTATAGGCAAGCGCAATCTTGCTTCATGATGGATCTCCTATTTTATTTTTCCATTCTCTTCTCCACTTGATTCTAAACCTCTTTAGAACTTGACATTTTCGGTTTTGATGGATAGATTTTTGTAGATATAAGTTTTGATCTTTTTTGTTTTTCTTGGTTTTGATCTGTTAAAGCTTGGTATTTCCTAAACCCCAGGCAGTAGGAAATCTCGTTCTATGCAGTTTAGACCCTTGGAAGTCTCAATTCGGACTTGTTTTGAGCAAGTTATGGCATTTTAAAGTTTTCGGGTTCTATGGGTTCTTCTTTGCTGTTTGGAGAAGAAGAACAGTATCTGGCGCAACCTGACCTGGCGCAACCCAGTCAGGTATAACCTAGCATAGCGCCCTTTGGCCCTGGCACAACCTGACCTGAAGTAACCTAGTCAGGCGTAACCTGATCTGGCGCACCCCAGTCAGGCACAACCTGATCTAGCGCACACCAGTCAGGCACAACCTGACCTGGCACAACCCAGTCAGGCGTAACCTAGCCCAGCGCCCTTTGGCCCTGGCGCAACGTAATCTGTGCACCCCAGTCAGGCGCAACCTGATCTGGCGTACCCCAGTCAGGCGCAACCAGATATGGTGTACCCCAGTCAGGCTCAACCTGACCTGGCGTACTCCAGTACCTGGCGCAACCTGACCTGCGTACCCCAGTGCCTGGCGCACCCCAGCCTAGCGCAACCAAACTTAGGCACCACCTGTCCCCCGTTGGCGCCACCTGTTATTTCTCTGGTGCCACTTGACCAACGCCACTTGTTGCCATGATATCCCTTATCCCTTGCCCCCATGCATGTTCTCCTAGTTCTTGATGTATATGCCTGTGATCTTGCATGTAACTTGTACTTTACCTATCTTGTGATGACCCGACTCGATAACTTCTTGAGCACAACATGACTTGCCAGTATTGATCACGACATGAACACGGCATGATAACCCCTTGGGTGGTCCGTCGAGGCGCACTCTTGACAAGCACTCTTGACATGATAAGTAACTTGATAAGACATGTATAATCTTGATAGTGGCCCGTCGAGGCGCACTCCTGACAAGTAACAAGTAATCTAACATGACATGATAATCTTGAAGGGCTATTGCGACAGCTACCTGTTTGCAAAAACAAAAGTTTATTCTTTATTTCACAAACTTTGTAAGAAGATTACAAGAATTCTGGGAAAGTACAACTGTAGGAATCCGATCGGAAGATGATCGCTTTATCCCTTGGACGATGTAAAATTTGAAGACGATAGCCTCTGAAGTTGAAGGCGATAGCCTCTGAAGAATGCAGCAGCACTTGGGCAAGAACTCCTGAACTCTCTGATTTTTCTGATCTTTTTTTTGTCTGATCCCCAGTAATGAAGACTTGAAACTCTATTTATAGAGTTCTAGAAATAACTAACTTTTAGTTATTCTGAATTGCGTATGATGGATTGTGCATGCACTGGATTGCGCAGCATCAGACTGCGCTGGCAGTTATTTGATCGTGGGCCAACTGTGTTGGACACATGGCATCATTTGATTGAAATGCGCATGATCGTGTACAGACAGTTGCCACGTAGTGAGCAATTGATGGTATGAAGGCCACATGTACATTTGTCAGTTGTCTTGATGAAGTGCGCCACATGAATTACGCTGACTTCAGATTGCGCTAGGATGGACCGCACAGCAGAAAGTCTGGCTGATTATGCTTCATGTACAGCTGTCCTCGAGCGCTGTGCTGCACGATAAACGAATAGTTTCCTCATTCTCCGTGCTGTCAGTTGTCAGAAGATCTGATTCTCTGTCAGGTAATGATGACAAGGCCACGTCAGCTTGTGTACTTGGATGAGTGCGCAGTTCAGCCTGCACAATCGAATTGTTGTGCAATCTGTCTTCTGTGCAGTTCACTTGAAGGATGCATAATTTGATTTTCATGACTTCTTTGATGGGTGCAACTTGATTTTTTAGGACCTACAAGACCCCCTTCAAAGTTTTCGAAGTTTGAAAATAGTCAAAGCTTCGAAATACTTTGAATTTTGATTTTAAAATCAAGTTGCGCAAGTAATGACTTGTCTGCGCAATTGGAGGAGTTAGCTCCTATTTCTTCGGTGCAATCTGAGGAGTCTGTTTACTTTCGAAAACTATAAATAGTTCTTATTTCTCTCTCTATTATTCTTTACTTGCTTCTAATCATCTGAGAGAGAAAATTCGAGCCCATTTCAACTCTTCTTCTTCCCCGTCGATCCTAATGGCTCCAAAGCGCTCCGCCACCGAGAAAGGCAAGGCCCCCGCCGAGTCCTCGACTCAGGCTGCGCCGCGCCCTTCTCGACATGAAGTTGCTCATCCAGCACTGCAAGGTAGTAAACCCGATCGAAAGACCCCTCTTAGGGTTCTTTAATACTATTGATCCTTCGAACCTGTCTCTTTTTAGAGATTTGGTTATACTGTACCGCCCTGTTTAGGGTTTCGGTTGCACAAACCCAATAGTTTTCATTTTTATGAAGACTATTTTCTTGCGCAATCGGTTAGAATGCGCTGGCAAAAGTCAGCACAGTCTGCTGATTTACGCAATGCTGTCCAGCGCAAACTGATGCTTTGTGCAAGTTATTCAGCGCAATCTGATGGCTTGCGCAAGTGGATGAGTTGGCACAACTGGACAGTTTGCGCATAGAAGCTATTGTTGCGCAATCTGATGCTTGCGTGATCTGATGCTTGCGTAATTTTTTGACAGAATTTTTGATTTTACTTATACTGAATTCTATTTTTTTGTTTGATGCAGTTAACATCAGAGAGGACCCAGAGTATAAAATATTTGCAGGATCCCTTACTGAACCAGAATTTAAAGAAGATTTGTCCCATGTGCTTTTTCTCCAATAAGCTCTGCCATCCTCCCGCCAAGCCATCTTGGTAGCTCAGGACAATGAGACTTTATTAAGTCTGATGAATGGACAACCCCTGCAGTCTGCTGACGCCATTACCCATAAGAAACCCATGTTCTTATTTGGCGAAGCTATTGACAAGAGTTCTCAGCCGAGACCCCGTGTTGAGCAGAGACTCTTCCAAAGAAAGGAGAAAATAATCATGTTACCGGACATTGCCAGATGCCTCCCTCTAGCCCGCTATGCCCATGCAAGCCATCCCAGGAGGATGGACTGGGATATTACTCCCCTCCAGCAAGCAAGGACAGGATAGATTTGTGTCAAGAAAGGACCAAAAAATAGAGATATGTTCTATAGCTCCTCTGAGCGTCATAGCACTTTGCTCAGAGGGTTAAAGCCAGGCTGCATCCCTCCAGAGAACTCTTCTTTGCTGCTGCCGGTGAGAACACCAATCTTTACTAATGAATATGCAAAGGCTGATGGCAGATACCCGGATCAGGACATCCGGCTGACAGGTCTGGTGAACCCAGACAACAGAAGGTAGAACTGCATAGCCAACTGGATATTGGTTCAGTTCGAAGACAAACTTAAAGAGATCGAACTATATCATACGGTATACGCTACCATGTATGGATTCCTCCCAAACCCTCATCTGTTTCTGGCCTTGGCAGAGAGGTACAATTATAGGACAGGGACAATCATGACACCCTGTGGAGAAATTGGTTAGCCCTTCATGAGATAAAATACATCTCATGCCTACCAACGGGAGACTTCCCTTATGAGGAGTATGTTCCAACAAACGACGAGTTAGACAGACTACGTCGAGAAAATGCAGAGATGGTGGCCGTTTTCGACGAACTACTGTGCCACTACAAAATATGCTCCCTGTACTATAAGAGCGGTTCTTCCGGCACATGTTATTTATCAAAGTGGTTGCCTTATCTTTTTCTTAATCATATCATTGAAAAAAAGACTAAGGATCATGACACATGCAACCCGACTTTCTTCCAACCCCTCAGCCACAGTGAAGTAATCAGATTGATGGAAGAAAATAAGAAGATGGACATCAGAGTTAATGACGAACTTCAATACCCTCCACTCAAGGCCGGTGATGTTATTGAGAGTTTTATGAGAATGGGCTACAGGCCCATGTCAAGAGAAGCCCAGCTGGCGGGATTCCTGACATATTGGCTCCGACGCTTCGTCGTACCCGGAGCAAGCGCCGTAGACCGCTTCCACCGCGGCATACTTTTTGCTGCTATCCGGTTAGTCTTTGGCTACCGGATGGATTTGCTGTCAGCGATGACTTGCAGAGTGAATGCAGGTCTTCGTCTTTATGTTGACTCCATAATCAAATGGAAGGGTGAGAAGAGGAACTTCCCTCGACTGGAGTTGCCTTACACCTATTTATTCGGATGGTTGCTTCTGCACCATCCGTCATTGATGAACCCCGACATGGGAGCAGTCGGTGGTAGCTATCTGCGAAGATTCTTCCGGAGCAAGTGGGTGTACACTAGTCTGAAGGATTGCAGACGTGCATTGAACCTTGAGAAGGGATGGAATTTTTACTGCTTTGCCCCTCCAGCCGGTTATGAACATATGTCGACAAATTTAGTTGACCTTGGGAGGCAGCCGTTAGGTCGGGCAGCATTTGACTGGCTGAAGACGATCAGGCCGTCACATTTGGTGTATAGATTTGAAGATGAGTGTTTCTTGGAACCATATCTGCCAAGCCGCTTCGCTCGTCAATTTGGTTACGACCAGTTCCACGTAGGCAATGCTATAACTTGCCTACAAGGAAAGGGGTATCTAGTTGATGGTGCCAGAGCATGGGCCTATTACAACGCTTGAGACACAAGAACAGTGTTCTCGATGCCAACAAAGACTGATCATGGCCCCCGAATGCTATACACATATTCGCTCTTTTACACAGCAGCGAATACGTTCGTCGAGAACTTTAACCTTGTGGATAGCTTCGCTACGGTGACACGTCTGAAGAAGGGAGCAACTACTATACTAGCTCCAGGAAATGATGAGCAACATGAACCAGTGGATGATCCCTTGGAAGCCTCAAGGGAGGCTAACTTCCCTGAGGAGGTTAATGAACCACTGAGGGTTTCTTTGAAAGTTGTTAAGTCTCCGGCCAGGGAGAGGAAGAGAAGAATTGACGAACCTTCTTCTCCAATTGCAAAGAAGAAACTTATTTTGGATCAATCAGAGAAAGTTACCACTAGATCGCAATCTCGGCAACTGGCCGAGTCGATCCACCAAGAAGAAGCAACTACGCCGACTTCTCCTCCAAAGCGAGTTGATGTGGTAGATGTTGAGATTCCAGAGAGACCTCTTCATAGAAAGAAACTAGCTTCTCGAAGAAGAAAGAGAGTGGTCACTCCATCGAGACAAATCTTATCTTCAGTGGTAGCCAGTACTGTAGCTGGAAAAACCATGTCATCCCCCACACCAGTCTCTGAGCCTAGGCATGAAACCCCTAGTCCGGACATGGTTGAGCAGAGAGATGAAGCTGAAGTCGAGCAGAGGAATGCGGCTGAAGTTGAACAAAGAGATGAAGCTGAAGTAGAGCAGAGGAATGATGAAGTCTTGCGATCTCCTTCACTGGCGGTAGAAACTACTCAGCTTCCTATTACACCAGGAACAATCCACGAAGAGGAGGATCGTTTAATGATTGAAGCATTAAATGATTGCGACTTCGGTCTACAAGATGATGTTGATCATACCGCTGCAACTGCCAGCGAGGAAGTACCTGAGGATAGCATGAGCACTAAAGATACATCTATAGAAGTTATTGATGATACTTTGAATCAAGAAGAGAACATTGATGTCAATATATCTTCTGAGGTTGTTGACGACACACTAGCTCCTGAAAAGGATGTTGAAGTGGACGTGTCTCCCAAAAAGAATGTGGGTGAGGAAGTAGTGCTGGAGGAAACTACTACTACAGATCCCAAAGGTATTAAATAAATTTATTCAATCTTCTTTTCATAGATTAATGGCTGACATCTCTATTTTTGATTCATGTAGAAATCGAACCATCTCCAGTTCCTCCTTGTACTGATATAGTGCCGATAACAGCAATAACCAGTGGCAGCCGACATCTGTCAGGCAGCTCCGAGGCAGGCAGTAGCCAGGCAGTGATGTCTGAGACTACTTCTGCTAGATTGGAATCTACGCCAGTAGACGACGGACCAGTTACTGGACCAAACCATGGTAAGATTGCTTTCACTTTTAATCCTTTTCAACAGTTGCAAATGACAGGCAAAATGACAATATTTAATTTTACAGTGGAACAACCAGGAGGAGCAACCAGTTCTACTTTATCTCCCTTGTTCAAAGAACCTTCTAGTCAAGTACAAGAACGTCCATCTGCACAGGCACATGCTGCTTCATCATCAATGGAAGTAGCTGCTACCCCTGGTGCTTTGGCGACTAACCAATTTATCATCAGTTCTTTCAGCAACCTTTTCTTTAATGCATTGGGACCCCTAGTAGATAGGGTACTAGAGAAAGAAGTTGTTGATTTCACTACTGTTAGAAGCCCAACCTCCCATTTGATCAATGCTATCCGAGGCCAAGAAGATGAAGCTCAAGCTGTTTTTCTTGAGCACATACTGGATGAGTTAGAAGCATCGGTTAAGATCTACAAGGATCTTAATCGAAAGGAAGTGGAATCCTTAGTACAAGCTGAATTTGAAAGGATGTCTCAAGAAGTTGCCATTGAGAAGGCTAATTTCCAGGCTTTCATAGACACTTATACTGCCAAGGCTTCAGAATATGATTCACAAATGGAGATAGCCACCTCTGCTGCTGGAGAGAAGGAGGAGAAAGTTGTTGAGTTGAAAGCAAAATCTGCACATCTTCAAGAGAAGATTGCCCGTCTCCAAGAAGAATTGAAACTGGTTCAGCATACTCTAGAAGATGAAGTCGCACAGCACCAAGCTGCCACTCAGCAACTGGATATTCTGACTCAGGAGCGCAATGAATATGTCAGAACTCATTAGGCCGAAATCTCCCGCCGCTTAGTGACCTTACCGACTTTTAATGAAAAGTCTGGAATGGAGGAAGCTAGGAGGCACGTGATGGACTCCCGTGAGGAGCGACTGAAATCTTTAAAGCAGCAGATAGTTAACTTGATGAGACCACCGACCGAATAGAAAGATTTTTTGTATCTTCTTGTTTTGTAATATGTATCTTTGTAATGTCTTTCATCTTTGATCAATAAAAAGACATTTTTTGTGGCTCTATTATTTATTATATATCTTATTCAGATATAAATAATAGCGATAGAAAATATATTTAGAGGTACAGGACATGATATATTTTTTAATTTTTAGAAAATAATTATATTCATTATATCTGCTCTGAGGTAATGTGGACATGGCAGAATATAATTTGTTAAATATTATTATTTCAATAGACAACTTAATCAAAGATGACAAGTTGCCGATATGGAAGATTAGATGAACGAAAATAAATCTTCAAAATGTGTGAACGAAATGAATCGTCGGGATGAACGGATGAACCATCGGGTGAATTGAATGAACGGATGAACCGTCAGATGAATGTAATGAACGGGCGAACCGTCGAATGAATGTAATGAATGGGCGAACCGTCAAATAAATATAATGAACGGGCGAACCGTCAAATGAATTGAATGAACGGGCCAACCATCAAATGAATGTGATGAACGGACGAACCGTCAAATGAATTGAATGAACGGGCGAACCGTCGGATGAATTGAATGAACGGGCGAACCGTCAAATGAATTAAATGAACGGGCGAACCGTCAAATGAATTGAATGAATGGGCCAACCGTCAGATGGATGTAATGAACGGATGAACCGTCAGATGATGAACGGGCGAACCGTCAGATGGATGGAATGAACGGGCGAACCGTCAGATGGATTGAATGAACGGACGAACCGTCGGATGGATGGAAATGAACAGGTAAACCGTCAGATGAACTGAAATGAATGGGTAAACCGTCAAATGGATTGAATGAACGGGCGAACCGTCAGATGAATGAACGGGCGAACCGTCGGATGAATGAACGGGCGAACCGTCGATTGAATGTGTTCCTTCATTATTTTAAGAACCTCTGCCTATAAATAGGACAAAAATGAGATAGAATGATCACTTTCACTTTTCAATATAAAAATGTCGTCTGGAGATGCATCCAAGAAGGCTGAGATCGCCCCAAAGGTGGAAGCGGGTACTGAGGAACATCCAATCGAATCGTCTCTGCCAAAGCAGATAGCAGCGAGCGAAGGTTCGTCTGCCCCCAAACCGCCAAAGGACATCTTGGACTTCCTTCTTGAACCAGGGAAGACTGAAGAAGAAGAAGCCATGAGGATGGCTGCTTGCAAGTTCCTGGTGGGTTCCAGCAAGAATGTTCTCGACTCTTTTATTGATCATGTTTTTGATAAGGACGGTAGTGGCCCGCGTCCCAATTTTGAAAAGGATGATAGTGATTTTCCTTGATATTATGTAACAACGTTTATGATGAAATAAAAATAAAACTTTATTTATGAACTGTCTGATCATATTTACATAAAATCCCTGTTACATTCATACATGGTACTTTTTGAGGAACTTGCCATTGATAGGCATCATTGCAACTCGACTGTCTAGCTCTGTGAGTTGATAGGCTCCATTTGAGAATACTTTGCTCACGATATATGGACCTTCCCACTTCGCGTCGAATTTGCCTTTGCTTGAATGAGTCATAGTCATAGGACGTTTGACTGATAGAACAAGGTCTCCTTTCTGAAAGGCTCTGACTTTAACTTTACGGTTGAAAGTCTTCGAGATGCGGGCTTGATATAACTCAATATGCTGTTGAGCCATTAATCGCTTCTCGTCAAGTGCCTCCAATTCTTGAAGTCTAAGTAGATCATTGTTCTCGGTAGTGAGCTCGTTGGCGATGGCAATCCTCAAAGACGGAATTTGAAGTTCCAGGGGTAGAACTGCTTCACAGCCGTACACCAAAGAGAAGGGTGTACAGCCTGTAGGATTGCGGACCGTAGTACGGTAAGCCCAAAGACATTCTCCAAGCTTTTCACTCCAGTTCCGTTTGTTAGTAGATACAAACTTCTTGAGGAGCTTGATAATGGTTTTATTGAAGGCTTCAGCCAAGCCATTAGCAGCAGGATTGTAAGCTGTCGAAGCGATATTGTCAATCCAGTGATCATCACAGAACCTTGTGAACTTCTGACTGATGAACTGTGGTCCGTTGTCATGGATGATTCGTCGAGGTACACCAAATCTATAGATGACATGGTGTTTGACGAAGTTGATAATGCTGCTGGTCTTGACTTCAGCCAATGGTATAGCTTCGGCCCATTTGGAGAAGTAGTCGGTTATTGCTAGTATGAACCGATGTCCTCTAGAAGAAGGAGGATTGATGGGACCTATAATGTCCATGTCCCAAGCTTCGAAAGGCCAGGAAGCAACAGTCGAATACAGAAATTCTGATGGTTGATGGATGAAATCTGTGTGGATTTGACAAACTCGACATTTTCTTACATATTCGATGGCATCTGATACCATAGAAGGCCAGTAGTAACCCATGCGTCGGATACGATCCTGTAGTTTAGGACCGGGTTGATGTGCTCCGCAGACACCATCGTGAGCTTCACGTAATACTTGCTTTGCTTCATCACCAGCAAGAAGCGCAAGAGTAGGCCGTCATAAGTTCGCCGGTAGAGAGTTTTGGTGGTTTGATTGTAGTAGAATCGTAGAGACCGCCGACGAATACTCGTAGCCTCCTTGGGATCTTCAGGGAGTATGTCATGGACCACGAAGTCGATGAAAGGAGTTCTCCAATCTTCACTGATAACATTGACTTCAGTAAGATTACTGAACTCAATATTATGATTGTTTTCGACGCAGAACAATTCCCGATTAGAGATAATCACCACTTGCTGTCTTTTGATAGGGATGGCTAAGACAGCTGTAAGATTGGCCAAAGCATCTGCCTCAGTATTACAAGCTCGTCGTACATATTCAATGAAGAAGGCTTTGAATGATGTAGCCATACTGATTGCTGCTTCATGGTAAGACACCAGATCTTGATGGCAAACTTCATAAGTCCCTCTAACCTGGTTAACAACCAGCTTGGAGTCGCCATAGACTTCGAGATATTCGACATCTAGTTGTTTAGCTAGTTGAAGGCCAATAAGTAGAGCATTGTATTCTGCCACGTTGTTAGAGCAAGGTTCATTTAGGGAATAAGCTCTTTAAATAGTTGACCCGTCTGGAGAAACAAGGACCACTCCAACTCCTGCGACAATGGCACCATTGGGTCCAATCCTGGATGCACCATCAAAGAATAGACGCCAAGTAGGAAATTCTTCGGAGATCATATTTGCTTCTAATGTCTCATCTGGAATTTCATCATAGAGTTTGGATGTTTCTGGAACAGGATGAGCTGCTAGAAAATCCGCCAACGCTTGACCTTTAACAGATTTTTGAGGTACATATACCATATCATATTGAGCTAGCAGAATGGCCCATGTAGCCAGCCGAGAATTGAGCGTGCTGGGCTTCTTCATGAGTACCCGAAGAGGATTAACTCGGGATATGACATGAATAGTTTGACCAATGATGTAATGCCGAGTCTTTTGAACAGCGAATATGAGAGCTAGGCATTCTTTTTCGACCGTACTATAACGGTGTTCAGCACCAATCATAGTAGGCTAAGATAATAGATGGCCTGTTCATGACCTTCTTTGTACTTTTGGGCAAGTAAAGCACCCAATGAATGATCCATAGCACGGACATACATTAAAAATGGTATACCAGAGATCGGTGGCACCAAGACTGGTGGGTTCATGAGATATCGCTTTATATCTTCGAATGCTCTTTGACACTCTTCAGTCCAAAAGAAAGAGATACCTTTTTTCATCAGCTGAGTAAATGGTCTGCAGCGTCCAGACAGATTTGAAATAAACCTTCTGATGTACGCAAGTCGACCTTGGAATCCTCGTAGCTCTTTTAGGTTACGTGGAGGACGCATCTCTTGAATGGCTTTGATCTTTTCGGGATCCACGTGTATACCCTTAGAGGTAATGACGAAGCCGAGAAATTTACCACTAGAGACACCCAAGAATGACTTGGTGGGATTCATTTTGAGTTGATGTTGGCGTATGAGCTTGAAAATAGTTCTCAAGTCTTGGATGTGATCTTCCTTCAGACGACTTTTGACAGCAATATTGTCGACGTAGCATTCGACAGTCTTGCGCAGATGATCTCGAAAGATGGTACTCATAGCTCGTTGGTATGTTGCACCAGCATTTTTGAGACCAAATGGCATTACAGTATAGCAGTAGACTCCGCAAGGAGTGCGAAAAGAAGTATGTTTTTCGTCTTCAGGATTCATCCGAATCTGATTGTATCCAGAAAATCCATCCATGCAAGATATTCTTTCGAACCCACAGGTGTTGTCGATCATGACGTCCGTGATAGGGAGAGGAAATTCATCTTTTGGACATGCTTCATTAAGATCCCGAAAGTCGATGCAGACTCGAACTTTGCCAGTTTTCTTTAGAACTGGGACGACATTGGCTACCCAATCAGGATAATGTTCTTCTCGAATAAAGCCACAAGTGATGAGCTTCTTGACTTCATCGTCGATTACATCCATCATTTCTGGCTTGAAACGTCGTTGTTGTTGTTTGACCGGTTTTGCATTCGGTAGAATGTTCAATTTGTGAGTAGCAACTTTTAGATCTAGACCTGGCATGTCTTCATAACTCCAGGCAAAGACATCAATGTATTCTTTAATAAGAAGAATTAATTCTTGCTTATCTGTCTCTGGGAGATTCTTGCTGATGAATATTGGACGGGGTGACCCATTTTCTCCTACGTCAATTTGAACCAATTGATCTTCAGTAGGAGGTTCTCGTTGTTCGAATCGGAGTTCCCATTGGATATCCATTCTTTGAGCCCAAGGATCTGTTTCGGAATTTTCTTCAATGTCTTCGTCATATCCTTCCGGAAGTTCGGCAGAGACCATGTTGGAAGATACGATCAGTCGATGAACTTGACCAATGCTGGTATCAGAATCCCATGATCTGGAATCAGAAGAATTAGAGCGCTCTTCGCTATCGGATTCGAAAACTGCTGGGGATAATACCGGAGGTGAAGTATATCCGAGACCTCTTTTGGTCCTGCTATAGTACATCTCTGACTTTCCTTTCGGAACGGTAGTACGGATAGGAGTTCGTCTACCCTTGCCGTAGTTGAGGCCAATCTTGAAATCATAACCCATCTTTTGGATGATGTCTTTTGATTGTTGACTATAATGACGGAGTTGGAGATGCCCCGTATCATTACTCTTGCTATCATCCGTATAGCTGAATTATTGTTCCGGTCCTTTACTAAAAAGTATTGGACTCTCGCCTTTCTTACGAGCGAGAACAATACGATATGAATCCTTTGGGTGTTCAAATGAGACTTCTGTTTGAAGAGACTGTACAACTCCTATTGTAAATGACTGGAAGCTATCTAACATATCCAAATAGCATTTAGCATGATAAATGACATCAGTATACTGGAAAGTAGATGCTTTTTCATTGATTTGTACATCCGTATTTATAACAGGACCCTTAGCCTTAACAGGCTTGGTCAGATTGATTACAAGAGGGGGAGAAGAAGAACGTGGGGGAGGCTTGTTACGACGAAGGTCGATAACAAGCGGCTCAGAGGAGGTGAGCTCCCTTTTATCTTTGTTATGAGTTAAATCAATAACAAGTGGCTCAGAAGAAGTGAGCTGCTTTTTATCCTTGTTACGACATAAGTCAATAACAAGTAGCTCAGAAGAGGTGAGCTCCCTTTGATCTTGACCGCCATCGGTTGGTTACTTCTGAACTGGCAAGTGAATAGCCAGTGGCTTGGAGGACTGAGGACGAAAAACACGCCCTTTGACAGGTATGATGAGGGTGTCATTAGGCACTGCTTCTTGTTTTTCTTCAGTGTCTAGAGCTAGTACAACCTTCATAAATTCATCCTTGTACATACGAGCATCGTTGCAGTATGCCTCAACATCCTTGAAAGGATAGAGATCCGCAACCTCCTTTTGGACTTCCCCATTATCATCAACAAATTTGAAACATTGACAGAGAGTAGACGGAACAATGTTGTGCTCATGCAAGAATGGTCTTCCCAACAAAGCATTGTAAGAACAACCATGATTGTCAATGATGTAGAAGGTCACCTTTGTGCGAAGATTGTCTATTTGGAGTTTTAGGCGAATCTTGCCCAGAGGCTCACTCCTTCCTTGATTGAACCCCAAGATGGTGGTGATTGTACTGGAAAGACTATGTACGGGGATTTTCAGTGCATCCAGCATTGTCTTTGGCATGATACTGAGGGCAGACCCTGGATCTATCAGAATGCGATCGACTTTCATCGAGTCGACATATCCTGTATAGTATAGAGGACGGTCATGCCTATTGTCTTCCATCAGCATGTCATCCTGTGTGAAAGTTATATTTGGAATTAACTCCAACACACTATGACAATGGAGGCAAGAGACTGGCTCTGCTTTTGGCTTCTTCAGAAGGGCTAGACAAGTTTCAGCTTGCATGAGAGCCTCACTCAGAGTTTTCCGAGTCTCTTTGGAGAGGCGCAAGAGCTCGAAGATTGACAGTCGGACCGGTGTATTGGCTAACTGAGCCAAGATATCAAAGTTGTAAGGCTTTTCAAGTCCGGAAGGAGATGACTTCTTCAAAGGTTTGTCGAAGCGGACTTGTTGTTTGCCTTTGTCAGCTGTCGTCGGTTTGGGGGGAATGGGTATTACAACTGGTGAGGATGCAGTTGGGATGTCTTCGTTGGACACAGGTTGTACTGGAGTAGACTCAGAAGAGGAAGCAGGAGGATTCTCCTGAGTTTCGGGATACTTCCGTAGATAGGCTTTCCCTGATCTGGTGCCCAGCAGGATTTCTTCGTCAACTATGGGGTCAAAAGACACCATATTGCAAGTTTTTGCCCTGCCCTTGGAGCGATCTTTCTTCTTAGATGAAGAGGAAACTTCAAACTCTGAAGCAAGATCAGGGTGGATCCACATAATCTCGCCATTGTCAAGAGATAAGGGGACGAGACCATCACTTCGTGGAGGAGGAAGATTCTCGATCTCTAGAGTAGCTTTGGGGATAGGAATGACGCCATGCTGTACCATTTGCGGGAGGAAGTCACCAAACTGAACTGAGACCATGTTTGCGGTAACAGTCTTCTCGTCTTGCTGCAGAGTGACAACACCAGCGTTGACCAGCTCCTGAATTTTGCCTTTGAGCTCATAGCATGCTCGAGTAGGATGCCCAATGAACCTGTGATAGACACAATACTTGGGATGATCAGTCTTACCGACTTTATCAGGCTTCTTTGGGTCTGGGAGTTGGAGTTTATTGCTTTTGATCAAGCAATCAAAGATGCTTGTGGTGTCGTTCTCGTCAAAGGAGTACTCTACTTTCGGACGAGGTTCCCTTGGTGAAAGTGCAGAAGGAGTAGAAGTAGATGTAGGTAGAGACACGTTGACCGCCAGAGATTCCTTGCTCTTTAAGTTGATGTTCAGAGTCTCTTTATTCTTGCGGTTGTTCTGGCGATTTCTACCACCCGATGTCTGGTGTTCATCCCGGTCGGGGTTAGACATTTGTACCCCTAGTTGTTTGAATTTGTCGGCGCTAACTTCAGCTGCTTTAGCATTGACAATGAAGGATGGTCAGTCTTGAAACTGAGTTGATCCCGTCCACATGCTGATGATAGGCAAAAGATTTGCCTTACAGGTATCTATGGTGACAGCGGCCGGAGTCCCGGGAGGCATCTTTAAAGCTTCTCGGCAGAATCTTTCAATGAAACTCTCAGCAGTTTTATTATGTCTTTGTTTGATTTTGTTGAGGGCTGACATAGTCATGTCGTTGATTCCCTCATAAAATTATTCCAAGAAGATCTGTTTAAGACCCGAGAAGGAAGTGATACAGACATCAGGCAGGCTTCTATACCAATCGTATGCTACACCGGCTAAACAACTGACGAATATCCTGGTAAGAAGAGCGTCATTTGGCTGGAGTTGAACAGTCATTACATCAAAGTGGTTAATAAACTGAGTAGGAGAAGTGCTGCCATCAAATAGAGAGATTGTTGGAATCTTGTATTTAGGAGGAAATAGGACTTTCTTCCATTCAACTGGATAGGGTTGCTTGATACCCAATCTCTGTAAATTGTATTTCTCTTTAAAGGCCTCGAACTGAGTATACAGGAGTTTGACAGCTTCATTAGCATCTTCCGATGATAAAGAAGGAGCAGGCGGAGTCAGAGTGTTAGGAGGAGGAACAGTATGGTAAGCACTACCCCCAGCACCTGATTGACTGGGTGTAGGTTGAACTTGTGCAGGAGGTACTTGAGGAGATACTATACCCAGCCCTGCATTGACAGGTACCGACGATGCTATGATCTCAGGACTTGCCACAGGTACGGTCGGTGGTACTATATGTTGGGCCATAATGATTGAATGCATATTGGCGACCATTTCAGCCATGGTCTTTAGCTTGTCTTCTAGTACAGCAATTTGCTGTTCTTGATTTGTCGAAGTTGAAGCATCCGGATCTTCATTGACAACATAAGCTATCACTTCTCTAGGTACAGTAGAAGATACTGTTTGTTCAGAGCTTTCGCTGTATGCGCCATAGTCAGAGAAAGAATCATCTCCTGAGTGAGAAAGAGGGAGATGACCGGAAGGGTTTTGGAGAAGATTCCTTGGACCGATTGTATCTCGACTTGGGGATCGGGTATATCGAAATACTCCATCAGAAGATTCTTGGAGTAAATCTAAATACCGCTGACTTGGCTTGCGAGGTTTGCCAGGCTTAGAGCACTTCCTACCCCCAGTGTCTCTGGAAGTCATGTTGACAGAAGCGTACAAAACTTCATCTTCATCTTCTGACATAGGTTCAGAGTTTGTAAAGTTCAAACGATCGAAGACAGATCGTTTTGTTGTCTGGCAACAACACTGGATGATAACCTTGTGGTTACAATGATGATCAGATGGTTGGACTGGAGGTGTCGATATATTGTCCCACTTTTGCCTGAGATGCTTTCGGAGGTCAAGAACAACGACAGGACGAGAAGAAGTTTGAGTGATGTATTCTTTAACAATATTCGGAACATGGTTCCGGTTCTTCAAATATTTTGTCCCTTGAGTGTACAGTGAAGTGCTCACTTCATTAGCGTAGGTGTCAGGATTTTTGATCTTGGAAGCTTGCCTTTGATGTAGGTTCATCTTCGGCATTGACTGTTTGTATTTTGCCGAAGTTGATCGATTGAGATAAGTTCTTAGATCAGCAAACTCACCCCCAGGGGTTTCTGTATGAGATACTAGCAATTTTCCCTGTTTTGAACGGGATATCTTGAGAGTTGGGAGATCTTGGAACTCTGCTACCGGGGTAGGCAGAATACCTCTTTGATCAGTATATTTCTCTTTTGCATGAAGGGAAGAAGAAGAACCTTTGTTTGTAAGAGTTCTTGTACTGACCGGTGCCGAGGCACGTTCAGATTGATCTTCTACGGTAAAAACCGAGGAAGACTGAGAAAAGACCAAAGGGCCTTTTCCTTTGTTTTGTGAAGAAGGGTTAGCTAAAGAGCATTTCCCTCTGTTGTCTTCCAAGTCGTGGGATGAGGAAGTTTGAGAAAAGACCAACGGGCCTTTTCCTTTGTTCTGGAGAGGAGGAGGAATAGCCAAAAGACTACCCCCAGTGGATTACGCAGGAGCAACAGGGTGCTTGAGAGGAGGAGCAGAGCTTTTCCCCTTGCTGTGAGAAGGAGGAAGATTAGCCAAAGGGCTGTCTCTCTTGGATTGCGCAGGCATAGCTTGTGCATGGAAAGCTTTGACAGTAAAAGTACTGGCTGATTGCGCAGGCGAATCTTTGACAAATGACCTTCTGGCCACAAACCCTGTGGTTTGTGCAGCAGGAGTTCTGGCCACAGAATGTTTGGGTTGCACTCTGGTTGCTGGAGTGGTGGACTGCGCAGGAAGAGTTGCTGCTAACTGCGCCAGGGGCAGAGGAGTTTTGCACTTTGACAAGGCAGCATAGGAAGTAGTTTGTGCACTGGCAACAGCAGACTGCGCATGAGTAGTAGAGACAGATCGTACAACAGCAGAGACAACAGACTGTGCAACAGTCTTAGCATCAGAGACTTTAGAATGCACAACAGTCTTGGTGGCAGAATCAACAGACTGTGCAGCAGTCTTGGGGACCCACACTGGGCGTACTTTGTTCGTGGCAGAAGTTGTTGCAGTACGAGGGGTGGTCCTGGAGTTGATCATGGCTTCGTAGGCTGTCTGGTTGACCTTCACAACCAGCGTCTTCTGCGTCTTTCCGATAGACGCAACGTCACATTGAGTTGTCACTTCCTCGTCAGAGGAGAAAGTCGTCCCCATCAGAGTCGCCATTTTGTTTGCAAAAACAAAAGTTTATTCTTTATTTCACAAACTTTGTAAGAAGATTACAAAAATTCTGAGAAAGTACAACTGTAGGAATCCGATCTGAAGACGATCGCTTTATCCCTTGGACGATGTGAACTTTGAAGACGATAGCCTCTGAAGTTGAAGGCGATAGCCTCTGAAGAATGCAGCAGCACTTGGGCAAGAACTCCTGAACTCTCTGATTTTTCTGATCTTTTTTTTTGTCTGATCCCCAGTAATGAAGACTTGAAACTCTATTTATAGAGTTCTGGAAATAACTAACTTTTAGTTATTCTGAATTGCGCAGGATGGATTGCGCATGCACTGGATTGCGCAGCATCAGACTATGCTGGCAGTTATTTGATCGTGGGCCAACTGTGTTGGACACGTGGCATTATTTGATTGAAATGCGCATGATCGTGTACAGACGGTTGCCACGTAGTGAGCAATTGATGGTATGAAGGCCACGTGTACATTTGCCAGTTGTCTTGATGAAGTGCACCACATGAATTGCGCTGACTTCAGATTGCGCTAGGATAGACCGCACAGCAGAAAGTCTGGCCGATTGTGCTTCATGTACAGCTGTCCTCGAGCGCTGTGCTGCACGATAAACGAACAGTTTTCTCGTTCTCCGTGTTGTCAGTTGTCAGAAGATCTGATTCTCTGTCAGGTAATAATGACAAGGCCATGTCAGCTTGCGCACTTGGATGAGTGCGCAGTTCAGCCTGCGCAATCTGTCTTCTGCGCAGTTCACTTGAAGGATGCATAATTTGATTTTCATGACTTCTTTGATGGGTGCAACTTGATTTTTTAGGACCTACACTACCCTGACTTGATAAGTAACAATTTTTTTGACACCGTGGTTGATTTTCCTGATTGTGATTGTACAAGCTACCTGTCTTGCCTTACATCATGTCTAGGACATGGATTTCTGGTTATCACAGTCAGGGATTCATAATGAATCTGACTAGTTTAATGACTAGATTGATCAAGTAGTTCATATAGAGAGATTTTCCCAGTTATAGGCGATCCCATTATCCCGGCCACACCTGAGTGGACTTGTAGCCTGCCGACGAGTAGGGTACATTTCCAGTTCACTGTCACGTGGGGTACTTTTTGAAATCAAAAGTACTATAGCATACTGCCATGTGTTGCACTTCAAGTCACCTAATGATTCTCTAACTCTTGGTAACTCTAAGCAACCTCGGCTGGATAACCTGGATAGCTGCAGGGCTTGTGACTGCCGAAACATCCTATTGCATCTTGTAGTAACTAGGCTTGTGATAACTCTAGTTAGTTAAAGTATCAAGCCGTACACATTGCTTGGCCGTGATTAATTGATGGAGTCAAGTCTAGTCTTGTCTAGACAGTGCCAATCTATGATTACTTCAGTACATTACTGTTATGCTTTACTCTTGTCGATAAATGATTGGAGACTAAGTTCTGTTCAGGTGAAGGGTTACAATCCCAGTCCTTGTTTGGTTTACGGGTTGTAACTTGGTTACCGGAATATTCCTTTAGTTATCTTATCGTTTATCACCCTATTTTCTCTAACTCATGTCTTTCGTTATCATTTATCTTTATGTGCTAATATGCTGGTTTTAGTTCTTAAGTGAAACCTCCCTTGTGGTACTTGCTCTTTCTGGGGTCTGACCTAGCTAGTTTTGTATGGACAGATTTCGGAGTAGCTCCTGAGGATCTACATGTCTTCCAGCCAGATGGTGAACACCAGGCGTAACTCTGGCAACGAGTAGATTTTCTTCTTTTGTTCCCCGCTTTATTGTAAATTATTCTTTTGAGGCATTTAGCCGCCGAACAAATGTTAGCTCGTGTTGAAACTTACTTTGTCTGCCTAAGGGCTATAACATGGTTGACAAATCCTAGGGTTGATCATGTATGACTTAAACTCTTGCTAGTCTTCGTATTTTGTATGACTAGCTTCATGATCATCTGAATATGTAATGTTTGGCACGTCTTATCTTGTATGTCTGATGATCTAATATCTTGTAACATTTACTTGCTTGCTTGAGATTGAGACACTAGACTTGTTCTTGACCATAAGAGACTGATGGCTTCTAGATAAACCCTCATACATATAGACAGTCGTGACTGTATTACGAGGTGGGTTGCACTTCAATATACGTAGCTGGCTGTGTCTGTCCCCTGCTCTCCATTATTCTGGTTATGGGGCGTAACACGGTTTAAGTGGTGGCCCATGCAAATCAAGTTGTGTGAGGATTTTACCGAATAGTTGTCTCAATCAGCACTCGTCCTTGATCTCTACTCGTGCCTTCTAATCTTCCTGAATCTTGACCTGATCACATGTTTATATCCCCGATCTATCTTGGTCCTTCTTTATTGTTTCTCATGTCATTTCTCTAGTGGCATTGTTCATGGTCCTGTCGATCAGCAAGGTGGAGCACCTCCAGTGAACCCGCAATAACCTGGGGACCAAGCCCAGCACTCTGGAGCAGCTTTCCGAGTCATGTATTCTGGGAATCCAGAGCCCCTAGTTCAGCCAGTCCAACCTGCGGAGCCTGACAATGGGACCCTGGTGGGACTCATTAGGGAATTGCTTGCATCACAAGAACGTAGGGACGATGCCCTGCACCAGACAGTACAAGATGCTATGGGTAGAGTTGATTATCAAGGGAACAATGCGGCTAACAGTTTCAAGTGCCTGAACCCTCATTTCTTTGACGGCAGTTAAGATGCGATTGCTGCTAATGCTTGGCTTCAAGATATAGAGGTTATCATAGAGGCCACTAGAATTCTAGAGGATGAGAAGGTGGCCGTAGTGTGCCTGTAGTTATTGGACTTAGCCTGCAGCTAGTGGGCGATGCAAGCAGTTGGTTTGGTGATGCCTGTCATATGGGCTGTATTCAGCGACAAGTTCCAGACGAAGTATTTGATGCAGTAGCTCGGTATGATTTGCAGACCAGATTCAGCAATCTCAAGCAAATGAGAAGGACGGTCGATGGATATGCAGCCGAGTTTTCAATGCTTAGTCGTTTTGCTCCCACCTTGGTAGCGACCAAATTGGATCGAGCCCAGCGGTTCCAGCAGGGGCTCCACCTAGAGATCATTCTAGCAGTGAAGCAGTTTGAGCATCAGACCTTTGATGCTATTTTACGAGCAGCTAGGAGGCATGAGTACACTTCCCAGAGGATAGTAGACCGAGTAGGGGGCCGAAAGAGGTCTCATAGTCAATTGTCCCAGTCATCAACACCAGCCCCGACAGCTAGGGCTTTGACTATTGGAGTACCTAGGAGGGCGACCCCAGTTTCGTCGGTTCAGCACTCGACACCGACGTACCCTTGGCAATAGAAGCAGAAGCTTTCTTCCGCAATGGGCTGCTCTCATTATGGGAAGCCTGGACACGTGGTTTCAGAGTGTCGCAGGGCCCAGGGATTGTGTTTGGCTTGTGGGGCACCGGACCATATGATTGGGTCATGTCCTCATAGAGCTAGTTCATCTTCATCAACCCTAACCAATCCATCGGTTAGGGGACCAGCACCAGTGCAGCAGCAGTACCAGCCTCCGAGGCTATTGCCGCCTCAGGCTCAAGCATTCCAGCAGCAGAGGACTCAACAGTATGCTCAGGCCCAGATCCAGGTTCAGAACAGGCAGAGAGGTTACCAGCAGAGGAGACCAGCACCAAGAGGACAAGGTTAGGCTATGGCTCTGACCGTGGCAGAAGAATTGACATCAGGTGAGGTGGTGACAGGTACCATTCTCGTCAACTCTTTTCCAACATCGGTATTATTTGATTCGGGTGCATCGCATTCGTTTATGTCTGCACGATTTGCTACACGGATAGGACTGGAGCCTAAGTCATTATCAGTAAGGCTCAATATACTTACTGGTAACGGTTTATGGGGGTAGATAGAGTCTATTCCTTGTGTCGAATCATAGTTAGCGGTAGAGAGTTTCCTGCTAGATTGATAGAATTTCTGATGGCCGTCTATGATGTGGTCCTAGGAATGGATTGGTTGAAGGATCAATACGCAAGAATAGACTACAATATTGGCAGGATTATTTTTGATATTTTAGGCGAATCAGAGTTTTTATTTTCCAGAGGAGAAGTAGAACCATCTCCACCAGTTTTACGGATGGCAGTAGCAGTAGCAGTTCAGTTTTCCAGAGTAGTAGAAGAGTTTCCTGATGTATTTCCCGAAGAGCTTCTAGGCATGCCCCCAGAGAGAGAGATAGAGTTCACCATTGATTTGATTCCAGGGACGGCACCAGTATCAGAGAGAGTCTACCGAATTGTACCATCAGAATTGGAGATCATGTACAGGATGATTGAAGAACTCAGAACCAAGGGATTCATTCGTGCTAGTGGATCACCTTAGGGAGCCCCAATGCTTCTTATGAAAAAGAAAGATGGTATGTCAAGATTATGTGTTGATTATCGTACCTTAAATTCCACAATCAAGAACAGATATCCCTTGCCTAGGATAGATGATTTATTCGATCAACTTAAGGAGTGGCAGTATTCTCGAAGATTGACTTGCGCTCAGAATACCATCAGATCAGAGTAAGAGAGAAAGACATCCCGATTCATAGACCTCATGAATCGTATCTTTATGCCCTATTTGGATCAGTTTGTGATAGTGTTTATAGACGATATCTTAGTCTATAGCAAGAGCGAAGTAGAGCATGAGCAGTATCTCCGAATAGTCCTTCAGATTCTCAAAGAGCACCAGTTGTACGCAAAGTTCAGTAAGTACGAATTTTGGCTTGATCGTATTTCGTACTTAGGTCACATCATCACCAGGGGTGGAGCGGAAGTGGACCCCCAGAAGATAGTGGCTATAGAGACATGGCCAGTACCCAGAACCGTTGCAGAAGTTTGGAGTTTCCTAGGATTGGCCGACTATTATCGACGATTTGTGTCAGATTTTGCTCGAATTTCAGCACCATTGACGCAATTAACCCGCATGGATGTGCAGTTTGCTTGGACATCAGAGTGTCAGAGTTTATTTGAGAAGTTGAAGCGAGGATTGATGACGGCCCCCATTCTCACGCTTCCGGATGGGATTGAAGGATTTTCGGTTTATTATGATGCTTCCGACAAAGGATTGGGATGCGTCTTGATGCAGCATGGTAAGGTAGTAGCTTATATGTCACGTCAGCTTCGTGATCATGAGGGAAATTATCCAACTCATGACTTGGAATTAGCAGCGATAGTTTTTGCACTTAAGTTGTGGAGGCATTATTTGCATGGAGATCGGGTGGAGATTTTTACCGACCACAAGAGTCTTAAGTATATATTTATCCAGAAGGATCTTAACATGCGTCAGAGGAGATTGCTAGAGCTACTTGTGGATTATGACATCAACCTGCAGTATCATCCTGGAAA
Organism: Iris pallida; assembly: GCA_029216955.1. Lineage (NCBI taxonomy): Eukaryota > Viridiplantae > Streptophyta > Magnoliopsida > Asparagales > Iridaceae > Iris > Iris pallida. Next base: position 11,649,691 of record JANAVB010028820.1, read on the forward strand.
GTCCAACATAGTTGCAGATGCATTGAGCAGAAGAGCAGGAGCTTATTTTCTAATAGCACAGCCAGAGTTGTTAGCAGATCTTCAGAAGATGGGTATAGAAGTTGTTCTTCCTTCCGATGTGGCATTGATGGTCAATATCAAAATTCAGTCCAGTATAGTTGAGAGGATTAAGGCAACCCAGTCAACGGATTCTAAGCTTCAACGGCTTAGGGCAGAATGTGAAGCAGAAAGGAGAGCAGAGTTATGTATTCACGAAGACGGTACTCTCCGGCATGGATGGCGTCTTTGTGTGCCCAGCGGTGATATTAGACAGAAGATTATGGCAGAGGCTCACAGTTCGTAGTATTTAATTTATTCCGGTGGTACAAAGATGTATCGTGATATTCGTCAACATTTTTGATGGAATGGCATGAAGAGGGAGATATCTCGGTTTGTCTCTCGTTGTTTAGTTTGCCAACAAGTTAAAGTTGAACATCAGAGACCAGCTGAACTTCTTCAACCTTTATCGATCCCGGAATTGAAGTTAGAGCATATTACCATAGATTTTGTAACTGGATTACCTAAATCTCCAACTGGGAGAGATGTTATCTAGGTTATAGTTGACCGACTCACAAAGGTAGCTCATTTTCTCCCTTTCAGAATTGGCCAGTCAACGGATCAGCTTGCAGAGATGTATCTCAGACAAATAGTCAGATTGCATGGAGTGCCAGTCAATATCGTGTCCGATAAATATTCAAGGTTTACATTACACTTTTGGCAGAGTCTTCAGGAGAGTTTGGGAACTCGTCTCAAGTTTAGTTCAGCTTATCATCCGCAGACAGATGGCCAGTCAGAGCGCACGATTCAAACTCTTGAGGATATGTTACGATCCTGTACGCTTGACTTCGGTGGTTCATGGGAAGATCACCTGCACCTAGTGGAGTTCTCTTACAATAACAGTTTTCAGGCTAATATTCAGATGGCACCATTTTAGGCACTGTATGGCAGGAAGTGCAGATCACCTTTAGCTTGGGACGATATAGGCGAGAGGCAGATGCTTTGTCCAGAAATGGTTACTCGGGCTATCGAGGTGGTCAGACAAGTTAGAGATCATCTACGAGTTGCACAAGATCGCCAGTGTTATTGGGCCGATTCTCATCGACGTCCACTTGAGTTTTCTATCGGCGACCACGTATTCCTTAGGATCTCGCCTACCCATGGCGTCATTCGATTCGGCGTACGGGAAAAGTTTAGTCCTAGGTATATATGGCCGTTTGATATTCTCGAGCGAGTAGGTGATGTGTCCTATCGTCTCGCTCTTTCACCGTCGTTACGTGAGGTACATAACGTATTTCATGTATCCCAATTACGACGGTACATCCTGGATCCGAGCCATATCCTTGATCATTCAGAATTGGTTGTTGGTACCAACCTTTCATATAAGGAAATGCCCGTATCCATATTGGACCGAAGAGAGAAGATACTCAAGAACAAGACTATTAGTTTAGTCCGTGTAGCTTGGGGTCATCACTCTTTGCGTGAGTCAACGTCGGAACGCGAGGATGATATCCGATTGCGATACCCCCATCCGTTTGACTCATAAGCTATAATGTCTTCCTTATGCCATATGCTTTTACTTCCTTGCTTGCATGAATTGTAACGCCCCAGTCCCAAAATATAAGGACTAGGTACGTATCCATGCCAGCTGCATACATACGAAGTCTACTCCAATATATGGAAACTCGTATGTATACATAAGCTGTAAAATGCAGTAATCCATGATACTAATCTCATCCACAATAAAAGTATCAATATAAAATAGGAATCAACATTGAATTATAATTTGTACAAAAGGTGGGCGGAGACAAAGTCCACTACCAACTATCTCAAATAAAATGTACAAGAAGGAATAGATGAAATAACAAGACGAGCCAAGTGCAATCCTCTTCGAAAGGATGGAGAAGATCACGGCCTCGACGGAAACACCTGTAAATGTCACAGAAGCACACACCTGGAGAGATGACCAGGTCCTCAGAGGGATGTAATAAGATACAGGACGAACATGCATGTATAACTGCATAAATAAATACTATAAACTATAACACAACAGGGTTCCTAACCATCTATGTGATATACAAATTGAGGACAACGTTCTACGCAGGGGCTGTACGGATTCACGCAAGCAAGTAATAAAGAGTGGCCAACAAGTAGCGCTCATCCGAGACACTATCGGCCGGGTAACACGTAGCGCTCATCCGAGACACTATCTTCCAAATGTGTGTAAAAGTAAATATAGCCCCTACGCTAGTAGCTGTGCACTCCCCCCCAATGATACTATACATGTGTCGTAATCACGACACACAAACACGTGTCATTTCTACCACACTGTTTTATAATAGATAACTGTCAAGTCTTCTAACATACATCAATTGACAGTTATTCCTACGCATGCGTACGGGTGATCAGCCAACACGCAAGTGACCACTACATGATACTCACAACTCACACACAACTCATGATACAATCGTATCAAAGTTAATGACATGCACTCTATTGGCGGTAGTCACTTAACTTTAGGTCCACAAGCAAGGAGAAAATTAAATTACTAAAAATAAAAGTGCAGAAAATAATAACAGAATAATAAGATCCAACTAAATCAAAGCAGTAAATATGGCAAGGTATCTTGCCTGGTGTGTCTTCTGGTGTGGTGCAATGATCCAACAAGTCCTATTATGTCCAATGGTCGGGGTTGATATGTGAGGGTCCGGTATTTCATGAGAAAAAGAAATGCGTGATCAGTCGTGATCAATGGTGAGAATCGAGAAGAATTGTGAAGAACATACTCATACTATTTTTAGAAAAGTATTTCTAATATTTGAGACTAGATTTTTGTTAGTAAAAATAATTTTGGTAAATACTTGAAATCTAAAAACCGTTTTAGGCAAAATTCTCTGTTTGTAAAAATAGAATAATCATATCTTTATTTATTTGATAGCTTAAAAAATACTGGAATACATTTTATAATTTGAAAGCTACATTTCTGGAATATTTTACTATATATTTTTAGTTAACAAAATTTGTATAAGAAATTAAATACTAAAAAAAATGATAACCCATATTTATACATATTTATACATATTTATTTCTAAACCTTATTAATAAAGAAAATGATATCCTTAATAATAATAATAACAATAATAATAATAATAATAATGATAATAACAGTAATAATAATAATAATAATAATACTAATACTAATAATGATAACAATATTAATAATGATACAAACCAAATATATATACTGCTTCATCCCCCCCCCCCAAATTCTATACAGTAAGAGAGTGAGAGAAAGGTGGGAAGAGTGGAGGAATGAGGGGATTCTCACCGAGGTCGGCGGTCGAGCGGCATGGGGGATGGCTCGGATGGGGGCCTCTACTCAGGCGTGAGGTGCTGGCGTCGGCGTGAGTGCGGCGTTCGTCGGCTGGGCGCCGACGTTGAAGGCACAGCCGAAAAAAGGCCCAGATCTGTTCGGCGAAGGCGAACGTCGGTGGTCGGGCTCGACTAGAAGTGGGGCACTGGCAGAGGGGAAGCGGCCTACCAGAGTGGGGCGGTGCCCGGTCGCAGAGGCCGGCAGAGTTCTGTGGCGAGCAGAGGCGGATGGGCGTGGTCTGTGCGGGAGTTGATGGAGACGGGGTCACCCGCACGGCCGGCGGAGGAGATTGGCTCGCGCGGTGGCTAGGGTGGGGGATCTGGTCGCCGGTGGAGGCATCGGGGGTGCGCAACAGCGCGGAGTCGACCACGGCAAGGTAAGAGTCTCCCTCCTCCTTCTACTTTACATCTGGTGGTGGTGGCGATGAGACTTTTGGGGGTTTTAGGCTCCGTTGAGGGTGATGATGACGACGAAGATGGTGGTCGCTGGGAGCGAATGGGGTGCTGGTGCTGGCGGTCTCGAAATTGGGGTTTTCTGGTGTTGGCGATGATGTTGGTTTTTGGGCGGTCGCGGCCGGTGGTTGTGCGGCTGCGGGGCAGTGTCGGGGAGGAACAGGCAGTGGACAGGGCCGACTTTGGGAATCTAGTGGTGGCCAGGGGATCGGGTGGAGAGGTTTCCATGGTTGGCGGGGGAGTGTTGATGTCGGTGGCTGGCTTAGACAAGGGAAATCGATGGCTCGGGTTCATGGTCGGACGTGGTTGTCGAGGTGTGGATTGGTGGTGATGCTCGGGTGACGGGGAGTCGAAGAACGGTAGCGGGCGTAGGGTTAGATTTTATGTCGTCGTGTCGGGGCTGTCCGACAAGACGCGGATAAATGTACTACTGGAATAAGATTTATGTGGGCACGGACACGATACACGAGGCTTGGCTTGGCACGGACACGATGCACGGTACCGTTGTGGATGGTGGAGGAATTTGTTGTGTGGAAAAATATGAAAAAAGGGAGCAATGGGGGTTCTCCTTATATAGGAGGTGGAAACCATATTTGGATAAGGATTTGGGATGTTTTAAATCCCTATGGATAAATCCATTTCTAATTTTAAATCTCTTTAAATTACATTCAATAATATCTCTCAAAATATAAAACTAAGTAATCTTATTTGTAATTCAAAAACTATTTCAAATATATCAACACAATCAAATTTTAAATTTAAATTATCTTAATTAATTAAACATTTAAAATATCCTTTTCAAATAATAATATTAATTAATTTTGAAAATCAATATAATTACTTAAATATTAAATCATAAAATAGTTTTTTATAAATAACAAAATATATTAATAAACTAATTCCAAATTTTGCAAAATATTTGGAATACATTTCATATAACCACAATTTTCAAATTACTACTTATTTTTAAATGACGATTAAAATAACTCTTTTATAAAAATATTTATCACATTTGTTTGAACATGTACTTTCCTATATAAAATAAAATTTATAATAAAAATATTTTTTATAAAATATGTACCTCGACACATATTCGCACTCGTCGAGCAAATACGAAACACAAATCTCGCACGCTACGCAAATACCACAATGCGAACTCGTATGCGACGTGCAGATACGAAGTACAAAAAAATACAAAATTATTTTAAAAAAATTGTGGTAGGAATTTAGGGAGTTTACATCCTACCCAACTTAAAAGAATTTCGTCCTCGAAATTTAGGAGTAATTAGGGTAGGTAGGGCGAAGGGGATGGAAAAGAGTTTATTCGAATAGATGGATGAGATCTCCTTGGGACGAGAATGCAAACAAAATATTCGACGAGGAGGCGAATGACTTTTCAATGGCAATATGTCATTTGTTCGACTAGAACAGAAAAAAAAATTCGATGGTTTCAGTTTAGATTACGATCATGTTCAAGTATATGACAACCAATCAATGACTAGACTCGATCAACCCTAACATTAACCTTAAAAAGGGGTAACCTCATAAGCAGGTAATAAACTCCTTAGTCCTTTGATATTATCAATATTCATGTAATCTCCCTTATCATAATTCATTTTGGAAATTACTTTCGTTCCACGTCCCCTTAAAAACTTAACAAAAACCAATATGATTATAAATGTACTCTAACTTCCTCTATCTCATCATAAAATTTCAAATAGCCTGAATTTTGAATTCCATTATTCTAACTCACTTTTATATATCTTCCCAAGTTATAATTTTCTCTAAAATTAAATTTTCAAAACCTTCAACCAATTTGGTCCAAGTTAAAATCTTCTTACTACAAATTTTGTATTTATTGGTCAATGTACAATGCATCCATAGATACCAAAATAAAAGTCCGTCTTCAATGTTTGATAAATCTCAAAAACTAACAGTATACTTTCATGACTCAATCTTCTATCATCATAATTGAAAATTTCCTAAAATATTTATTAGTCTCTCTCGAAAATTTGAATTCAACAATCTCCTCTTTTTGGATGGTAGAAATGAAACTCATCTTAACTTCATATTCATAATCATCTTAGAACTTAATAAAAAATGTAAAGGTTTCTTTCTTCAACAATTGGTTATCCTTGAAAATTAATATCATCATAACACTATATGTTATCAAAGGCAACGTCAACATTGTCTTATCAAAAAAATTTGCATCCATAAATTTTATATATAAACTTGATTCCTAACCACCAAAGCTTTAGAAATTCCACACTCAATATTTGATTACCTCAATACCCTCTTTGTTAGCTGAGAAGTCTATTTACCCTTGATCATATATCACATTCCTCACTTCATCTATTTGGATTTATCGCACATTTTCACTTATGTCCAATTTATACCTCGTAATCTCGTAATTATCTTAACCAACTATATTATTTATCCATGTTGTGGGTTTCTCTAATCTAACCTCTACTAACCCAAGAATGTCATGATCAAATTTCATTTCGCCTAAGGGAATCATACAAGGAACAGGATTGCATAAACTATGGAGGAATCACAGTGAAATATAATTAAAGTAGCTTAATTGGAATAGAGAAGGGTAAGGGTTGCAATATTGAAGAGCGAAAAGATGTTATGTGTCTAAGTGAATCGAGATAAGGCATGAAAATAAAATGACAAGGGTTAAGTAGTTAAGTTAACACATAAAGTTTGATGCAAAATAAGGAATTAAGTAGGTCACAATCATATATCGGGTCGAAAGACTTGAGTCAAGATTTGATCTCTAATCGAAGTTAGAAAGGACCATAGTATTATGGTGGGATTTATAGCTAACCATTTTGACTTGAAAGTCGCATCATAAAAATAGAGTACAAGGGGGGGTGTTTTAGTGGGACATGATATGTCTACATGAAGGTGAGCTCGCATAGGTCTTACATGTAAAATTTGTTGAAAGAAAAAGTCAGTGTTGTGCTCCATATATCAAAGTCACGATAAATGACTCCAAATAATTTAAAATAGAAAGTGGGAGTTCATAAGATAATGATTAACGCACAAAATAAATGACCAAGTTAACGTATAAAATAAAGATAATTCAGATTCTAGTAGATCAAGGTAAAATAGGTTAGGAATACAGTATTTCTAGAGAGAAGGTAGTCTCATAGATAAGGGTATAGTCAAGGGGATGATTCTAATCATTTGTAAATTTTAGATGGTCACGACAAAAGATCTAGATTTGAGGAAAAGTCGAGTAAGGCAAGATAAGGATATAGTTATACGGTTTGGCCGATGACTAACTATACTTGTGTATATGTAATATTATAATCATAGACGGTATGACAATCTAATGTGGAATACTTCTATCTCACTAAGGTGACCTTACTTGCTTCTTGGTCCTCTACCAATATATGATCTAATCTAAAATTTTAAGTTCCTCGAAAGTTTCTCAATAAAATTTCCAAGATACTCCACCAAAATTTTCAATCATCTTAGGCTGTCAACTTTAATCAAAATTTTAAATCTCTAGTCAATCTCGAAACAACCCTTGTATATCGCAAATCGAATAATTAATTTTTTTTTCTCCATCTTATAGAATCTATTGGTCCTTTCGTGAATACCTCCCGACAATCTCAAATTAACCTTTATCATAACACCAACAAATTATTCCCCAAAGTTTTTAATGTTATCAATCCAAATTTAAACTCAAAATAATATTATCAACCAATCATCAAATATAAATTTGAAATTTGAAATTTCCTTCAATAGATTTCATATCTTCCAAAATATTTTAAACCAAAATTTTACTTTCATCCTTCAAACTCAAAATTAAATAAACTGGTAAATCGTACCACTAAATTTAAAACTCTTAGGCTATTTCTTATATCTATTTCATACTCAATTAAATCGTAACTATTTCACAAAAATTAACATTTTGTTTTCTCAATTCTTTATGGAATCTATCACTCCTCTAGTATTATAAAAATGAGATTTATCTCCATCTCTACTACCCAACTTAGAATTAACTACTCCTCAAAATAAAATGCCTTTATAGCTCAAATATGACTCTAATGCATACTAACTGTCAATATAATCCTTCTAGCCATGTGTTTGACCTATGAGCATATACTAGTGTAGTCATCTTCCTAGTTGTCACAAAGCACGAAACTAAGAATTTACGGTAGGAGTTAAGCAAGATGCAAATCAAGGAGGTCGAACGAGAGTTCAAAATTTGAAGTCAAGAAAGGATGTCAAGCAGGTGGATGAGATTCTAGACTCTAATCCTATATTGCAGGCCCGTTCGTTACAGTCATGTAACCGAAACGGCAAACTTGACCTGCATGGGCCACCACAAAAATATGTAACACTCCAGTCCCAAAATATAAGGACTAGGTACGTATCCATGCCAGCTATATACATACGAAGTCTACTCCAATATATGGAAACTCGTATGTATACATAAGCTGTAAAATACAGTAATCCATGATACTAATCTCATCCACAATAAAAGTATCAATACAAAATAGGAATCAACACTAAATTATAATTTGTACAAAAGTTGGGCGGAGACAAAGTCCACTACCAACTATCTCAAATAAAATGTACAAGAAGGAATATATGGAATAACAAGACGAGCCAAGTGCAATCCTCTTCGAAAGGATGGAGAAGATCACGGCCTCGGCGGGAACACCTGCAAATATCACAGAAGCACACACCTGGAGAGATGACCAGGTCCTCAGAGGGACGTAACAAGATATATGAAGAACATGTTATGTACAATTGCATAAATAAATACTATAAACTATAATTCAACAGGGTTCCTAACCATTTATGTGATATGCAAATTGAGGACAACGTTCTACGCAGGGACTGTACGGATTCACGCAAACGAGTAATAAAGAGTGGTCAATAAGTAGCGCTCATCCGAGACACTATCGGCCGGGTAACACGTAGCGCTCATCCGAGACACTATCTCCCAAATGTGTGTAAAAGTAAATATAGCCCCAACGCTAGTAGCTGTCCCCTCCCCCCAATGATACTATACATGTGTCGTAACCACGACACACAAACACGTGTTATTTCTACCATACTGTTTTATAATAGATAACTGTCAAGTCTTCTAACATGCATCTATTGACAGTTATTCCTACGCATGTGCACGGGTGATTAGCCAACACGCAAGTGACCACTACATGATACTCACAACTCACACACAACTCATGATACAATCGTGTCAAAGTTAATGACATGCACTCTATTGACGGTAGTCACTTAACTCTAGGTCCACAAGCAAGGAGAAAATTAAATAACTAAAAATAAAAGTGCAGAAAATAATAACAGAATAATAAGATCCAACTAAATGTAAGCAGTAAATATGGCAAGATATCTTGCCTGGTGTGTCTCCTGGTGTGGTACAATGATCCAACAAGTCATGTTCTGTCCAATGGTCGGGGTCGATATGTGAGGGTCCGGTATTCCATGAGAAAAACAAACGCGTGATCAGTCGTGATCAATGGTAAGAATCGAGAAGAATTGTGAAGAACATACTCATACTATTTTTAGAAAAGTATTTCTAATACTTGAGACTAGATTTTTGTTAGTAAAAATAATTTTTGTAAATACTTGAAATCTAAAAACCATTTTAGGCAAAATTCTCTATTTGTAAAAATAGAATAATCATATCTTTATTTTTTTGATAACTTAAAAAATACTGGAATACATTTTATAATTTGAAAGGTATATTTCTGGAATATTTTACTATATATTTTTAGTCAACAAAATTTGTATAATAAATTAAATACTAAAAAAATTATAACCCATATTTATACATATTTAAAAATATTTATACATATTTATTTCTAAACCTTATTAATAAAGAAAATAATATCCTTAATAATAATAATAACAATAATAATAATAATAATGATAATAACAGTAATAATAATACTAATAACAATAATACTAATAATGATAATAATATTAATAATGATACAAACCAAAAATATATACTGCTTCCTCCTCCCCCAAATTCTATACAGTAAGAGAGAGAGAGAGAGAGAGAGAGAGAAAGGTGGGAAGAGTGGAGGAACGAGGGGGTTCTCACCGAGGTCGACGGTCGAGCGACAGGGGGGATGGCTCGGCTGGGGCCTCTACTCCGACGTGAGGTGCTGGCGTCGGCGTGAGTGCGATGTTCGTCGAATGGGCGCCGACGTTGAAGGCACGGCCGAAAAAAGGCCCAGATCTGTTCAGCGGAGGCGAACGCCGATGGTCGGGCTCGGCTGGAAGTAGGGTGCTGGCAGAGGGGAGGCGGTCTACCGGAGTGGGACGGTGCCCGGTCGCGGAGGCCGGCAGAGTTCCGTGGCGAGCAGAGGCGGATGGGCGTGGTCGGCGCCAGAGTTGATGGAGGCGGGGTCACCCGCACGGCCGACGGAGGAGATTGGCTCGCGCGGTGGCTAGGGTGGGGGATCTGGTCACCGGTGGAGGCACCGGGGGCACGCAGCAGCACGGAGTCGATCACGACAAGGTTATAGTCTACCTCCTCCTTCTAATTTACATCTGGTGGTGGTGGCGATGAGACTTTTGGGGGTTTTAGGCTCCGTTGTGGGTGATGATGACGAGGAAGATGGTGGTCGCCGGGAGCGGTTGGGGCGTTGGTGCTGGCGGTCTCGAAATTGGGGTTTTCTGGTGTTGGCGATGATGTTGGTTTTTGGGCGGTCGTAGCCGGTGGTTGTGCGGCTGCGGGGCGGTGTCGGGAAGGAACAGGAAGTGGACTGGGCCGACTTTTGAAATTTGGTGGTGGTCTGGGGATCGGGTGGAGAGGTTTTCGTGGTTGGCGGGGGAGTGATGCTGTCGGTGGCTGGTTTTTTCATGCCCCGATTCGGGGAATCTTTCGTCCTCGCTTTGATTCGCGCCGAATCGTTCGTCCTCGCTAAGGCGTGATGTCGTACAAGTCTGGTGTTGCACTTGTACAAGGCAAGAATGTGCACTGTTATGTCATTTAGAAACATTTGAACCCCAGCCACATTTCATAAATATTTAGGACACAATATAGGAAGAAGAAATACTCATTTTATTGATAACTGTAGTCAGAATACAACTTTTCTCGATAATATTTGAAATGCCATTTCGGCTACATTGATTCATGAAAAGAAGTACAACTGATAGGTTGCCATGAAATAACTTTCCGTTCCATACATCATGCCCTTTAGTACTTTGAAATATAAGCAGTTATCTTTTGAAAACTCCGTAATACTTTGTGCATCTTTAGGGAAAACAACTTGAAAGGAAACAGCAGTTCAGAAAGCTTTAATTCGGACGTGCGCCTGAGCCTTCTCCAGTACCTGTGGAGGAGGGGTCAGCACATTATAACAATGCGCTGGTGAGCCCCGTTGGCCCACTCAGCTAAACTAATATTTTATTAATGACAAGCATTTTAAATATATGAACTTATTAGGGACAGGCAACATTTAGATTAAATCACAATTCAATGTACATGGTATTTCATGAAACCATGTTTACTTACCATTGGCCGAATCCAGCTTACCTGCACAAGGTACAGGATAATAATAATAAACTTACCGCCCCTGCATAAGACAATCGTTACCATGCATTCGGACTGGGTCGTTGGTGAAACTGCACCATAAAGGACTTTCCAACGGGTATTACGGTGTACCATTCCAGAGTAGGTTGCAAGCCTAGTCGAATGTCCCACAATACCTCGTGCCACCATAACACGACCAACTGTTTCCCCCTAGGTCGAGCCGGTCCCCGGTACCCCAAGTACCGTCCTGAGGAAACTACTCAAACCTTGTGCACAAAGACGTCCATGACCACGCGAATGCATAACCGACTCAATAGTACACAATTGCATGGTATTAATAAGCCAACATCTAATATGCATCATTCTCATATTCAACATCTCAGGCATCAATGCATTTCAATTCATTTCAATGTTCAAGGGACAAGCACAATTCTCAATCTTGTTAACAGTGTAATCAATTCTTTCAATGTTTAATGTTCTATCTCTAGCTTCTTAGTGATATTGACTTGTGGCATTAATTAGCAACTAATATCGATCAACGGATGTTGCAAGACAATTATTTAGTTGGCATGAAGGAATAGCGAGAGGGACAATACCACCACAGAGATCCACACTCACCAAATTAGAGAATCGTCCAGAGAGATAGGAACACTTGCACGCTTAGCCTTCTGTCACGCGTTAGTCTGCATTGGCACCAAAAGTTTGGTTAATAATCCATCTCGTTGTGTTCTCTTCTCTCAGAATTCTCAAGAATGAATGCTATGCAAATCGATGAAAAAGGGCAAGAATTAAATCATCGAAAATCATTCAGAAAAGTATCCATCAAAACCAAGCAACAAAACCAGCAGCAAAACATCCAGAGAAAACTCTTGGACGCATTTCAAGAGAAACCAATCCATTAGTTGGAAAGGTTCTTATGCACTTGTCCGTGATCGATCGGTGCCGACGGTAAGTTTCCCCAATACTCGGTTCCGACCGAGTTAGCCAAGCCACAAGCCTTACATAGTGAACCGCTAGGAGCGGGATACTACATAATATACCACAAAAAAAAGTTTTGTCCTCGAAACTTAAAGCAAAAGTCCTACCTCAAAATTATCAAATAGCGAGGGGTATTTCACCCGCATCTCTTCCTCTAATTCCCACGTCGACTCCTCGACAGCATGGTTCCGCCATAGCACGTTGACCAAGGATACTGTCCGATTTCGCAAAACTTTTTCTTTCCTGTCCAAAATTTGGACAGGCTCTTTAGTATAGAATAGGTCAGCACACAGCTGCAACTGATCAAAGTTTACTACATGGCTTGGATTATGCACGTACTTCCGTAGTTGAGATACATGGAAGACATCGTGCACATCAGCCAGAGCCGGAGGTAGTACAAGTCGATAAGCTACTGAGGCTACCTTTTCCCAAATCTCGAAGGGTCCAACGAATCTCGGGCTTAGATTTCCTTTCATCCCAAACCGTATCACACCTCGCATGGGTGTGACCATCAAGAATACATGATCACCTGCCGCAAACTCCAAAGGTCGTCGATGTACGTCCGTATAACTCTTCTGTCGACTTTGAGCAACTCTAAGTCTTTTTCGAATTAAGCGAACCCTCTCGACGGCCTGCTCCACAAGTTCTGGTCCGAGCACTTGCCGTTTACCGACTTTATCCCAGTATATCAGTGATCGACATTTCCGTCCATACAAGGCTTCGTACGGGGCCATCTGGCTGATAAATATTGCTATAGGCAAATTCTGCCAATACGAGATGTGCGTCCCAATTTGTCTTCGAGCCGAGCACGCACAATCTCAACATATCCTCAAGAATCTGATTCACTCTCTCTGTCTGACCATCAGTCTGCGGATGGTATGTCGTACCGAAGTTCAACTTTGTGTCCATTGCTGAGTGCAGACTTATCCAAAATCGTGACAAGAATCTTTCTGTTTTCCATAAATAAATTCACTTTATTTATTTTGTATCTGAGAAAATTACAACTGTAGGAATCTAATCTAGAAGACGATTACTTTATCCCTTGGACGATGCGATGAAGAAAACTCGAACTTTGAAGAACTTGGACAGCAACTGGGCAATCTCTTTATTCTCTCTGAATTAATTGTAGTGTCTGATGAAGATAAAGAAACTCTCTTTTATAGAGTTCTGGATAACTGTTCTGAAGCATACGCTCAGTCAGTTACTTGACGTGTGCATAACTGCAGGGACGCGTGGCAAATTCTGGTGGAGACACGTTGGAGTGCGGTTGAAAGTAGTGGAATATATCTAGGAGAGATTGATGGCATGAATGCCACGTTGCATAACTTCTGAATAAGTGGGTAACCGAGTACAGGACACGTGAGAACGTGTGTTGACTGTACGTTGAAAGTCATCCTGGATGCATTTGCTGTGATACGCTGTCTTTGAAGAGGAGTCATACGCTAGCTTTTGAAGGCACATGTCTTGCATACGCTGACTTGGGCAGCATAGAGCCATATAAGGCTGATACGCTTACTTTATTGATAAAGAGTCGTATGGGGTCCATACGCTCACTTGGTTGGCAAAGAGTCGTATGGGGTCCATACGCTCACTTGGTTGACAAGGAGTCGTATGGGGTCCATACGCTCACTTGGTTGACAAGGAGTCGTATGGAGAGTCCATACGCTCACTTGGTTGACAAGGAGTCGTATGGAGTCCATACGCTCACTTGGTTGGGCAATGAGCCTTATGGAATCCATACGCTCACTTGGTTGGGCAATGAGGGAGTAGACACGTGGCTGTCCTCAATCTTCTCAAATACACCATATCTTCAAATACTAACAAATATCTTTCGAGCGTCGTGCTGCAGATATGATGGCTGACAGACTGTCAGAAATGACAGTAATGATGGCTGTGCATTTATGATGGCTGCTGAGCTGTCCTCGTAAGAGACAAAATCATTTCTCGAAAACCTATACGACGGCTAATCTTCATAGAGCAGCTGTCTTTTGCACGAAAGACGAAGTGTCAGATTCATCCTTCATTAAATACATGCTATGCTGTCATCTCAAGAAATAATAAAATATTCACTGAGCGTACGGCCTTTAGATGAGCGTATGGCCTTGGCTGAGCGTATGGCCTTGAGCGTATGGCTTTGACTGAGCGTATAGCCTTAAGCGTATGATTTTGGCTGAGTCTTATGTCAGCGTGTCATAATTTTCACACCCTACAAGACCCCCTTCAAAGTTTTCGAACTTTATGAATTTCAAAAGTTCAAAATTACTTTGAACTTAAAGTGGGAATAAGTCCTGACACGCTGGCATAAGTTTGTTATCTTCCTCAATATCAGTGCAAATCTTTAGGGATTCTGTTTAAAGAATATCCGCCGTTTGAACTTCTTCTTTTCTTCTATAAATAGGTCTTCCAAAACCTAATTTATTTCTTTACTTTTGCATTCATCTTCGAGAGAGAAAAAGAAACTCAAGACTCAACTTCTTCTTCTTCGACTCAAGCTTTATCAATGGCGCCCAAGGTTGATGCTGCTGCGAAGGGAAAGGGGAAGGCTCCCGCGGAGTCATCTCAGCCAGCCACCGCTGCTGCTAAGAAGACTACCAATGAGCACGTTCGACGTAGTGAACGCCCATTGAAGCCTCTCTATGGTGAGGATGATGATGATGAACAGTAACTATCCCCTATTTAGGGCTTGGTTAAAACAAAATCATAAAACGTATCCCCTTTTTAGGGTCAAATACGTCAGAAAATACGCTTCCCTCTTTAGGGTTTAGCCGTATTCCATATTTTTTGTTTATACGAAAAATATGTTTGGAGCGTATTCTGTATGATACGCGTATTTTTGTAGAAATGTCAAAATACGCTGTCTTGAAAGAATATGCTATGGCAAGTTGTCTCACTGAGATACGCTAACTCCTGTGTTAGCGTATGTTTTTGATGATCATCTTGTCAACCATACGCTGATACGCTCAAACTGAACATAAACTGAACTTTTAAAATCATTCACTTAAGATAGACTGAGCGTAAAAAGTGATCTCTAAATCTGTCATATGCTTAGGATAAACTGAGCGTATATGGATTTTCAAGTCTGCCATACGCTTAGGATATACTGAGCGTATGCTGAACTTTGAGTCTGCCATACGCTTAAGGAAAACTGAGCGTATGCTGAACCTTGAGTCTGCCATACGCTTAAGAAAAACTGAGCATATGCTGAACCTTGAGTCTGCCATACGCTTAAAGAAAACTGAGCGTATGCTAAACCTTGAGTCTGCCATACGCTTAAGGAAAACTGAGCGTATGCTGAACCTTGAGTCTGCCATACGCTAAAGATAAACTGAGCGTATGTTGAACTTTGCCATCTCTTTGTGTTGAAGATTTCTAAGGTTTTATTCATCTTTTGCAGTGGATATTCTGGCTCAGGAGGCAGAATTTGAAGGATGTGTAGGAAATAACTATAGAAGTGACCTATCACATGTTCGTTTTCCCCAATTCGATGGACCTTCTACAAGGATAGCTCTTTTGACAAATCAGGAAAATGACACTTTGCTGAACTTGATGAGTGGACTGCCTTTACAGAGTGTGGATGGTGTTACCCACTCGAAGCCAGCATTTCTTTTCGGAGATGCTATTGACATAAACTCTCAGCCTGCTCTGGATAAATTATCATACTGTTATTATAGGGATGGTGATGTAAATCAGCCAATGTATTTGACTGGTTTATCAAAAAGCATCAACATAGCTCGTTTATTTCATGCGAGTTGTCAAAGACAAATGAAGTGGGATATCACTCCATCCCGACAAGCAAAGGCTGGGTGGATAGGATATCGTCAAGGAAGATTCCGCAGTGGTACTGAACCATATGTCACAGCTTTGCGAGGACTGCTACCTGCCACCATCCCTTCTGAGGACTCGGCACTGCTGAAGCCAGTCAGAGTTCCAATCTTTGCAAACGAATTTGCTCAACTGGAAAATGCCATCTACCCAAAACAGTCTATGAGGCTGACTGGTCTAGTAAATCCGGAGAATACTAGATGGACTGCTCTTGTGAAATAGATTCTGAAGAATTTTGGTGAACAGTTACAAGTGATAGGCCTATATGATGCCATTAAGTGCACTGCTTATGGTTTTAGGCCAAACCTGGATTTGTTCTTGGCATTAGCGGAGAGGAATAACTACCGTACCGGCACCTTCATGACCCCAAGAGGCGAGATAGGATTCGCCCTTCATGAAATGGCATATATTTCTCAGCTGCCGATAGCAGATTTGCCATATGAAGAGTATATCCCTTTCGTTGATGAAATGAATAAGATCTCCGAAGCCAACCCACTGGTTCTTCATGTCTTTGAAGAATTGATGTGCCATTACAGTATTTGTAAGGCTTTTTATAAAGGACAAGGTGGAGAAGGAGATTCCAACTGTTATTCTTCCAAACGGATGGCCTATTTATTTCAAGGCCGTACTGATGAAGTTCAGAAGAAGAAGAAGACTGAGAAATATGTCGGTGAATTTAAACCTCTGAATCAAACTGAGATTGACAGGCTCATCCGGGACACCACTCATGACGACATTGTCATTGAGGAAGACGAAGGCACCTATAAAGCCGGTGATAGGTTTGAGACCTATATTAAGCAGGGTGGCCGAGAATTATCTGCTGAGGGTCATCTGGCTGGATTTATATCTCTCTGGCTGAGAAAAATCGTAGTTCCTGGCACCTGTTCAGCAGACAGGATGCACAGAGGAGTTGTCTTCGCAGCAGTCCGTCTGGTTTTTGGGTATAAGATGGATTTACTGACAGCAATAACATGCCGTCTAAATGCTGGATTAAGGGCATATACAGACAGAATGTTCGATTTGGCAAAGAAGAGCCTTACATCCTTTTCTCGAGTAGAAATACCCTTTACATATTTATTTGGGTGGCTGCTTCTGCATTTTGAATCTCTCCTGGATGCTGGGATGGCTAGACCAGATGACACCTTTCTGGAAAGATACAGACACACACCAAAGTAGAAATATGACACTTTAACAGATTGCAGAACTATATTAAACAGGGGAGAACTCTGGAGCTTCACTTGTGTTTCTCCACCTGTTGGTTATGAAACCATGCCTGGGAGGCTGATTGATGGCATTGGTGGCAATGAATTAGATGAGATTCAACATGAATGGCTGAAGAGGATCAGGCCATCTCATTTAATCTGCCGCCGCGACAACATCACTTATCTGGAACCATATCTTCCGAGCAGGTTTGCTCGGCAATTTGGTTATAATCAGTTGCATGTGGGCAATGCAACGACGTGTTTTGCTTATCAAGGCGGGTTGATTGATGGTGCCAGAGCTTGGATATATTACATTGCTAAAGGTACAGGGCTACCTTTTCCATGCCAGATCCGGTCACCTATCAGAGAGGAGCTAGAATATTGGCGTCTTACGCCAAGTTCTATGTATCAGCTAATACCTTTGATGAAAAATTTAGCATCTTAGGTAGAAGCTTTATTCATATTGAAAAGAAATCAACTAAATCAGCCCTGCCTAGAGATTGTCATGACCAAGAAGATCCGCTGGCTACTGATGAAGTTGATGATGAAGTTTTAGAAACTTTCTTCTCTGATGACCTTCATCAACCATTACATGTACCCATCGGGAGTGCTGAAGAGAGTATATCTACCGATAATACCCTGAAGAGGAAGCGGGGCAAAGGTGCTGCTGGGCCTGCCCCAAAAAGAGTCACTCGAGCAGAGACTCGAAATCGTGGAGGAATTACCATTCCAGGGACTTCTCCTACTTCCAATCGAGTCAGAGATGCTGATGAAGCAGGTAGTGATCCAAAAGACAATTATCCTACTGTTCCATTCACAAAAAGAATAGGAAGGAAAGTGATAGTTTCAAAAACTAAATCCGTAATTTATCTCGATGCAGAGAGTCCCACCGATCGGCTATGCGATTGGCTTCAGAAAAACAAGCTGCCTTTGATTTTTCTGTAAAGACAGAACCTGTTGAAGAAGATATTCCTAAACCTGCTGGGTCATCCATGCCTTCTGATATAGGATCGATTTCGCCAATGGTCGATGATGCGCAGGTAATTAGTCAACCTGCGGTAGAGGCCGAACATCAGACTGAAACAGCTAATGACTTACTGATTTCGGAAGAATCAGTGAAGGAAGCCACTTCTCTCAAACCAATTGCTGAAGCTTCAGAGAGCGAACAAGTTGACTATGAACCGTCGTCTCATTCTTTTGGAGATAGATGATGAATCACCGTCTAAAACTCCAATTGATGTACTGAAGACAATTGGTCAACACTCAGGATTGACACCAGAGCCGGAGAGGCATATGGAAATAGAAGTTCAAGTTCCGAGTACTTCTGGGGCGGGCAGCAGTGAAATAAATCCTGTGTCAGAAAGCACTCTGAACAGACTACGAGCCGGTCTGAATGATCCGAAGGAAACTGAATATGAACCAGCTCCAGGTAATATTTTATTCATCAAAATTTTGTCTTATCTCTGCTTTATTGTCTTTTAGTTTTGATCATGCTTCTTTGATTCCAACAGCTGTAGGAACTGCACCGGCTATGAGTTCTACTCAAGCCCCACTTGTCCAAACTGATGTGGGTGAGGGGAGTTCACATTTGTCGAGTTCTCCAAAAGCACTCTCTTCAGCTCCCAGAATAGAGGCTCCTCCTGCTCCTTCCTCTACTATTGCAGCGACTCCCGGTTTTGACACAGGGATAGCAAAGATCATGGGGATGTATTCAGATATTATTTATTCATATCTGGATACATTCTCGAGACGACTTATGAAGGATGAGACTATGCCCTTTTCGAGTCTTCGAGAGGCGACTAGTTTTCCACTTTCAGCTTTGAGACAGGCTGGTTATGAGACCCAAAGTGTCTTTTTTGAACATCTCCTGAATGATTTAGAAGCAAACATCCATAATTACTGGGAGATTAAAAAGGAGGATATTGAGTCTCTGACTGCAGCTGAGATTACTCAATTAGAGAATGAAGCTCAAGCTCAGCACATTGCTCTGACAGAATTCCTCGCTCAGTCTTCTAAAGAGTTAATGGCGAAAGACGAAGAAATAATAAGTACTCGTCAGAATATGAAGCGCCTAGAGAAAGATGAAGCATCAAAAGCTGAAGAGCTTAGAAAGTTGAGGGAAGAGCTAGCTCGTATTCAGGAGCAAATTACCTCCGTAGAAAAAGACCAATCAGAGATTGCTACTGATCGTAAATCTGAAGCTGAACGCTGTAAACTTTTACAGCAAGAGCGAGAATTGATGCAAACCAATCAGATTGAAGAGACCAATCGCCGTAGCTCTATTATTGTGGAATATGACCAACGAATGATTGGAGCTGAAACAGCAGAGCGAATCAAGAAAGCTCATGAAGAAAAGATAAATAATGTAATCGTTCGTATTCAGGAGATAATTGCTCCTCCTAAATAGATCTTTTACATTTATCATGTATTGAAGTTTTGATACCTATTTGTAATCAATGTTTTGATTTTGATTGAAATGAATATTTTGACTTGATTCAATTCTGTGGATGATATTTTTGTAGAAAACATGTTCAGAGGTAAATAATACATAACATGTTTCAATAAAATAGAATATACAAATAAATTTTGTAACTCTATCATGATATTAAACCAAAGATAATTTTAGTTTAATACTTGATTAGAGAAACAGAATTCAGATATAAAGATATCTTTGGTTTCTATTCTCCATGATCTTTGGACTCGGAAATCAAAAGACGAGATATCATTTTCATAGAATAGAAAATATGATACATACTGAGATAGAAAATTCAGAGGTAATATGGACATGATTTTCTATACAAGATCTTTATTAAATCCACTGGGGATCTAATAAGACAAAATATCAAATTCTCTGGGAAAATGATACGTGGTAGAATATCAGTTTCCTCTGGGGATAACGATATCGAAATAACTTTTGTAGAAAAGAATTAACTTTGATTTTATATTTGCTGGGAAATGATGAAAATATTATACATAATATTTCTTTAAGAATTTGCCATTGATAGGCATCATCGTGACTTTCCCATCCATAGAGGCAAGCTGGTATGCTCCGTTAGAGAAGACTTTGTTTACTACGAATGGGCCTTCCCACTTCGCGTCAAATTTGCCTTTGCTCATATGTGTCATGGTTATAGGACGTCTGACAGTAAGGACCTGTTCTCCCTTCTGATTTGCTCTGACTTTGACTTTCCGGTTAAAAGCTTTTGAGATTCGGGCCTGATACAGCTCGATATTTTGTTGAGCATACAATCGTTTTTCATCTAGAACTTCTAATTCTTGAAGTCGAAGACGATCATTGTTTTCTGTTGTAAGTTCATTGGAGATTGCAATTCTCAGAGAAGGAATCTGGATCTCAAGGGGAAGAACAGCTTCACACCCATATACCAAAGAGAAAGGCGTACATCCAGTCGCATTGCGAACTGTGGTGCGGTAGGCCCATAAACATTCACCAAGCTTCTCGCTCCAGTTGCGTTTGTTGAAAGAAATGAACTTTTTCAAGAGTTTGATGATCGTTTTATTGAAAGCTTCTGCCAATCCATTAGCTGCTGGATTATATGCTGTAGAAGCTAAATTATTGATCCGATGGTCGTCGCAGAATCGAGTAAATTTTTGACTGACGAACTGCGGTCGTTATCATGGATAATATGCCGAGGAACACCAAATCGATAGATGACATGATGTTTGACGAAGTTAATAACATTAGAAGTTTTTACTTCAGATAATGGGATTGCTTCAGCCCATTTGGAAAAGTAATCGGTTATTGCTAGAATAAACCGATGTCTTTTTGATGATGGTGGGTTAATAGGACCAATAACATCCATGTCCCAAGCTTCAAAGGGCCATGATGCCGCTGTTGGGTGTAAGAATTCTGACGGTTGATGGATAAAGTCCGCATGAATTTGACAGGCTTTACATTTTCGAGCATATTAAATGGCGTCAGCCACCATCGTGGGCCAATAATAACCCATACGTCGGATACGATCTTGAAGTTTAGGACCCGGTTGATGAGCTCCACAAACACCATCATGTGCTTTACGGACAATCTGCTGTGCTTCTTCACCAGCGATGCATCGGAGGAGAAGACCGTCGTAGGACCGACGATATAATGTCTTCGTAGTATAATTATAATAGAATCTGAGAGATCGACGCCGAATAGACGCTGCTTCACTCGGATTATCGGGAAGTATGTCATATAATACAAAGTCTAGAAACGGGCGTCTCCAGTCTTCAGTTGTGGCTTCTGTTTCATTAGAAAAGACATATTCCATAGTAGAATCGGAAGAAGATGAGGACACTTTGTCAAACTTTAATTCAGCATCAAGGTTGAGAAAATCTTTGTCTGGATTATGGGGAAAAACTAAAGCCAAATTATTCTCAACGCAGAATAGTTCTCGATTATAAACCACTATTACTTGCTGACGTCTGATTGGTATGGCTAATACAGCAGCAAGATTAGCCAAAGCATCAGCTTCTGCATTATAGGCTCGTCGAACATGTTCAATAAAGAAACCTTCAAAGGAGGAGGCCATAGAGAGTGCTGCTCGATGATAAGGTATCAAATCCTGATGACGAACTTCATACGTTCCTCTGATTTGATTGATGATAAGCTTGGAGTCTCCATAAACTTCCAAATATTGAATATCTAGATGTTTAGCAAGTTAAAGACCGATGAGCAACGCATTGTATTCGGCTACATTATTTAAACATGATTGATCCAGAGAATAAGCCCTCTGAATAGTTAGTCCTTCTGGGGATACGAGAACAATCCCAACTCCGGTGACAATATTGCCATTAGGACCTATTCTAGATGCTCCATCAAAGAATAGATGCCATGTAGGAATTTCTTCAGAAACCAGATTTGAATCCAGAACTTCATCTGGAATCTCATCATATAATTTAGAATCTTCTGGAACTGCATGAGCTGCCAGAAAATCAGCAAGAGCTTGTCCTTTAACTGACTTTTGAGGAATATAATGCATGTCGTATTGAGCTAACAAGATTCCCCAATTAGCTAGTCTGGAGTTGAGAATACCGGGTTTCTTCATCATAATCCTGATGGAATTCACTCTGGAAATGACATGAATCGTTTGGCCGATGATATAATGTCGCGTTTTCTGAACATCAAACATTAATGCTAGGCATTCTTTCTCAATTGGAGAATAACGTGGTTCAGCGCCTGTCATTGTGCCACTGAGATAATAAATAGCCTGTTCATGGCCATCTTTATTTTTCTGGACGAGTAATGTACCAAGAGAATGATCCATGGCTCGAACATACAGAAGAAATGGTATTCCCAAGACGGGAGGTGCCAAAATCGGAGGGTTCATGAGATACTGTTTGATATCGTCAAATGCTTTTTGACATTCTTCGTTCCAGACGAACGATACACCTTTCTTCAGAAGTTTGTTGAATGGTCTGCAGCATCCTGATAAGTTGGAAATGAATCTCCTGATATAAGCAATTCTTCCTTGAAATCCTCGTAGCTCTTTTAAGGTGCGTGGAGGACGCATCTCTTGAATGGCTTTGATCTTCTCGGGATCCACGTGTATACCTTTAGCGGTAATGACGAAGCCGAGAAATTTGCCACTAGAGACGCCCAGGAAGGACTTAGTAGGGTTCATTTTAAGTTGATGCTGACGCATTAAATCAAAGATAGTCTTCAAATCTTGGATATGATCCTCCTTTTGTCGACTTTTGACTGCAATATCATCAACATAGCATTCGACTATTTTCCGGAGATGTTCGAGGAATATAGTGCTCATTGCTCGCTGATATGTTGCTCCTGCATTCTTGAGACCAAACGGCATCACTGTATAACAGTATGTACCGATCGGCGTTCTGAAGGAAGTATGTCTCTCGTCGTCCGGAAACATTTTGATTTGATTGTATCCCGAATACCCATCCACGAATGACATTCGTTCGAAACCACATGTGTTATCGATCATGACATCGATAATTGGAAGAGAAAACTCGTCTTTAGGACAAGCTGCATTGAGATCGCGAAAGTCTATACAGACTCGGATCTTGTCGGTCTTTTTATGGACAGGAACGATGTTAGCCACCCATTCAGGATGTTGTTCCTCTCGAATAAATCCGGAAGCCATAAGCTTGTTGACTTCAGCTTCAATTGCATCCATAATGTCTGGACGAAATCGTCGCTGTTGTTGTTTGACTGGTTTAGCATTTGGCATGATATTAAGTTTGTGCATTGCAATCTTTGGATCTAATCCTGGCATATCTTCATAACTCTAGGCGAAGACATCGATATACTCATGAATAAGCTTGATCATGTCTTGTTTATCTGTTTCTGAAAGACTTTCGCTGATGAATATTGGTTTAGGAGACCCTTCTTCCCCAACATCAATTTGAATCAGTTTATCTTCAGTAGGAGGTTCCCTCTGCTCGAACCTGAATTCCCATTGATTGTCTAATCTTTGAGCCCATTGTTCTGATTCTGGTGATATTTCAAAATCATCCTCATCTTCATCATTTTCTTGCGAGCCATCAACAGAGACCATATTGATGGATAGAATAGAACGATGGAGATCGCCAATACTTGTGTCAGAATCCCAAGAAATGGAATCGGAAGACTCAGATCGTTCATCTTCAGATCGTTCGCCTTCATCGAATTTTGAATCTTCATGGACTATGTTGATAAAGGAGGTAGGAGCAATGTAACCCAAACCACATTTTGTCCTTCCGTATTTTAATGGAGGAATTCGAACAGGCATTCTTCTTCCTTTTCCATTATTGAGGCTGGTTCTGAAGTCATAACCCATATTCTTGATGATATTTTTGGACTGTTGACTATAGCGACGTAATTGTAACCTTTCAGTATCGTCGTTTTTGTCATCTTCTTCCAGATTAGAAGGATTCTGGGGTCCTTTGTAGAAGAATATTGGATTTTCTTCCTTCTTTCAAATAGGAACCACGAAGTACGATTTTTGTATAGACTCTAATGATACATCTGTATGAAGAGTTTGAACAACTCCTATAGTTAGTGGCTCTAAGCTATCTAGCAATTGTAAATAACTTTATACATGATTACAGACATCAATATACTGCAAAGGAGATGCTTCATTAATATTAGATACTGTATTTACAACAGAAGGCTGAGCCTTATCAGACTTAGTCAAATTAATGACAAAATGGGGAGAGGAAGAGCGATCAGAAGTTTTGTTTCGATTAAGATCGATAACAAAAGGCTCAGAAGAGGTGAGCTCCCTTGAAGAAGATCGTGGATAAGTAGTACGTCCACTGACTGGAATGACTAGAGTATCTGGTCTAGCCTGAGAAGATGGAGGAGGAGTGGCACGTCCACTGACAGGAATTATCAGCGAACTTTGTGGAGCTTGGGAAGACGATATAGTAGTACGTCCACTGACAGGAATTATCAGTGAGCCTTGTGGAGCTTGGGCAGGTGATGAAGTAGTACGTCCACTAACAGGAATTATCAGTGAGCCTTGTGGAGCTTGGGCAGACTGCGGAGGAGTGATACGCCCTTTTACAGGAATAACAAAGGTATCGACTTTTGATATCTCATCATCATTATCCATAGCTTGCAAGACTTTTGAGTATTCATCTTTGTACATGCGAGCGTCATTGAAGTAAGCTTCGACTCCTTTGAATGGATAGAGATCTGCAACCTCCTTTTGAACTTCTCCATTATCATCAACATATTTGAAGCACTGATGAAGAGTCGAAGGAACGATATTATGTTCATGCAAGAATGGTCTCCCCAATAGAGCATTGTATGAGCAACCATGATTGTCGATGATGTAGAAAGTAACTTTAGTGCGAAGATCGCCTATTTGAAATTTGAGGCAAATTTTGCCCAAAGGCTCACTTTTTCCTTGATTGAATCCCAAGATGGTAGTGATAGTGCTGGAAAGACTATGCACAGGTATCTTCAGTGCATCTAGCATAGCCTTCGGCATAATACTGAGAGCAGATCCTGGATCAATCAGTAGACGATCAACCTTCATAGAATCGATATATCCTGTATGATATAAAGGGCGGTCGTGTCGATTATCCTCTAGCAGCATATCGTCCTGCGTAAAGGTAATGTTTGGAATTAATTCCAAAACATTATGGCAATGAGAAACAGGTTCTGTTTCCAACTTCTTGAGGAGAGTTAGGCAGGTTTCTGCTTGCAGCAGTGCTTCACTCAGAGTTTCTCGAGTCTCTTTAGAGAGGCGTAAGAGCTCAAAGATTGATAATTTAGCTGGTGTATTGGCTAGTTGAGCCAATATATCAAAATTATAAGGCTTTTCAAGTCCTGTAGGAGATGACTTCTTCAATGGTGTAGCTCCCCTTCTCGGAAATTTTAAAATATTTTATTTTTACTTATTTTCAAATAGTAATTTTTAGATTTTATGAATAATTAATTATTATAGCTAATTGTTATATATATACCATTATTGGTTATTAAATTTTCGTTATTATTATTATTGTTATATATTGGGATTTTTATTTAATAATATTGTTTTTATATTAATTTATTATAAACATACTATAATATATGTGTGTAATTATATGTATATGTAAATGTATTAAATAAAAGTATATATGTGTATATTTGGATATATATGAGTATGTGTATATATATAGTATTATATATATACATAAAATGTGTATATACGAATACATAATGTATGTGCGTATACATAAATAAACATAAATGATAATACATGGTGCATGCGTGTATAGATATATATATATATAAATATATATATATATTTTTTTTTTATATAAATATATATATATATATATATATATATATATATATATATATATATATATATATATATATATATATATATATATATATATATATATATATATATATATATATATATATATATATAAATATATATATATATAAAAAAAAATATATATATATATATAAATATATATATTTGTGTATAGCTATATATGTGTATATACGTATATGCGGGTATATATGTATGTATGTATACATATACATACATAATTATATATATATGTGTGTATTGTTAGTGAAAAAGAATTAGAAAAAGAAATAAGAAAAGAAGAAGGAAAATGATGGTGCTAAAAACTGTCATTATGTTTTCCTATGGTATCTTTTTCCTTTATATTTTGTTTCTGTGTATACGTAGGCTTGATACTGAACATGTATACCATTCTTGTGATTTAAATCATGTGAACGGTTTTCAATAAACTAAACAAAGTTCGCTATGTGGAAACCTATAGGAACCAAAATAGTAATGGGTTTTAGGCATACAGGATAATTCTGGTCATAACTACCCAACCAAATCTCAGCCCAGTCCATTCGGGCTAGTACACCCTTTCCCCAGCCCACGAGAGAACCCCCCGCAATGCTCGAACCCGAGCAAAGCCTGCTCCCAACAGGTCCATCCTGTTCTTTTGTATAAATCTATCGGAAAACCGATAGATGAAAGAAGCAATAGCAGCTTTAGTAGAAGCCCCCACACCCCAGCCCAAACGTATGGCCCAGCTAAATCGGCCTAAGTAGCAACTAAACCAGCCAACTAAAGGCCAGAAGCCCCCATCCCGAACCCGAGCTATGGCCGATTGGTTTATATGTAGATATAGGAGTCGGCAACGAAGAAAACCCTAAACCAAATCATGCCAACCCTCGACATCGCCACCCCAGGCCACCAGGCGCACCCCCACACGAGGGCGCGCCGCCGGATCGCCGGACGGCGGAGAAACCGCAGCATGCGCGCGCGCAACCGAGACAAAATGACAGCAGCAGCGTGCAATGGACGAACGACTTCGGCGCGAGAGTTCTTCGCGCACAAGCAACCATTCGTCGAGCCGTCTTCCCCGGTATGTTCACAACCTATAGGGCTTCCATCCTCTTTAGATAGATTCATTTTTCATGCGCTAGATTTCCTGATAGATCGACACAAAGTCGATCAATTAACTGTCCAAAACAGGACAGTACTTTGGTCCCAAACACCCAACTTCACATCGAAGTTCCCACCAACCTATCCTTCGAATCAGGAAACTTGCTGAAAGGAAGTTAACCACAACATATAGTATTAGAAAAGTCCAGTAGGAAGTTTGTAAAGAATTGCTTTGTACAGAGAATTATTCACATATAAACTTCAGGAAAAACCTGTTTTCAAAAACCAAAAATCGCTCCACACGACGTGCGTCACACCAATTCGGACGACGTGGTCGCGAACCGAAGACATCGAAAGCTGCGTAACAGCTTCGTGGTCGTGTGGGCTTTGGTGGAATTCAAATTGGTCGCGTGTGCGCGACGAATTTGATGCGTATCCGTCGAAATTCACCGTATCGTGCACGTTGTAAATTTCTCAATTACTTTGTGTACGCTCGTCAGATCGAGACGAAACTTGTGCCAGCAGGACCGTATCATTTTTTTGGTCCTGTATGCCAAGTTTGGTCCGATTCTGAGACCGTTGATAAAATCGTCGTTTTGTGGGCCCCACGGTCCCACTCAACGGGCGATTTTGTGCACGGCCCGCCGGAATCCAACTCTAGACATACGGTTGGGTTCGTATCAGAAAACTGGATCCGTAGACATATAGTTTGACGACCTTAGAGACCGTTGACTCTGGCACGCTTTTCGGTGCAAAGCGGGTCCAACGGCGGACATTATTTTTGCCCGAAATTACCGTTTTGCCCCTGTGTCCAGAATTGGACTTAAGGACAGGCAATCCTAGCTAATTTGACTATTCTGAGAACAATGTAATGTTTATTTCAGCATCCGGAGACTTCTACATGTGTTGACTGATTGTGGCTCATAGAGTGGTATGGTATTTTGGTTTCTCCAGCTAAGGACCTCAGGCAAGTGCACTTTCTGATTGCTTTCCGATTCATAGTAGTGTTTTCATTTCATGTCTATACATATATCTTGCTGCTTGTTGACACGCTCGTCACACGGAGTAGTCGGGAGGGAAAATATCCTAGTATACATGTGGACTACCCAGAACTATCCCATTATGTCTAATCTTGAATGCTAGCCGCTGCGCACGACACGTACAGTGTGCCTTATTTACCCCTAGCCATCCACATGTTGAAACAGATATTTCATACCACCTAGATAGATGTCTTTTATTAGTTTTTTCCTTGTTTACTTCTCTATCGTGCAATGTCATCAGTTTCTTACCAGCTTTCATATCTCATATGCTATTTTCATGTCTTGTTAACTCTGTTATGTTTTGCATTGCCGTCGGTTTGTGTACTTGTTCCAATCCTGACTGGATAACCAACATTTTTCAGGTTTAGCCGCTATCACTCTTAGCACTGGGGAAGACTTGGGTATGCTGAAGACAACCTAGAAATAGAAAGCAATTATATCATTTCATTAATTGGAAAACTTTGTATTTTCTTTAAATATAAATGTTGTAACTGTTGTAATAAATTAGAATTGTGAATGAGTAGCAAATATTATATTTTGCGACTTTGAGCATTTATTTCTTGCGGGCTTGACAGCGTTCTACCGCCGACTCTGCGGCGTAGGCTGGCTTGGACACGTCTCTTATCCGAAAAGCGGGTGCGGGTCGTGACAAATGGTTTATCGAAGCGAACTTGTTGTTTGCCTTTGTCAGCTGCTGTTGGTTTAGAAGGAACTGTTCAGCAGAAACATTTGAAGGCTCTTCAGTAGAGACTGGTGTTGGAGCTGAAACCGGAGGGACATCAGGAGTTTCTCCAGGAATGTCAGCATAATCTTTCAGATATATTTTTCCTGATCGAGTTCCAGCATGAACTTCGACTTCAGATTCTGGTTCAGGGTCTATGGAAACCATGTTACAATTCTTCATCTTGCTCTTGGTCTTTTATGCTTGATGAGAGCTTCATTCCAGAAACCGAGACCAACACGAGATTGATTATGTCTCATAGTGATGGCTAAAGGTGCTCGGAGTCCTTTGCCTGAGTTCAAACCAGGAGCAGTGGCTAGATCATAACCCATCTTCGCCATTAATTTACGAGATTGTAAAATGTATAGATGAAATGCAGGCTTGTACCTATCTTCAGATTGAGGTACAGATTTTATCTCCGTAGGGAGTAAATTTCCTGTCAAGATGAAATTAGAGGTTAGATAAAAATCGGATGTGAAACTAGAAGTCACATTGCATGACTTAGTCTTTCCGAGCTTCTTTTTAGACAAAGGAGTCTTCCGAAGAGAAGAGGAAGACATCTCAAACTCCGTCATTAAATCCGGATGGATCCACATGATCTCTCCCTTCTTAGTTGTGATAGGAACAAGTCTTTCATTCTGTGCTGGTGGGATGTTCACCACTTCGAGAGTTGCTTTGGGGATAGGAACAATCCCACTTTCCACCATTAAAGGAGGGAAGTCACCGAACTGCATTGAAATTACATTTGCTGTGACTGTCTTGTCTTTGGGTGTTAGTGTCACAGCTCCTGATTTAATCATCTCTTGGATCTTTCCTTTTAATACATAGCAAGACCGGATTGTATGACCCAGCATTCTATGATATGGACAGTATTTTGGATGATCTGTTTTGTTGGCTTCATCAGGCTTTTTGATTTCTGGCAATTGTATTTTGTTACCTTTGAGCAAGCATTCAAAGATACCCTGAACATCGTCATCATCGAAAGAATATTCTTCCTTCGGCCGAGGAGGTCTCTGTTGTTTGATTTGTTGGAGCTGGAGTAGCTTGGGTAGTCTTTACCTCTTGACTATTGCTCTGGAGATTGACTTCAAGAGCCTCTTTTCCTTTGCGATTATTGGGTCGAGTACTATTGCTAGCACTCTGATTTAATTCTTTGGGAGCCATTTGTACCCCCAGGCCTTTGAAGGTCTCAGCACTGACTTCAGCAGCCTTGGCACTGACGATGAAAGAAGGCCAATCTTGAAACTGAGTGGACCCTGTCCACATACTGATGATTGGTAAGAGATTCGACTTGCAAGTGTCGATAGTAACAGCATCGGGAGTTCCAAGAGGCATTTTGAGGGCTTCTCTTCTGAATCTTTCAATGAAGTCCTCAGTGGTTTCATTATTTTTCTGTTTAATTCTTATGAGGGCTGACATGGTCATGTCATTGAGCCCTTCATAGAATCGTTCAAGAAATATTTGTTTGAACCCAGCAAATGAAGTAATACACCCATCCGGGAGACTTCTATACCATTCATAAGCTGTTCCTTTAAGACATCCGACGAACACCCGAGTGAGGAGGGCATCGCTTGGTTGCAACTGATCAGTCATTACTTCAAAATGATTAATGAATTGACTTGGGGAGGTAGTTCCATCAAAGAAAGAGATAGTCGGAGGCTTGTATTTATGAGGATATGATACTTGCTTCCATTCTATCGGGTAAGGTTGCTTGATACCTAACCTTTGTAAACCATCCTTTTGTTTAAATGCCTCAAATTGAGTTCGGAGATTCCTTAACTCTTCAGTAACAATTCCGGAAGATTGTGGAGTTGTAACTTGTTGAGTGTAATTGGGAGGAGGGACTGCAGCATATGTACCACCCCCATCTCCAGACTGACTTGGAGTGGTTTGTACAGGAACATTAGATTGTACTCCCGGAATAGTAGAGGGTTCCAGATTTGGGGTAACAGGAGTATTTAATACCACTGGTGGTACTGTTTGTTGAACTTGCTGAGTTTGATGTTGAGCTTGCATAAGAGTGTGCATAGCATTCAATGTATCTGCCATAGCTCGTAACTATTGTTCCAAGGAAGAAATCCTCTGCTCATGAGCTTCAGTGCTAGTTGAAGATTCATGATTGCCATCCACCATGTAAGTGGTAATCATTCGAGGAATAGACGATGAAACAGTCCATTCTGAATCATCGCTGTATGAGTCAATATCTTTCCCGGGACTATTTACAGGAATCAATACTGGAAAATTGGACTCTCCAAGGAAGTCCTCTGTGATCTCCGGATTACCACTTGGATGAGAAGAAGAAGAGACCCTGGCCAAGGCTCCGGTCCTGGATCGGGTGCCGAGATAAACACCATCTTCAGAATCTGATATAGCATCAGACCGTATGCTACCCCCAATATTTCTGGAAGTCATGTTGACAGAAGCATAAAGAGGTTCATCTTCATCCAATATTGGTTCATATTGAATCCGTTCGAAAACAGATCGTCTTTTTGGTGAACAACAGCACTGGATTACAACCCGAGGTTGGTAGTTGCAACCATGCTTTTTATAGCAAATATGAGCAATGTCATGGCCAGATGGAGTGTCAATTCTCCGTTTATTTTGCAAATACTCCCGGAGATCCGTAGGAACAGATTGGGAAGTACTTGAAGATAGTTTCTGTGTAGAAACTTGTCTTTTGTTCTTCTGTCTTCTCGGTTCTTGAGTGTA
This sequence comes from Iris pallida, assembly GCA_029216955.1. Taxonomy (NCBI): domain Eukaryota; kingdom Viridiplantae; phylum Streptophyta; class Magnoliopsida; order Asparagales; family Iridaceae; genus Iris; species Iris pallida. The sequence goes on from JANAVB010028820.1 coordinate 11,681,406, forward strand.
TAAAGACTGATTAATTTGAGCCACATAGTTCTTGGCATATTCTGCATCAGAGTCTAGTATAATTGTCTCAGTTTGATCAGGCTTCTTAATACCAGAAGTAGAACTGAGATGATTCTGATTAAGCTTGTTACGAAGATCCGTAGGAGATATGACTTTGGTATCAGTCTTGGATACTTGTAATTTGCCTTTATCAGATCGAGAAATTTTGAGAAAAGAAAGATGGGTATTATTTCGACTAGGAGTCGGTAATAATCCATCTTTAGAGGAAGTAGCCAAAAGGCGTTTTCCTTTGTTTGATCTAGTAAGAGTACTAGTCAAATTAACTCCAGAGGTAAAGACCTTAGGAGTAGAGGAGTTGACTAAAGAGTCTTTCTCCTTGGTTGGTACAAGATGTGCAAATTATGGGGGAATCATTTGTATGTTCTGTGGAAGAGAACCCCCAACCTGATTTTGAGAAACATTCAAAGGACTGTATCTATTAGCATACGCTGACTTCAGTTTGGACTTCTGGTCATACGCTGCCTTTTTACTAGCATACGCCGGCTTTGGCTTAGCGTACGCTGCCTTCTGTTGGCTTTTGTACGCTGCCTTCGCCGTACGCTGCCCTTTGACTGCCATACGCACAGAGTCATCAATGGCTAAAGAGCCGACTGCTGTCGTAAGAGTAGAAGGAGAAGAGACTTTGACATATCCAGAGATGGTTTTCCTTGGACACGCTGACTTGGTTAAAGAATCTACTTTGTCAGCGTGACTAGGAGAAGCCACTGTTGTCGTGTTCAGGGAAGCCGGAGTGTGCTTCATTGAAGTTGAAGACGTGTTCTTGTCAGTGTGAGAAGTGACAGAAGCGTCTCGGGCTGTCGAAGAAGACTTAGGAACATAGACAGAGCATCCCTTTTTCTTGGCAGCAGGTAGAGCGGAGGAAGCAATTCGGCCCTCCTTCGCCTTGAGCATCTCTTCGTAAGCAGATTGGTCGAATTGTACGACCATCGTCTTCTTCGTCGAGCCGATCGACGAAGTATCGCATTGAGTTGTTGCTATCTCATTGGAGGAGATAGCTTTCCCCAGCAGAGTCGCCAATTTGTTTTCTATAAATAAATTCACTTTATTTATTTTGTATCTGAGAAAATTACAACTGTAGGAATCTAATCTAGAAGACGATTACTTTATCCCTTGGACGATGCGATGAAGAAAACTCAAACTTTGAAGAACTTGGACAGCAACTGGACAATCTCTTTATTCTCTCTGAATTAATTGTAGTGTCTGATGAAGATGAAAAAACTCTCTTTTATAGAGTTCTGGATAACTGTTCTGAAGCATACGCTCAGTCAGTTACTTGACGTGTGCATAACTGCAGGGACGCGTGGCAAATTCTGGTGGAGGCACGTTGGAGTACGGTTGAAAGTAGTGGAATATATCTAGGAGAGATTGATGGCATGAATGCCATGTTGTATAACTTCTGAATAAGTGGGTAATCGAGTACAGGACACGTGAGAACGTGTGTTGACTGTACGTTGAAAGTCATCCTGGATGCATTTGCTGTGATACGCTGTCTTTGAAGAGGAGTCATACGCTAGCTTTTGAAGGCACATGTCTTACATACGCTGACTTGGGCAGCATAGAGCCATATAAGGCTGATACGCTTACTTTATTGATAAAGAGTCGTATGGGGTCCATACGCTCACTTGGTTGGCAAGGAGTCGTATGGGGTCCATACGCTCACTTGGTTGACAAGGAGTCGTATGGAGTCCATACGCTCACTTGGTTGACAAGGAGTCGTATGGAGTCCATACGCTCACTTGGTTGACAAGGAGTTGTATGGAGTCCATACGCTCACTTGGTTGGGCAATGAGCCTTATGGAATCCATACGCTCACTTGGTTGGGCAATGAGCCTTATGGAATCCATACGCTCACTTGGTTGGGCAATGAGGGAGTAGACACGTGGCTGTCCTCAATCTTCTCAAATACGCCATATCTTCAAATACTGACAAATACCTCTCGAGCGTCATGCTGTAGATATGATGGCTGACAGACTGTCAGAACAGTAATGATGGCTGTGCATTTATGATGGCTGCTAAGCTGTCCTCGTAAGAGACAAAATCATTTCTCGAAAACCTATACGACGGCTAATCTTCATAGAGCAGCTGTCTTTTGCACGAAAGACGAAGTGTCAGATTCATCCTTCATTAAATACATGCTATGTTGTCATCTCAGGAAATAATAAAATATTCACTGAGCGTACGGCCTTTAGATGAGCGTATGGCCTTGGCTGAGCGTATGGCCTTGAGCGTATGGCTTTTACTGAGCGTATAGCCTTAAGCGTATGATTTTGGCTGAGTCTTATGTCAGCGTGTCATAATTTTCACACCCTACACTTCCGTCTCTATCCGACACTATAGAAGCTGGCCCCCCATGTAATCGGACAATTTTATTTATGTAGATCTGAGCCAACCGTTCTACGCCCCACGTAACTTTTATTGGAATAAAATGTACCGATTTAGTTAATCTATCAACGATAACCCAAATCGCATCATTTTTCTTCTTAGTTCTTGGCAAGACGACTATAAAATCCATACAGATATTATCCCACTTCCACAGTGGAATAGCCAAATTTTGTAGTTCTCCGCCTTGCCATTGATGTTCGGCCTTCACACGCTGATAATCCAAGCATTGTGATACGAATAGCGCCACATCCTTCTTCATGCCATGCCACCAAAATGTGGTGCGCAAATCTTTATACATTTTCGTGCTTCCCGGATGCGAGGAATACTTTACGAAATGAGCCTCGGTCAGTATTTCCTTCCTGATATCCTCATCCTTAGGGACGCACAATCTCCCCTTGACACGAATAGTATCATCTTCAACGGTAAAGTCCGACGCCTTTTCTGCTAGAATCAACTCGCGTATCTTCTGCAGAAACGGGTCATCCTTCTGAGCAATCTTAATCCTTCCCTGGAGACTCGACTCAAGTTATAACTGAGCCAACTGCACATTCTGCGGACGAATCCTGAATTCGATACCCATCTCTTCAAGATCCCGTAGTACCTCTTTTGCTATTGATAGTGATCCCACAAATTTCCGACTCAAGGCATCAGCTACCACGTTTTCTTTACTCAGTGTGTAGGAGATTGTCAAGTCATAGTCCTTGATCAATTCTAACCAACGCCGCTGCCTCAAATTCAATTCCTTCTGCGTGAATATGTACTTTAGGCTTTTGTGATCCGTGAAGATCTCGCAGGACACACTATAGAGATAGTGTCGCCACAAGTTCAACGCGAACACAATCGTCGCCAGTTCTAAGTCATGAGTTGGGTAATTCTTCTCATGCTGCATGAGCTGTCTCGACGCATAAGATATTGTCTTCCCACGTTGCATGAGAACACATCCCAAACCAAGTCCCGATGCATCACTGTAGATCTGAAATCCCTCAGAGCCTTCTGAAAGTGCTAAAGTTGGAGCTGTGATGAGCTGCTGCTTGAGTTCTTGGAAACTACTCTCACAGTCTTCGGTCCACTTAAATACGACTCCCTTCTGAGTGAGGCGAGTCAAAGGCGATACGATTCTCAAAAAGTCTTTCATAAACCTACGATAGTATCCGACTAAACCAAAGAAACTCTATATCTCGCTAGCTGATGCAGGCTGCTTCCAGTCTACAACTGCCTCAATCTTCTTTGGGTCGACGACAACACCTTCTGCCGAAACAGTATGTCCAAGGAACGACACGATGTTCATCTAAAATTTGTACTTGCTTAGTTTTGCATACAGCTGGTTGTCCCGCAACGTCTGAAGTACTTCTTTCAAGTGTCCGACATGAGTCGTCCTGTCTTTTGAGTAGATCAAGATGTCATCGATGAACACGACAACAAACTTTTCTAAGAATGGTCGAAACACTCTATTCATTAAATCCATAAAGGCTGCTGGAGCATTGGTCAAGCCGAATGGTATGACCAAAAATTCATAGTGTCCGTATCTCGTACGGAATGCTGACTTAGGGACATCTTCGGGTCTGATCTTCAATTGGTGATATCCTGAACGAAGATCAATTTTAGAAAACACGGTCGCCCCTTGAAGCTGATCGAATAGATCATCTATCCTTGGCAAGGGATACTTGTTACGGATGGTTGCCTTGTTTAGTTCTCTGTAATCGATGCACAGCCGCATCGTCCCATCATTCTTCTTTACAAACAGCACTGGAGCTCCCCATGGAGATACACTTGGGCGAATGTATCCCCGGTCTAGTAATTCTTGTAGCTGCACGTTTAGTTTCTTTAATTCTGCCGGAGCCATCCTGTACGGTGCCTTTGATATCGGGCGAGTACCTGGGAATGTATCAATTGTAAATTCAATTTCTCTATCCGGCGTCATTCCAGGGATCTCGTCCGAAAATACATCAGGAAATTCTGCCACAATTTCGGTCTGATTCGAGCCTACACTCGTCATTCGAGTGTCTTGGACAGAAGTGAGAAATCCCTCACACCCTGAGTACAGCATGTGCCTTACTGTAACTGCCGATATGACCATGGGTCCTTGGAACGCTGAGCCGTACGAGTAAGAGAATTTCGTTTCTCCGGATAGGCGAAACACAACTCTCTTATCCGCACAGTCGATCGTTGCATGACATGCGCTGAGCCAGTCCATTCCCAGGATAATATCGTACTCTTTGATGTCGAGTACAATTGCATCCAGAGATAAAGTCTTGCCTCCAATTTTAATGTAGCCGTCCCTGCAAATCAAAGTTGCAGGCATATCTACTCCCTAAGGAGTGTTAACACACAAAGCTGTCTTTAGTTGAGTCATACAAAATTTATTTTCCGTTGCAAAATCAGAAGAGATAAAGCAATGAGTAGCACCAGAATCAAAAAGTACTCTTGCAGGTATGCCTTTGTACAGCAACATACCTGTTATAACATTCTCTGCGGTCTGGGCCTCTGCCTGAGTCAAGGCATAAACCCTTGCTTGCCCACCTTGTTGTTGATTCGGTGTATTCCCATTCGGAGCTGGTAAGGCTGGTGGCGCTTGGCCACGATTTTGGTTGTTATGTTGGCCCCAGTTCTGATTGTTATATCCTCCACGGTACTGATTGTCGTTCGGTCCATGATGATTATAGTGCTGATCCCGTAGGGGATTCTGATTCCTTTCCTTTATGCATTCAGATGCCCTGTGGCCCATGCCGCCATAATTGAAGCATCCGGCTCGACATTCTGTTTGTCGATGCCCATACCGGTTGCACTTGAAGCAACGCGGTCCTTGATATTCACCCTTATTCTTGCCAGCATTATGACGCTTAGAAACATCATTCCTCTCAGCAGCCAAGGGTCGTTTATGGTTGCTTCCCTGGTTGCGTACTGTTGTTCTACGGCAAATTAGTGGATAAAATCTCTTCATCTCAATAGCTGTCTCATATGCCTCCTGATAAGACGTACACTTCCGACTTAGCATATCGCGCTGCAGGCCCTCATTCAAGCCTTGCACGAATCTTTTTCACTTTGCATCATCATTCGGGACCATGTATCCAGCGAAGGCAACTCTTTTCAAAAATTCAGTCTCGTAGTCATCCACCGACATACTGCCCTGTCGGAGTGCAATGAACTCATCTTCTTTTTGTTGACGGACAGCTGGTGGAATGAATTGTACGATGAAGGCCTATTTGAAGATCGTCCAAGATATCTTCGTATCTGGATTATTACCGCAGAGTGCATGTCTCTGCGAGGTCCAATATTCCTGGGCCTTGAGACGAAGTTGTACAACGGTACACTCCACCCTCTTATTGCCCTGAATCTCCAACATTCAAAAGTAGCCCTCAAGTGTGTTCAAGAAGTCCATCGCCTCATCTGGCTCCTCTTTCCTATTAAATTCAGGCGGGTCGCAACTCTTGAATTCAGATAATTTGAAGCTCGTTCTCTTCCGTGTCGGTGTTTCAGGTTTCTCTGCCGGTACTTCTACGGTCTCGGTTGTTGTGGCCTTTGCAGAAATATTAGAATCGGTCGTCAGCTTGGTGACAATCTGAGTTAGACTATCCACTTGCTTTTGTTGAGCATCTAGCTGCTCCTGAAACTGATATTGAAGCTGCTCATGAAGCGTGCGATGTTGAGCTTCGTTCTGCTTCCTCTGAGCCTCTATTTGTTTAATCAATTTCTCAATTAGGTCAGACGATAAATTCATCTTTGCGCTATCACCCTTGGTCATTCTACAACAAAGAAATAATTTTATTAGCACTCATAAAATAATTATGGACTTATTGTATGGGATATTATTTCATGCCAGCGCTATCGACACCATCAATCGAGAAAATTTGCATCAAGACTTCCTTTTTGAAAATATTTTCAAAATTCGAGGATTTGAAATCGTGCTCTGATACCAACTTGTCACGCCCCGATTCGAGAAATCTTTCGTCCTCGTTTCGATTCGCGCCGAATCGTTCGTCCTCGCTAAGGCGTGATGTCGTACAAGTCTGGTGTTGCACTTGTACAAGGCAAGAACGTGTACTGTTATGTCATTTAGAAACATTTGAAACCCAGTCACATTTCATAAATATTGAGGACACAATATAGGAAGAAGAAATACTCATTTTATTCATAACTGTAGTCAGAATACAACTTTTCTCGATAATATTTGAAATGCTATTTCGGCTACATTGATTCATGAAAAGAAGTACAACTGATAGGCACAATTCTTTCAATGTTCAATGTTCAAGGGACAAGCACAATTCTTAATCTTGTTAACAGTGTAATTAATTCTTTCAATGTTCAATGTTCTATCTCTAGCTTCTTAGTGGTATTGACTTGTGGCATTAGCAACTGATATCGATCAACGGATGTTGCAAGACAATTATTTAGTTAGCATGAAGGAATAGCGAGAGGGACAATACCACCACAGAGATCCACACTTACCAAATTAGAGAATCGCCGAGAGAGAGAGGAACACTTGCACGCTTAGCCTTCCGTCACGCGTCAGTCTGCATTGGCACCAAAAGTTTGGTTAATAATCCGTCTCATTGTGTTCTCTTCTCTCAGAATTCTCAAGAATGAATGCTATGCAAATCGATGAAAACGGGCAAGAATCAAATCATCGAAAATCATTCAGAAAAGTATCCATCAAAACCAAACAACAAAACCAGCAGCAAAACATCCAGAGAAAACTCTTGGACGCATTTCAAGAGAAACCAATCCATTAGTTGGAAAGGTTCTTATGCACTTGTCCGTGATCGATTCGGTGCCGACGGTAAGTTTCCTCAATACTCGGTTCCGACCGAGTTAGCCAAGCCACAAGCCTTACATAGTGAACCACTAGGAGCGGGACACTACAGGCTTAGACAAGGGAAATCGATGGCTCGGGTTCATGGTCGGACGTGGTTGTCGAGGTATGGATTGGTGGTGATGCTCGAGTGACGGGGAGTCAGAGAACGGTAGCGGGCGTAGGGTTAGATTTCATGTCGTCGTGTCGGGGATGTCCGATACGATACGGATAACTGTACTACTGGAATAAGATTTATGTGGGCACAGACACGATACACGAGGCTTGGGTTGGCACGGACACGATGCACGGCACCGTTGTGGATGGTGGAGGAATTTGTTGTGTGAAAAAAATATGGAAAAAGGGAGCAATGGGGGTTCTCCTTATATAGGAGGTGGAAACCATATTTGGATAAGGATTTGGGATGTCTTAAATCCCTATGGATAAATCCCTTTCTAATTTTAAATCTCTTTAAATTCCATTCAATAATATCTCTCAAAATATAAAACTAAGTAATCTTATTTGTAATTCAAAAACTATTTCAAATATATCAACACAATCAAATTTTAAATTTAAATTATCTTAATTAATTAAACATTTAAAATATCCTTTTCAAATAATAAAATAATAATATTAATTAATTCCAAAAATCAATATAATTACTTAAATATTAAATCATAAAATAACCTTTTATAAATAATAAAATATATTAATAAACTAATTCCAAATTTTACAAAATATTTGGAATATATTTCATATAACCACAATTTTCAAATCACTACTTATTTTTAAATGACGAATAAAATAACTCTTTTATAAAAAAAATTTATCACATTTGTTTGAACATGTACTTTCCTATATAAAATAAAATTTATAATAAAAATGTTTTTTTTAAAATATGTACCTCGACACATATTCGCACTCATCGAGCAAATACGAAAGGCAAATCTCGCACGCTACATAAATACCACAATACGAACTCGTATGCGACGTTCAGATACGAAGTACAAAATAAATACAAAATTATTTTAAAAAAATCGTGGTAGAATTTAGGGGGTTTACATGAATGATTGCTTGGTTGATTGCTAGTCATAGATTGCCACTATTAGTATAGCTTGCCCCGACATCTCTAGCCTCTTGATTAAATTTCGATGACAAAATTCTTTTAAGGTGGGTAAAGTTGTCTCTCTCGTTTCCCGTTATACGTATTTTTAGTATACGTGTACGGATTTTTGACCCGTATTTTGACTTGTCTAGCATGGTTTGGTCTTGGTTTAGCTTGGCTTGGTTTATTTTGGTTCGGTTTGGGTCAAGATGGTTCATCATGTTGAACCCTCTTTATAAACCAACTCCTCTCTCTCTCCTCTATAACTCTTTTATTTACTCCTTCTTCTTCTCTATTACTCCTCCCATCCACCAAAGAAACTCTAGGCAAGTGCAATCTTGCTTCATGATGGATCTTCCATTTTAGTTTTCTATTCTCTTCTCCATTTGATTCTAAGCCTCTTTAGAACTTGGCATTTTCGGTTTTGATGGATCGATTTTTGCAAATCTAAGTTTTGATCTTTTTTTATTTTTCTTGGTTTTGATCTATTCATCCCAGGCTGTAGAAAATCTCGTTCTATGCAGTTTAGACCCTTTGAAGTCTCAATTCGGACTTGTATTTCGCAAGTTATGGCATTTTAAAGTTTTTGGGTTCCATGGTTCTTCTTTGCTGTTTGGAGAAGAAGAACAGTGTCTGGCGCAACCTGACCTGACGCAATCCAGTTAGGCGCAACCTATCCAAGCACCTTTTAGCCCTAGCGCAACCTGACCCAGCGCAACCCAGTCAGGCGCAACCTAGTCCAGCGCCCTTTGGCCATGGCGCAACCAAGTCAGGCGCAACCTAATCTAGCGCACCCCAGTCAGGTGCAACCTGATCTGGCGTACCCCAGTCAGGTACAACCTGACCTGGCGCAACATAGCCAGCGCCCTTTGCCCTGGCACAACCTTATCTGGAACATCCCAGTCAGGCGTAACATGATCTGGCGCACCCCAGTCAGACGCAACCTGACCTGGCACAACCTGACCTGGCACAACCCAGTCAGGCGCAACCTGACCTGGCGTATCCCAGTGCCTGGCACAACCTGACCTGGCGTGCCCCAATGTCTGGCGCACCCCAGCCTGGCGTAACCGAACTTAGGCGCCACCTGTCCCCCCTTGGCGCCACCTGTGCCCCCCTTGGCGCCACCTGTCATTTCTCTGGCGTCACTTGTTGCCATGATACCCCTTGCCCCTTGCCCCCATGCATATTCTCCTAGTTTTTAATGTATATGTCTGTGATCGTGCATGTAACTTGTACTTTATCTATCTTGTGACGACCTGACTCGATAACTTGTTGAGCACAACATGACTTGCCAGTATTGATCACGACATAAACACGACATGATAACCCCCTGGGTGGCCCGTCGAGGCTCAAGGTGTTAAACGGGCCGGGCCGGGCCGGCCCGAAGCCCACATTGGGCGGGCTGAACCGGGCTCGGGCCAAGCCCAGACCGGACCGGATCAGAAAGCGGGCCGGGCCGGGCCCGGCCCGGTGAGTAAAATCGAAGCCCAGCCCGGCCCACAGGACCGGCGGGTGAGGGGCTGGGCCGGGCCGGTTCGGGCCAGCGGGCCGGGCCGGGCCCGGGCTTGGGTTGGGCCGGGTCCGGGCTTGGTTTTTAATTTTTTTTTTTTTAAAAATTTGATAAAGTTTATGTTAAAAGTATATAAAAGTTTATAAAGTTTTTATTTGAAAAAATTGATATTCTTATTTGTTTAAGTTAAATTTTTAAAATATATAAAATTATTTATAAAGTTTATTCTAAGTGTATAAAGTTTATTTAAAGTTTTTTTTAAGTATTTGTATAAATTTTAAACATTTTTCCCTCCTTCTTTTTCCGGGCTTGGGACCGGCATAGGCGAAGTTAAAAAATGTTTTTTTTTATATTTTTAAATTTATTTAGTTTGTTTGAGTTGTTAATTTAAATTATTTATATTTTACTTACTTACTTTCTTTTAAGTAATATAATTTATAATTTATTTAGTTTTTTTAAATTACTTATATTTTACTTACTTTAAAAATTATTTACTTACTTATATTTTAAAAATTATTTAGTTTATTTTAGTTTATTTATAATTTATTTACCTACTTAATTATTTACCTACTTAATTATAATTTATTTATTTAGTTTATTTTAAATTATTTACTTTTAAAAATTATTTACTTACTTTTAAAAATTATTTACTTACTTATATTTTAAAAATTATATTTTAAAAATTATTTACTTACTTATATTTTAAAAATTATTTACTTACTTTTAAAAATTATTTACTTATATTTTACTTACTTTCTTTTAAATTATTTACTTTTAAAAATTATTTACTTACTCCGCTCCAAAGTGTAAATATCAAAGTTTGTATTCATACCTTTGCCTCATTCTTCTTGCTCCGCTCCAAATGATTCACCCATTCTAAGCGATTCGAAGTCTAGCTCGTTGATGTCGGCAGTTTCATCTACTTTGTTTTGAGTTCTTTTCTCGGCTTGGACCCAGTCTTGAACACATACACATGCTTCCAAGATATCTGGCAGCAACCGGCTTCTCTTCTTGCTCAAAATTCTTGAACCTGTACTAAAATATGACTCCGATGCTACCGTGGACACCGGGACCATTAGTAGATCATGTGCTATCATAGAAAGTACAGGATATATTTTTTCGTGTTTTTTCCACCATTCTAAAATGGTGAAGTGAGTGGAAGAATCGTCTTCTTCCTCATAAGAACTAAGGTATAAAGACAACTCTTGGGTCGGTTGGGAAGATTGTTTTTGTTTCTTCCGTTGTAGTATACTTTTGGCGTGTGTCAACTTAGACACCAAACCAGAGCTACTACTACTACTAGGCCCTTGAGTTGGGCGGGGAGTTGGTGCTTTGTCTTCATAACGGACCACTAATCTATCCAAAGCTAGCTTAACTTCTACTTTTGTGCCACTAACATCAATATTCATGTTCTCTCCAAAGTCATCTAACAATGCATCTACACCATCTAATTTGATTCTAGGATCAAAAATTGAAGACAAGCAATACAATAAAGGTACATCGCCCCAATATTTTTTGAATTTTGCTTCCATTTTCTGTACAGCGTAAGCAAAATGGTGGGCAGTTCTATATTTAGAAAATAAGAAAGAAATGTTACAAAGTTCTTGTAAAGCGAAGCAAGAAGTTGGATAGTAAACACCTGAAAGAGTACGTGTAGCATTGTAAAAAGTTTCTAAGAATTCACAAATTGAAGAAGCAACTTCCCAATCATCCTCAGTTACTTGAAATTCAAAATTGAGATCCGTGTTACAATAATATGTAATAGGATCTCTAAAGGGAATTGCGGACTTCAACATTAAATAAGTTGAGTTCCATCTATGTGGAACATCCTTTACAAATCTTCTAAAACGAATATTAAAATGTTGACATGTGGCCTTGAAATGTTGTTGCCGTGAAGGAGACGTGTTTAAACTGTGTAAACATTGTCTAAGAGTATCTAAATGTGAGCTAAAATAATCAAGACATTCTTTTACTACTAAGTTAATAATATGACAAGCACACCTAACATGCATTAATCTACCTTCTAAAATGGGCTGAAATATTAGCGCTAATGAAGAGATGGCAGAAGTATTATTACTAGCATTATCAAATGAAACAGAAAATATTTTTTGGTGAATATCATATTCACGCACGTGTTCTATAATAGCGCCTGCTATTGTGGAGCCTGTGTGTGGAAATTCTAATATTTTTAGACAGATGATGCGTTTTTGCAACATCCATTGTGAATCTATGTAATGTGCTGTGATACAAATGTAAGCGTAATTTTGCTTACTTGTCCAAATATCAGAAGTAATGGCTATTTGACTAACATGCAAAAGACTTTCTTTTAAAGCCGCTTTTTTCTCATAAAAAAGTCTAATAGCCTCTTTTCTAGCGGCGCCTCTAGTCACTTTACTAAAACAAGGATTTAAAGAAGATGTGGCATAATCATATAAATTCTCACTTTCACCCGCAGTGAAAGGAAGTTCATCAGAAATCAAATATTTTGTAAACTCAGTTTTATGCCGAGCGGCAGAATAAGAAAACGTACCCATTGACGATCCCGTGCTACCTCCAGCAAAATTTATTTGAGTTTGAGATGCAGAAATTGTGTCTTTCCCGTAGCAGGTCTCGTAGTGTCTTGAAATTGTACCCGTGCCACCTCCAGTCTTCCATTTGTATATGTTGGCACATTTCTTGCACTGTGCCGCGTACGCTATTGGATTTCCTTTCGGATCTAAAACAAGAGAATCATCGGGATTAGTTTAATAAAGAATAACAAAAAAATCCCAATACTTTGATTTTTTCTTTCTTTTTGGCACATTCCGAGTGGAACTCGCAATTTCAGGAGGGGATCCTACTAATTCTTCAGGAGTATCAGCAGGAATAGGATTTTCCTCAAAATAAGTATTAAAATATTCATAAGTATTTCCGGCATCACCGGTAGGTGGGTTAGAACCTTGTCCGGCCATTATAAAAAATTAATGTAAATTTTTAGAAGAGAGGGAGAGAAGAAAAATACACCGAAAAAAAATTCCCGAAAAATAAAAAAAGAGTAAGTAATATTTAATAAGTAAGAGAGGGAGAGAGAGAGTAAGAAAAATACAAACAAATTTTGTTCAAACAATATAAAACAATTTTGAATTTTTAAGAGAGAAAGAGAAGAAAAAATATTAAATCGGACGCCGGATTTCGGAGCTTGAGCCTTGAGCGGGGTTGGGAGCTTCTTCGCAAACTGATGGAAAGCCGGATTTAGTTTAGAGAAACTTGTATGAAGATTGAATGAGTGAATTGTGTATGAAAAATGAATTTTATGGGCTATTTGTAGGATTTTTCCCATGCCAAATGACCCCCTCTACCCTCAAAATAGAGTTGTTGGAGTGGTTTTTTGGTCATTTTCTTGAAAATGACCAAAATACCCCTCCAACGTTTTAATAACAGCTATATTATGGGGGTATTTTGGTAAAATACCCCCTCCAATTCAAAAAAAAAAAAAGAAAAAAAAATGGTTCAGACCGGGCTAGACCGGGCCGGGCCGGTTCGGGCCTACCGGGCCGGGCCTACCGGGCCTAACGTTAACCATTAAAAAAAAAAAAATTTCTTTCCGGTCCGGGCCGGGCCGGGCTTGGGCTCGGAGGGGGAGGCCCGACCCGGACCACTGGGACAGGGGGGCTGGGCCGGTCCGGGCTTCGTCGCGGGCCGGGCCGGGCTAATATGGCGGCGGGCCGGGCGGGCTCGGGCCGGGCACCGGGCCGCCCGGCCCATTTCACAACTTGAGTCGAGGCGCACTCTTGACATGATAAGTAACTTGATAAGACATGTATAATCTTGATGGTGGCCCGTCGAGGTGCACTCCTGACAAGTAACAAGTAATCCGACATGACATGATAATCTTGAAGGGTTGTTGCGACAGCTACCCTGACTTGCTAAGTAACACTTTTCTTGACACCGTGGTTGATTTTCCTGATTGTGATTGTACAAGCTACCTGCCTCGCCCTGCATCATGTCTAGGACATGGATTCCTGGTTACCACGGTCAGTGATTCATAATAAATATGACTAGGTTAATGACTAGATTGATCAAGTAGTTCATATAGAGAGATTTTTCCAGTTACAGGCGATCCCGTTATCCCAGCCACACCTGAGTGGACTTGTAGCCTGCCGACGAGTAGGGCACATTTCCAGTCCACTGTCATGTGGGGCACTTCTTAAAATCATGAGTACTATAGCACACTGCCATGTGTTGCACTCCAAGTCACCTAATGATTCTCTAACTCTTGGTAACTCTAAGCAACCTCGCCTGGATAACCTGGATAGCTACAGGGCTTGTGACTGCCGGAACATCTCATTGCATCTTGTAGTAACTAGGCTTGTGATAACCCTAGTTAGTTAAAGTATCAAGCCACACATATTGTTTGGCCATGATTGATGGATAGAGTCCAGTCTAGTCTTGTTTAGACAGTGCCAATCTATGATTACTTCGATACATTACTGTTATGCTTTACTCTTATCGATAAATAATTGGAGACTAAGCTCTGTTCAGGTGAAGGGTTACAACCGCGATCCTTGTTTGGTTTACGGGTTGTAACTTGGTTACTAGAATAGTCCTTTAGTTGTCTTATCGTTTATCACCATGTTTTCTCTAACTCATGTCTTTCGTTATCATTTGTCTTTATGTGCTAATATGTTGGTTTTAGTTTTTTTAAGTGAAGCCTCTCTTGTGGCACTTGCTCTTTCTGGGGTCTGATCCAGCTGGTTTTGTATGGCCAAATTTTGGAATAGCTCCCGAGGATCTACATGTCTTCCAGCCAGATGGTGAATACTAGGCGTAATCCTGGCAACGAGTGGGTTTTCTTCTTTTGTTCTCCGCTATATTGTAAATTATTCTTTTGAGGCGTTTAGCCGTCGAGCAAGTGTTAGCTCGTGTTGAAACTTACTTTGTATGCCTAAGTGTTGTAACATGATTGACAAATCCTAGGGTTGATCATGTATGACTTAAACTCTTGCTAGTCTTCGCATTTTGTATGACTAGCTTTATGATCATCTGAATATGTAATGTTTGGGATGCCTTACCTTGTATGTCTGATGATCTAATATCTTGTAACATTTACTTGCTTGTTTGAGATTGAGATACTAGGCTTGTTCTTGACTATAAGAGACTGATAGTTTGTAGATAAACCCTCATGCATCTAGACAGCCGTGACCATATTGCAAGGTGGGTTGCACTTTAATGTACATAACTGGCTGTGTCTGTCCCCCGCTCTCCAGTATTCTGGTTCTGGGGGGTGACAACGGGATTGTGGACTATAAATGGAAAGCTGGTTGATATTTGTCCTCTAACTTTGGCAGTGTTATTTCAGATGAAGAAGAAGAATCTGCCACCGAGATGAAGGTATCAGCTAAAGGTGGAAGACAATGTTCACCCAATGAAGTCATATGACATGACTTATATTTGGTCATCTTCTTGGACTTTGTGGATGAAGAAGTTGCTTCGAAATCAGCCACTAAATTCGGATGGATCCACATGATTTCTCCCTTATCAGTAGACAGAGGAACAAGACCATCAGTTCATGCCGGTGGAAGATTAACAATCTCCAAAGTGGTTCTCGGGATAGGGACGATGCCGTCCTGCATAAGTTGAGCAGGAAAATTGGTAAACTGTAGAGAGACGACGTTAGTCGTTATAGTCTTTTCGTCTTGTTGGAGAGTGATTACACCAGAATTGACCTTTCCTGGATCTTGCCTTTGAGCACGTAGCATGCTCAAGTCGGATGTCCGATAAACCTATGGTAAACACAATATTTAGGGCGGTCAGTTTTACCTACTTTTTTTGGCCGTTTTGCATCCGGCAGCTGAAGTTTATTGCTCTTGATCAGGCAATCAAAGATACTCATGACATCATCTTCATCGAAGAAGTATTCTTCTTTCGATATGGTGCTCTCTGTGGTGGTGCCGTTGGAGAAGGTGTTGATTGACCTATATTGACGGCTAAAGCTTCTTTGCCTTTGACATTGATAGCCAAAGTCTTCTTGCTCTTGCAGTTGTTCTGACGGCCACCGCTATTTGATGTAGCATGTTCATCTATGTCAAAATTAGGCATCTGAATACCTAATTGTTTAAACTTATCAGCACTTTTTTCTGCTGCTTTAGCATTCACTATGAATGAAGGCCAATCCTGAAACTGCGTCGATCCAGTCCACATGCTGATTATAGGCAACAAGTTTGATTTATAAGTGTCTATGGTCAAAGCATCTGGAGTTCCGAGAGGCATTTTGAGTGCCTCACGACAGAATCGTTCAATGAACCGTTCGGTCGTTTTATTATGTCGCTGTTTAATTTTGATGAGGGCAGACATAGTCATGTCGTTTGTTTCCTTATAAAATCATTCCAAGAACATTTGTTTGAATCCGAAGAAAGAGGTTATACAACCATCTGGTAAACTGCAGTACCAGTCGTAAGTTGCACCTGCTAAGCATCCAATGAACACCCTAGTGAATAGAGCATCGTTTGGCTGTAATTGATCAGTCATTACCTCAAAGTGATTGAGGTACTGACTTGGGGATGTGCTTCTATTAAACAGTATAATAGTAGGGGGTTTGTATTTGGAAGGAAATTGAACTTCCTTCCACTCTATAAGATAATACTACTTGATCCCAAGCTTCTGTAAGCCGTCTTTCTGCTTGAAGGCTTCAAATTGAATACGTAAAAGTTTTACGGCCTCATTAGTATCTCCCGATGATTGTGGAGCAGTGGACAAATTTAATGTGTTGGGAGGAGGTACTGCATGATAAGTACCACCCCCAGCACCAAATTGACTTGGAATAGTCTGCACTGGTATGAAAGCGTTGTGAGGAGACTGTACCCGCAGACCAATATTGACTGGAGCAGATGTGGTTACAGGTTCTTGGGTCGAAATCAGATTCACAACCGGTGGAACCGTATGTTGTGCCATAATCACAGCATGCATGTCTGTCATCATTTCAACCATGTTCTTCAAACTAGCCTCCAAAGCAGCAATTCTCTACTTTTGACTGTTAGAACTGGAAGCATCTTGATCTTTTGTGACGACGTAAGCAGTCACTTCTCTAGCTATCGAAGACGAGCTAGTAAAAAACATGGTCCGTTCAGAACTTTCACTATGGCATCAAAGTCATATAAGGAACTACCCCCAGGATGAGTGATGGGGAGATCCCTTTGACTGAAGGCATCTTGACTGGAATCAGGAAGATTCTTTTGACCGATTGTATCTTGGTCAGAAGGAAGATTCCTTTGACCGACTGTTTTTTGGTTTCTTGATCTGGTGTGTCGGTATACTCCTTTGCCGTACTCACGAATCCGATCTAAGTACTGTTGACTGGGATTATGGGATGCATTACGTCTTGGACGCTTTCTACCACTAGTGTTTTGAGACATCATGTTGACAGAAGCGTACAACAATTCATCTTTATCTATTATCATTTGTCACGACCCGCACCCACCGCGAGGGTACGAGTACGTAACAGCGCCCAGCCTACGCCGCAGTATCGGCAGTAGAATGCTGTTCTAGGTCATGAACTATAACTACATAACATGAAATATACTCTCCAAAAGGAGGCCAACACAGAGGTACAACTCAATCACAATCTAAGGTAGAATGTAACACGATGGAAATAGATAAAAAAATCCTCAACTGAGGTACAGCAGAATGAAATAATAAAGTCTCATCAACTCTAAAATATACAACTCTGAAAATAAAGACAACAGCTAAGCATGAAAAGAAGGAACAGTCTAAGCTATCTACACTATACAAGGTATCATCCTGAGCAGCTGCCTGAACCTCCCCAGGGGTCCAGGTCGCGAGTGTCAACTAGGCAAGCTCCAAGTAAGAGTGCAGGGTTCCTCATCATCCTCTGTAAAATTTTTAACAGGTCCAGTCAGGACGGGAGCGAGCACAAAACATCTCACGCAGTTCATATCATGTTAGGAAATATAAAGCATGCAATAGAGTAAGGTACATGAAACGCTGAAAGAAGAATGTATATAAAAACAGCAGAGATTTGATAATGGAAAATATCTATATATGATAAGTAAGAACTGTAAGCAACATGTAATTTAGAGCACAATATGGTTATGTAAACGGTCTAGGAAAATGCAATGGTAACTCCATTGTACGTAGGTGTACAATAGATATATACAATAGTTATATAATCTTGTACAATAGGATTTGATTATATAACCAATTCTACTCCCTCTCCCCAATCAATACACAAGGATCCACTCCCATTACGTTATCTTGCACAATAGTATACAATGTTATACAATGGATGTACAATATTATACAATAGATGTACGATGTTATACAATAGTTGTACAATGTTATACAATAGTGTACAATGGTCTATCCCTGGGACTCATGTGATAATGAGAGTACAATATGCACAAGGAGTATACAAGGATATAGGTATTCAATAAATACAATATGGAAGTGAAACGCACATCACAATATGTATCTAGTGAATACAAGGGGATAACATCCCAAAAGGAGATCCAAATAGTACCAATCCGTGATAACAATTGTGTCAGCATCAAGTACAGTAATCTAGAACAAGAATGTAAATCCAGGCAAGTATGATACAGTCAGAGAATGTACTCGCCTCGTATCTGAATGTCTGAAGCAAATGTACTGTCCGAGATGAGATACCTGACTCCTAGTTAGAGCAACACAAGTCAAGATGTATACATGGGATGATAATAGTAATCTATAATGCATCTGCATGCTGTCTAGGTCAAACTAGACTAAAGTCAACACTTGGTCAACTCTAGTCAACCACACTAGTCAAACTAGGTCAAGTCCTAGCCCAAACAAGTCTAACAAGTCTCACTAGGCCTAACCAAGCCTAGGCTAGCACTCACATACCATACACAAGTCTATACAAGCTATCAAACCTACAATTTACATACCACATTATCCATGCATATATTGTATTACCTATTTTACATATCATACAAGCCAATATATATATTTACATATATTCATATATACATAGAGATTTAGAGAGAGATTAAGGTATACATGTGTGTGTAAATAGGACATACAAACAATGTGTGTGTATAGAGTTTAGATAGGTGTCAATGTAAACTAGGTACTTGTGTGTGTGTGTAACATGAAAGGGTGAGGGTGTGTGTACTATATTGCATTTACATGTGGGTATTAGGCACATAGGTTCCCAAAACAGTGTGACAGGAATCCTGTGTATGTGTGTGAGTGTATGCTAATGTGAAGAGTGACTGTATGTGTATCAAGAGGAGTGCAATATGAGGAAAATCTGGAATTTCAATGTGTATGAGAGTGTAAACCTGTGTGCAGTGTTCTCAGGTTTTAAATTCCAATTTGACAGTTCAAACAATGTAAATCCAAACATATCCAAGGAAATTTCGAAGAACAGCATTTACCACTAGTTCTCATTCAAAACCCTAACCAATCTCCACATGAAACCAACAATTATACTCAGTTTTGTGTGTGGCCTAATACTTGTGATTCTCAGGAAGCCAGAGTGACAATCTCAGTTTAAAAATTCAGTTAGCTAACACCCAAATTATTAGTTCAAAAAAAGAACAATCTCAGTTAAAGGGAACTAAAGCTATGGCAAGAAAGAGAGGAAATCAGTGATTCAAACTCAGTTTTAGAAGAAGAACAACCCAGTTCAGTTACAGTAAACAACCTATACAATATCCATCCCATGCCCAATCTCATTCTCAGGTTAATATTGAACATTCAGTTTCAGTTAATATGAAGAGAATCTCAGGTTATTAGAAAACTGGAAACAGTGGAAAGCAAAATAACAATGAATCAAATTTCAGTTTAAAACCAATACTTAAACATCCATTCTCAGAGTTTAACTAAGGAAGCAACCTCAGAAATTAATGAAAGTGTGAGGGACAGTTTGCTCATGTGTGTGTGGAACTCAGCCTTTGGAAAAGCATGACAGTTAACTATGAAATAAGCATTCATTCAAACTCAGTGATATACATGGAAAAGAAACTGGAATCAGTGGCACATTGTGTCCTGTGTGCATTTAGAACAGTGATATAGGAAATCACATATTGCAAAACAAGGACATAGGAAAATGGTTCACAGGTTCAGTCCAAACAATACCCAATTTCAGTAAAAACATGAAATATCTCTGGTTTTAAGAAGAACAAACATTGAAATAAAATGAAAAGGAAATCAGTTCAGGGAATGGGAATTCAGTCCAATACAATCTAAACTTCCTCTAAGTCCCTACTCAATCTCAGTTATAACACAGAACTTAGTTTCACATTTCGAAGGAATGGGAAATCGATTCAAGTTCATATCAGTTCAAAGGAAAACAATATTGACAATTAATCAAGAATTTAACATTCATTTACAGTATACAGAAAAGAGCTAATCTCAGCTTAATAGCTAACAGTTGACAACCTATACAATATCCCATTCACCAACAACAGTTCTACCAAGAAAAGATTGTCATTCGAAAATCTCAGGTTTTGTATAGGGAAACCAATTTAGTTGCAATTGGGAAAGGCAAATCAGTGTGGCAGGACATTAGTGTGTGTTAGAGTGTGCCATAGGGTATGGGAACCTGTGTGCAGTGTTCCAGTGAGGGGAAAAATAAGAGCAGTGTGCATGTATGTGACTATGTGTCAATGTGTGGCAGGCAAATAGATGTGACATGTGTGTAGGAATATATGTGAACTGTATGTGTGTGTCATGAATTCCAATGTGGTTCTCAGGTTTCACAAATCTCAGGATTAACATCCAAAACAGTAAAATACTAAATGAAGTTCTCAGGTTTTTCATGTACCTAACCATTCAGTTCAGATTTATGAGAAGAAAAAGGAAATCAAACATTTAAACCTACACAAATCTCAGGTTTTCATGTAAAAGCTGCTCATCCCAATTCAGTGAATCCATATGCACCGAAAACAGTTGGTCATTTAATCAACTTCAGTTAAGTAAGAGAAGAACAAAATCAATTTCAGTCTACAAATCTCATGAAGGCTGAAACATGTGACAGGAAGGAAGGAAATCAACTTCAAGTTAGGTAAATTTGGAATTAACTAGTGAACACAAAACAGTGAATCACAATTCAGGAAAAATAGAAATTAACCAATTCGACAGTTAGAAAAAGGAATAGAAATCAATTCATGTAACCATTGTACAACATTTATGTATATATTTACCTCTATATATACAAATCCTAAACCAACCAAAATTAGTTCAACAAAGGAATCTCAGGAGAATGTTAACAGTGTTATTCTTGAAGGAATCATAACTCATACCAAAATCTCTGGGTTAAACATCCTACAGTCCTAAACAGGGTATTTGATGTGTAGTAATTAAAACCTAACATAATACATGCTATAAATCATTAAACGAAATTCAAACAGGATTAAAAACAGTGAAACAAACACTGATACATGACAGTATCAGAATAAATAGGGAAATCAAAATTGAATATTAAAACACATTAATATGTTAACTAATAGTTGGTAATTATGCTAGGGTGTTTATACATGCCATATAGTGTAAATGTGTCCCACCACGAGGACACAGACGTGTCCAAACCAAGGAAAACTCAAATCGAGCACAACACAGGCACAACCAACAGCACAGTGTCGTGCACGTGTTCCAGAGAGTCTAGGATACGATACGACACGAATTAGATCTCGTGTTCGTACAAGAGGGTGCGCCTAGGGTAGGGCTAAGTGCCTAGGACCCTGATTAGTGTCTAGGATGTGTCGTGTCTAAGTAAATAGGGCGTATCAAACGCGACTCAGACTGAACGCGCGCGTGTGTAAGACCAGTGCGCGAGTCCTGGCGTATCCGACACGACGTCGCTGGACACGAGGCTTGGGGGACAGGTTCGCAGACACTGCCCCTCCTCTCAGTCCAAGCACGGCCCGCCATGTGGCCTGTGCACTGAGCACGAGGCCACGAGCAGCAGGGGACTGAAACAGTCCAGATCCAGCGTGTTCGTGTCTCTCGTGTGGACACGACACAAAACACCTGTCACTCCCCGATCCTGAAATACGTATTTTAATACGTAAACCGATAATTTGTATTTACCTCGTATTTATACTATATTTACTATGCAGTATTTCTTCATGCATTTTCCAAAAATATTCGACAAAATATTATTTCCTAATTTATTTTCTGCATTTGGGCTTTCAGTTTTGGCTCATTTGGGTAACCCATTCTTGGTTCACCAATGGTTCATCATGAACCCTTTGGTTCATCATGAACCCATGGGTCCAAGATCTTTATATATACTCATCTCATTCTCTCTTCTCTCATTTACTTCCTCCACCAACCAAATATTTCCTCCATCAACCAAGGCAAGTACCAACTTGCTCAAGAGATGGATCCATAATTTTGTCAATGATTTCTTACAAAACTATTTGCCAAAACATGTTCTTCTCCTCAATCTATACTAGTTTAGAACTTGAAAATTTCCATTTTGAAGCCTTGATTTTTGTAGATCTAGGTTTTAATCATTTTCGAATTTTACATGGTTTGATCTACTTTAGTTGGATTTTATGGGTTTTTGATGCTTCCATGTGGAAGAGCATTCAGTTTCACCCAAGTTGGAACTTTGGAAATCTGGATTTGGAGTTCGGATGGCCAAGTTATGATGCTTTGAAGTTTGGGTTCAGTCATGGTGTTCTTGCTGTTTGGAGAAGACAGTGAACGGTGTGCTCCGTTTGAGCACGCTTCATGTTGGAAGCGTGTCTCTCCTTGAGCTTGCGTGACTTTTCACGCAGCTCTCTCTCCTTGAGCCTGCGTGACTTTTCACGCAGCTCTCTCCTTGAGCCTGCGTGACTTTTCACGCAGCTCTCTCCTTGAGCTTGCATGACTTTTCACGCAGCTCTCTCTCCTTGAGCCTGCGTGACTTTTCATGCAGCTCTCTCCTTGAGCTTGCGTGACTTTTCACGCAGCTCTCTCTCCTTGAGCCTGCGTGACTTTTCACGCAGCTCTCTCCTTGAGCTTGCGTGACTTTTCACGCAGCTCTTCCCTTGAGTCTGCGTGACTTTTCACGCAGCTCTTCCCTTGAGTCTGCGTGACTTTTCACGCACGCTGCCTTGAGTGAGCCTGAGTGAGCCTGCGTGACTTTTACCCCTTGAGCGTGCGTGCTTTTGTGCGTACGCTTTTGATATTTTATTAGATATTATATGCCCATTTTATATCCTTACGCCTTTTGTCCCGAGCATGATATGAGCACTAATGTGACCCCGGAGAACAAAGTGTTCCTTCCTGATACATGTACCTGAATGTCCCAGTTCTTGTTCATGCTCGACAAATGACTCGTAACTCCACGTGGCGTATTTGCATTGATGCATTACACTAAGAAGGGTAGAACATGTTGACATACTAATTGACATGGATCCTCTTTGGGGTACTCGTACTAAAGTACGACTTTAGGAGGATAATCATGCAGGCCACAGCATGTGAGTCCAAGATTTCACCTAGGGTTAAACTAGGCAACTAAATATACTAGATGCATGGGGAGGGCAGAATCCCGAGATCGTGTTACACCAGCCACCTTGAGATATTGTCTTGACGCGCCGGCTGGTCTCCACGGATACTGTGTCATCTGCAACGAGTGGATGACTGTATCCGATTAATTCCTGCTATATAATATATGTTTTGGCAAGGTGGCCTTGCGAGGAACCTGTGCTCAATCATACATGTCTACGCGAACCCCTGGGTTGGCTAGCCTTGCTGGAAAGATACGATCTGAGGATTTTCTAAATAACATGATGCGAGGATAACCTCGTCCCACTAGAAACTCGTAGACTTGATTGGCCGTGAAAACGACTTGCATGTATCCTATTTACCTTCCGTGAATAACTGAGGAAAGCGGACTGTCATGGTACGTGATCCAACCCATGTTCTTGTTTGATTGTTGGGTCGGTTATCATACTATGACAGGCTGTGGACCGAAGTTATGAACGGAAGACTTATTCTGATTGTGGATTGCTACTTCTGTGAATGACTGAGGAACATAGACTATCATGGTACATGATCCAACCCATGTTCTTGTTTGATTGTTGGGTTGGTTATTGTGCTGCGATAGGCTATCGACCGAAGTCACGATCAGGAGGTTTTATTGTTTATACCTTTTAACTTATGTGAAAGTTATAGAGTACGACACGTCCCGATTCCATGCGGCACCTTTTGTCCTTGTTTGGTTGTAAGGGTGCCACATGGGTTTGAGGATGTTGTGCTACCCTATAATAGTAGCATAAGTATTACTATTATCAATCATTCTATTAACTGGGTTTTTAATCTTAACTCTTGTGCCCCTTTGGCGGTACTTGCTATTCGGGGCTGACCCCGCTGGTTTTGTTTGGCCAGATCTCGTAGCAGAGCCAGAGGACACGATCTTCCTCCCTGACATCCATGGTGCATACTAGGAGCATGGCGGTTCGGGGACTCGAGTGGGTTTCTTCTCCACCACTCCTGCTTATACTTTTGCGACGTTTAGCCACCGGCACCTGTTAGCCGGATTACTTGATATTTTGTGTCAGTACAGACTTGTAAATAAACAGACTGCAGCTGTGTATAATTTTGTACTCCTGACTCTCTGAGATAGCTAAATTATAAAGCTAGTCTCTCATGACCATTTTGATGAAGCGTCGAGGACGCCTTACTGCTTTATCTTTAATGTTCATTTAATTGCTGATGTGGTTTGAGTGATTGAGACATAGAACTCTGTGGGACCATAGGAGACTTGATTGTAGCATGTACCCCCTAGTCTCTCGACAGCCACGATCGCCGTATGACGTTACGTACCTCATATGGAGTAGCTGGCCTAGTCCGTCTCCGTATTTCGGTACTGGGGCATGACAAGGTTTTAGTGGTAGCCCATGCAGGTCTAATTTTCAGACTTGTGGGGTATTGCAAATTATTAGGAGTCTCAATCAAAACTTGTTCTCCTTAAAATTCTGTTTCGAATTCTCTGTCCTTGCCTTGATCTCTCACCTGACTTGCATCCTCGAAATCTTCCTCATCCGGACTTGATAATCTTATATTCTTCTCTATAGGGGTGCTTCATTCTCAGTAGCGGGTGAGGCACATGAGGAAGAGCAGCAAGAGCATGGCTCGACTGGGCAGCAACAGGGAAGAGAACCTTCCCCAGGGCAGACACGAGCAGAAATAGAACTAGAGGCAGTGCAGCCGCAGGTTGTTGAAACTCCTGTAGCACCAGCAGCGACGGCAGTACCAGACGCCGTAGCACTCCTGGAGATCATCCGGGGGTTTCTTGTCACTAACCAACAGCAACAGACTCGGCAGCAGGAGCAGAACGTGTTGCTGAACCAAGGGATTCAGTTAGCTCTTGAGAGGAGTGTCGGGGCTGACTCGGGAGCATCAGGAAGGTTTCGTCGCTTGAACCCGAGGTATTTTGATGGCACGGAGGATGCCATCACTGCGGATACCTGGATTCAAGACATCGAAGCCATTCTTGTGGCAGCCAAGGTTCCAGATGATGAGAAGGTTGATCAGGTCAAACTGGTACTTCAGGATCTTGCCCGCGACTGGTGGGCATCAGAAGAAGTTGGTGCAAGACGCCCTGTTCGTTGGACCACCTTCAGTGAAAGATTCAAGGCCAAGTATTTTGGCGTAGTAGCTCGATATGAGCTCCAGCAGAAGTTTATCAGTCTCAAGCAAGCAGGCAAGACCGTAGATGGGTATGCAGCAGAGTTCTGCAGATTGTGCCGTTTTGCACCAGCAATGGTGGCAACGGAGCCAGAGAAGGCTATGTGGTTCCAGCAAGGACTTCATTTGGAACTACTGCAGCTTGTGGAAGGACACGACTACCAGACGTTTGACGCTGTTTTGTCGGCCGCTCGGAGGCACGAGCTTACCCAGCAGAGGTTGGCATCGAGGACAGGAGGTCAGAAGAGATCTCATTCCCAGGTTGGAGGAGGAGCAATGCAGCGAACATCGGCACCAGCACCCTGTGTACGTATTCATGATGCAGGAGCGCCGCAGAGGACGGCCGTGTCAACTAATACAGCGCCAGTTCGGCATCAGCAGCCGAGAAACCAGCAACAGCGTCAGGGAGCACCCCAGGGCTGTACATTCTGTGGGAAGGCAGGGCACACGAGGGAGGTGTGCCGGTCAGCGAATGGCTTATGCTTAAGGTGTGGTAGTTCAGACCACCGTATCTCCACTTGTCCTGTGATGCAGAGGCCAGGAGGGCCAGCTCAGCAGTTTCCAGCATTGCCAGCTCCGGTTGCAACCCCGAGTGGAGGGCCAGTATTAGCAGTAAGGCCCCTAGTCCAGCGTCTACCAACGCAGGCTCAGATGTTTCGCCAAGCACAGGAAGCCGAAGGCCCTCAGAGACAGCAACAGCATGGTCGAGGAAGGCCGCAACAAGGGGCTCCGCGGGGCCAGGCTCTCACATTGACCTTGGGAGAGGCTCTAGCGTCTAGTGACGTGGTGGCAGGTAAAATTCTCGTCACCTCATTTCCCGCTGTAGCATTATTTGATTCAGACGCTACTCATTCATTCATCTCTGCACAATATGCTACACGGATTGGATTAGAGTTTGAGGCATTGCCGGAGAGGATGGATATACTCACCGGCAATGGGCTCGTAGAAGTTAGCAGGGTGCACTTTTCATGTCCGGTAGAGGTGTGTGGGCATTTATTGCCCGCGTCATTGATTGAATTCCCTATGGAGAATTTTGATGTTGTTCTTGGCATGGACTGGTTGAGAGACAGTCATGGGACAATTGATTGTAGAGGAGGTAGGGTCATATTCAGCGTTCCTGGGATGGATCAGTTCATCTTTACTCGAACCTTGAAGAATCAGGCCGGAGGTGTCATCTCAGCAGCAGTGTCAGAGCCAGGACAGATTCCGAGAGTGGTCGAAGATTTTCTCGACGTCTTCCCTGATGAGCTCCCAGGGATACCCCCAGTCAGAGAGGTAGAATTTAGCATTGAGTTGAACCCTGGAACGAGGCCTATTGCAGACAGAGTTTACAGAATGTCGTCGGCAGAACAGGATAAGTTGTATCAACATGAAGAAGAGTTGAAGTCTAAGGGATTCATCCGAGACAGTAAATCGCCCTGGGCCGCGCCAGTGATTCTAGTTCCCAAGAAGGATGGGTCGACGAGGATGTGCATCGACTACCGCAAGCTGAATGCAGTAACAGTGAAGAATAAGTACCCACTACCAAGGATTGATGACCTGTTTGACCAGTTGAGCAAGGCCAGTGTCTTTTCCAAGATCGATCTTCGGTCAGGATACTATCAAGTAAGAGTCGGGAGCAAGATATACCGAAGACAGCATTCAGATCTAGATATGGGTATTATGAGTTTTTAGTAATGCCCTTTGGACTAACCAACGCCCCCGCAGTATTCATGGATTTAATGAACCGCATCTTTCTGCCGTATTTGGATAAATTTATGGTGGTGTTCATAGATGACATTCTTGTCTATTCCAGCAGTGAAGAGGAGCATGAGAAACATCTTAGGACTGTCTTACAGATATTGAGGGAGCATCAACTTTATGCGAAGCTCGACAAGTGTAAATTCTGGTTAGATCATATTTCGTTCCTGGGGCATGTAATTTCTGGGGCAGGAGTGTCAGTGGATCCGAAGAAGATTGAGGCCGTGGAGCATTGGCCGGTCCCGAGAACGGTTGTAGAAGTGCGAAGTTTCTTAGGATTAGCTGGTTACTACAGAAGGTTCGTGGCGGACTTTGCCAAGATCTCTGCGTCCTTAACGCGTTTGACGCACAAGGACGTAGAGTTTGTTTGGTCAGCTAGCTGTCAGGCATCATTTGAAGAATTGAAGAAGAGGTTGATCTCAGCCCCGATCTTGACGCTTCTAGTAGGAGCGGGAGGCTTTACAGTATATTGTGACGCATCTGGGAAGGGTCTTGGATGTGTATTAATGCAGCACGAAAAGGTGATAGCATATGCGTCTCGGCAGCTTTGAGACCATGAGAAGAATTACCCGACTCACGATTTAGAGTTAGCAGCTGTGGTGTTTTCACTCAAGTTATGGAGGCATTATTTATACGGAGATCGGGTAGAGATCTATACTGATCATAAGAGTTTGAAATACGTATTCACGCAGCGAGATTTGAACATGAGACAAAGAAGATGGTTAGAACTGCTGAAGGATTTTGATTTAGATCTTCAGTATCATCCAGGCAAGGCGAATATAGTTGCAGATGCACTGAGTAGGAGAGACAATGCCTTTATCTTGACCTCGCAGAAGCATATTTTAGAAGACCTTCAGAGTATGGGAATCGAAGTAGTTTTGCCCAGGGATATAGGAAGAATGACCAGTATGCAGATTCAGTCAACCTTAGTAGAGAGGATAAGGGCAGCACAAGCAGGAGATCCACAGATTCAGAAGTTGCGGTCGGAGTGTGAATCAGGCCGTAGAAAGGAGTTAATGATTCATGAAGATGGTACGCTCAGGTTTGGAAACAGACTCTGTGTACCGAGTGGAGACCTTCGGCAAGAAGTTATATCCGAAGCTCATAGTTCTATTTACTCCATTCATCCAGGAGGAACGAAGATGTATTGAGATATCAGGCAGTACTTTTGATGGAATGGCATGAAAAGAGAGATAGCAAGATTTGTATCCAAGTGTCTGGTATGTCAGCAGGTGAAAGCCGAGCAGCAGAGACCAGCAGGGTTGCTACAGCCGCTTCCTATCCCAGAATGGAAATGGGAGCACATCACGATGGATTTTGTGATCGGTTTACCTAGATCCCCGACTGGTAAGAATGCAGTCTGGGTAATAGTAGATCAACTCACGAAGGTCGCTCATTTCCTTTCCTTCCAAGTTGGACAGACTACTGAGCAGTTAGCAGAAATGTACATAAAGTAGATAGTAAGACAGCACGGTGTTCCAGTTAGTATAGTATCAGATCGGGATACGCGGTTTACTTCCCATTTTTGGCGGAGCTTACACCAAAGTTTGGAAACCAAGTTAAGATTCAGTACTGCTTATCATCCATAAATCGACGGGCAATCAGAAAGAACCATTCAGACATTAGAAGATATGCTACGGGCGTGTACCTTGGATTTTGGCGGATCTTGGGAGGATCACCTTCATCTAGTGGAGTTCTCCTATAACAACAGCTATCAGGCTAGCATTCAGATGGCCCCGTTCGAAGCATTGTACGGAAGGAAGTGCAGGTCCCCTTTGGCATGAGACGACGTCGGAGAATGGAAGTTGTTGGGACCAGAGATGATTACGCAGACTGTGGAGATAGTTAAGTTGGTCAGAGAGCGCCTTCGAGTTGCACAGGACCGACATCGTCATTGGGCAGATCAGCATCGTAGGCCTCTAGAGTTCAGAGTTGGCGACCAAGTGTTTCTGCGGATTTCGCCTACTCGGGGTATCATCAGATTTGGAACCCGAGGAAAGCTTAGTCCAAGATACGTTGGTCCTTTTAAGATTCTCGCTCGGGTAGGCAATGTGGCTTATCGACTTGCCCTTCCGCCTTCGTTAACTGGCATACATGATGTGTTTCATGTGTCCCAATTTCGTGGGTATGTCCCGGATCCGAGTCATATCCTCGATCATTCTGAGTTAGTCGTTGGTACCGACCTAACTTACGAGGAACAACCTGTATCTATTTTAGACCGGCGAGAGAAGGTACTCAAGAATCGGACGATAAACCTTGTCCGTGTTTCTTGGAACCATCACTCTTCGGGAGAGTCAACCTGGGAGCGCGAGGACGAGATCAGATCTCGGTATCCGTATTTGTTTGACTAATAAGGTATATTTTTGCACCTTATTGACACGATTCCATGCTTATCTACACCTGCTTGTTTTGTACTTTGTGATGTATGATAATAACTGCTATGATAGTTAACTTGTGTATGATTGTGCCTTGCTTGTCCTGATTTCACTATCCTGTCTTGGCTGGAATTCCGAGGACGAAATTTTTCTAAGAAGGGTAGAGATGTCACTCCCCGATCCTGGAATACGTATTTTAATACGTAAACCGATAATTTGTATTTACCTCGTATTTATACTATATTTATTATGCAGTATTTCTTCATGCATTTTCCAAAAATATTCGACAAAATATTATTTTCTAATTTATTTTCTGCATTTGGGCCTACAGTTTTGGCTCATTTGGGTAACCCATTCTTGGTTCACCAATGGTTCATCATGAACCCTTTGGTTCATCATGAACCCATGGGTCCAAGATCTTTATATATACTCATCTCATTCTCTCTCCTCTCATTTACTTCCTCCACCAACCAAATATTTTCTCCATCAACCAAGGCAAGTACCAACTTGCTCAAGAGATGGATCCATAATTTTGTCAATGATTTCTTACAAAACTATTTGCCAAAACATGTTCTTCTCCTCAATCTATACTAGTTTAGAACTTGAAAATTTCCATTTTGAAGCCTTAATTTTTGTAGATCTAGGTTTTAATCATTTTTGGATTTTGCATGGTTTGATCTACTTTAGTTGGATTTTATGGGTTTTTGATGCTTCCATGTGGAAGAGCATTCAGTTTCACCCAAGTTGGAACTTTGGAAATCTGGATTTGGAGTTCGGATGGCCAAGTTATGATGCTTTGAAGTTTGGGTTCAGTCATGGTGTTCTTGCTGTTTGGAGAAGACAGTGAACAATGTGCTCCGTTTGAGCACGCTTCCTGTTGGAAGCGTGTCTCTCCTTGAGCTTGCGTGACTTTTCACGCAGCTCTCTCACCTTGAGCCTGCGTGACTTTTCACGCAGCTCTCTCCTTGAGCCTGCGTGACTTTTCACGCAGCTCTCTCCTTGAGCTTGTGTGACTTTTCACGCAGCTCTCTCTCCTTGAGCCTGCGTGACTTTTCACGCAGCTCTCTCCTTGAGCTTGCGTGACTTTTCACGCAACTCTCTCTCCTTGAGCCTGCGTGACTTTTCACGCAGCTCTCTCCTTGAGCTTGCGTGACTTTTCACGCAGCTCTTCCCTTGAGTCTGCGTGACTTTTCACGCAGCTCTTCCCTTGAGTCTGCGTGACTTTTCACGTACGCTGCCTTGAGTGAGCCTGAGTGAGCCTGCGTGACTTTTACCCCTTGAGCGTGCGTGCTTTTGTGCGTACGCTTTTGATATTTTATTAGATATTATATGCCCATTTTATATCCTTACGCCTTTTGTCCCGAGCATGATATGAGCACTAATGTGACCCCGGAGAACAAAGTGTTCCTTCCTGATACATGTACCTGAATGTCTCAGTTCTTGTTCATGCCAGACAAATGACTCGTAACTCCACGTGGCGTATTTGCATTTATGCATTACACTAAGGAGGGTAGAACATGTTGACATACTTATTGACATGGATCCTCTTTGGGGTACTCGTACTAAAGTACGACTTTAGGAGGATAATCATGCAGGCCACAGCATGTGAGTCCAAGATTTCATCTAGGGTTAAACTAGGCAACTAAATATACTAGATGCATGGGGAGGGCAGAATCCCGAGATCGTGTTACACCAGCCGCCTTGAGATATTGTCTTGACGCGCCGGCTGGTCTCCACGAATACTGTGTCATCTGCAACGAGTGGATGACTATATCCGATTAATTCCTGCTATATAATATATGTTTTGGCAAGGTGGCCTTGCGAGGAACCTGTGCTCAATCATACCTGTCTACGCGAACCCCTGGGTTGGCTAGCCTTGCTGGAAAGATACGATCTGAGGATTTTCTAAATAACATGATGCGAGGATAACCTCGTCCCACTAGAAACTCGTAGACTTGATTGGCCGTGAAAACGACTTGCATGTATCCTATTTACCTTCCGTGAATAACTGAGGAAAGCGGACTGTCATGGTACGTGATCCAACCCATGTTCTTGTTTGATTGTTGGGTTGGTTATCGTACTATGACAGGCTGTGGACCGAAGTTATGAACGGAAGACTTATTCTGATTGTGGATTGCTACTTCTGTGAATGACTGAGGAACATGGACTATCATGGTACATGATCCAACCCATGTTCTTGTTTGATTGTTGGGTTGGTTATTGTGCTGCGATAGGCTATCGACCGAAGTCACGATCAGGAGGTTTTATTGTTTATACCTTTTAACTTATGTAAAAGTTATAGAGTACGACACGTCCCGACTCCATGCGGCACCTTTTGTCCTTGTTTGGTTGTAAGGGTGCCACATGGGTTCGAGGATGTTGCGCTACCCTATAATAGTAGCATAAGTATTACTATTATCAATCATTCTATTAACTGGGTTTTTAATCTTAACGCTTGTGCCCCTTTGGCGGTACTTGCTATTCGGAGCTGACCCCGCTGGTTTTGTTTGGCCAGATCTCGTAGCAGAGCCAGAGGACACGATCTTCCTTCCTGACATCCATGGTGCATACTAGGAGCATGGCGGTTCGGGGACTCGAGTGGGTTTCTTCTCCACCACTCCTGCTTATACTTTTGCGACGTTTAGCCACCGGCACCTGTTAGCCGGATTACTTGATATTTTGTGTCAGTACAGACTTGTAAATAAACAGACTGCAGCTGTGTATAATTTTGTACTCCTGACTCTCTGAGATAGCTAAATTATAAAGCTAGTCTCTCATGACCATTTTGATGAAGCGTCGAGGACGCCTTACTGCTTTATCTTTAATGTTCATTTAATTGCTGATGTGGTTTGAGTGATTGAGACATAGAACTCTGTGGGACCATAGGAGACTTGATTGTAGCATGTACCCCCTAGTCTCTCGACAGCCACGATCGCCGTATGACGTTACGTACCTCATATGGAGTAGCTGGCCTAGTCCGTCTCCGTATTTCGGTACTGGGGCGTGACAACACCCAAGTGTCCACACAAAAATCACAGAGCGACCCTAGATCTACAATCCTATTCAAAAAGATTTCTAAAACAACAAAATAAATTCCTTAGAGGCATTTCTACAAACACTTAGGTATCCTATTGGATACGTGTCCGATACGGACACAAAATGGTTCCACCAAGACACGAAACTAATTCCTACAGTTAGGGGACTCCTAGGGCTGTCCAAATATGCAAGAAAACTAGAATTTCATGGGGAGAATGAGAAGTTACCTATTGGTGTTCTTCTCCTAAAGAAGCTTCAAAATGGGGGATCCTTCATGCTAACCTCAAAGCTCCAAATTGTCCCAAATTTGAGAATGACCTCCATAAACAGTAGGGGAAGGAAATTTAGATCACTATGGAAGAAGTTGCAATGAAAATGGACTACTATTGAATAAACTATGAAGAAGTTTCAATGGAGAACAAACCTTTTCTTAGAAAATGAAGGAATGAATAAAAAGGAGGCACAAACTTTGAGAGAGGCTTTATAGCAAGGGAGGGGGATCCCTAGGCTGGTCATAAATGCTAGGGTTTGGGTTTTGGGATGAATCTAATGGCTCTCATTCCATCTAGCCTATTCAATGGCCTAGAGTCTAGGTTTCACACATGACTTAAATGCAACCTAGTTAACTCTAACTATCATGACTAAATCAAAACTAATCAATACTAACCATTACTAACCATGGCTAGCTAAGTCTAGGTATGACTAATCTAGGTTAGGTCAATCTAGGTTAGGCTAAACACAACACAAGGCAATCAATTAAATGATATTAAAATCACACCACCCCATTAATTATTTTAAATTCCAAATAAATATATAATAATTTCAATTAATTCAAAAAGGCCAAAATACCC
Organism: Iris pallida; assembly: GCA_029216955.1. Taxonomy (NCBI): domain Eukaryota; kingdom Viridiplantae; phylum Streptophyta; class Magnoliopsida; order Asparagales; family Iridaceae; genus Iris; species Iris pallida. The sequence goes on from JANAVB010028820.1 coordinate 11,714,911, forward strand.
TCAAGCTAAAAATAATGAAGTACCCTAATCACATGGCTAGGCTCTAGGGTAGACAGTCTCTACGGTTACACTATCAAAACACCAAAATCATGAGTCATGATTTAAAATAGTTTTAAAATGATTAAAAAATCACCAAAAATCATATCATGATTTAAATATCAATAAATAATAATTATAATTACAAAATTTCAAAATTACCCTCATCTGGAAAACTGGGTGTTACAATGCTACCCACCTTATAAAAATTTTGTCCTCGAAATTAAAATAGTAGTAGTCCTTCTAGGTCAAACACCCCACAATCAAAGTCTCAAACATACCGTCAGATAATCATATGCGTCTGTCCAAAATCATGATACTCAGAATCTTCGTCGTGCTAGTGAGCAAGGCTACGATAATCACAGAGTCATCGACTAGGGTACGTACCCCTAGGTTCATGGTATTTAAAATTTTTGCATTGCCGCATGCGACGGCGAAAACCTTAAATTCCCATACCCGAGAAATACATCCAAAATCTGACAACATGTTCTCGCTATGCCAACTATCACGACTATCGAAGATTCTAGATCCCATGATTTAGGTGACCTAGCCCATATGATTTTCTCAGAAGAATAAGAAAACAAACATAACAAAAGAGCAACATGACAAAATTAATCAATCAGCAAGGAACAGATGGAATCGGATTTCAAGGTAGTTATAAAAGACAATTTTGGGAATGAAATCAAGAAGAACGAAACTTGCAGCAAGATCTCCAATGGTCTGTGCATCCTCAATTGTCCTGACGATAGCTCGCCCCTGCTGGTTTCCCCCGGTCTGCTGCTGATGCTGCATGAACTGCTGCTGCTGAGAGAATCAGAAATGACGAGAAAAAGTCTCCGTACAGACAGAGGTGCACATCCAATGTAGCAGAAACGCCAACCTGAGTCGGCACAACAGAAGCTGCGGTCTCGAGGCCCTGATGAACAGGACGAGAGGTGGCCAGCCTCTCGATAGTATCCCCTGAACCGAAACGATGAGATCATGTCTCCATGACCATCATGAAGACAGATCAAAACAAGAAGCAATTTCTGAGAATGAAGCAAAAATTCAAGGAGGACAGTTTATATTCAAGGGAAAACAACAAGCAGCAAATTTAGATAAAGGGATCTGATAAGGAGTTTTTCCTAATGTGATTGAGTACCTTCAAAATATCCTAATCCTACTGCAGGCTGTAGTGGTACTCTAGTTCGAATACCACTACACAAACTCGACCTGCATGGGCCACCACTAAAAACGTGTCACGACCCGCATCCACCGTGAGGGTACGAGTACGTAACAGCGCCCAGCCTACGTCGCAGTGTCGACGGTAGAACGCTGTTCTAGGTCATGAACTATAACTATATAACATGAAATATACTCTCCAAAAGGAGGCCAACACAGAGGTACAACTCAATCACAATCTAAGGTAGAATGTAACACGATGAAAATAGATAAGAAATGTTCAACTGAGGTACAGCAGAATGAAATAATAAAGTCTCATCAACTCTAAAATATACAACTCTGAAAATAAAGACAACAGCTAAGCATGAAAAGAAGGAACAGTCTAAGCTATCTACACTATACAAGGTATCATCCTGAGCAGCTGCCTGAACCTCCCCAGGGGTCCAGGTCGCGAGTGTCAACTAGACAAGCTCCAAGTAAGGGTGCAGGGTTCCTCATCATCCTCTGTAAAATTTTCAACAGGTCCAGTCAGAACGGGAGCGAGCACAAAACATCTCACGCAGTTCATATCATGTTAGGAAATATAAAGCATGCAATAGAGTAAGGTACATGAAACGCTGAAAGAAGAATATATATGAAAACATCAGAGATTAGATAATGGGAAATATCTATATATGATAAGTAAGAACTGTGTAAGCAACATGTGATTTAGAGCACAATATGGTTATATAAACGGTCTAGAAAAATACAATGGTAACTCCATTGTACGTGGGTGTACAATAGACATATACAATAGTTATACAATTTTGTACAATAGGATTTGATTACATAACCAATTCTACTCCCCCTCCCCAATCAATACACAAGGATCCACTCCCGTTACGTTATCTTGCACAATAGTGTACAATGTTATACAATAGATGTACAATATTATAGAATAGATGTACAATGTTATACAATAGTTGTACAATGTTATACAATAGTGTACAATGGTCTATCCCTGGGACTCATGTGATACTGAGAGTACAATAAGCATAAGGAGTATACAAGGATATAGGTATTCAATAAATACAATATGGAAGTGAAACGCACATCACAATATGTATCTAGTGAATACAAGGGGATAACATCCCAAAAGGAGATCCAAATAGTACCAATCCATGATAACAATCGTGTCAGCATCAAGTACATTAATCTAGAGCAAGAATATAAATCCAGGCAAGTATAAAACGGTCAGAGAATGTACTCGCCTCGTATCTGAATGTCTGAAGCAAATGTACTGTCCGAGATGAGATACCTGACTCCTAGTTAGAGCAACACAAGTCAAGATGTATATAGGGGATGATAATAGTAATCTATAATGCATCTGCATGCTGTCTAGGTCAAACTAGACTAAAGTCAACACTTGGTCAACTCTAGTCAACCACACTAGTCAAACTAGGTCAAGTCCTAGCCCAAACAAGTCTAACAAGTCTCACTAGGCCTAACCAAGCCTAGGCTAGCACTCACATACCATACACAAGTCTATACAAGCTATCAAACCTACAATTTACATACCACATTATCCATGCATATATTGTATTACCTATTTTACATATTATACAAGCCTATATATATATATTTACATATATACATAGAGATTTAGAGAGAGATTAAGGTATACATGTGTGTGTAAATAGGACATACAAACAATGTGTGTGTGTGTATAGAGTTTAGATAGGTGTCAATGTAAACTAGGTACTTGTGTGTGTGTAACATAAGAGGGTGAGGGTGTGTGTACTATATTGCATTTACATGTGGGTATTAGGCACATAGGTTCCCAAAATAGTGTGACAGGAATCCTGTGTATGTGTGTGAGTGTATGCTAATGTGAAGAGTGACTGTATGTGTATCAAGAGCAGTGCAATATGAGGAAAATCTGGAATTTCAATGTATGTGAGAGTGTAAACCTGTGTGCAGTGTTCTCAGGTTTTAAATTCCAATTTGACAGTTCAAACAATGTAAATCCAAACATATACAAGGAAATTTCGAAGAACAGCATTTACCACTAGTTCTCATTCAAAACCCTAACCAATCTCCACATGAAACCAACAATTATACTCAGTTTTGTGTGTGGCCTAATACTTGTGATTCTCAAGAAGCCAGAGTGACAATCTCAGTTTAAAAATTTAGTTAGCTAACACCCAAATTATTAGTTCAGAAAAAGAACAATCTCAGTTAAAAGGAACTAAAGCTATGGCAAGAAAGAGAGGAAATCAGTGATTCAAACTCAGTTTTAGAAGAAGAACAACCCAGTTCAGTTACAGTAAACAACCTATACAATATCCATCCCATGCCCAATCTCATTCTCAGGTTAATATTGAACATTCAGTTTCAGTTAATATGAAGAGAATCTCAGGTTATTAGAAAACTGGAAACAATGGAAAGCAAAATAACAATGAATCAAATTTCAGTTTAAAACCAATACTTAAACATCCATTCTCAGAGTTTAACTAAGGAAGCAATCTCAGAAATTAATGAAAGTGTGAGGGACAGTTTGCTCATGTGTGTGTGGAACTCAACCTTTGGCAAAGCATGACAGTTAACTATGAAATAAGCATTCATTCAAACTCAGTGATATACATGGAAAAGAAACTGGAATCAGTGGCACATTGTGTCCTGTGTGCATTTAGAACAGTGATATAGGAAATCACATATTGCAAAACAAGGACATATGAAAATGGTTCACAGGTTCAGTCCAAACAATACCCAATTTCAGTAAAAACAGGAAATATCTCTGGTTTTAAGAAGAACAAACATTGAAATAAAATGAAAAGGAAATCAGTTCAGGGAATGGGAATTCAGTCCAATACAATCTAAACTTCCTCTAAGTCCCTACCCAATCTCAGTTATAACACAGAACTTAGTTTCACATTTCGAAGGAATGGGAAATCGATTCAAGTTCATATCAGTTCAAAGGAAAACAATATTGACAATTAATCAAGAATTTAACATTCATTTACAGTATACAGAAAAGAGCTAATCTCAGCTTAATAGCTAACAGTTGACAACCTATACAATATCCCATTCACCAACAACAGTTCTACCAAGGAAAGATTGTCATTTGAAAATCTCAGGTTTTGCATAGGGAAACCAATTTAGTTGCAATTGGGAAAGGCAAATCAGTGTGGCAGGACATTAGTGTGTGTTAGAGTATGCCATAGGGTATGGGAACCTGTGTGCAGTGTTCTAGTGAGGGGAAAAATAAGAACAGTGTGCATGTATGTGACTATGTGTCAATGTGTGGCAGGCAAATAGATGTGACATGTGTGTAGGAATATATGTGAACTGTATGTGTGTGTCATGAATTCCAATATGGTTCTCAGGTTTCACAAATCTCAGGATTAACATCCAAAACAGTAAAATACTAAATGAAGTTCTCAGGTTTTTCATGTACCTAACCATTCAGTTCAGATTTATGAGAAGGAAAAGGAAATCAAACATTTAAACCTACACTAATCTCAGGTTTTCATGTAAAAGCTGCTCATCCCAATTCAGTGAATCCATATGCACAGAAAACAGTTGGTCATTTAATCAACTTCAGTTAAGTAAGAGAAGAACAAAATCAATTTCAGTCTACAAATCTCATGAAGGCTGAAACATGTGACAGGAAGGAAAGAAATCAACTTCAAGACTAATCAATACTAACCATTACTTATCTAGGTTAGGTCAATCTAGGTTAGGCTAAACACAACACAAGGCAATCAATTAAATGATATTAAAATCATACCACCCCATTAATTATTTTAAATTCCAAATAAATATATAATAATTTCAATTAATTCAAAAAGGCCAAAATACCCTCAAGATAAAAATAATGAAGTACCCTAATCACATGGCTAGGCTCTAGGGTAGACAGTCTCTACGGTTACACTATCAAAACACCAAAATCATGAGTCATGATTTAAAATAGTTTTAATATAATTAAAAATCACCAAAAATTATATCATGATTTAAATATCAATAAATAATAATTATAATTACAAAATTTCAAAATTACCCTTATCTGGAAAACTGGGTGTTATATCATTGGTTGAGGAACCTGAACGTATTTAAGACGGTCGAAGACAGACCATTTAGCTGACTGACAACAGCATTTGATAACCACTTCATGGTGATGATTACAGTGGTGTTCTTGTGGCTGTATTACAGGTAGATGAGACGGATTTGTGATCTTCCGCTTATGTTCAAGAAGTTCACGGAGATCGGTTACCACAACAGGGTGACAAGAATTTGGAGGAACATATTCTTTAACGATGTTAGGAACATGATTCCGATTCTTGAGATGTCTTGTTCCCTGAGTGTATAAGGAAGTGCTAAGTTGATTAGCATATGTAAGAGGGTTCTTGACTTTAGAAGTCTGTCTCTGGCACAAGTTAGCCATTGGCGCAGGATGCTTGCGTCTTGCTGAAGTTGATAGTGGCTGGCGCCTGTTGAGATAGGTGCGTAGGTCTGAAAGATGTGGTATTTGTGTATCAGTCTGAGATACTAATAGTTTGCCTTGCTTGGACCTTGAGATGCGCAAGTTTGGAAGATCCTGAGTTGCATTCTTGGGAGTAGGCAGAATCCATTTTTGTGCTGTGTAACCTATTTTTGTGCACTTAGCCTAGCACAACTGGATGGCAGAAAGTTCAGTTTGGACAGAACTCACTTTCTTATCTGAGATTTGATTGTCTCTGTCAAGAGGAGTAAGGTTTCTGCACAAAAGAGCTTTTGCACTGATTGGCGCAAGGGCGCAACCAGAGTTATTTTTTACCGAGTCAAGAATCGGGAAAGAATGAGGAAAGGCCAAAGGGCTCTTTCCTTTATTCTGTGACAAGGCAGGAATAGTGTATTCTTTGCCAAGTTCATGTTTGAGGAAAGAGAGGGAGTAGCTAAAGAGCGTTTTCCTTTGTTTTATGGCTGAGAGGCTACAGGCGCAGGTTGCGCAAGTTGAGGAAAGGCCAAGGGGCGCTTTCCTTTGTTCTGTCTAGCACTCCCACTAGATAGGTTCTTCTCATAATTCAGAACTGGTGAAGAGGAAGGAGTAGCCAAAAGGCATTTCCTTTTGTTTATAGCCAAAGAGGCAGTAGGCACAGGTTGCACAAAGACAGCATACGCAGGTTGCATAGAAGTAGTGGTTGGTACTGCAGAGGGCTTAGGAGTCCATACAATGTGTGCCTTGCTCTTGGCAGCAACTAAGGTGCGCCTAGTACCCCAGCACTGATCATTGTTTTGTAGACGGTTTAGTCGATTTGAACGACCAAAGTCTTCTGCGTCTTGCCTATTGCCGATAGACGCGGTATCACATTGAGTTATCGCTTTCTCGTCGGAGGAAAAAGTCGTCCCCAGCAGAGTCGGCATTTTGTTTGTAAAAATAAAAGTTTTATTACAAACTTAGAAAAGAGTACAAGAGTACAATTGATTTCTGGAGAAGTACAACTGTAGGAATCTGATCAGAAGACGATCACTTTATCCCTTGGACGATGTGATATCGAAGATACAAGCCTCTGGAGAATGCAACAGCACTTTGTCAAGAGATTATGATCCTTAGTGATGCTTTCAGACTGATTTGAAACTCTATTTATAGAGTTCTTGAAATAACTGTTAAGTAGTTATTCTGACTGGCGCGTACTTCAGGTTGTGCGCCTCTTGTCCAGTTGTGCGAGCAGTTACTTCAACTGTTGGGGATACGTGGCATCATTTAAATGAGATGCGCTTGGTCGTGGGCAGTGTAGTGGACACGTTCTTCGAGATTAGTGGCATGCGTGCCACGTCATCCTGCTTCTGAACATAAAAATTTGATCAAATGGCGCCAACTAGCCAGGTTGCGCGCGGGCGCAACTCAACAAATGGCGCCTCTGACTGGTTCTTCTGTACTGCATTGATTAATTCGCGTGCCACTTGACGACTTGTGCGGGCCAGCTGTCAGTATTAATTACACGCTGACAAAATCTTTTCGAGCGCCACATTGCGCGAAATTCGAATGGATTTTCTTCGATTTTCATGCTGTCAGAGCTGTCAGTAATGATGACAGTCGTTACAGCTTCTCGAGGAGGCTTGCCACGTGGCGTCGCGTATCTCGGCTTTGGTGCAACCTGAGACTAGCGCAACCTAATGATCTGGCGCCACTTGATGATGGTGCACTTTAATGAGTGACGCCTCTTGATTTTTAGCTTATACAAAGTTCTAATTAAAATTTCAATCAAATTTAATTTTATGACGTATGTAATAAGGTTATTTTGGTAACTATCATAATTTTATTAATCCTCCTCTCACTCAAAACCTCCAATCCAAGCAAGGGTTATTAAACACCCCTCACTTAACTCTTCCTCCAATCCAAACATGGTTCTATGGATTAACTCTACTCCCCCTCGCTTAACTCCCCCTCATTTAACCCCATTTAACTCTGCATATTTTTTTCACCTCAATCCAAGCAGACCCTTAATTCTAAATTTATATTATCTCTCTTCAAACTCCTAAACTTCTCTCCAACTCCTTTAATTCCAAGCAATGCCTAAAATAGTTAGATAAAAATAGTGATGTAATACATGTTTTGATTAACCCTATTTTATGTCTCTATGTTGTGCAGGTTATAAAATCAGCAGGATGAACGAGAATCAATGACAATCTATAAAGAACGACTAATTAAGTAGAAGACTTAATGTTCAATGTTGGGATATCAATAAGCATAGTCATATTTTCAAATCTTGTATTCATGATTCATTACAAAATTAATGTAAAAAATTATACTCAATTCTAGTTCCAAATTTAATATCAGTTCTTTAGCAAATATAATGCCCTTTATCAAGCAGATTCATTCCTCACAATCAAAGCAGGATAACAGCCACGAATGATTGAAAATATTAAAGAGATTTTTTTTATCCTAACAGTGAAGATTTCGCAAATATTAAAGAAGTTGAAATGGTGCACCTGGATCTTTGGATATGAAGAAGGATGTTGATTATCGGATCTGCGACCGACGGTAGAAGGACGGCCTGATGGCGTGCAGCTTGACGGTGGAAGGCCTACTGTACCAAGGGAGGAGGATGGACGACCAGGACTGGAGGCAGAACAACTTGGAGCTGCTGACACCGTCTGGATCGGAGAGCTGACGGCTTGGCGGTTGGGGAGAGGAGGAGGTCGAGGGCGTTTGACGAACGACCACCCTTGGGTTTTACACACCCAGGGAGGAAGGGGGAAGGGGTAGAGATTAGGTTTCACACTCTAATCTCAAAAAATTAAGTAGCAAGAATTTTTTTCTCACAAACTTTCATTCATTAATTGATGATCTCATATGAAAAGAGCAAGCCTATATATAAGCATACAAAAGAACAATGTGCTATCCCACAGGCAATATGGGACTAAAGATGTGAATAAGAAAGAAACAAATCCTCCACAAGTCATGTGGGACTAAAATAAACCTAATAAAATACTAACTCAAACTCAAAACCACATGAGCAACGATGGATCTTTTCCAATATGCTTCCTGCGCCTGTACACGTGTTAAAAATCTCGTATGTGCGGTACGATGTCCTCATCATTCTCCCCGGATAAGGGAGAGCTCGACTTTGTCGTAGCTGGGGCTCTACTACTATCATAGTACTCTAATGCATCTGGATCAAGTCTCTGTAGATCATCTCGGGCTAGCCAAGTGTCCTCAGACTCAGGACGACCTATCCAACGAACTAAGTACCTACGAATACCACCATTACTAGTAGAATAATATGATCATCAATAATATTTTCAATATCATGTGCTGCAGTGGGTTGTATTTATGGTAGTAGAGGTAAAGAATGTCCCTCAAGAATAGGCTCAGGGGTAAGGCCATCAACCAGTGGGTTGTCTGGGTTAAAATCTGGACCTTTATATTCAACTAAGTCCTCAATATTAAATGTAGAACTAAAATTAAACCATTTTGGAAAGTCGAAGACAAAAGCATTATTATTAATTTTCTTCAGAATTTTGAATGGACCTGCACTTCGTGCATGCAACTTCTTGACGGTTCCTGGAGGAAATCGTTTTGGACGAATCCGAACCATTACATCATCACCAAATTTAAATTCTTTAAACCTCCTCTTTAGATTAGCACGTAATTTATAGTTGACATTATTTTGTTCAATTCGCTTGCTGATTTCTTTATGCAAATCAAGGATGTGAGATACAAATGCAAATGCTGACTAAGATACCCTGTGAGATGCAGATGTAGGAATGATGTCTATGGGTTGCCTCGGTTTGTAACCATAAACTATCTCAGCTAGACAGGCACCGGTAGACCTATTGATAGAGTTGTTATAAGCAAATTCAGCAATGGATAAATTGAGGTCCTAATTTCCTAGATTTTCACCAACTAATATTCTCAACAGGTTTCCCAAACTTCTATTAACAACTTCCGTTTGACCATCGATTTGGGGGTGAAAGGCCGTGGAAAAGTGTAGTTTTGTTTTCATTTTGTTCCAAAGGGTCTTCCAAAAGTAACTCGTAAACTTAATGTCCCTATCTGACACGATGGTCTTAGGTAATCCATGTAATCGAACAACCCAATCAAAGTAAAGCTTGGCAATTCGGGAAGCATCGTTGGTTTTGGAACAAGGTATAAAATATGCCATTTTAGAAAATCTGTCCACAACCACAAAAATAGAATCATGCTTCCTAACGGTCTTAGGAAGACCTAATACAAAGTCCATACTAATATCTTGCCAAGGGCGATCTGGGATAAGTAATGGTGTGTAAAGATCGGTATTTTGTTTTCATTGCTTTGCTAGCTGACAAGTGTGACATTGACCAACATGCCTAACAACATCTCGTTTAATGCTCGGCCAAAAGAAATGACGTTCTACAGCTTCAATAGTCATAATGCTCCCAAAATGTCCTGCAAGACCCCCAGCATGAATTTCCCAAACAAGAAAATCTCTTAAAGATGTGCTAGGGATACACAACTTGCGACACTTGAACAAATATCCTTCATGGATAATGAAATCATCCATTTCACGAATGTTGTGATTGTTTAACAAGATAAAAATATCTTGAAAATTAGGACATGATGCGTACTCTCCTTTAATTCATTCAAAACCGACTACTTCAGCCCTCATTTCAGAAATGAGAAATGATCGACGACTGAGTGCATCGGCAGCCTTATTCTCAACACCCGCTTTATGTCAAATACTGTAAGTGTAACCCTGCAGAAACTCTACCCATCTTCTATGTCTAGAATTTAAGCTCTTTTGTGAGTTGATATACTTAAGGGCTTCATAGTCTGAAAAGATAACAAATTCTTGTGGAAGTAAGTAATGACGCCAATACCGAAGAGCTTGTATTATCGCGTAGAACTCCTTATCGTAAGTAGAATAACGCTGTCGAGTATCGTTCAGTTTCTCATTAAAGTAGGCAATTGGGTGGTTTTCTTGGGATAGAATTCCACCTATACCAATATTCGAAGCGTCACAAGTGACTTCAAACACCTTTGAGAAGTCAGGAAGGCGCATGACAGGAGCTTCTATTGTCTTAATCTTCTTAAAAGCTCTAGCAGCAACTTTGGTCCACTTAAATTCATCTCCTTTTAAGCATTCAGTCATAGGTGCCATAATGGTACTAAACCCCTTAATAAATCTCTGATAAAATGTGGCAAGTCCGTGAAAACTTCTCACATCTCGTATACTCTTGGGTTCAGGCCATTCCTCGATTGCCTTAATTTTTTCGGAATCAACAGAGACTCCCTCAGAGGAGACCACAAATCCCAAGAAAATTACTTTGTCTGTGAGAAAGGTGCACTTCTTTAGATTAGCATACAATTGCTCTTTTCTCAAGACAGAACAAACTTGACGTAGATGGTCCAAATGTTGCTCACGAGATTGGCTATAAATGAGGATGTCGTCAAAGTATACTACCAAAAAGTATCCCATGAAAGGTCGTAAAACTTGTTTCATCACTCGCATGAATGTACTCGAGTATTACACAACCCGAAGGGCATAACCATCCACTCGTATAGGCCATCCTTCGTCTTTCACCCAATCGGATGCGAATTTGATGATAACCACTTTTGAGATCAATCTTAGAGAAGATTGTAGCTCCAGACATTATGTCTAGCATATCATCTAACCGAGGGATCGAAAATTGATACTTAACGGTAATCTTATTGACAGCACGACTGTCTACACACGTATGCCAAGTACCATCCTTCTTGGGTGTCAACAAGGCAGGTACTGCGCAAGGGCTCAAACTCTCTCGTATAAATTCTTTCCTAAGCAACTCATCAACTTGTCTTTTTAGTTCTGTATGTTCATTTGGGTTCATTCGATAATGTGGCAGGTTGGGCAAACTTGCTCCTGGTACAAGGTCAATTGCATTTTGAATGTCATGCATCGGGGGTAAGTTATCGGGAAGGTCTTCAGGAAAGGCATCAGAAAATTCCTCTATTACAGGAAGGATCTCGGTAGGAGTCAATTTATCAGGGTTTTTAGGAACTTCACGGGCGGTGAGAATAAAGATAGGTGTTCTTTTGGTAATTTCACGAGTCATCTCTTTCGTACCAATTAAATTCAACCCCTTAGGTTACTTATTTGGACTAGGTTGCGGTTCACTAGTTTTCAGTTGTATATGATGAATCTTGATTTTCTTTCCATCATGCTCAAACATCACCATGTTGGAACGGCCGAAAATATGAACATCATTATCGTACAACAATGGTCTCCCTAGGATTATTTGACCTACATCTATTTCGAAGACATCATACCAAATATTGCCTTATAGATTGCAAATTGAAGTAGAACAAGACACCTTTCTTGGACTTGGAGGACAGTATCGTTGATCCAAAATACCTTATAAGGAATAGGATGTGGAACAGATTTAAGGCCCACTTTAGATACTACAGAAGCGGAAATAACATTAATGCAACTACCACTATCTATAATTACCTTGCAGTTCTTATCTCCAATCCTTGTAAAAGTGTGAAAGATCGTGTGTTGTTTCCAGTCATCGCTAACCTTAGGTTGAGACAAGGTGCACCTAACAACAGCTTATGTAGGAGACCCTATGTAACCTAAGACAGCGTCATTTCCTTTCTCAAGATATTCTGTGTCTTCATCAATGTGATGAACGTAGCCCTCATCATCGGGTACTGATTCCTCTTCAAATTGTTCCTCAATCAAATTGATCTTAAAAAGACTAGAACAATTTACAACGACATGTCCATACCCTTGACATTTGTAACACTTTATGTTTGGGCCAATCTTTGAGAAATCCTTCTCAACACTCTTGCCTTTCGTATCTACCCTAGGTTGGGGTGGATTGGAAATAGTTCGATTAGGGTATTGGTTTGTTGATGACCGTGAACCTTGTTGATAAAAATCTTGACTCCTAAAACTTGAATGTGGCTTAACTTTGTCTAGATCTTGAACTAGAGCATAAGCTCTCTCTAATGTGTCAATGTCTCGTACGAACAACTCAGTTTTTAAATCAGTTTGTAAACCAGTTCTAAACCTAGACAAGATTTGTTTAGGAGTCTCACTTTCAATAGTGCTACAACTTACCATGAATTCATCAAATTTTGCTACATACCCTTTAGCTGATATGTTTCCTTGGCATAAGAGGTTCTACTGATCTAATAAACAGGGATAATAAGAGGGAGGGAGGTATTTTTCTTTCAATTGTTGTTTCATTTCAGTCCAAATCCTCACGGGTAACTCACCTCTTATTTCTCTCAAGTGTTCTATATTAGACCAATATTGACTAGCTTGGCCAGTCAATCTCATAGCAGCAAATTTTACTTTTCTCTCACCGGTTAAGGTATACTGTTGGAATTATTCAATAATTAAGGGGCCACACATGTAAAATTAATTGTGTTTGGGCTATCTAAATAATTAAGCTAAATTAAAGTGGTCTATTTGGAAATTGGCTTAAGGATATAATTGTCATGGAATTAATGTGTAGATGCCGAAAATAATTCTAATTTGATGAGGGGCCAAATTAGAAATATTAAAACACACACACACACACACATATATATATATATATATATATATATATATATATATGTATTCATTAGGGTTATGGTCCCCAACTCATACGGCCACCAAAGAGATGGTTTCTCTATTCTCTTCTGTATCTCCATCAACAGAAAGAGAGGGACAAAGAATTTGGAATCATCTTTGTCATTAAGGGTCGTAGCAAGTTGGAAGATCGAACCCAATAAAGAGACGATCGCTTCAACATCCATCAAGTCTAGCAATGGATTCAGGTACGCTTCCGTAATCAATTTAATTTATGTTCTTCATCTCATGAATCGACAGGGCACAATAAAATTTCTAACAAGTGGTATCAGAGCCACCCTGTTTGATTTATGAGGTTGAAGTTTCATAATCAATTTTTTGGTGTTGGTATTCAGAAACCCTAGATCACTAGATTTAATTTAATTTAGGGTTTTGATTATTCCATCAATTTTTTTATGATCCACCAGTTTTGGTTCTTCCTCATGTAATATGTTGATTTAGTCCACATGGATTCAAAATTGCTGTTGTTGGTTATTAATTTATGATAGAAGTTGAACTTCAAAGATCCTTTCACAGACACAGAGTAGCTTTTGTCGTGTAATTTGCATTATGGGACTTGATAAGGGAAAAACAAAGTAATGGAGGTTCTTCCATTATGCTAATGCTTTGACATAAGGCCTTGGAATTTGCATGAGAGAAAACTCCTACCAAATTTTTTTCGATGGATCATTATGTTTGAATAAATTAATCCCAATAATTAATCTCTTCCCTTTTTATGACCCACATGGTCTTTTTTGAACAGATAATGACTATTAGATCATTATTAAACTAAATTTGTTGTCCATTGTTTCCTATGAAATCACACAGTTAATTTATGGTTTGTGATTCAGTGACTACTTGTTCATTATGATTGCTTGCAAACACTTTTTGTCACGACCTGTACCCTAGAGTAAGGGCACGAGACGTGGGTACGTCCAGCCTACGCTGCAGTGTCGACGGTAGAACGCTGTCCTAGGTCTCAATGCATCTAACAGTATATGGCTAAGCAGTTTATACTCCCCGAATGGGGGTGACATAGCAGAATGTAAACTCAATCACAACTAAGGAAGAAGAAGTACGATAAGATATAGAACTCAAAAATGAAATACAGATGATCAGAAGAGTCTAAGTGTCTAAGATAACAACTCAGCAAACATCCAAAAATATAAAGTCTCAACTACAGAATATGAAAGAATATATACAATCCAGATCTCAAATGACAGAAATAGTAAACACCTACCCTAGGGAGCCTCAGTCTCTATAGCTAGTGGATCCGACTGGGAATCCGGATCACAGGTGTCATCTAGAGCTGTCCCATAAAAAGTGTCAACACCAGCCTCATCCTCGTCCTCTGTAAACATATCAACGGTGCCCAATCAGGACAGAGCGAGCACAATACATCTCAACAGATCATAGCAGGTTAGAAAATATAATCATGCAGTAAAGTAAGATACAGGAAACTGAAAGAAAGTACAGAATATAAAGAGATAGCTGTAATGGAAATATCTACTATAAATAGAGAATTAACAGTGGCTAGTGAGTCAGAGTACAATATAGACATGTGAATGGCATAGGATGATTCTGATGCTACACTACGGAATGATTCTGATGCTACACTACTTGGATATTATTCACATGTCCACTTCTACTTGTTCATTAAGATTGCTTGCAAACACTTTTTGACATAGTCGGTGCCAACCCACCAGATAGATCATTAAGGACAAAATATGTTTGAATTTTATATTTGGTGGATTATTTTATTTGCAATAATCGATATGGATTAATTTATATAATTTGTTAATGAATATCTTTAGTAAAATATGTCAGTGTAATCTATCGACGTATATATCTTTAGCAGATTATTTTTGGTATAATCTTTATAGATTATTTGGTGCAATATGTTGATACATTTCTTTAGTAAAATATAATCTGTTAATGTATATATTTGGTCTTCTATATATTATTCTATTTAAAGTAATCCTTATGCATTATTTGATATTATTTTTGGGTGCATATCCTCCGTAGATTATTTCATGAATTTTGTTATAGTGATAATATCCAATTTTGTCAAATTGAAATTCATGATTATGCTTTTGATTACTTTATTTGAGTAATAATCTTATGAATATGCATGTACATAAGGATTTATAATTATTTAATTTAAATAAGCATAAAGATTTGGACATAATTCAGTTTTGTAAAATTTAGTCAACATTCAAATTTTTGGTGCCTTTTATGACTAGCAATAGTTGTCCAATATTCTAAGTAGACTCATTGAAACAAGATGTCGCCAAAGTGACCTCTCTTGCGTAGATAGTCTACGAGGGATGTCGGATGTTTGTGTGTGCATATTCATGCGGGTATTAGCCGGCCCAAAGGAAGGTTAATACTTAGCCGAATTGCACACATACTTGTGGTGATAAATGTGTGACAATTATACGATTTACATGTGAATAATAACCCGATCCAAAGATAGGCTTATTATTTGACATGACTTATTGTCAACGTTTGATCACTACACCAAGAGTACCACTTGCAGTTAGTATCACTATCCAAAGACTTGATATTAATGATGCACTAGGTATCTTGAGATGGGGTTCACCATTATTTGAATTTGTTTGACTATCTTTTATTCTTTGGTTATTAATTAGAGCATATTTGTTTATTTATTTTTTGTTCTTTTTTCAGTTAATGTTGCTGTAATATCTGCCAATACGAATTCAATTTTCATGTTTAATAGGATAATCTTTAAGGGCAAAAAAGAAAAGAAAATAAATACAGTAGCTGCTAAGGGTCCAGGTCAAAAGAAACAACAATATAAAACTAAGGGTTATTCTTTTGTGATAAGACATGACACATAAGGAAGAAATGTACAAAGTATCACACATGACGTATAAAGAAATATATATTTCTAAATTTGGTCTGTTCTGAGGTTAATTTAGATTTAGTACCTAAAAACACGTGGTGGTTAGATTCTGGTGCTACTACCCACATTAGTGTTTATAGACAAGGTTGTCTGAAGCCAATTGATGGTGAAAGATACATCTATGTAGGTGACGGCAAATCGGTAGAAGTGAAAGCAATATGACATTTTAGGTTATATTTAGGAACCGATTATTATTTGGATTTGATAGACACTTTTATTGTACCGTCTTTTAGATGAAATTCAGTTTCAGTTTCCTTAATGGACAAATCTGGTTATCATTGTTCATTTGGAAATAATAAGTTTAGTCTATCTTTAAAACCAAATATTATTGGTAACGGTTCCCTTAAGGTTTATGATAACCTATATTCATTTAAAACTATTACATCTTACAATAAAACCTTGTAAGTGGAGTCATGTGGTACTAAATGCAAAATTAACAATAAATGTTTTTAGTCTCATTATGACATAAGCGATTAGGTCACATCTCTAATAAATTTGAATGATTTGTGTCTGATGAGATTTTGATTTCATTGACTTTGTAGACTTTATTGTCTATATTAATGTGTAAAGGAAATACAGACCAAAGTTCAATTGTATGCAGCTACTTTATTGGTTATGCTACAGATCAAGTGGTTGATAATTATACAATCCCACACTAAGAAAAAAAATTTTTGAGACGAGAAGTGTAATATTTTTTGAGGATGTTGAGTTTGGGGGAGAAATAAAGTCAGGATCATTGTCTTTGAGAAGGAATCAATTACGATTCCTACTATCACTTTTGACGATGTGCAGGATTTTATACCTGTCGTGATCAAGAAGTGAATTCAGAGTCTGAATAAGACAATGTCGAATTACCTCTATAAGTCGTTGTTGAGATACCTTAACAACGACAACGTAGCGGCACCCCATTCAAGATAAGGTAATTATTCCTAAGGAACAAACTCAACAACCTCAAGAACCGATAATATTAAGATGGTCCAACAGAGAAAGGAGAAATATAATTTCGGATAATATTGTCATATTTCTCTAGGAACGTGAGGAAGACTGTGGATACTGGAAGATGATCTAATCAACTTCCGTCAGGCCATGGAAAGTTCCAGTTCTCAAAGTGGATTGATACAATAAATAAGAAGTATAAGTTCATGCAAGACAATAAAGTTTAAAAACTTGTCCCATTACCAAAAGGTATGAAATCCATTGGTTGCAAATGGACATTTAGAACCAAGAAGGATTCGAAGGGTCATGTGGAGAGGTATAAAGTATGTCTTGTAACTAGTGACTTTACTCAAAATTTTGGGATTGATTTTAAAGAGTTTTTTCTCTTCGATAACTTTAAAAAACTCCTTTAAAACAATTATAGCACATGTTGCACATTTTGATCTTGAGTTACATTAAATGGATGTTAAAATTGTGTTTCTCAATGGTAACATCGACGAAACAATTTATGGTGCATGCAGAAAACTTTGTGTCGAAAGTACCAAATAATATGGTTTGTATATTGACAAAATCTATTCATGGACTCAAGCAGGATTCTCGTCGAAGGTACTTAAAGTTTTACCAAGTGATTATCTTGTTTGGTTTTGAGATAAACATTGTTGAAGATTGTGTGTATCACAAGTTCAGTGGGAGTAGGAATAATTTTCTGCTTTTGTATATTGATTACAGTATTCAATGCAAACCAGGTGACACCTCTCGTTAAAGGAGATAAATTCGGTTTCAATCAAGTGCCCTAAGGTTAGCCTTAAAATTAAAAAAATATAATAGATTTTTCCTTCATGATCAGTTGTAGGGAGTCTAATGTATGCTCAATTATGTACGCGTCAGGATATTGCGTACATATTAGGATATTAGGCAGATATTTAAGCAAATATGGATGGATTATTGGATAGCAGCCAAACTACTTAAGTAATTAATAGAGAACAAGAAATTATATGCTCTTTGTAGGAGATCGGATAATTCTGGAGATCATAAAGTATTTCGACTCCGATTTTGTTGGATGCCAACACAGCAGGAGATCCACATTAGGTTATGCTGACTAATGGAGGTATATTTTGAATGAGTGTCAAACATGCACTCATAATTTTTTCTACCATGAAAGCAATGTTTATAACATGCTGTGGGGTATCTATTCAGGGAATATGGTTGCAAAATTGTCACAAGGCTGCACCTACAGTACTATGTTGAAAGACCACATAAAATAATGGTGTGACAATAAATCAGCAGTACTGTATTCCAATAACAACAGAAACTTGTATAAGTCAAAGGATATTGACATAAAGTTTCTAGTTGTGAAGAAAAGAATTCAGAATGGTTATAGTGTCCATATAGCACATTAGGACAAACTCCATGTTAACGGATCTGCTCATAAAAGCATTATCACCCAGGGTCTTTCATAAGCATACTGCTCATATGGGTGTTAATTAAGAATATGGAAATATAGTGGGAGTTTGTATTTTATGTATTTGGGTGCTATTTGGTTTTGGACACATTTATGTATTAAAGTATTTTGGATATCTATCTGATCAGATATATGGAAATTCAGTTCATTCTGTTTTCATTATGTTAAAGTATTTGATCTCACTAAAGTTAAGGAGGACCAGTTGGAAATAGACATGTATTGATCACATTACGTGTAATTTTCATGCTACGTATCCATGATTGATCTATGTCGTTTAGCTATATTGGTATATGTGACCATTGATGGTTTAGTTATGCTATATGTGACAAATGCCGCTTTGATCCTATTTTGATATGGTTAATGGACGAGATTGTTCGGATATACCCTAAGGATTAAGATAGCAATTTATGAGCTCACTAAGGTTAACACAATTATAAGGTTACATATATGGCCCAGTGGGAGATTGTTGGAATTATTCAATAATTAAGGGACCACACATGTAAAATTAATTGTGTTTGGGCTATCTAAATAATTAAGCCAAATTAAAGTGGTCTATTTGAAAATTGGCTTAAGGGTATAATTGTCATGGAATTAATGTGTAGATACTGGAAATAATTCTAATTTGATGAGGGGCCAAATTAGAAATATTAAAACACACACGTATATATATATGTGTATTCATTAGGGTTATGGTCCCCAACTCATACGGCCACCAAAGAGAGGGTTTCTCTATTCTCTTCTGTATCCCCATCAACAGAAAGAGAGGGACAAAGAATTTGGAATCATCTTTGTCATTAAGGGTCGTAGCAAGTTGGAAGATCGAACCCAATAAAGAGACGATCGCTTCAACATCCATCAAGTCTAGCAATGGATTCAGGTACGCTTCCGCAATCAATTTAATTTATGTTCTTCATCTCATGAATCGACAGAGAACAATAAAATTTCTAACATATACCACTTAAAGTAGCAGTCCATAGCTTTGAGCCAATCCAAAAAGTATTGTGGGTTGAGTTTGCCGTCAAAGGTCGGCGCTTCAACTTTAATACTCCTCAAATATTGCCCGTCAGGGTCATATCGTTGTGGTCGATGATTTTGGTTTCGTCGTGGGGAGTGAGAACCCCTGGTCGTAGTCAACTTGATGGTCATACTCATTCCTATGAGGTGTCTGACTATGCACTCTCACTATGTCGTCCCCCTGTGGGGTACAACTTTGTGCTCTCTCAATTCTGATGAACCTATCATTTGTTTCTTTTTAAAATTCAGTTAAGGCTTCGCGGGTAGCCCTACACTCTTGAGCAATGGTACCCATTTGTCCCATCAACGCATCTAACTTTCTAACTAACTCGGGGTCCATACTGTCCTTAGCTGAGTCGTGTGTGAAATGCAAATGGTTACTTGACTCTCGGGGTGAATGACTAGTTTCGTCTAATAAATATGAATGACCAGATCGTGTAGACATGCACTACTTAAACCTAAATGAATGTTGTTAATGCAAATGATTTTTTTAAATGAGATAAAATACTAAACTCTAAAATACAATTTTTTAATTAGCTCCTAAACTTTTCAGGATTAAGTGAATGAACCTCTTCAGTGGCACGAGGCTTACTGATATCAGATCACACCACAATCGCTTCCTTCAAAGACCTAATGAGCTCCGTCTGGCCGGCAACCCCTGTAATCCCACTTTCCTAGAATTTGAGTTTATGAATATTGGTAGTACTTTTATTTTGGTCTTATTAAAAATCTCTTCTTTATTTTGCTTGAATGATTATCTAATTGAACTATTTTAAATCATTTTGTTACTCTCCTTATTGTTGGAATATTTTAAGCTAATTTCCAATACTGAGATTTATTTTCCAATATTGGAGATTATTGTTGAATCCTTTATTAGTTATTTTAAAGGTTTAATTTTTTCTAACTATAGTTTCCTAAACTATTTTAACTAGTTCCTAAATTCATTTTGTTATTTTCAGTAAGTTCTTTGGGCTTCAATTCAGCCAATTGCTGGGCCAGCTTTCCTAATTCATCCAATTTTAATCCATTCATTTTCGGATCAGCCATTTAAGCCAGCCCATCCTATTGAAGCCCAGCCAGCCCGGCCTAGTAGCTTTAGGGGCGCGGGTCCAAACCCAACCCGCTAAACCGAAACCCGGTAAACCCATTAACCCGACCCATTAAACTCCCAACCGTTGAATTTAAAATCCATTCATTCTTCATTCTTCAGTTCATTCCTTCACTTCTCTTCCTGCCTTCCTCTCTGCCACTGCGATTGGGGAACGACGACGACGACGACAGTAACGACGACGCCAAGAAATCTAGTCTCCTCTAGAAGCTTCTTTCCCTAACTGACTAACTAACCCTCTCATCTCCACCGTCGATTCCCAACAACCCAACTCTTCCCCACCGTTGGATCGTAACCGCCGCTGCCCGCCCAACCGCCGGTCAAGTGCCCGGCCAACCGCTGCCCGCTCGTCGTAGCCTATAAATAGGACCCAGTCCTCTTCCTTCTTCATCAATCCTTTGAGCGACGAAGCCCTGCCGAATTGGTGGCAGGATTCTTCTTCTTCTTCTTCCTTGAGCAAGCTCTGGCGAAATTAGACCGATCTCTCCACATTCCCTGTCCTCCGGAGCTGAGCCATGGCAATCGGAGCTTGAAGTATCAGAGAAATCGACTAGAGACAAGCGCAGCGGATCGAGTTGGAGACTGGAGTTCGTGATTGCGGCCATGGCAGATGCAACGAAGCCAAGACACGACACCGCTGCTTCGTTCTTCCGATCTCACTCTGTTTTGTAAGGACGGTGAGTTCTCCCTCCAAATTCATTTGATAAATTGATGCTCGGATCGACTCTTGATCCATTGATTGTGGATCGATGATGATGATCGATGTTCGCACTCTGTGCGTGTTCGAGAGATTCGAATTGGACTCACACGATTTTATTCATTCCATGCACGTTACCTGTTTGACGTAATGCCGAAGACGATTTTGTTATCAGTTTTTGGACACACATCGGTCAGGTCGGACACGGGAGTGAGCATACTGGACTCAGGAAGACACGAGTGAGGACATGCTTCGACACAGGTATAATTCTCTCCTACCTGGCTCGGTTTTGATGAGCTTTCTAGCAACTATTGGTTATTGGGGACTTATTCTAGGGAAAGAAGTGTTGGCAGTTAGGTTGAAGTCTGTAAACTAGCCGTTAGGTTCAAATAATGGTAGGGATTGGTTGATTATTGGTTACTATGATTTGTACAGCAAACTTGGGCTAGTATGTGGTTCTTTAGTGAATTATGATCAATTGCTTGAAGGTTTACTATAGGGTGAACTATTAACCTACTGTGAGGAGAGTTGAGTATGGGTCATAGGATTTGGGACCCCTGGTTCTTGGTAGAGGAATGCTTCTGGACTCAAACTTGGGCTTATATAGCAAGTTGACTTTAAGCCATTAATTGCTAAGTGGTGTTAGTTTTTGTTGGCTAGTTCAATTGGTGTGGAGTATAGCTAAGTAGCATTTGGCAATTAGAAGTTGTATACAACTGTAATGACAAGTATAGCTTGACCAACATTGGATAGGACTAGAGTTGTTCTATTTGGTAATAAGAGATTAGTTAATATTTAAGGACTCTTTAGAATAAATATTTCTAATTATATTATTTCTTATTTTAGGTGATCTAGAAGACTTGGACAAAACCCCAAAATTCAAGGCAAGTACATGTACTCAGTATTACCATCATTGCATGCATTACACTAACACTTGTTATCGTGTCATTTATTTCACTTGTTCTCGATTGATTGATTGCATTGTTTCTCGTGTCGGGTGGGGGACGTTCTAGAGACATGTGATGGACTAATATTGGACAAATCTTGCCTGATAACATACTCTGTATGCCTGAGTCCATTTCGTGCGTGACTGATAGCATTGTCGTCAGACATGCCTGATTATTGCGTGACTGATAGCATTGTCATTAGACATGCCTGATTATTGCGTGACTGATAGCATATTTTATATGTCTGATTACATATTAGTTCCCACATGTTGATAACGTCCAACTGCACATGTACACATAGTTAGTGCATATTTATATTATATTCCATTGTTTCTCTGTTCAGTTCTACTTGCTACATTGTACCGTTCCATTGATCTTCATGGTGAGTTTTATTGAGTCACATTGTACTTTGCTCCTTTCCTGACTGGATCGTTGATTACAGGTGATATGGATTCTTAGCTTGTCATGACTGGCATTGGAGCTCACTTGACACTGAGATATTAGTTTCATGTATAGGAGATTGATTGAGTGTATTTGTTTATACGTTATTGTTGTATCATTTATATTTTACCGGCTTTGTACCCGGACATTCATGTATAAGTTGTAATAATTATATAGTGGATTGCTGTGATGGTTAGTATAGATTCCGTGATTAGATGCTGTGATGAGATACTCTTGTATTTATATGACTAGACGGCTCACTACCGCTGTCAATGACAGTGTAGGCCGGGCATGACATCGACCCGTACCCGATTATTCGGGAGCGGGGCGTGACAACCCCGAGGCACTGGCACCAGAAGTCCTTAAGGCCAATGTCTAAATCAATTTTAAATTTAGTTCAATGTGATTTGTGGGCTATGGATAGGTGATAAAATCCCAAACATATCTTGTAGGGTTTTGCCCTTAAAATAATTTATGCAAAATGATCTAAATGCACAAACCATGCTCTGATACTAAATTGATGTAATACATGTTTTGATTAATCCTATTTTATGTATCTATGTTGTGCATGTCATGGAAATCAGCAGAATGAATGAGAATCAATGACAATCTATGAAGAACGACTAATTAAATAGAAGACTTAATGTTCAATGTTGGGATAGCAATGGTTTTCTTTTTAAGAAGAAGCATAGTCATATTTGCAAATCTTGTATTCATGATTCATTAGAAAATTAATGTAATAAATTATACTCAATTCTAGTTCCAAATTTAATATCAGTTCTTTAGCAAATATAATGTCATTTATCAAGTAGATTCGTTCCTCACAATCAAAGCAGGATAACAACCATGAATGATTGAAAATATTAAAGAGATTTTTTTAATCCTAACAGTGATGATTTTGCAAATATTAAAGAAGTTGGAATGGTGCACCTGGATCTTTGGATAGGAAGAAGGATGTTGGTTGTCGGATCTGCGACCGACGGTAGGAGGATGGCCTGATGGCGTGCGGCCTAACGGCGGAAGGTCTGCTGCACCAAAGGAGGAGGATGGACGATCGGGACAGGAGGCAGAAAGATTGGGTTTCACACTCTAATCTCAAAAAAATTAAGTAGCAAGAATTTTTTTCTCACAAATTTTCATTCATTAATTGATGATCTCATATGAAAAGAGCAAGCCTATATATAGGCATACAAAAGGGCAAAGTGTTATCCCACAAGCAATGTGGGACTAAAGATGTGAATAAGACGGAAACAAATTCTCCACAAAGTCATGTGGGACTAAAATAAACCTAATAAAATACTAACTCAAACTCAAAATCACATGAGCAACGATGGATCTTTTCCGAGATGCTTCCTGCGCCTGTACACGTGTCAAAAAATTTGTGTGCACAGTACACGATGTCCTCATCAAATAGTTTTAGAACTAATTTAGGGTTGATATACGAACTTTCGAACCATGAAAATTAAATTTTGGGTTTCAAAAAATCGAATAGAGCCGACAGTCGGGCTTCAAACCAACATGACTATAGGCAAATACTACCAGGATCGGCCCTGGCCCAGGGCGGCCAGGGCAACCGCCCAGGGCCCCTGGATCATGTGGGGCCCAAAAAAATAGTTTAAAGATAAATATGTTAATAATTTTGTATCTGAAAATAGAACTAGTATATGTCATGGGCCCTTTTAGACACAAATTTATTATGGTGTAATCGTTAGTACAATAGACTCCTTACAAAAGGTCATAAGTTCGATCCTTAAGGGCCTGTTTGGTAAACCGTATTTGGAGGTTGATTTTAGAATTTTATAAATTTTGAGTCAAATTTATGTAATCCTATGTTTGCTTGAAGATGAATTTGGATATGGAAAGTGTGACCAAATCCAAATTTTGGATTTGAAAAATAGAGGAAGTTAGATTTGGGAGGAAAAAGTTAGTTATTTTTTTTAATAATTTTATTTTTCTATTAAATATTTCGTAAATACTAATTAATAATTAATTAGTTATTTCTTCTATATTATTTTTTATAATAATTATTTTTAAAAATATTCAATTTATAGTTAATTAAGAATTTAGTTAAATAAAAATTAGTCATTTTTATTATTTTAAAAATATTTTTTTATAACTAATAGTTAGTTATTATTTTATAAAATTTTAACTAATAGTTAGTTATCGTAATTATAATTTAAATTAATATTTATTAATTAATAGTTTTATTATTTAATATTTTGTAATAATCTCAATTAATAATTTATAACTTTATTAATCATAATTATAATATTAATTAATAATTTATTAATCATAACTATAATCTTAAGTAATAATTTATTAATTAATATCCAATTATATCATAATTAATAATTTCTTAGTCTTATTATAATCTTAATTGATAATTTGTTAATTACTATTTTATTGTAATCTTAATTAATAATATTTTAATCACAAATAATTTATAATTTAGTAATTTAGTAATTTAATAATTAATATATTATAATAATTTATTAATCAACATTATAGTCTTAATTAATAATTTTACGGTTCATCAATTAAATATTTAATTATAACCTTTATTAATCATAATTATAATAATTTATTAATCATAACTATAATTTTAATTAATAATTAATAAATAAATATTTAATTATAATCTTAATTAATGATTTATTAGTCTTAACTATAAGCTTAATTATAAATATTAATTACTATTTTATTATAATCTTAATTAATAATATATTAATGATAATTATCATCTGAATAAATAATTTATTATTTAATAATTTATAATTAATATATTATTAAAATTTTGTTAATAATTTATTAATCGTCATTATAATCTTATTAATAATTTATTAATCATAACTATTATCATAATTATAATAATAATTTAATTAATCATAACTATAATTATAATTATAATATAATTTATTTGTTATTTTATTAATTAATATATTATTATTATAATTATTAATCATAATTATAGTTTATAAAATCCTATGTTTGGTTGGAGTTGGATTTGAATTTGGATTTGGATTTGAATTTTGGATTTTCAAATCCAAATCCAAATACAAATCCTTGTTACCAAACAAGCCCTAATTGTAGCTATTTTTTAAAGTTTTTTTTAATATTTTTTTATATTATGTATGGGGCCCTTATTTTAAAAGTTTGTCATGGACCCCATTAGCTCAGGATCGGCCCTGAATACTACAGTCCTATAATATATATAGGACTGTAGAATTCTACAGTCCTATAGTATTTGTAGGGCTGTAGGAAATCCTACAGTCCTGGATTATATATGGACCGTAGAATTTTCTACAGTCCTGTATATAAGCATGACTTTAGAATTTTTTTACAGTCCTAAAGGATTGGAAGCCAAAATATATGTTGGCAACAAGTTCCAATTAGGATTGTCAGATAGCTGACAGTCCTAAATGATTGAGGACTTTAATATACTGACAATGAGTTTCAATTAAGACGGTCCTACATTATGGTAGGATTATCAATTTTGTTGACAGTAGTAAAGTAAAATTTTGGACTGCCCTCAAGCAAAAAAAAGAAAGAGTATATGGAATTGAACTAATTTGCTAATTTTATCCATCTTGAGTTTCAATTATGACTTAATTTTGTTGACAGTCCTAATCTTTTATAGGATTGTCAATTTGTTGACAGACTAAAAGCAAAAATTCGGACTTTCCTCGAACAAAAAGAATGAGTGACAAAATTGTAAATAAATAAAAAAAATTTTTGACTGTCCTAAGTAATTTTGAAGTGTTTATAGAATTTTTCTAAACAAATACAAGCCGAAAAAGGGAAAAAAAAAAACAAACAAAAGAAAACCTCCTTCCGCTTCGCTTCCTCGCTTCCTTGAGAAGCAAAGAAAAGAAAGAGAGAATTATTTGGATAAAAAATCATTCTTTTAGGGTGCGTTTGATTGCAAAGTGGAAAATATGTGGAAAATAAATTAATTCAACGGAATTATTTTAATAGGAAACAAAGTACATGGGAAAAAAAATAATTTGGGTGTTTGATTGTCATCATTCTCAACAGACAATAATTATTTTTCATGGAAAATGATATTTTCCTATGGGTTGGACCAGTTTCATTTTCCACTATTTTGGAGATTTTTTTTTTTTTTTGGAAAATGATAGTTTTTTGGAAAATAATTCTATGAAAAATATAAAAAAATAGGCTTAATTGCACTTTGCTACCCTCAACTATTCCGCCTTTTCAACTTGATACCATAAATTTTTTTTCGTAACAAATTGGTACCTCAACTATTATTTTTTTTCAACTTGATACCTAATTTTTCAAAAATTCCGAAAATGCCCTTCCCTCTTCCTTCCCTCCACCCCCTTCCCCACTCCGGCCACCCCCCCTGCTAGCTCTGGCCGCCCCACCCCCCCCCCCTCCTGCTAGCTCCGCCCCCCCCACCCCCCACCCCCCCGCTACCTTCGGCCACCCCCTGCCCCGCCTCCCGCCCCGCCCTCCCTCCCCAGCCCCCCTCCTCCCGTGCTGCCGCGGCCTAGGGGAGAGGCGGGGGCGGGCGGGCGGCCGGAGTGAGCAGGGGAGGGGGTGGGGGGCGGGGGGGGGGGGGGGGGGGGGGGGGGGGCGGAGCTAGCATGGGGGGGGGGGGTGCGGCCGGAGTGAGCAGGGGGGGCGGCCGGAGCGTGCAGGGGGGGAGGGTTAGGGGTAGGGGTAGGGGCATTTTAGTCCAAAATAACATCTGGGTACCAAATTGTTACAAAAAATAGTTTAGGGTACAAAGTTGAAAAATGGTAATAGTTGAGGGTAGCAAAGTGCAATTAAGCCTATAAAATATCAAAACTACGCATTGGTGGAAAATGTGTGATGAAAATATTTTTCATGGAAACAAGCCCAATCAAACACAGCCTTAGGGTTTATCCCCCCTCCTCCTCCTCACTCGTCTTCTTACTTTGCTCCCAAACCCTCAGCTCCAGTCGTCTGCTTCGGTCGGAGATCCGCTCGCGCCGCGAGGAAGGTCAGTTATTCCCTCGATTCGAGACGCAATGTACTGTTGCTTTGCTTCTTGTCCCGTGGAATTTGCCCAAGGTTTTTGGGGTTAGGGTTACTTGATTTGTTCCTTCTCGTCTAGTTCCGTTGAATTTTCTTGGCTGGGAATTGAATATGGAAATACTCAGTAATTATTATTCCGAAACTAAGAATTTTACTGCGTTTCAGTGTTCGGTGTAGCTCTGTTGATTTATACTTGGTATTTAAATGTCTAATTGCTCGTTCTTCGAATTCGAGATGCAATGGAGTATCGCTTGCCTCTTCGTTCGGTGGAATTTGCCATAGGTTCACGGGGATTATTCGTTTCTGTAGGGTTAGGGTTTACTTGATTTGTTCCTTTATGTCCATAATATTGGATTTTTTTTTTGGCTGTGTTTTGGTTTTCAAAGTATTTCTGGTGCTATTGGTGTGAGGAACAATGTGTACTTAGGCCTCGTTTGGTTCACGGATTTAAGGAACCAATAAAGGAAAGTTGTTCCTTTCCTTTGTTTGGTAGCCACAAACTTGGGAATCAATTTCCTGACAAGGGAAAAAATTGGTGGGAATATGGTTCCACTCAAGACCCATGGGATTGATTTTTATGACAAAAGTAATCATGTGTCATTGCTTATTTTACCATTAATGTTTTTTTAATAATATTATTTTTATTGTAAAAGGTAAGGATATTATTGGAACATTGTTATATTTTGCTTTCCTTTCCTAGGTACTTTCCTTGTTTTACCAAACAACGGAAAAGAAATGTGACAGGAATCTTACTTTCCCATTCCTATGAAAAATAGAAGGGAATTCATTTCCTTTCCGTGAACCAAACGAGGCCTTAGGGTCAAGGGCGGAGCCAGGATTTTAGTTTACCCCGGACTAAACTTAAAATGTCCTAAAAAAATTAACATTCATAACTAAACATGTTAAGCTTGAGCAGATCACCCACAAATCTCACTTAGCCAATAAAAAGGGTTTAGCACTTTAAATAAAGCAAAATGCTTTCTCCTATCGATGTGGGACTAAAAATCATTCCACATTGAATCACATGAGCAACCGGCTGTTGCCCCCAAACAAGCTAACAAAAACAATTGTTAGCACATTGGCAGAGTTCAGTTTGCAATGCCAATCACAACAACAAAATCATTTGCAGTTAAATATAAGTTCTCTAGGAGATTAGGTATTATAATGTCACTCCAATTAAACTCAAAACTGGTATGCAACCTAGGAAGCACCGTGCTAAAAAAATCGGTGCAGTGTCTATCGGGTCGTCTTGGAAACATCCTACACGGCCACTCCAAAGTACACTAATTATAGTAAGACACGCAAAAAGCGCCATGGTGTCCATTTTTTTCTTCTATATGTGTGTTGCACCGTGCCGGTGATCGTAGTATTGAACAAAATTTTCATTTTCCTAAGCTCACAAAGTATAGAAAATGAGGAAGAAAGAGAAAGAAACTTACAAATTATAACCAAATCCAAACATCCGCTAACAATCACCCTATTTGCCAGTGCACCAACAGCCAAAAAAATCCAAACTTTTTCATAAAGTTGAAATCTTTCTGTCTCTATTCCTAGTAAAATCAACAAAAATAACGACCATTACCTTCAAAACGGGTTGGAAGACATTCGATTGCTTCGCGGCTGCCGCCATCTGCGCACGTGTCGCCCTCCCGACCATTGACTTGTCGAATTGCTCCCGCCTTCCAAAAAGTCGAATTTTCCTTTTTCTTTTTTTAGAATCTCTGTATTTTTGAGAGATTTGGGGAGAAAAGGATTAGGGTTTTCTGCCTCGGCGGCTTGGGAGCGGACGTGAGAAGATGTATAAACGTGGGGGTGAGGATGTAAAAGAGAGAACCAATTTACTCTCTTTGTTGTGTGGACAGATAGGGCTTTTCCGGTGGGCTGGATTGTGGACAGACAGGGCTGAATCTTGTATAAGAAATTTTTTTTTGATTGGCTGGGTGGACTGGAGCCCACCCCAGCCAACCAGTAGTTCCGCCTTTGCTTAGGGTCTGCTTGGTAATGGTGTTTTCACCGGCTTTGAGGTGTTTTTAAACCGACCGTTTATGAAAACTCATGCTTGTTATTTTTTTTTTGACCCACTGGATTTGGTTGGTTCAAAAACCACCAAAAACCTGTGTAATGTATTTTTGAGTGGCTTTATAAACACCCCAAATCGGTGGGTTTTGGGTGGCTTTATTATTTTATTCCATTTATATCCTCGCCAAAAAATTAATAAATATAACTACTAATAACTAAACCCTTTTTTTTTCTGTGTTTCTCTTTCTTTCCTTCCCGCGACTGCTGTTCTTTTCTTCCCGATTGAAGAAAAATCCAGGAACTTGTCTTGTCCTTGTCCTTGTCCTTGGAGCTCCATTGGATGCAAAGTTGTTTTCTGAGACAAAAATGCAGGAAAGACTTTTTGACGTAGGGGTTATCTTTACGTTAATAAACACATATTTTATCAAAAATAATTTTTATTTATATACGGACATAAAGGTCATTTTATTATTATAGAAAAGAAAACTTTCAGAACCGCTGATTAATGAATTACCAAGCATGGATTGGACTGGTTTAAAAGCCGCTACTTAAAACCACAAAAAATCGGACCCCTCATAACCGTTCATTTTCGCTACTCTAAAACACCTCATAACCGCTACCCCCATAATTGCCAAGCAGACCCTTAGTATTTTATTTTGAGGTGTAGCATGGATTGGACTCGTTTAAAAGTCGCTACTTAAAACCACAAAAAATCGGACCCCTCATAACTGTTCATTTTCGCTACTCTAAAACACCTCATAACCACTACCCTCATAATTGCCAAGCAGACCATTATTATTTTATTTTGAGGTGTAACAGAGTATTACGTCCTTCAAGGTGTTACCTGGGCCGGACTGGGCCAGTGTTGGCCGAGTTTGAGCGAGCCTGGGTCGGATCGGGCTTAGCCCGGATGGAGGAGCGGGCCGGGCTGGTAAAAAACAATCCGAACTCAGCCTGGACCTATGGCCTGGTTTTGGGCGGGCCGGACTGAACCGGGTCTAGGCCGGACCGGTTCAGGGTTGGACCGAGCCGGCCCGATTTTTTTTAAAAAACTCAAAAAATATAATTTTTTAATAAAAGTTAAAAATTTTCCTTAACAATTTTTTTCCATTGAAATTTAAATATGCTATAACATTAACTAAAATTTTTGAGAAAATAAAAGTTAACAAATTTTTATTAATGTCAAAATGATTTAATGTACAAGTACCCTTTTTTCATAAAAAATTGTAATAAAATGTACAAGTTGCAAACTGATATTTTATTTTTGAAAAAATTGTAAAAACTGTACAAGTATTTTTTGGTCGTCCTTTGTCCGTCGTCAGTCTTTCCTCCAAGTTTATTGTTCAGCTCCTCCTTCAGTAGTGTCCTCCAAAGTTAGAGACCGAAAGTTCAGCTTACTGATGTCGACAATTTTATCTCTTGAGTTTTGAGTTTATTTTTCTGCACGAATCCAATCTTGAACGCAGATACAAGCTTCCAAAATATCTGGCAGCATCCTGCTTCTCTTCTTGCTTAGCATCTTTGAACCTGCACTAAAATAAGATTGCTATGCTACCGTGAACACCGAAACCATTAGTATATCACGTGCTACAGAAGAAAGTATATGATATATTTTTTCGTGTCTTTTCCACCATTCTAAAATAGAAAAATAAGATACAGATTCATCATTATCTTCTTCATAAGAATTTAAATATAACAATAATTCCTGATTTGTTAGGGAAGATTGTTTTTTGTTTCTTCCTTTGCAGTACACTCTTATCATGTGATAATTTAGACATAAAATCAGAGCTACTACTACCAACTTGAACGGTCGTACCGGGTTGGGCCGATACAACTCGTTCTTCATACAAATTAATTAAAGAATCTAAAACATCTATAATCTCTACTTTTAAGTTACTAACATCAACATTCATATTTTCATGAAAATCATCTAATAATATGAATACACCATCTAATTTAATCTTCGGATCAAAAATCGAAGCCAAACAATATAGAAGAGGTATTTCATCCCAATATTTTCGAAATTTTGTTTCCATTTTGGAAACAACACAATCAAAACCAGGAACAGTTCTATATTTAAAAATAGATGAGACATGTTAATAATTTCCGTTAACGCTAGAGAAGAAGTTGGATAATAAACTCCAGATAAAATACATGTAGCATTGTAAAATAATTCTAAAAATTCATTAATAGAATTAGCAATTAACCAATCATTTTCAGTAACTTGATAATCAAAACTTGGATTAACTACAATAATGAGTAATAACATCTTTAAATCTAATGCAAGATTTCAACATTAAATAAGTAGAATTCTATCTATGTGGTGCATCCTTAACAAATCTCCTAAAAGTTACACCATATTGTGCACATAAAATTTTAAAAAATTGTTGTCTACTTACAGAAGTGTTTAAACTTTGTAGACATTCTTGTACAACTAAATTAATAAAATGACAAGCATATCTAACATGAAAAAGTCGTCCTTCTATTATAGACAAAAATTGTATACTTAAAATATTAATACAAGAAGTGTTATTACTAGCATTATCAAAAGAAAATTGAAATTCTTTTATTGTGAATATTATATTCACGTAAAAATTGCATAATAGCGCCACCGGTTACAGAACCAGTACGTGAAAATTCCAAAGGTCGTAGACAAATAATATGCTTTTACAACATTCACTTTGGATCTATATAATGTGACGTGATACAAATATCAGCATAATTTTGTTTAGTAGTCCATATATCAAAAGTTAGAGCAAACTTACTAACATTTACGAAGCTTTGTTTTAAAGTTGTCCTTTCTTTTTGAAATATTTGTATAGCTTCTGCTCTAGTAGTAGATCTAGAAACTTTACTAAAACAAGGATTAAGAGTAGTACTTGCATAATCATAATACCAATCACTCTCACCGAATGTGAAAGGTTGTTCATCACAAATAATATATTTGGTTAACTCAGTTTGTTACGAGCATCAGAATAGGTAACGTTACCTACAGAAGATTCTTGAGGACCGATGCTTATCTGTGTTTGTCTAGTTTGTAGTATGTCCTTACCATAACAAGTATCATAGTGTTTTTTCAAAGTGTTCGTGCCATCATTTTTTTTCCATTTAAAATTTTTCTTACATTTCTTACACTGTGTACCTTTAGCTATTGGTTTTTGATTTTTTGGATCTAAAACCGGTGCACCCTCGTTATCAGTGACATATTTTCTCAAAATATGCCAATAAACAGATTTTTTTTTTCCTATTTACAACATTAGTAGCCGTACTCCTAACTTTAGGAGGTGACATTTGTGTCGGTGGCACAGAATCAGGAATATGATATTTTTAAATAAATCAGTATAGTAAGCAAAATTTTGTTCTGAATCACCTCTATAAGGGTGGTTAAAACCAGTAGCATACATATTTTAAAAATTAATTTTTAAGAAAAAGAAGAGAGAATTATTTATCTACCAAACAAAGAGAGAGAAAAAAAATCCAAAATAAAAAATATATTATGTAAAATTAAAATTACTTGGAACGTCAACTTGTGGGAAGAAATGTTGAACTCCAAGAAATCTCGCAGAAGTAGAAGCCTCAAGAACACTGCAGTTTGGCCTTCAGAAAGTTGTACTTCAAAACCCAGAAACTTGTTACTTCAATCTTCAGAAATTGATAAGCTTGTATATTTTGTAAGAGAGGGAAGAAATGTTTGTGTATAATTTTAATGAATTTTGGACTATTTATAGATTTTTTTTGGTGCGAAAAGACCTATTATACCCTCAAAATATAGTTGTTATAAGGATATTTTTGGTTATTTTCAGCAAAATGACTAAAATGTCCCTAAAAGGTCAAAAAATAGCCCTCGGAATGAGGGCATTTCAATCTTTTTTGGATTCAAACGTTCCAAAAAAAAAACCAAAAATCGAACCTGAACCGGGCCTTGGACTAGGCCGGTCTGGGCCGGCCCGACTGGGTTTACCGGGTTTAACCGGCCCAGACCCGCGGTCAAACCGGTCTAGGCCGGGCCGGGCTACCAGTTCGAATGGACGAACCCAACCCGGACCCATGGAGAGCTCGGGCCGAGCCAGTCCGGGTCGTTGACCAGGCTCGGGCCGGCCCGGGCCGCCCGGCCCAACTCACACCATGAGTCCTTCTCTTTCAGTGGAATATGCCCTCGGCTTGCATTTCTGTGGGATTAGGGTTACTTGATTTCTTTTTTTATATTAATTTTTGCTAAATTTCCTTGATTCAGGATTGATTTTGGAGTATTTATTCATTTTGTTGCATTGTTGTAACTGATGTTGCAAATCCATTGTTTGGTTACATGTAAACGATGTTACTGGATTTGGAATTCCATTTTTGGATTGACGTAATTAACATGCATTGTTTCAACTTTTGTTGCGGTAAATGGAATTCCAGGTTTTGACTTTATTACATTGAACAAAGAGAGAATCATTGGAATGATGGTGTTGCATTTGTTGCCGACGTGCCGTAAGTGGTGTTGCGGTAGTTGAGGAGATGATGCAACATATGTTGCACAAATTCCACCATTTACATCAAACCAAACATTGGAATGGTGCAACAAATGTTGCATGTAATTCAATTACAGCCAACCAAACACCCCCTTAGTTCCATTGCCGTTGCTGCGAGGAACAATATATACATAGTATTCTATGAAGGTCTACACGTTTAATTTCTATCTAGATGAACTGTTCTTCGATTCGGGATGCAACTGACTATTGCTTGCTTCTTGTTTTGGTCAAATTTGTACTAAGTTTTGGTGATTAAACGTTTTATGTAGGGTCAGGATTACTTGATATGTTCTTTTTCATCAAGTTTGATTAAATTTCAAGAAAATTTAATGGATAAGGGTTTATTTTGGACTATTTATTCATTTTGTTGCAGTTCGGTTCATAAAGTTCAATTATTTACTGTGCTTTGTAATTCAATATAGTTCAGTATATACTTAGTATCCAAAGCAGCAGAGATTTCAATTAGTTTTTCAGATTTTTCTAATGTTCAGGTTTGGTTGACCAAAGATTCTTTCTGTAGGCTCTTGATTCACTTGGTATGTAAATAAGCTCTCAAGTTTGGTTGATTACCAAATTCAGCATAGATGAGAGAAGTTCAATGTGAAAGGATCTACTGAAACTTTATTGTCTGACTTATGTAGGATGCTCCATATAACCCTATCCATTTGAAATAAGAGAGTATTTCACGTCGAAATGTATGGGCAAGGGAACTATGCTCCTCAGTATAGACCCCCTCCACCTTTCCAGCAACCACAATCTGATCCGTTGCCTCCGCCTCCGTACCAGCAAGGCCCACCACACCCCCTTTATCAGCACGGTATGCCACTGGCTCAGCAATCTACCCCCTCTTATATGCCCCCACCTCAGCCGTATATACACCCGCCTCCTATAGTTCATGGAAATTCCCCAATGCCCTCTTCGTATACCCACCCGGGAACATTGTACCCCCCTCATCCGATGCCCCCTCCTCCAAGAATGTTGCCATCGTCGCCACTTCCACAGTCTCATTCGCAAGGCCAACCTCTTTATCGGAATCCTCATCCACACCCTCCAGGAATTCAGCACATGGCAACTCCTCCACCGATCCCATCCGGCCCTGGTTTCCTATCCGCAACTCCTGCCTCGTTTACACCTCTGGCGCCACCCCTTGTTGGAGATGCCTGCCCACCTTTCCTTCCACCTCCACCTCCTCCCCCTCCTCCCCCTTCTCCGCCTTCTTCCCCTCCACCCCTCCCGGCATCCCCACCTCCACCGGCTTCTCCAAATGAACGATATCCTGATTCCGTTCCTAAAGTCTCACCTCATGATACTACAAAATATATGGCTGTTTTTGCTCCAGTTGTGCTTGGCGATAATGTGCCAGGAAATGTTGCTACTGTTGGTGATGGAAATCCTGAGGGTAGGATCCCTGTCATCAAAGCTGGAGGTGATTTTGCTTCACCTCCTCCTAAACCAGCTGACAAAGAGGTTGTTCGGAACATTGAGGTGCTGTGTGACTTTATCGTGAAGGTTGGGCCTCATTTTGAGAACTTGGCTCGTACAAATGAAGCTGGAAACCCACGATTTGCATTCTTGTTTGGAGGCGAGCCTGGAAGTGCTGCTGCTATTGGTCACGAGTATTTCCAGTGGATGAAAAGGAAGTACCTTTCAGAAGTTGACTCACGAAAAGAGCAAGAGAAAAATGGTTCAATGTCAAGTGCACTCAAATTGGGGGGATCTTCACAATTCAGTAATTTGGAACACATGGGTGCAGCAGTTTCCCCTGCTGGTTCAGACATGGACATGGAGGGTGGGTGGAACTTTTCCCTTGCCTTTTTGCTATGCGTTGTTTCTGCAACATTTCATCAAAATATATGTGCGAAGTTCTTAGTGCATGTTAAAAATACTCGCATCAATTTTTTGCAACAGATGCTCAGTTTTTTTTTTTTTTTTTTTTGAGTAAGTCTATATGAATATATTTTATGTTAGGCCTTCTTATGTCACTAGTTGAAACTTCTATAGAGTTCCTTATGTGGATATTACGTTTATGGTGGCTCCTAGGGTACATCTGGATGCTCAAACCCTTTATAGTCATTTATTGTTGGCCGCTTCTCATTTCCATGTTTCATTTTTTTTCTTGAACACTTGTAAATACAGCAATATCTACTAGGGTTTCACTGTTGACATCAAATTGATTTGCCTGGTTAAGCCCACTTAACTGCTGATCTGCCATTTACTAGGATTGGTAGTCTTTCACTTTAGTTCCATCAACATTTCTCTTTGGTGAACAGCCTTAATTTGGGTGCTTGGAATGCTTTATTTGTCAACTTCGTTTAGGACTATGTGTTCAGATCAGTTAAACATTGGTTGCATTTCTTCCTGCCTTTTGTTTTCCAGTTAGTGGCTGGTTGATTCTACTGGTTATTCATTGTGCTGACCACAGATGAAAACTAGGTAATAGTTGAATTCTTGAACCTTTTCCATCAATATAAAATCAAAGGAAAGAAGGAGGTTGATTGAGATTCAATATATAAAATAGAGCAGGGAGTAATTGAATTTCACACTTCTATACGCCTGCAAGCACCTTAAATCTAATAGAGTAATACTAGCTAGATACAACATAATCTATAAACAAAGAGCAATAAATGTACATTGAAGCTGGCCAAATAATATTAAGATTGGAACAAAGGGGAAAATAACAATTGAAAGAAATAAAATTGAAATCTTGTAGACTCAAACCTTTACCTGTAAGTTAAAATCTTCTAATAAAATTTTATGGAGGGCCTGTCTTCAAAGGTCAATCATGCCTACTTCCTAATGTTGTACAATATGACACTAGCAACCTGTCTAACAACAATGGTAGTATGGAGTGAGAGGGAGAAAGCTTTTGGCATTCAGGTGAAAATGTTGGCTGAAAGAAGAGTCAGAAATTGAAAATCGAGGACATAATGGGGAATAGGACATTGTTGATTCTATGCCATACACATTTAGATCTTGTTGAGCTCGTTCTCGCTGTTAGTTAAAATCTTTAGACAGCAGAGTTTTTAGTGAAAAAGCTGAAACTTTCATGAAACTTTCTTTATCTACACCTAAATCTGCTGTAAAAGAGGTTGAGGTGTTTTAGTAAATATATTATGAAGGTTGGGCTGGGTTTGAGAACTTGCATACAATGGGTGTGTGGAATCCACATTTCGCATGTGGCGGATGCGTAAGTGCTGCTGCTATTTGTTTTTGGGTATTATCTATGGATGAAAACATCATTCTGAAACAAATCCATGTAAAGACCAAGAGCAGAACAGTTTAATGTTAGGGACACTAAATTGGAAGCTATCCACAATACGGAAATTGGAAGATCAAGGTGCAGCAGTTTCTCCTACTTCAGACAGATGGAGGGTTAGTGAATCTCGTCCTGTTCTTAATAATATGCTTTAATGCTTTTCATGACCCATAATTGAAACCCTGAAAGTTCTCGTTACAGCAATTTGTCCAGTTTTTCAAATGCATATTAAAATTCTTGCACTGTTTCTTAGCATCAGATATCTAGTTATTAAGTCTTTCTGCAATGCTTTTGTTTTATGTCATTCTTGTTTCAGAAGGTAGACATATTTTTTAAGTTACTCCAGTGTAGACCGTATAAAGTCTGTTGTGGTTGCTCTCATAGATCAGGATGCTCCCTTCATAGTATCTTTAATGTTGTCTATCCTTTATATTAATGTCTTTATTCTTTTAAACGCTAGGCCATACATAATTTTTCTTTGGCATCTGTATTTGCATCTCTTCAATGTACAGTGTCAGTTTATGGTTAATTGTGCTTACCCTCATCACATATGCTTGCAGTGGCACTTCATTGTCAGCAATTTTTGAGAGTTATTCGGAATTTCTTTGCCAACTTCTTAGAAACTGAATTGCGATGAAAGAATTTGATCAGATTCAACATTGGTCAATTTTTTTTCCTGCTTTTAGTTTCCTACTTTGTGGCAGATTGTAGTGGCTTATGGTGCTGTGCACAGAGATGACAAGTACTTGATCACAGTGACTCTCTTATTATGTAACTAAGAATCCATTGGAAGCATAAGCTTGATTAAGAGAAAAGAAAGAATTAAGGGCTTATCTAGAAGATTCTGATTCAGTTTTTAGACATGCTAGCTTGATGTATTCCATTTGATATCTTTGTATCTTACAATCAACAACTCCACCTGCATTATCTGCAAGTACAAATTCCACTTATTATGTTTTCTTAATTTCTTCCACAAAACAATCAATCCTTGTTTTTTGGTTCATTCATCATAAGGTAGGTTTTAGCTATATCCCCGTAGGGGTTGTTGGACCTTGTTTTTTTCTTTTTCTTTTTTTGTTGAGGAACCAGTGGTGTATTTGGAAGTTTTTGATGTTTGTACAAGTTGATCATTGAATAGGATTACAAGTTTATTCATATAAAGTTTCCTAATATAAGCTCTTTTTAGGAACAAGGAAATGATTCAGTTCCAAAGCCAAACACTAGTTCTTGAGTAATGAAAAAAATTATGGAGCATTCTCAGTCGGTACTTATCCTGGTGGTTGCAGAATTAAATAATTCTGGAGCATTCTCTACTGTGATTGGTTAAATATCATCATTCTCTCTAGTGCCCCAATTTAGTAGCGAGACATCACACATCCTAAAGAATACTAGACACCAGACAAATTAGTACAGAAATTTGGATTGGTATTTGCCTTGGGATTTGGAAGCAATTAAAGAAGGGGAGAAAATATAATGAAGTTCCAAATCCTGGTTCTGCAATATAGTTCATTGAATAAAAGCATATGGAGATCCTTACAAGTATTAATGTCCATTTAGGTATCCTGCTGTCCTTCAGATCATGCTAGTATGAAATGGAACAGACAAAACTTTGGCATTCAGGAAATAGCATATGGCAAAGTGAATAGTAAGAAATTGTGAAGGGTGGATGAAATGGAAAACTAGACATGTTGATTCTATGCATTACATATTTTGGAGCTCCATTTTACCCTCATGAAATTGTCAAATATTCTTTAGGTGCTGATCACTTGTTTATCTTTT
Organism: Iris pallida; assembly: GCA_029216955.1. Lineage (NCBI taxonomy): Eukaryota > Viridiplantae > Streptophyta > Magnoliopsida > Asparagales > Iridaceae > Iris > Iris pallida. The sequence continues at coordinate 11,754,273 of JANAVB010028820.1, forward strand.
TCTCATAGTTCAATTGTCGAGGTTAACCTTTTATGTAGAGTGCAAATATATATGTATATTTTGCTGGGAATGTTATATATCGATTTATGCTATGCATATTTTGGAGCTCCATTTTTACCCTCATGAAATTGTCAAATCTTTGTTAGGTGCTGTTCACTTGTTTATCTTTTATGGGAGTTCAATAATCGAGGTTAAACTTTTATGTAGAATGCAAATAGAACTTTATTTTTGCTGGAACTGTTACATATTGATTTAAATCAGAAGCAACAATGTTTTCTTTTAAAAATATCCAACGGCATTGGGTTGCAAAAGGAATATTTTGAAAGGAATAACGTTTCCCATTTTTATTACTTAAAAGCTTAAATATTTAGCTAGACAAGTCTCTATCCCTATGCTAGACAAATCTCTACCAATCCATAATAAGCCTCTCACAACCATTCAGTGTTCTAAATTTCGGCCTAAGCGGCCGCCAGCCTCATTGGAAACCCCCAGGCAGCGGTCCTAGGCGGGCCTATTCGGCCAATTTGGAAAATGATTTTTTTTTTCCAAAAACTATTCAAAAATTCAGATTTGAAATTTCAAAAATTTCACATTTGAAATTTCAAAAAAATAAAATCAAAAGAATAGAAAATTTTCCTTACATGAATCCACTGTTGTTGTTGTTGTTGTTGGTGTTGGTGCTGCTGCTGCTGTAAAAAAAAACTGAAAATTGATGGAGATAGAGATGGAGAGGGAGAGGAGAGTAGATAGAGATAGAGAGGAGGCAGGAGATGGAGATCTCTCTCTCCTCTTCTCCCTTTTATTTTTAGGGCTAGGTGTTATAAAAAAAACTGAAAAAAATGAATCTAAGTGTACGATTCGAACCCCCACCCGCAGCATACACCAACATGACTTAAACCACAATCCACTAGCCACAAGAGCACATAAGATTTGGTTTCATATACAATCTATTTATGTCTATAGACTCTGTACGTGTTAAAAAAAAAGAAATCAGTTCGGCGCCTAGGGGCTAGGCGGCCCTCCGGCTTACCGATTCCGCCTAGCGAAATTTAGAACACTAAACCATTAGGAATTTGATTATGGTTCTTGTTTATTTCATATTGGAAAAAAATACAATTAGATGAGTAACTGTATTTTGTAAGAAAGGTGAGAAACTCTATCATACCCATAGTACCTTTCAATATTATTGATTCTAGGAGATAGCTGTTATGTACTCATTTTTCATTTTCCCTGTAGGTGTAATTGACATAGTAATCATTCACCGTCGTATAAAATTCAGCTCTATAAGTTAAGATTACTCAGAAAGTCTAGATTGAGCAGAAAATTGTTGCGAGTTTCAAGCAGACCAGAAAGGCACTTGATGGATGTTGCCTTTCCAATTTTGAGTCATCATCCATCACTAATAATAGTCATATGTTAAATATTTCACCCAGTGCCCTTTTGTTTGCCAATTGTACTTCTAGATGGTGGAATTCTTGCTAGATATGTATTTTTGTTTTCCATCCATGAAACCTGTTGTTACCCCGTCATCATGTCCTAATCTGAATTTCCCCTATGCAGTATGCAGTTATAGTTTTAGATTTATTTCTATGCATAATACGTCTCATTCAAGAATTATAATATGCATAAGATTATCAAACCAATATTTCGCATGCCATGGCCTTTCCTGCAGTTTGATGGACATTTACAACATATAGTAGGGACTAAAAACAAGGTTTATGACTTTATTCTTCTACTTCAATTTTCTGTTAGCCTTGTATTGTGTCTTTGTGACCTTAATTGAGTTTCAACTCTATGTGGCATCATGTTTCAACACTTAAGTTCTCTTTTCTATTAGTAGTCTGCCTACTTTTTTGTTCCTTTTCCAAATGCATTAAACTGTTATATGACATGTTATTATACCTATGTAGAGGACCAGTCTATTTCTTAAGCAGCCAACTAGAAATAGACTTCCAAGTATCGATGTTATAATTTTTACAGGTGTTGTCTGGTTTGATGTTTAACTGTTCGTTTTCTTTTCCAATGAACGTGGTGCTTAGACTTTCTTGGTTCTGTAATCTATGTCAACATAGGTGCCTAGTTATCGTCTGTATGGCTGTTTTTATTCTTTGTCGCTGTAGTGCAGATGAAACTTCCATGTCTATCTATGTCTTGTTACTTGTAAGTGTGTAAGATTCTTTTAGATATCTTGTTTAGAACAAGTTATGAGACCATTCACCAATTTGTTTCTTTTTACATTCCTGCATGGCTTCTTGCTTCTTTCATCTCAGAGAACTTGAATACTAATTTGATCTCAGTATTACTAATGCTTTTTGTGTTTAGATCTTGGAGTTCTACATATTATTAAACATAATGTGGAGTGCTAAATAATTTTCTACATGGTATATCTTGTAGATGATGTTAGCCGACCTGATGTTGATTCTGGCAAAGAATTAACTGAAGAACCTTCTAAAATCAATGTTTCCAAAGAACTATTTCATGCACCTAGGAGTAACATAGAGCAGCTTTTGATTGAGGTTGCAAAGCCTAGGGCCTTATCCTATAATGCTCCTGTAGCACCTCTTCACGATGGGGAAGGTATTGAACTGTACCCTTTTGCTTTCACTGTATCATCTTTCTCTTCCTTTGGAAGTCTATATATCAAGTTTTATCTTCTCTTTTGTAAGTCTATTTATAGACAGTAATTATATAATTACTGTTAATCTCTATTAATTCATGCAGGCCCAGAAAATACATGCCAGTACATAATCTAGCCTTCAGCATATGTAAACATAGACTTTATCAGTTCAAGTTACTTGAAAGAGAACATTATCAGTTATAAGACAAATGTAGGAGAAGATAGGAAATTCTCAAAAGGCATTTGTCATCCTGTGAAAATGCGGAGTGCAGTCCTCTTTATCAAAACCATCCGATGATTAATTTACTTCAAAGATCAGCATGACAAAGGCAAGAAAACAGTACTATCCTTGATATGGATCATACTTCTCAATACATGCCAAGTTGATAATGCCTTAGCGGTTATCTCTGATAGTTCCACCTCAATATGATTCATTAGTTTATGCCGAAGCTAGGGACTTTCTTAAAGCCCATGGTAGAAAACTCCTTGCCATGATCTCTCAGTCTGAGCCTTCACCAAACTCCACTTCTCCCATTTATTCGCTCCACAGTCCACACTCATTTGACTTTCAACCAATTCAAAGGTGGAGAAGGCCTATGGATCAATTGAAAACCTGTAATTTTGGCTTTGGTGAAGGTAGCTGACTGTTTTATCAACCATTCAGCAGTTCTTATATCAGGCTACTGTTTGTTGATAATATATACAACTTGATCTTTATGTGCTTCTGAATCAAATACCTTCAATGCTTCCAAGCAAGAACTGATCCTGTACGAATCCTTCCCTTAGAAGATGCATTCAATCATCAAATATTCAGATACCAAATAACTAAAGTTGTGAAGCGTACTAGTTAACTGAACTTATGCCACATCATTAACAGAGTAGGAAGTGAAACCAACCAATAAACTGATCAGTACATGATACATTAAGAGGAAGTGTGGATATACCTAATTCTCTGCTACCATGCATAATTTTCTAGATTTGTCACTAGAGCAAGTTTATGCGAGATAGGTTATTTATATTGACAACCACAGCTTAGACAGAGAGGAGAGTTAAGAAACTTAGAACAAGTCACCATAATTGCATAGCTTTGAGGAGTTTCACATTCAAACATGTGCATTCAGGTGAGACAGAAACCATTTTTAACCCATATATATATATATATATATATATATATATATATATATATATATATATATATATATATATATATAAAGTTGCATCCTTACTAGTCACTTACTACTACCAAATGTTTTTGAAAGAAAGCAAGTCACATCACTATCAAGAACAACACCGGCATTGAACCCTACCATATCTGCCTTTCTCTTGTACTTTGTAGACAAACATGAAGGAAAGGGGTTTCTTAGATAAGAAACCATCCATTGGGTTAAGTTGTCTCATGTAGCATCATTAGCGATAATGCTAGACAGTGGATGCTCACGTTCTAGTTTCCTCCATAATATGAGGGGCACAGTAGTAGGTTAAAGTATCAATTATGAGTACCAATATATAATCGAGGAACCCAAACCTGTGCTATTATATGACTGCCTGATAGGCATTTGTATATCTCTGCCTTCTAGGCATCCGAACTGTAGGCTTTTCACTATTTGGAATGGCTGCAAACATTTGCTACTCCTATTGTACTCACTACTCGCCTATTCTTCTTTGCTAGCTTTTGGAGCTGTATGTAACGGCCCAAATGTTGCACCCCGTCCGAGGCCCAGTTGCATAACCTTTTCGCGGACCAAGGTTATGCGGGAAGCTTTCAGAACATTCTAGAAGATGGCGGAAGGCCCAAGATCGTTCTAGGAGGCCTAAGAAGCTTCTGGAAGGCCCTTGAAGTTTCCTTTTATGTTGCTAAGGAATAAACCTGGAATATGCCATTCCAGTTATGGTAGAATGTAATAATCCTTGGAATATTCCTTCCAGGACTTTCCTTGTATTGCTCTATGAGCACTTATAAAAGGGGGAGGCTCTCATTTGTTCCTCACCACCTAAAAATTGTAAGCATTCTCCAAGTTAATAAAGAGATCCTTACGAGTCCATCTTTGCTCCACTATTCTAGTTTTCTTAGCGATCTAGCTAAGTCGGGTTGGGAAGGCTTGCACGAGTCTTTGAGGAGAAAGTGCGTCGCACGGGACGAAGTGCTAGCAAAAACACTAAGTCCGTGACAAGTGGTATCAGAGCAAAGGTTCGATCGCCGTCATGTCTTCGACCGAAGCCATCATCAACGAGGAACCGGCACAACCCTCGTCGCCTAAGGAGAAGGCGAAGACCTCGAAGAAGGGCAAGGGCAAGGAACCGTTGCTGGAACGGGCCCTTGGCGAGTTGGCTGACCGGGTTGAGATGCTGGAGAAAGGCGTGACGGGCGTCGAGTATCAAGTGGAGCAGAACCAAATGGCTCACGAGGAATTCGTCCAGGGTTTGGAGGCGGATGTCGCCACGGCTATGACGGAGTTCCGAGAGCATCTCCGCGAGATGCAGGCCGAGTTCGAGGAGGAACGAAAGGCCACGAAGGCGGAGATTGCTGAACTACGCAAAGAGCTACAAACCAAGGCGGAGGTCCTCGAGAGGGCCATTGCTGGTGGTCCGACTCCGAGGAGGGAGTCGACGCAGAGGGTGAAGTATCCAGAACCCAAATCCTTCACTGGCGTACGGGACGCGAAGGAGGTGGATAACTTCATCTAGAACGTCGAATGTTACCTGAAGGCGGTCCGCATCGAGGATGAGACCGATAAGGTAAACACAGCGTCCCTATATTTCTCTGATGATGCTATGCTGTGGTGGCGACGCAGGTGCATCGGTATAGAAAAGGGGCTCTGCAAGATCGAGACTTGGGAGGATCTCAAGAAGGAGATCAAGTCTCAATTCTACCCGAAGAACGTGGAGTATGTCGCGAGACGGAGTTTGCGACAACTCAAACACACCGGGTCCGTCAAGGAGTATGTGGCGGAGTTCACCCGCCTGATGCTTTCCATTTCTACTATGAGCGAAGAGGATCGCCTGTTCGCGTTCCTGGAGGGTCTACAACCATGGGCGGCACAAGAATTGCAGAGGCAAGATGTGTCGGATATGAACGCGGCTGTTGCGGCAGCCGAGAAGCTGATGGAGTATCGACGGAATGATGCCCCAAAGCCCAAGGAAAAGACCACCACCAAGTTCAATGGTGGGGGAGCGAAGAAGAACAACGGAAAGGGAGGCCCACCGTCGAAGGACAAGCCGCAAGCAAAGCCTTCGACGGAGCGGAAGATCGAGTGCTATGTGTGCGGTGGAAATCACCTCGCACGGGACTGTCCGAACAAGGGCAAGAGGGTGAACGCGGTCCAAGGCGAGGAGGCCGAGGACGTGGAGCCTAAGAAGGGGGCTCACATGGGTGCCCTGCGCCTGTTGAATGCTCTGAAGAGCAAGGCGGTAGTGTCCAAGACCCCGAATCGAGAGCTGATGTACGTGGACGTGAAGATCAACGGCCACAACACCAGGGCGATGGTCGACACGGGGGCTACCCATAACTTTATCTCGGACGCGGAGGTCCGACGCTTGGGTTTGGCGCTGGAAAAAGACTCAAGCACGATAAAGGCAGTCAACTCTGAGGCGCGCCCCGTGCAGGGGGTGGCCAAAGGGGTGAAGATCCAAGTGGGAGACTGGACGGGTGTCACCACTCTCACGGCAGCACCACTGGACGACTTCGACATGATCCTTGGGATGGACTTCCTCACTTCGTCAAAGGCGGTCCCAATGCCTCATCTGGGAGTCGTCGGGATCATGGAGGAGAGCTCTCCGTGCATGGTGACAACTGCACGAGGCGAGCTTACGAAAGGGAAGGCTCTCTCCGCATTACAACTCAAGAAGGGGATGCGACACGGAGAGATGACTTACCTTGCTGTGCTCAAGACGGAGGAGGCGCCCGTGCAGGGGGATCTTCCGCCTGAGATCGATGACGTCCTTGTGGAGTTCGGGGACGTCATGCCAAAGGAGTTGCCAAAGAGGCTACCTCCGCGGAGGGAGGTAGACCATGCCATCGAGTTGGAGCCGGGCACGAAGCCGTCCGCCATGGCTCCATATCGCATGGCCCCGCCCGAGCTGGACGAGTTGAAGAAGCAACTCAAGGAGCTGCTGGACGCGGGATTCATCAGACCGTCAAAGGCCCCGTATGGTGCACCGGTGCTGTTCCAGAAGAAGAAGGACGGAAGCCTTCGTTTGTGCATCGACTATCGTGCACTAAACAAGGTAACCGTCAAGAACAAATATCCTATCCCGTTGGTGGCGGACTTGTTCGACCAATTGGGAGGCGCGAGATACTTCTCCAAACTTGATCTGCGCTCGGGGTATTATCAAGTCCGGATTGCGGAGGGCGACGAGGCTAAGACGGCATGCGTGACGAGGTATGGCGCATATGAGTTTATGGTTATGCCTTTTGGTCTAACAAATGCTCCTGCGACTTTTTGTACTTTGATGAACAAGCTCTTTCATCCCTACCTGGATCGGTTCGTCGTGGTCTACCTCGACGACATCGTCGTGTACTCAAACACGATGGAGGAGCACATCGAGCATTTGAAGACTGTCTTCCAGGTGCTAAGGGAGAACGAACTCTTCGTCAAGCGGGAGAAGTGCTCATTCGCACAAGAAGAGGTCGTTCTTGGGGCACTGGATCGGGCATGGCAAGATATGGATGGACGGCGCAAAGGTCCAGTCCATACTGGAGTGGGAGGCTCCCACCAAGCCGACGGAGCTGCGATCGTTCCTTGGCTTGGCGAACTACTACCGGCGGTTCATTCGAGGATATTCTGCCATCGCAGTGCCTCTGACCGATCTGCTGCAGAAGGATCGGGCGTGGAGCTGGATGCCCCGATGCGAGGAGGCATTCGAGGCACTGAAGCGGGCTGTGACGGAGGAGCCGGTCTTGTCTCTACCAGACTACTCCAAGGCGTTCGAAGTACACACGGACGCGTCCGACTTCGCCATCGGTGGGGTGTTGGTGCAGGAAGGACACCCCATCGCGGTTCGAGAGCCGCAAGTTGAATGACACTGAGCGGCGCTACACGGTGCAGGAGAAGGAGATGACCGCGGTCGTGCATAGCTTGAGGACATGGCGGCACTACCTCCTCGGCACCAAGTTCGTGGTCATGACGGACAATGTTGCCACGAGCTACTTCCAGTCCCAGAAGAAGCTATCTCCGAAGCAGGCGAGATGGCAAGATTTTCTAGCCGAGTTCGACATGGTGTTGCAGTACAAACCCGGCAAAGAAAATCAGGTGGCCGATGCGCTTAGCAGGAAGGCCGAGCTCGCATCTGTGTGCTTGCTCAAGGGGGACATTCTGGACCGTGTTCGAGTGGGAATCATGGAGGACCCACTAACACTGGCCATAGTGAAGCTTGCCAAGGAGGGCAAGACGAGAAGGTTCTGGCTGAAAGACGGACTTCTCTACACCAAGGGCGACAGGGTGGTCGTGCCTAGGTGGAGTGGCTTGCGGAGACAGCTGCTCAAGGAGTGTCATGACACAAAGTGGGCTGGACACCCGGGGCAGAAGCGAACCTTGGCGCTACTGGAGGCCGCATACTACTGGCCTCGCATGCGCGAAGATGTGGAGGACTATGTTCGCACTTGTCTTGTGTGCCAACAGGATAAGGTGGATCATCAGAAGCCCGGGGGCCTGCTGGAGCCTCTTCCCGTGCCGAGTCGGCCGTGGGAGAGCATTTCGATGGACTTCATCTCCGTCCTGCCGAAAGTGGGGGCGCTTGGGTCCATTCTCGTGGTGGTGGACCGGTTCTCAAAGTACGCGACCTTCATTGCTGCTTCAACGGACTGCACAGCAGAGGAGGCCGCGCGATTGTTCATCAGCCACGTGGTGAAGTTCTGGGGCATCCTGGTCAACATTGTCAGCGACCGAGACCCCCGCTTCACGGGAAAGTTCTGGACGGAAGTGTTCAAAATCCTCGGGACGGACTTACACTTCTCGACCAGCTTCCACCCGCAGACGGACGGGCAGACCGAGCGGGTCAACTCGCTACTCGAGGAGTACTTGCGGCACTTTGTGAGTGCCAACCAGAGGGATTGGGTGCATCACCTCGACTTCGCTCAGTTCTGCTACAATCTTCAACGGAGCGAGTCGTCGCACAGCAGTCCATTCGAGTTGGTGATGGGTCGCCAACCGCTTGCCCCGCACACGCTAAGTGCGGGGTCCTCGAGTAGAAGCCCCGCGGCAAACCAGTTCACTTCAGATTTCAAGGCAAAGGCGGACATTGCCAAGGCATTTCTGGAGAAAGCCGCGAGGAAGATGAAGAAGTGGGCCGACGCGAAGCGAAGGCCAGTTGAGTACAAGGAGGGGGACATGGTGCTGGTGAAGCTACAACCGCAACAGTTCAAGGTGTTCCGCAAGGTGCACAAAGGACTAATCCGGAAGTATGAAGGCCCCTTCCCCGTGCTCAAGAAGGTAGGCAAGGTGGCCTACAAGCTTGAACTCCCTGCTAAGCTGAAGATTCATCCAGTCTTCCATGCCAGTTGCTTGAAGCCGTACCATGAAGACTTGGAGGATCCCCAGCGAGGAGTTCCGAAGCGACCGACGGCGACCATGATGACTTCCTTCGACAAGGAGGTGGAAGCCGTGCTGGATAGGAGGACCATTCGGCGACGAGGCGTGTCCCCGTATGTGGAGTACCTCATCCAGTGGAAGGGCTTGCCTTACGGTGAGTCTAGCTGGGAACGTGCTGATACGCTGCATCAGTTCGAAGCCGAGATCCAGGCGTTTCTCGGCGAGCATGGTTGACGAGGGCGTCAACGCCTTAGGTGGGGGAGAATGTAACGGCCCAAATGTTGCACCCCGCCCGAGGCCCAGTTGCATAACCTTTTTGCGGACCAAGGTTATGCGGGAAGCTTCCAGAACATTCTAGAAGATGGCGGAAGGCCCAAGATCGTTCTAGGAGGCCCAAGAAGCTTCTGGAAGGCCCTTGAAGTTTCCTTTTATGTTGCTAAGGAATAAACCTGGAATATGCCATTCCAGTTATGGTAGAATGTAATAATCCTTGGAATATTCCTTCCAGGACTTTCCTTGTATTGCTCTATGAGCACTTATAAAAGGGGGAGGCTCTCATTTGTTCCTCACCACCTAAAAATTGTAAGCATTCTCCAAGTTAATAAAGAGATCCTTACGAGTCCATCTTTGCTCCACTATTCTAGTTTTCTTAGCGATCTAGCTAAGTCGGGTTGGGAAGGCTTGCACGAGTCTTTGAGGAGAAAGACAGTGCGCCGCACGGGACGAAGTGCTAGCAAAAACACTAAGTCCGTGACATGTAGGATATTTATGTAAGTAGCTGTCTTGCCCATATCTAGTCATTTGGCAAACTGCAATAGTACGAAACGTGATACTTATGTGTATAATACACTGTTGAAATTGTAGAGTACGTATAAAAAATTGGACATAATACTTTTTCAAATATTCGGATACGAATACGATGTGTATTATTGTATTATAATGAACGCTACAAAGTTTTCGAATGTCAAGTTTGGTTGTGTGTGGGTGTAATTTAAATCTTGTGATTCATGATTGTATTTAGTGCCTCAAGTTTGGTTTCACGATTGGCCTTATCAAGCCAGCTGACTTCAGATTTAAGGATACCTTAGGATGCTTAAACTGATATGACCTTTGATTATACCTCTTCACGATCTCTGGATGGTATTACAAGATCATTACTCCTGTATTTGTTGGCTCGCTGAACGTACAGGTGCCTTCGAAAATAGATTATTGGATATGTCTGCAGCATAACTATATGTTGCATGCCGCTCATACAGGAATCTGTGAATACTAGTGTTCCAAAAGATGGGCCAAGGTGGCCCTGGCCCATGTATCCTAGACCTGGATGGACATTTCTGTCCTGCCCAAAAGCTAGGGAAGCTGCCTGGGCGTGCCTAGGCTGAGTAGTCTTGCTTAGGAGTTAGGAGGTGGATCGGTTCATTTTTTGCTTAGGAGTTAGGAGGTGGATCGGTTCAGTGAGTAAAAAAGCTCAAATGTGCATTACAAAACTCTCAATTCTATACCCTAAGCTCCAAACCAATTCTCTCTTCTCTTCTGTTATCTCTCTCTTCCCAAGACCTCCACCGGCAACAACCTTCTTCAGTAGTGACAACATCCTCCAGCTGTCACCTCTTCTTGCTGCAGGCAAACTCTTCTAGCAGCATAGTACTTGTGGAATTTCTAATGGAAAATCCCACCATCTAAGAGCAATGAGATATTAAGTATAAACTTGGTTTGTGAAATATATGATGATGAAGCAAGGCACATAGGAGATTTAAATACACATTTATTTTGTAATGATGTCAAAGTTCACAAACTTATAAGAGTTCAAGCCATGATGTCCTTTTCATTCCTAAGTTTAACAGGTTTTCAGAAGAGCAATGAGATATTAAGTATAAACTTGGTTTGTGAAATATATGATGATGAAGCAAGGCACATAGGAGATTTAAATACACATTTATTTTGTAATGATGTCAAAGTTCGCAAACTTATAAGAGTTCAAGCCATGATGTCCTTTTCATTCCTTAAGTTTAACAGGTTTTCAGAAGTGAAAATTCATTAAGCTTAATTGGCACTGATATTGAAATATGCATGGTGGTAATATGTTCTGCACTTATTTGGATGCTTTTTATTTGCTGTTTACTTCTGTCTTTTCACTTTGATATTTGTTGTTCCTGAAAAGTGTTCATGTTTTGAGCACATCATGCTCGATGCCAGTTATTAGTATCCTAATTGTTCATTCAAAGTGTTTGTGGTATCTAGTTGGGAATCATTTCCCTGTGGTGGATTCTTGTCATATTCTATTAGATGCTATATGAAGTATAGGAGCGACTAAACTCATTGAATGATGGAAAAATGGATCTTAATTATTCTTTGGATGACATTAGTAAAAGAATGTGGAGTTCATTAAATTGTTTTATTTAACTGAAGGATGTTCTTAGTTAGTTCTTCTTGGTGTTCAAGTCGTTCTATAATATTTCACCATGTTGATTACTATTTATAATAATGTGCTCCAAAAGGAGGGTCATGAACTTTACATGAAGAAGAAAAGAAGTCCCTCACACCAAGCAAAATAGTTTCATCATAGAAAAGATATAGAAATCCACTATTGAATATAACTCTCTTGAATATTATAATTAAACGTTTCATTCATCTCCTCCACACTCAGTCATGTTCCCTTTTGGAGACTTTGACGCTGCTACTCATCAACCAATGTTATTTCCTATTCGATTAGAAACTAATTATCAATATCTTTTTACTTAATTTTTCAAAAAGAATGATTTTAATCTCATCCTGATTATTGGATTTCTTATCTTATCAGCGAATTGCCATCATTCTCATCTTTTAAAGCATTTCTAATTATAACAATTTCTATTTTCCTTAGTATCATGGCATTTGTTGGTTATTAGTAGGAAGAATTTAAGCAGGAAATACAAATATTATGACAGAAAATGTCGGATCATGTCTATCTTGCAGGTTTTGTGGAGGGTTACTTGTGCTGACTTTGACCTTTCCTGGCTTTTCTTCTGCGACTGATTGTGGTGTTCTCATATTACAGGAGACTTTTTATGTGTGTTTGACTGCCCTTCAGGTTTATATTTCTTTGCTTGGTGTGTTCTTAGTATCCAAGTGTCTCCTCGCCTAGTGCTATGCTTTTACAGGTGTACTGCACCTTTCAAGTATGTTAATAGCTTGCCATCTCTCAGTGCTTGAACCTAACTGGACGAGTACAACCACCATTGATCTGGCAAGTGGTGACTGCGATACCTCTCGCCTTATGCAGATTAGCTTTCTTTCTGTATTAAATGTTTGCATTCTTCACCATATAGGTCTTATTTTAAGGGCTGTGAGGGAATTGTTTTTTATATCTCGTGTATGATATCCACTTTTCGTACACTACAGTATGACTGTATGTGATAAATTCAGTGAACTGTGCTGACTTATCTCTACCCTTTCAATGTGACTGGCCTGTCGTTTCACGGAACAGTACTTCTCCCAGTCACCAAAAGAGAAAAAAAGAAAAAGAAAGAACGGCTTCTGGAGTTGGAAAAGATTGAGATCTGAGTCAGTGCAGTTTGTATACCCTTTTTCATACTTCTATTTAATGCCTATACCCTCTTTGTCATGATTATTTGTGCAGAAACCTATTAACGAACAGTCATACAGATTTACCTGGTAAACCTCTTAATTTTCTGTGTGTGCACCTCTTTTAAAATATTCATTTATAAAGTTAAAATGTATAACCTGTATATATCCCCCTTACGTGCCCTGTATCATCTTTATCATATCTAGCCAAAGCCTTATACCAATACTTTACGTAGATGTATTGTGACGTCATATATATCAGTGCTTTAGATCCCCTTATCCAATGTGGATGCATGTGACGTGGATAAGATGGGAGTGGAGCTGCCTAGGATTCACATTATCACACATTAAACGATAGTAATATGTGGTTGCAGATGGTTATCTTTTTTATTTGTTTCAACTTTTTACGATTAATGGCGAATATACACATTTTACTTTCCTGACATTTATCATCATCATCATCATCCAATACTTGGCCTATCAGAATGAGATTGGCTATGGAGAATTAGAAAGCACCATAAAAATTGACAATTTTTACGACCGTCTGTAGACCTGACATCAACCCTCTCAGTTGGTGCCAAATTCCAAGCGAAGGTAGATGTGAGAATGAGAAGGCTATGTATAATACCCAGACGACCAGTTGGCAGGTAGGTGGACCTACCATTTGGTTATGCAGTTTAAGTCTTTAACCTCATGCAACCCAGGAGAACCCTCATAGTTCCTGCTAGACTAAAGAGTCTAGACAGATAAGATGATACAATTTTGAGGAATTGCATTCATCTCTATGACAGATTAAGCCAAAGAGTGAAATGGAATAACACTCCCATTAATTTCCCAACTTTTATCTTGTTTCAAAAGTAAGTAGAGTTATTTCCTGTATATCTATGATGTCACTGGAATCAACTAGAATTTGTTAGTTTGATACTTTGTTATAGTAGTGGAAATTTTGTACAGGTTTGTTTTTGAAGTATTTCAAATGTGATGATAATGCTATTTCGAGACTTTATTATGGTAGCAGAAACCTTGTATCATAGTTTAATTGTAAGATAAATTCAGATTTATGATACTAATTACTAACTAGACTTCAGCACTCGCAGTTTGATCCTTTTCTTATGTGATTTCCGAGGTTCCAAATCTCCTTCAAAAATGAAAAAATTTGGCCATCTCAGATTGTGGATGTCGCTAGTACCGATCTAGAACAGCTCCGAAGTATCAGTTTTTGTTGAAGTTTCTTTGAAACGATATGTTCTACATAAGTGTGAGAAATGTGAAGAAAATAAATAAAGATGAAGAGATAGAAAGGGAACAATGGAGATTGAAGAATAGCATACTTATCTGGTACCTGACTTCATGTCTGCTAGAACTGCTGCTGCCTCGCCAGTCTCTCACATCTCTTCTTTTGTCTCTTTTGATGGTTCCACTGTCTTTGTTATCACCCCATATGAGGAGGTGACAGAAAGGGGGAGAGTAAGGACTTCCTGGGTATATAGATAGATTTGCTGTGCTTCAGGTTTATCGGGTTTCAGTTAGGGTATTGGGTTATATTGATTTGGAGTTAGGAGCACAATAGGCGTTGGGAATATAGAACAGATACCTGGTCCGATTAACTTATCAATAGGGTTTGGGTTATAAGGTTTAGAATATGGATCCATGCCCAACCCAATTATTATCAGTTTTTGTTATGGTGTAAAATGAGGTTTACTATACCTGGTTAACTGATATAGTATGCATTGTGAATGATGTCCTGGTACTACCGAGAACTCATTTGTTCTTAAGTATATAACTTAGGTCTTGTTACACTCTTTCCATGTTGGTTGTTTTGCTTTATTAAGGTTGTAAATCATAATCTGTCTTATCTTTCTTCACAGAGAACTCTAAAATTTCTCTATTATACATTTTGCACTTGCATATACTTTTAAATAGTTAAGACTGCTTTTCTATATATAAATACTACGATGACTTCAAAAAGAAGAATAACTGTGTTTATGTAGAAACTAAGAAGTTATTATCCATTGTTCTTTTTTGACAAATAACGCAATTTTGAAACTTGATATGCATTCTGAACCTACAAATTATAGAATGTATGAAAACAACAAATTCCCACTTCTAGGCTGCCAAATTATTTGCAAGGCACATAGGCAGATACAGTACGTAGTATAGTGAAACAGTGCTAAATTGGAAAGATATACGTATTTTTCTTCTGAACTTTTGATTTCTTTGGAATACTAAAAAGGGAATGCTAAAATTAAAATCTGAAACCCTAATCCGATACAGCTAATACTGTTGAAACCAAGTTCTAAATGAGGGTGCGAAACCAAAACAGAGGTCTAAATGTTAGTTTTCATATCTTGTGTCGCAATGGGATACTTCATTGGTGCTCTAAAAGAGAAATGGTACCATGGGTCTGTTCCTTTTGCTCTCGAACGGGCTGTGTTATTGTTAAATTACTTTGTCCACGATTTCCTTGCATTTTTCGATCTGTTTGACATGCTTTATATTTTATCTTTAAGTTGATTGTCTCATTGTGCATTGTGCTTTGCATTACTTTTTTTAGCTTAAAAGTACATTTCTTTACCATAATCTTGTGATATGTAACTTAGTATCTCTCATTTGGTTTCTGAATAAACCTTTGAACATCTGAGCATAATAATATTTTTCAGAAGACGAAGATTCTCAGTACATTGAAGATGTTAGTCCAGTCAGGGCCTCACCTGAAGCCACTGAGTGTGACACAGAGAAAAATGCCCAAGGATCCATCTGGGCTTCATCTGGAGAATCGAGTCTGGTCAAAGTTGCACAAACTCTTGAAGGTGGCAGAACCGAGGAAGCACCAAAGGTGTATGTTAAAGATGGAAGTCCATTTCGCCTGATTCAAGGTTATGCTTCAGATGGCAGCGAAGAAGATGATCAAACAGAGCGTTTTGAACAAATTGCTACTGTAAGGGTTTCTTCAACAGCTGCAGCAGGTGTCTCAGTCTTGCATCAAGATAAGAGATCTGAACCATCTTCAAGTTTCAAACCTGAGAATGTTTTTGCGGAGGAAGGTAGTTCCGATCTTCCAACCGATTTAAGTCAAACATCATCTTTAAAGATGTTAAGTGAAGGCAAACCTTTTGGAAGTTCTCCTCAGAAAAATACAGCACCAAGTGCTGTTTGTCATAGTCCTGCTGATTTGGAAAGTGAATTATGTGCTCGTGCCATTCTTCTGCAAGATGGCCATCATGTTGGAAAGCAGGATTCTACTAAAGTTGATGTGGATGAGTTTGGACGGTTGGTAAGGAAAGGTGCAAGTGATAGTGACTCTGATGAGATTCGTTCTAATGAGAGGGGCGTTAAGAGGGGAAGGAGTCGTAGTAGGTCACCTCAAGGAAGTAGATGGAGACGTAGAAGCGGCAGTCCTAGGAGGAGAGAGAAGCGAAGCAGATCCCGCAGGTTGTTATCAACGTCGTTATTCACCATCTTAATTGTGAATCTTTTGGCATAGCTTTTCCTGGACTTCTTAAATCTTCCTTTCTCATTTTTACCTCATATGTTGACAGTAACTGTGCTTTTGCGTTGTCATGTAAATCTTTGTATCTTACATGTTTCAGCTGGTCACCTCAGAGGAACAGGAGCAAGTCTCCTCCAGGTTCAAGGCGGACCAATGTGTTTGCTAGACGGGGCAGGGATCAACCTCCAGAATGTTTCAACTTTAACAAAGGTAGGTGCTTTCGTGGAGCGTCTTGTAGATTTCTTCATCGTGATTTCACATGGCATATGGGCAGGCAACAACAGTATAAGGACTTTCCACGAGATTCTGGGAAATATGTTGGTCATGATGGTGGTGCATTTTCTGAATCCAAAGGAAATGCAACAGTGGAAATGGATGTGGAGAGATGTACTAATGCTCCTCAAGAAGAAGAAAAGAGCATAGAGATGCAAGTAGGTGGGGCACAGTCTGATTCCACTGCCAGGTCTCATAATTATGGAGAGTTAGAGGAGAAGGATCCCCGTGATTCCGTACCAGAAGATGCAGTTACTATAAAGATTGATGACAAGCAGGTTAATGATAAGGTTTCTCCCGAAGTAATCACGTCTACGGAGGAGCCACTGCAAGTTGAGAAGGTTTCAGAAGCATCAATCTCTTCTGCCGAGGAACCATATGAGTTTCCCCAGCCTTTTCCAAATGAGAGTATGCCATCTCAACTTTCACCTGCCGGTACCACTGAACGTTCTCAAATATCTCCTCCCACCACTTCACCAGAACTTCAAAGTGTCGCCAAAAATTCTCATGGAGAAAAATCTTTATCACGTGCTTCTCAGACGATTCAGCCCTCAGATATCTTTAATCAGCACCCGTACACTGAGCCATGTCCAAGTACTGCTCCAGGAACCCAGGCGTTTACAGATCAAAGTTCAATGGCACTTACAGATCAAAGTTCAATGGCACAGTCAGATTCTAACTCTGTTCCTACGAACCAGATTATGAATCAATCTTCTCAAACTAATGAGTTTCCTTTATCCAGCTTCTCTGGTCCTGATGTCAACTATCAGGCATCTAAAAAATTACCACCAGGACCACCAGTACCTCCACCTCTTCACCCCCACTTTCCTCCTGGTAATCCAAATGCACCGTTTGCCTCGCAACATTCTATGCCACCATCAACAAGCTATCACTCTCACCCTCCACTTATGAGCTTTTTCCCTTCCCATCGACATCCTATGCCTGGTGAGAATCATTCTCAGAGTTTGCTTCCAGCATACCCTGGCTGGTCCAGCGTCCCTCCCGTACCACCTCCTTCACATTCAAATGCATTATCCATCAGGCCTTCCTTTACAGATTTTCCCCCTCAGCACCCTTTACTGAATTCCGTGCCACTTAGGCATGACTTGAATCCTAGCATGAGGTTCTATCCGCCAGGAGAGACAGGTCGCCCTTTGGGAGGTAACTTCCATCAGCAACCTTTTCACTCTATGGAGGCGGTTCATCAGCATTCTTTCCACTCAGATGAGTCTAGAAGGCCATTGCCTATGGGAAGCCTTCAAGAATCCCCCTTGGCTAGAGAAGAGCGGCTCACACGTCCTCCAATGCCTCAAGATTTGTCGGAGTTGCAGAGGGACTATCACTTAAGGAATCAGCCTTTTCTTCATGAAGAATCCCGTCTCCCTTTACCTGGGCAAGGTTTTGGTTCCACCAGTTCATTAACCCAGGGTGGTGCAAGGTACCCTCACTCTGTACCTTTACCTGGGGAATCTCTTCCACACAGATTGCACTCTTTCCCAGCTGATATGATGCATTCCAGGCCTTCTTCAAGAGATGAATTTTCTACTACTGCCAGGGATTTGCCTTATCCTCATCATCCGCAACCACATGGCCTTCAGCACCCTACCAACAGTAGCTTTACTTTGAATTCTGGTCCAAGTGGTTTGGTTGATATCTCTTCCCAAAGATACCCATCAAGCTTCCCGGAGAAGCCATCTCAATCATTTGATATTGGGTTGCCAAGAATGCCGATCTCATCTCACTACAACCCATATGCTTCTACTTTTGATCAGGCACCTACAAATTTGAAGTTCGCTTCCCGTATTTCAGGACAAGAGAATGATAAAAACTACAAGAGATATGACCCTTCCCTCATTTCAGGCCATGTATCAGTAGGTGGCCCAAGGCCGAGATTAACAGCTTCACCCCCCAATTCTGCTAGATCTGGAGAGCAGTTTTTGTCTAAACCTGGCATTTACTCGCAGGAGCTGAATGCACAGAAGCAGGCAGTTAGTGGGCACATAGTGGGTGACCCTTATGATCCATTATTTGACAGCATAGAACCACCCTCCAATGCACCCAAGAAACTAGATCATGCTAAAGGACCAAAACCTGTTGTTACTGATGCAGGCTGTCTAACAAAGTTCAGTAGTTTGAGTAAGGCTGATGATGGTGATGAACAGAAGGAAGAAACAAGTGCTAAACATAAGGCTGACGTTGATGAATTTGGGGAGGTGGCAACAGATGCAGAAGTGGGTGCTGTGGAAAATGCTAGCCCTCAGCCAGTAGATGAGAAAGATTGGAGCCCACCCCTTCTAATTGACATGTTAAATGATGCTGCAGGCGAGATTGAGATTGATCTGGTTCAATCACCTGGAAAGAGTAAAAAGACAAAGGATTCTAGGTCAATGAGGCTTTTTAAGATTGCCCTTGCAAATTTTGTGAAGGAAGTTCTTAAGCCATCATGGCGTCAGGGGAACATGAGCAAAGAAGCTTTTAAGACTATTGTTAAGAAAACAGTGAACAAGGTATCTGGAGCAATGTCAAGCCATCAGATCCCTAAATCTCAGGCAAAGATAAATCAGTATGTTGAGTCATCACAAAGGAAATTAACGAAGCTGGTGATGGTAAGTTATTTTTACCTGTGTCTTACATTGTTATGCATTGCGTTATCAATATATATAAGGTAACAAATCTTTCAGCTTCTGAACTAGTGCTCTATATTGAGCAACTAATCATTAAACTTTCTTTTTACTACATACACAATCATAGGACAGTTTGTAAAAATCCAACTAATGGCTTCTTTCTTTTCCTGTGTGTGTTGGGGGTGGGGGTGGGGCAGGTGGGGTATTTTCGTTTTATAATTGTTAACTGTCAAATTGCACCCATTTGGTTTTGAATATGTTACTCTTGTTTCTTATAACCCTCTTCAATGCTCAGGGTAGTGTTATGCTGTTCACTGTCAATGATTCAAACAAGTGTCATTGCCTTGTACATTTTGAACACTCATTCTGCAACAGTTTACCTTTATGTGCTACTTGTTTTGGTTGTGGATGTCCAGAAGTAAATAACCTCCCATGTTGTCTGCAGGGATATGTTGACAAATATGTCAAGATGTAGATCATGATCGGATTCGATGGTGGGGCAGAACTAAATCTCATTTCCTTTAGTTTGTGTTTCCCCTTATTTTGAAGAACTGCTGCTGCGGGAACTTCGTAAGAGCGATTGAAAGGAATAACAGGGTGGTAACTCACAGGCTGTGCATTTGTGAAATAGCCACAAATACCTGGATTTTCATAATTGAAGGATCTTGTTTGCAGTCGTGTGACTGCTGCAGACTTGTATGTATTTAACTCTTCTCTCTGGTTATATGATTGCTTTGGGACTCATTTCTGCCTAGTCAACTAATATAGGTACTTTCTTTGTATAACATGAACCTGAGAGCTGTTTGTTAGTCAATCATTAGTCCCCTTTTGCAATATATAGACAGCCTAATTTGTCTCCAGCTTCAAAAATGCAAAATAACTAGTCGTTGCAACAAGTTCATAAAATATGATCCATAAACAAACTGAATAAGCCTTGAGGGAAGTTTACAAACATGATTATTGAAGGGAAGTTTACATGTTTCAATTATGTTGCAATTGACAGAGAGCATCAGAGTATTTGGATAAAGGCTGTGTTGTTGTTATTTGTAACCTTACTGCTTATCTGAGTTATTTATTGTTAATCCTTTTCTTTTGACTTTTGACTTTGAATAATGTTGTCAGAACCATTCGAAATTTCATGGTTTGGTGTTTTTTTGGGGGGGTAGACTTAGCATTGTTGTTGTTTTTGTGGTGGGGACACTTTTTTATTGTTACTTAGGTTGTGTTTGGTTCACTGTAATGTAATCGTAATCGTAATGGAATTGAGTATGTAATGTAATTGAGTTTGTAATGTAATAGAGTTACAATTATATTAATATGTTATGGTTGGAACATGTAATCAAACCATGCAATGTAATGTTAATTACATTAGAATGTTTGGTTTAACATGTAATGTAATGAAATAATTATTATTATTTGTATCATTTTGACAAATATTCCCTTGATATTTATTCATTATTCATTGTGGCCAAAAAATTTGTGTACAATTATTCTCTGAATAATATATATATATATATATATATATATATATATATATATATATATATATATATATATATATATATATATATATAATGGCTGGAGACTCGGGCGACGGGCGATCGGGCGTCGAACCTAGGGTTTCAACGTGGGCTTCCCCCACGGCCGCCGGACCCCTTGGCCGGCGGCGGGCGGGCGTCAGCACCAAAGGGCGGCCCCCCTCCCGGCGTTGGGGGGGAGGGGGCCGGGAGCCAGAGTCGGGGGGTCGGGCGGACCCCCTCATCCGAGCGCGCGTGGCCCCCCCCCCCCCCCCCCCCCCCCACCCCCCACCCCCAAGGCGGCCGGGGGGGGGGGGGGGGAGCAAAGGAGGTGGGTCGGGGGGTCCCCCCGGTGGCAGCGATGTTCCTTCTCGGCCGGGGGAGGGGTCGGGATCTACGGGGACGGGGATGGGTGTTCACCAAATTGGGACTCCCTTGGATCCGAATTTTGAATTCGGTGCGGGGTCCGGATCTCTGGGGAGTCAATCAGAGGGGGGAGGATGGACGACGGTTACGCGTCGTCGTGTGGCGAAGACCGGGGGGAAGACGGGTGGCGGACAGGGTCAGGTTCGGGATCTCCATCCCGAAATTCGTCAGAACGGGACAGGGTCTCGGCCTAGCCGGGGTCAGGGGGTGTCTGCTGGGCGATCGATAGGTTGGCGGCCTAAGGCGACCGCGGCGGCTAAGGGGAAGAGCAAGGTAGTGGATCTGGATGTTCAGGGTCCTGGGACTTCCTGCCCGGTGACTACCCCAAGGCCTATTGGGACGCCCCCAAGGCCTGCGGGACGGTCCTGGGCCGAGATCTGCAAACCGGTGGGGCCGAAATCCCCCACATCGATGGAGTACGTCCCGCCGCTCAAGGTAGGGAGGGGTTTCCGGGCTGTGTTTCCTGCGGAGGAGATCCAGCAGGTGACAGCTCACTGGAAAAATACCCTCGTCCTGTATGTCTTGGGCAACAAGCCTTTCTACGGGCAGATCCGGGGCTATGCAGCGCGAGTCTGGAAGCCTAAGGGGAGTATGGAGATCTATGCTCGTGAAAACGGCTTCTATTATGTGAAGTTCGGGCTGGCGGAGGATGTCGCTAGGATCCTCCAAGGCGGCCCCTGGACGTTCGACGGCCGACTGATCATTCTCAAGGAGTGGACTCCAGAGCTACGATGCGAGAGGGAAGTTCTGAATGCCATCCCTGTATGGATCCGATTCCCCGAGTTCCCGGTAGGGTTTTGGAGCATTCCCCTGTTGATGCGACTTGCAAGTCTGGTGGGCACCCCGATCAAGGCAGATGAAGCTACTACCTTTCGGACGAGGTTGATGTATGCGAGGATTTTTGTGGAGATTCGGGCAGGGGGGGGAGCTCCCGAAGATGGTGGAGTATGAGCTCCCTTCTGGGGAGGTGCTTACCCAGAAGGTGGAGTATGAATGGATTCCGCCTACCTGTTCACGCTGTTCCTGTTTCGGGCATCTAGCCAGTGCTTGCTTAGAGGGTGGCACTCTAGTGGAGCCTTGTATTCCGCCTAGTGAAGTCCCCGAAGCGCCATGTGATATGGATTTCAGAGATGATAGCGGAGTGGTGGTCGTGGAGGAGAAGGTTACTAATCAGGGGAGGGATGTCGGTTTGAGTCTCGTTGTATCTACCCAACTTGCTCCTGCGGGTGGGGTGGTATCCACTGGCCAGGGGCCGCGTAGTATAGTTACCAGAAGTATGGGTGCAACGGAGACTGAGGCACGAGGGGATGGCGGGTCGGCTGGAGGGCAGGTTTACTGTAGAAAGAGACGTGCGGTCGGCCTGCTGCGTGATGGCCCCTCCATGTTGGAGGGACGGACCACAGACAGAGAGGAGGTGGTGTGTGTTGACAATCCTGCCTGGGCGTTGGTGTTATCTCAGGCCGTTCCCCATCAGACGGTTCCGACTGGCATGGATGAGGATCCTTTAGCGACGGATGCGGCACCTTCCCTAGGTGCCGTTCCGGGAGTTTCTCAGGGGGCCCCCACCTCTCATTAATTAATGGCCATTATCGCCTGGAATGTGAGGGGGGCGTGTTCGCTAGGGAGGTGGAGAGAGATATGTGGGGTGCTCCACAGAGAGAAGTGTGACATTTCTGTTATTTTAGAATCCAAGATTAAAGGGGAGAAGACCCTTACTCGGCGGACCCCTTCTCATTCGGCCCAGCTGCACAATCTGGCCCTTTGTGACATGGCCAGGATTTGGGTTCGTTGGAACTCGAAGAGTTGGGATGGTGACTTGATATTGATGACGGAACAGTTGATTGCCATCTCCTTCGTGAACAAGGGTGGCTTCCGGTTCTTACTGGGGGCGGTCTACGGCCACAATGACAGAAGAAGAAGGGAGTCACTTTGGAGGGACATCTCACGTGTTTCCGATGTTGCTGAGTCGTCGTGTCTTCCTCTGCTCTTGATCGGGGACTTCAACGCTCTTATGCATCATGGGGAGAAGCTGGGTGGTCGTCCGGTTCCAGATTCTATCCTTTATGATTTTCAGAGATGCCTCCTACTTGCGGGGCTGCGGGAGCTGTCTCGATCAGGCTTCATCTGGACTTGGCACAACAAAGCAACTCACAACAGGGTTGCTTGTCAGCTTGATCGAGCTCTGGGCAACGGAGAGTGGTTCCGTCACTTCCCCAACTCTTCGGCTGAGGGTCTGGCAGCTGGGACGAGCGATCACTCCCCCATCAGGGTTGGCTTCTCTGCTCGATCTCTTGGGAAGTCCCGTCCGTTCAGGTATAACAACAGTTGGTATCTCTCGGAAGGCTACCTGGAGGCTGTCGCAGAGGGCTTGTCTAGTGGTCAGGAGGGGACGGCTTAATTTCGATTGGTTCGTCGACTCAAGGCCACCAAGAGGGCTCTCAGGAGTTGGGTGCAGGGGTTGCCAAAGTCTACACTAGAAGATAAGGAGGCTGAGTTGAGATCTTTGCAGCAGGATCTGCAAGCTGACATGCTTAATGGAGATCTAGCGGCTAGAGAGAAGGAGCTGATTGGAGAGGTCAACATTCTGAGGCTGTAAAAGGAAATTAGCTCGGCCCAGCGAGCTAAATGTTCCTGGCTGAAGGATGGAGACCGGTGTTCCAAGTTCTTTTATGATGTTATCCGGACTAGACAGAATCGGAATCACATATCCCAGCTTATTGATGCGGATGGCACTCTGGTGGGGACGCCGGCTGAGATTCAGGACGAGGCTGTCAGGTATTATTCTGATTTATATTTCCAGACTGACTACCTGTCTGTGTTCCCAGAGGTTGTTACGAAGTGGTTGGTGACTCCATTTGGGAATAGCATCCTTCTTGCCCCTGTCACTTTGGAGGAGGTGGAATCTATTGTCAAGGGGGCGGACCCCAACAAGGCCTCTGGTCCAGATGGCTTCAGCAGTGGTTTCTTCAAGCGCCATTGGAATATTCTGAAGCTTCAGGTCGTGGAGGTGGTCCAGGAGTTCTTCACCAAGGGGAAGCTTTTGAAGGAGCTGAATCACACTTTCCTGACCTTGGTGCCTAAGAAGGAGGGCGCGACAGCATTGGCGGATTTCAGACCTATTGCATGTTGTAATTATCTGTACAAGATAATTACGCACCTTATGTGTCGGCGGATGGAGGGAATCATGCAGGACTTGGTTTCTCCAAACCAGGCTGCGTTCATCAAGGGGAGGTCGATTGCAGAGCATAGCCTCCTGGCACATGAGATGGTGAGGGGATTCAGCAGACCTGGTGGGGAGAAAGCTTGTGTTAAACTGGACCTGAGGAAGGCGTATGATATGGTCAATCGTGACTTCCTTTGTCATCTGATGTCTACCATGGGATTCGCGGATCACTGGGTTGCGTTGATCAGGGAGTGCATCACGTCCCCTACTTTCTCAGTTCTCATCCAGGGCGTTCCTTATGGATACTTCCAGAGCAACCGTGGGCTGAGGCAAGGTGACCCATTGTCCCCTTACCTGTTCACGCTTGTGATGGAATACTTTACTTGTTTGATGGACCTGGTTGTGCACCGTGGACGGCTGGTGCCTTTGTTTCGGAGGATGGTCCCCCCAGTTACCCACCTTATTTATGCTGATGATCTACTGGTCTTCATCCAGCCTACGACGATGGGGTTGCAGACGCTTGCGGGTATTATGGAAGATTTGAAGTCCTTCTCGGGTCTCCAGCTGAACAGGGATAAGAGTCGGGTCTACTTCAGTTCCCGGTGTTCCCAGAAGGAGGAGCGGGCTGATGTCCTGGGGATCGCGAGGAGTGATCTTCCGGTGCGCTATTTAGGAGTGCCCCTCACAGTCAATTATGCGCGAGATCAGGACTTCCAGGGCCTGGTAGAGTATGTCCAGCGGAGAGTAGAAGGCTGGCAAGCCACCAGTCTGTCTTTTGGCGGACGCATAGAGCTGATCAGATCTGTGATCTCGGCTGTGGCCCAGTTTTGGCTACAATCCATTCTCCTTCCGGTGGCCACTATTCGGCGAGTGGAGCATCTTTG
The DNA here is from genome assembly GCA_029216955.1 of Iris pallida. Taxonomy (NCBI): domain Eukaryota; kingdom Viridiplantae; phylum Streptophyta; class Magnoliopsida; order Asparagales; family Iridaceae; genus Iris; species Iris pallida. Next base: position 11,779,358 of record JANAVB010028820.1, read on the forward strand.
TGCTGATTTCCTTTGGAGGGGGGGTATGCATGCGATCTCGTGGGAGCAGCTCTGTCGTCCCAGGAAGGAGGGAGGTGTGGGGCTCAGGCCATTGTTGGAGATCAGGGAGGCCTCTGCGCTTAAGCTGGCCTGGAGATTCGTTAGCGGGGGGGTCTCTTTGGGCGGACTGGATGCACAGCAGATACGTGAAGCAGGACAATTTTTGGACGTGTTCTCCTGATAACAACCATTCTGTCACGTTCAAGACTGTCCTGAGACACAGGGGTGTGCTCAAGTCTGCTATCCGGAGGGTCATGAAGGATGGGTCGGGGACGGACCTCTGGCGGGACCCTTGGATTGATCGGCGTTCGTTGCTAGATATTAGGGGTTCCCCGACTCACATGGAGGACAGGCGAGGTCTGACGTGTAGTCGGATCTTACGAGATGGAGAGTGGAGGCCGGAATCTTATCGGTACACTGAGGAGCTGGGAGGGTTAATTTTGTCCACAGTCATTGATCCGGCTTTGCCTGCGGATCGGTAGATTTGGGAGCCGCCTGGAGCATCTTCGGGCTCGGGGGAGTTCCAGTTCCGTAGTTGCTACAATCTTATCCGGCACACTTTTCCTCTGAGTTCTGATTATGAGTTCGTCTGGTGTAAGGGTCTGGCCAGAAAGATGCAGTTGTGTGTTTACAAGCTTCTTTTGGGTCGCCTCTTGACGAGGGATCGCCTGAGTTCTTTTGGTGTGCCAGTGCCGGACCCAAAATGTGTGCTTTGCTGTTTGGAGCCTGAGTCTATTAAACATATCTTTTTCGAGTGCACTCTGGCATGGCAGATATGGTCGGAGCAGAGTCGGATTTTGGAAGTGTGCGCCTCTGGTAAATACATTGGGGACATAATCCCGGTGATTCGAGATAGTAGGGGTCGAGGTCAGGACTGGTTCCGTACAGCTAGAGTTCGTCTGGCGGCTTCGGTTTGGCATGTTTGGCGGGAGCGAAACCGTCGGATCTTTGAGGGACTAGTCACACCTCCGGTTGGCATTCTCCACAACATTGAGTTTGATGTAAATGCTATGGAGAATGTATGAGAGTTGAGTGGGAGTCCCACTCAGATTGTATGTTGTATGATTATGGCTTCTCATTTGGAATAAAATTTACCTTCTTCCATATATATATATATATATATATATATATATATATATATATATATATATATATATATATATATATATATATATATATATTGTTAAATCTAAACAGTCAAATTACTCAACCTTTACTATCTAACAACATAAATTAAAATTAGTAACATCCAATCCAATGGACTAATAATATTTATATAGGTAGTATTTTAAAGATTTAAAATTTACATTTATCATCCTAAAATTATTTTACTATAATTTTTTTGCTTGCCATTAAAGCCAAGATGGCCAGCAGGAATAACATACGACTACTTTTATTTTTTTTAGTTTTTCTCTCTCCCCCATTCTTCTTCTTCTTCTTCCCTCTCTACCATGGCCACACTCCGGAAAACCTTATCGGTCGCCATGAAGTTCGACGAGATCTGATTCGCTAAGGATCCAAAAGCCGCTTCGATTCCGGATCCTCCGCTGGCTTCGTGGAAGCTGGGGTTCGTTCTCCCGTTCTCTGCCACCCTCTTCCTCCCATTTGGAGTTCCGACCGGCGGCGGTAGCGAGCAGAGGATGGAGGAGGAGGAGAGAGAGAGTCGGGCTCAGCCGCGGGATCGTGGGGACGGACAAGAGATGGACCCTAACTCCGGCCGACTCCACCACCATCTCCGTCGTCGCCAATAATTAACTGAGCCGACATCGGTGGTGGCGAGCAAGGATGAGAGGTCGGCGAGGAGCTTCCTGGCACGAAGGAGCTGGGAGGAGCGGACGGAATTTTTTTTCTTCTCCAGATTTACTGATCGGGAATTGGAAGGGTTGATATTTTGTATAAGGGTAAATTTGTACTTTAAACATATAAGGATGTAATATAATTGGGATTACATAGATTTTAGGATGTAATTGATTTGAATAGAAAATGATGTAATGTAATCAAGTTTGTAATCGCGATTACATTACTTCCACAAAAATTTTGTCTAACCAAATGTCCGAATTAGATTTACAACGTAATGTCCATTACATTACGTTGTCCAAACGTGCCAACCAAACGGGCCCTTACTCTCATATCCAGAGTATTATTGATCTGACTTATGGGTGTACAGAATGAGTTAGGAGACGAGGTCTCTACCTATTTGTATCAACGAGTAAAACAACTTTCATTCTAAATCAGCAGGAACTTCTGATGGATTACATGGATTACATGTAGACATGATGTCGGGAGAGTTGTGGAGTTATGTGAAACAAGAGAGAGGTCAGAAACTAAGGGTCCGTTTGGATACGCTATCCGAAAACAGTTTTCAGAGAAGATGTTATAAAGTTGTTTTTTGGATGAACAGATTCTTAATTTGCATTTGGTTATTTTCATCTGGAAAAATTCTGGAAAAAAAAAGTTAAAAGATTTTGTTTGGTAAAATATTTTTAGAATTTTTTTTAATAAAATTATGTGTCCTAAATCCTTATTAACACACCGGTGTCCATCAAATTCTCTGCCCAAATCCACTCCGACCGCACCCATACCGGCGCCGCTGGCCGCTGCTTCTCCTGCATCATGCGTCAAGGTTGTGTCTATTGATTTGGACACGAAATCCACGAGTTCTCCGTTCATGTGCCCAAGGTTGTGTCCATTGATTTGGACACGACCAACGGAGGAGGTAGGGGTAGCAGCGGTGGAGGCGTCAACCTCCTCCCCTGGCAGCGACTATGCTCTCGGCCTCCTTCGTCGACATCGTCGGAGAAGGACGACGAATCCTGCATGGCGAGAGATCGACTCCCTTCTCTTCTTCTTCTTCGTCGGCATCGGAAAAAAAGAAGATCAAGTGGTCGACGTCGTTGACTTCCTTCTTCTTCGTCAGTGTGTCAGATTCGTCTTTTGTGTTAATACTCAGAAAACTGAGTTATAAACGGTAACTAAACGCAGCCTAAACATCTATGAAGCTATCTTGATTAGGTTTTGGTGATTTTATTCAGTTCTGAAATTGTGCATAGTAGTAACAATTGTTGCTAACAAGTATATGAGAGATTCGAGTAGTGGATTACAACTTATGAGCAGTAGTTATATTTTTTGGACCCTTTTGTCTTTCTATTGTCACAAAGTGGTCATGAATGTGATAAAGCCTCTCTAGGTTTGATTCCAGTGAGCTCTTTGTTTGATACAGAGCAAGTCCAGAGGAGTCTAATCTCATACAAAAGATTTCTATCACATAATTCCTCCTTATAACATTATATATATGCAATTAGAGGAAATGCAAGTAATGAAAGTGTAAAACTGAATTAGCTACCTTCACTTTTAACTGTATGGTATATATGACTGTTTGACTCAGTAGTTGTCACTCCCCGTTCCAGGTATACTTATTTTTCGTACTAGTCCTGCGTATAGTGCCTAGTACCTGTATCTTGATTACAAGTATCTTGTATTTACACCTGATCATGGCATGAAACAGTGTCTCGTCGTGGAGTAGTATGTCACCCCTTGTCCTTGTCTAGTTGTAGGTGTGGTTCACTGCTTCGATGATGGAATAACTGGACCGTATTGTGATCGGGATTTTACATGGGTTTTTAATTATTTTATCATGTAGCATGGAGCATGTCATTAGTCATTTGGTTAGAGCATGATAAGGATTAGGGTTTAGTGGAACCACCTTGCCCCACCCCTATATGTACTCTCTTCCACACTCTCTCTCCTCATTACTTTCATTTACTTCCTCAACCAAATCCATAGGCAAGTATATCTTGCACTAAATGGAGAGACCTCATCTCTTTTCTTTGATTTCTTCCATATATTATTAGTTTATATTATGCATGTAAACTTTCTCTACATGATTAGTTCTTGGAGTTTTCGGATTTAATGGCTAGTTTAGTGTAGACCTAAGTTTTAAAGTTGGGGTTTTATATGTTTTTTCATGGTTTTGATATATTAAAAGTTGTCATTTTTGAAAACTAGTTGTTCCATGTTGTAGAGAATTTGATTTCATGCAGTTTTGGCTTTTGTTTTGTCGAATTTTTAGTCTCGGAAAGGAAGTTATGGCCATTGGAAGTTTTCGGAACTTTTATGGCTGAACTTGCTGCTTGGGGCCGACGACCTTCATGCGCGCAGGAGGCCATACGCCAAGAAGTCCTCGCCGCATCACCCATGACAACATGTACGCCATGCGCATAGGTTTCCTATGCGCATCGATTGAAGGCGCATGCTTGTCTTGCCATGCACAGTTTTGCCATGCGCAGCCTTGCCATGCGCAGTCTTGTCCATGAGCATTTCTGCCATGCACAGTTTTGCCATGCGCTGTTTTGTCATGCGCAATTCTGCGATGTGCAACCTTGCCATGAGCAGTCTTGCCATACGCAGTTCTGCCATGCGCGTGACTGTTTTATGCGCCTGTTTGGCTAGATTGATATTTTAGTTATTTTTGCTATTTTCTCTTAATGACTTGGATTTTCTGTCCTGACCTTAGTGTGCCAAGAGTAAGTTAGACTATGTGCCTATCTGACTTATGTGCCCAAGTGACCTTGTGCCAAGACATGTCCATGTGATTTATTTGACTTGACTATGTTCTTGACTTGATCATGTTCCTGGCTTGATTACCTATATACGTGCTGGTACTATTCTATGGGGTGAGCAACGGTTCGGTTCGGTTCAAACCGAACCGAATTTGTGAAAACCGAAATAACCGAAAACCATATTTATAAAAACCGAAAACCGAATCGTTCTATGAAAAACCGAACCAAACCGAACTGAATTAAAATGATTCGGTTTCGGTCGGTTCGGTTCCAAAACTAAAATTAAACATTTCTTCAAAGTTCAATCAACAAAACCATTAATAGATAGGACTGAAGTAGAATTGTTACTTGTGACTGTCCACAGGTTCAAAGATCAATCAACAAAACTAAAATTAAACATTTCTTTCGATCTTTAAAGTTTATACAGATTCTTCTCTACCTACAAAAGAAAACATACATGAAGTATCAACTGCATTTGTCGTAGAGGAAGAAAGAAACTGATGTAGTTAGGAACAAGAAATGTGATTTGTCTTTTCTAGAGAGAGAATACAAATAATGAGCAGAAGATGGAAGACTAGTAGGTATATAAGGAGGCCAAGCTTCCCGGACGCCGCCTCGTGGGGAAAATCTCGGTCGGCACGATGCTGCACCTGCTGAACTCCCACTGGTGCCTGCGTTTGCTGAATCTGCACATGAGGCCTCTTGGCCTGGCCTCCGTTGCTGCTGGTACCGTGAGCGTCCCGTCCCCTCTTGAGGCTCAGCTCAAGATCATCCTCAGCCAATAAAGCTCCCGTCAAAATCTCCTCGAAAGTGGCATCCCTGTTGCCCTTGGTCAAGGACTTGACTTCCTTGACCAGACCCTTCCGGAACATCTGGGCCTTCACCGCCTCGCTCAAGCCCTCTATGAATCTGCTGAGGCGGCCGAACTCCCCAGCGTACTCCTCCACTGACAGGCTCCCCTGAACTAAGCTCTCGAACTGCGACTCCAAGGCTCTGAGCGCTAAATCTGGAAAGAACTTCTTGAAGAAGCCCTTGAACTCCTCCCAAGTCTGTCCAGCTACCCCCACCCTGGGGTCTGACTAATACCAGGTGCGAGCAAGATCTCGCATCCGGCTAGCTGTGCCTCTATCTGGAGATCTGCCGGTATCCGGGCCAGGCGAAAGATCTCCTCTATATGCTCGATCCACTCGTCAGCATATAAAATCCCCTCTGTCCCCAGGAAGTCTCTGGTGCTCATCTTCTGGAACTGCTCTATCCCCGGTGTCCTCGGCTGCTGGACCACTGGTCGAGCTGCGACTGCCGTAAGGGCCAACTCCATGCTCCTGTCCTGTCGGGCCTGCTGCCGGTCCATAAACTGCTGGAAGTAAGCGAACATCTGTGCCGCATCCACGTGTCCTGTAGGCGGCGGCTGCTGGAACTGCATCTCTGGGATGACTGGGTCCTGCCTCCGAGCTGGTGGAGGCATACCCCCTGTTGCTGCTGCTGAAGTCCCAAAATGAGCAGAGGTGGCAGGAGCTGCAGCCTCCTGACCCTGCTGATCTGGCTGAGAGGTGGCAGTCCCCTCTACAGCAACTGCTGCACCAGAGCGATGTGATCGTGTCTCCACCATCATGAAGACAGATCGAACAAGGAAGTCAATACTGAGCAGGAATCGATATATCAAAGGAGGACAGTTTATTTCAAAGAATGCAAATCAGTACGATATGTAGATGGCATAATTTAAAGCAGAATTTTCCTAACTGTGATTGAGTGCCTCTCCGGTAAATCCTATCTCTCAGTCCTATCGCAGGCTCGCAGCAGTACAACTAAGTCGTCGTACTACCACGATATCGCACTAATGCGACTCTAGACCTGCATGGGCCACCACTAAAAACGTGTCACGACCCACACCCATTGTGAGGGTACGAGTACGTAACAGCGCCCAGCCTACGCCGCAGTGTCGGCGGTAGAACGCTGTTCTAAGTCTCTAACTAATCATCAACTCATGCAGTATATAGTGTACTCATCATGATCAACTCCGAATGGAGGACAAGTATAAGATATGTTGTAACTCAATCACAGTCTAAGCACGATAAGATAACACCAAAATATAACTAAGAAATTGAAGACAACAAAACTACTGATATAATAACAACAAACTCAAACAATCTCAAATACATCTCAAGTCTCAATTCAATATATACAACTCCAGTTCTAAACATGAAAACTAAAACAAGACAACCTAGCTAAACTCCCGATCACTCCTGAGTGTCGGGGCTATAGGTAGCTAAGCCATCTCCTGGTCTGTAACGTGTAGGGCATGTGTCCTCAGGGCAATCATCTGTAAAATTTACAACAGGTCCAGTCAGGACAAGAACGAGCACATCTTATCTAAAAAACCCAAGTAAATGACAGAGAACTATAAAGCAGCTATAGACAGTTGTATTGATAAAAATGGCAGTTTATATTTAGGTGATGGTAAGAAAGACAGGTAAGAGCATCATTAGTAGTTGGGACTCTCCAATGCAATTTGGAGCCCAAAATTTCAAAAAAAAAGGTAAATGTAGAATGTGTTGGGTTCGTATGAGAATAGTAGGAAATGATAAAGTGAGCTCCGGTCCCAAAAATTGTGTGGTCAAAAATTAATGTAGGAAAAAAATAATATAAAGTTTAGAATCTAGAAAGTTGGGCTCCAAATTGGAACTTACTATTCTACAAAACGAGTTTCTAAAATCTAGAATCTAGAAATTGGGAGGCCCAACCCTTAGCACCCATGGATGGGTTGGGACCGAAATTGTAGAAATTGGGACTAGGGATGAGACTTATTATTCTACAAAATGAGCTCCTACATTCTAAATCTAGAATCTAGAAAATGGGATGGGCCTTACTAATGATGCTCTAAAGTGCAAGGAAAGAAAATAACTAAACAAGAGAAGAATCATAGCAATGAAGACTGTAAAAATAGAACTAGCTGAACCAGGGTAATATGATATAAAGTCCAGACAGCAATGTAGACAAGTGTAACTCCAAAGTAAGTCCAGTACAAGATGAATCTAATACAAGATGAATCCAGTAAGGGACGATTCCAGTTATAGTGATCAATGATTCCAGGGTGAGTCCAGCCTATACTCTAGCAGTGTGTTTTAAAATATCGAGATCGACATGTAAACGACTATGGGTAATCCGACACATCACACACCTGGCCGGGTGTGAGATGGCTATCATTCCAGTTTGATTCCAGCAAAGAGTGATTCCAGAAATGGGGTATGTCTACATGTCTTACTCTAGTATTTCCCCTTCCAGCAAGTGATTCCAGAAATAGGGTATGTCTACATGTCTTACTCTAGTATTTTCCCTCCCAGCAAGTGAATCCAGAATTTCGACACAATGATTCAAGATGAGTACAACCAGTAATATGAAGATACCAGTAAATGATTCCAGAATGATTCCAGTAATAGAGGCCAGATAAAAATGTGTGTCGTATACATGAATTCAGAAATATCCATACGTATTGTAACAGAGAATCGCATACAGCTAACTAGAACTGAAGTACAGTAATTGACAAGTAAATGAGAGAACTATCAGAGAATGTACTCGCCTGATACTCTGAAAAGAGTAGTGAAATATCAGATATCTGCACCGGAGTCACAATGTCCTAAACAGAGCAATACAGGTTATAATGTGTTTAAAATAAGACAGATGATGTTTATGATGCAATCTACATGATTCTAGGCCAATCTAGGTCAAAATCAACTCTAAGTCAAACTTGGTCAACTGTCTAGGTCAAACTAGGTCAAGGTCAAACTAGGTCAACTCTGGGTCAACTCAAGTCAACATCTAGTCAATCCTGAACCATTGGGTCAAACCTTGGTCAATTCTAGGGTTTGGTCAACTGTTGAGTCAAACCAAGGTTAACTAGGCTATTGGGTTTACATCAATCTAGTCAATCCTACATTAGGGCTAAACTCATAATCCTAACCAATACACATCTAAGGTTTCCATATATTCTAAGAATTCTGAACCTATAACTCACAATATGAGTATACTCATTATGGTATATATACACACATATAGGGAACACTAACTACCTTCTCCAAAACCTTCACATAGACACTCTCACAAATATACAAAGACACACACTCTCACAAATATACAAAGATACATACTCTCACAATATACAAAGATACACACTCTCACAAATATACAAAGGCTAAACCATGACTTTCCTATGTCCCAACATGCTAAATAATCTCATCATATACATTCTCTCATCTCCACATGTCCACTATTCTAACAAATAGCTAATAGACTCACACACACAACATGTATATACAACCTCAACCTACATCCTTAACTGACTATTCAGTGGGTTTATCATGAATGAAGGGCTGTGACATAGGGACACCAACCTAATGTCACTAACCAACCTCTCTACTGTTGCACCCCTGCTTGCTGCTACTGCCTGCTATCCCAGGATTCCTCCTCTCACTCAACACTGTCAACCAATATATGTAGATGCAATGCAATCTACAATAGCCTATATAACAGATGCATAGATATAAATTGTGCCCAACAGAACTGAACAGAGCCTATATACATATCCCATTCTCTAATAACCTATAAACTGAAATTATCTATCCAATCACCTATTCTTCACAACTCTTTTCACCGTTATTATCACACAAGGTTATCCTTACAATTGGACACTTCACATAGAGCCATACATGACCTTACCTAGGACACATCACCTACACAAACACACACACCCACTGCCTCCTGCCTGTACAGGCCCCTAGCCTACACCCACTGCCTGAACATTGGCCTATGGCCAATGCTATTGCTACATACTGCTGCTGCTATGCCACTGCTATGCAATACAATATTGTAAATAAAAAGTGTAATGCCTGTTATTCGTATTACGTATTTGGAATACGTATACGTATTTTATCTTGTATTTGCATATCTCCTTGGTTTGGCTCTCGGCTTGGTTTAACTCTCGGTTTGGGTTGGCTTGGTTCGGCCGGCCCAATGCTTGGTTCATCATGGGCCAAGGGTGGAACACCTTAGCCTATGCTTCTCCTTCATTTCCACCACAACCCCCCCTCTTTATTATCCCCACCAACCTTCTCTCTCCTCCATAATTCTCATTTACTTCTCTTTCCCCCACCATTACTCTTCTCCACCAACTAAGAACACCATAGGCAAGTGCAACTTGCTTCCACAAGAGAACTCCTTTTGATGGTTTCATTAGCTTCTCCTCATGATTCTAAACCACATTAGAACTTGTCATTTTCCATTTTGGGGCTTTAATTCTTGTAGATCTAGAGTCTTGCTATTTTTGGATTTTTGGTGTTTTAATCTATCAAGCCTCTTTGTTTTCAAGTTTTGATGGTTCCATGTGGTAGAGAATTTCATTCTACCCAATTTTGACCCTTGGAAAGTTGGATTCGGACTTGTTTTGACCAAGATATGGACAATTGAAGCTTAGATTCAACTTTAGAGTTCTTGCTGTTCTTGCCATTTGGAGAAGACAGTGAACAGTGAGCTAGCTTTTTAGCTTACGCCACTGAGCTGCACGCACTCTTTAGCGAGCGTACGCTAGCCTTGGTACGCTGCTCTTTAGCGAGCGTACGCTAGCCTTGGTACGCTGCTCTTTAGCGAACGTACGCTAGCCTTGGTACGCTGCTCTTTAGCGAGCGTACGCTAACTTGTGTACGCTGCTCTTTAGTGAGCGTACGCTGACTTGTGTACGCTGCTCTTTAGCGAACGTACGCTGACTTGTGTACGCTGCTCTTTAGCGAGCGTACGCTAGCCTTGATACGCTGCCTGTTGGTAGCGTGTCTTGAGCGTACGCTGACCTGTAGCTTGAGCGTATGCTGACCTGTAGCTTGAGCGTACGCTGACCTGTAGCTTGAGCGTGCCCTTGTGTACGCTGACCCTTGCGTACGCTCCCCATTGGAAGTGTATGGAACCTTTGGTACGCTAGCTCGAGCGTACGCAGACCTGAGCGTACGCTAGCCTGAGCGTAGCCTGCCTTGAGCGTAGCCTGATTACCCTTGATCTTCTATAGCCCTGTATATTGATATTTTATTAGATATTTAACGTCCATTTTATATCCTTACGCCTTTTGTCATGAACTTGATAATCATGGATTTATTTAATATGTTTGGAAATGATACCTGAGCATGACACGATAGTGACCCGTAGTGGTGCCCTCCTGACATAATGACCTGACATGACCTGATAGTGGCCCGTCGTGGCGCACACCTGACAAGTACACTTGACATGATAAACCTGACATGTTATATCTTGATAAGCTGTTGCGACGGCTACCTGACATGACATGACCTGTATAAATAACCTGGACACCGTGGACGATTGTGCTTGTACAAATAATCCAGTCCTGTCTTGCATCATGTCTAGGAGGGGACTCCTGAGTACCACGGTCAGGAGTACCTACTAAAATGGACTAAGGTTAACAACTAGATTAATACATTAGTCATGAAGAGATTTTCCAGCTACAGGCAATCCCGTTACCTGGGCGCGCTTGTGATCTGTAGCCTACCGTCGAGTAGGGCACATTTCCAGCACACTGTCATGTGTTGCACCCTTCAAACTGCTTAAGGGTACATGCGTTTCCTGGACGATGTACCCACCTGAATTCAACCCTAATCTCTCGACCTGGGTGACCTGGATGGTCTGCAGGGCTTGTGGCTGTGGAATAATCTCACTGCATCTTGTTAGTAATTAGGCTTGTGACAACCCTAGTTAGTTAAAGTATCAAGCCGTAATTCTTGCTTGGCCGTGAAGTGATTGGATGGAGTCTAACCAGTCTAGTCTTGCCCTGATCCTGTTCCAGACTATTGAATAACCAGAATCTTGTATTTATTTTACCGATAAATGGTGAGAATTCCAAGTTCTGTTCAGACGAAGGGTTACAACCCCGGTCCTTGTTTGGTTTACGGGTTGTAATCTGGTTATCTGAATAGTTCCATGGTTATCTCGTCGTATATCATCCTGGTGTATTTTTTTTATTTCCAGTTCTTACTTTTATTTATATCTTGTGCTGATTGCTGGTTTTAGTTCTTAAGTGAAGCCTCCTTTGTGGCACTTGCTCTTTCTGGGGTCTGACCCAGCTGGTTTTGTGTGGCCAGATTTCGGAGCAGCTCCAGAGGATCTACCGACCTTCCTGCCAGATGGTGAACACTAGAAGGAATGCTGGCAACGAGTGGGTTATTTTTGGCTCTCCCACTCTATTGTAAAAATATTCTTTTGAGGCGTTTAGCCGACGAGCACCTGTTTAGCTCGATTGTACTTACTTACTGTCTGCCTACGGGCTGTAACATGATTGACAAATCCTAGGGTTGATCATGTATGACTAAACTCTTGCTAGTCCTAACATTTTGTAACGACTAGCTTCATGATCAGCTGAATATGTAATATTTGGGACGCCTTATTATTGTATATTTAATGATCATACATCTTGTAGCATCTATTTACTTGCTTGTGATTGAGACAATAGGCTTATTTTTGACCTTAAGAGACTGCTGGCTTGTAGATAAACCCTCATGTATCCTAGACAGCCGTGACCGTATAGCGAGATGGAATCTATTTCAATATACGTAGCTGGCTATGTCTGCCCCCGCTCTCCAGTATTCTGGTTCTGGGGCGTGAAATAGTTTAAGTGGTGGCCCATGCAGGTCTTGTAAAATCAAGATATGTGAGGGTTTACCGAATAGATGTCTCAATCAGTATTCGTCCTTGATCTCTGCTCGTATCTTCTGAATCCCTGGATTCTTGTCCGGATCATATGCTTGTATCGTTGATCTGTCCTGGTCCTTCCTTATTGTTCCCTATGTCGTCTTCTTCAGCGGCATTGTTCGTGGTCCTATCGACCAGCAAGGCGGAGCACCTCCCGCGGACCAGCAGCAACCTGGAGATCAAGCCCAGCATTCCGGAGTAGCATCCAGAGTCGTGCCTTCTGGCGGAGAGCCGCCAGTCCAGCCAGTTCAGCCTGCCGAGCCTGACGATGGCACTTTGGTAGGTCTCGTCAGGACCTTGATAGCTTTCCAAGACCGGCGTGGAGATGCCTTGCACCAGGCAGTGACGGATGCTTTGACCCGGGGTGGTCATCAGGGTAACAGCGCGGCCAACAACTTCAAGCGCTTGAACCATCCATTCTTCGACGGTAGTGAAGATGCTATCGCAGCAGATACATGGCTTCAGGACACAGAGGTGATTCTAGAAGCAGCCAGGACCCCAGAGAACGAGAAGGTGGCCGTTGTGTGCCTGCAGTTGTTAGATCTTGCCCGCAGCTGGTGGGCAGCGCAGGCCGTTGGATTAACAGCACCTATTACTTGGGCAGTATTTAGAGAGAGGTTCCAGACCAAGTATTTCGATGCCGTGGCTCGGTATGATCTGCAGACGAGGTTTACCAATCTGAAGAAAGGAGGTAGGACGGTCGACGGATATGCGGCCGAGTTTTCCAGACTCAGTCGGTTTGCTCCCACCCTGGTGGCAACCGAGTATAATAGAGCCCAGCGGTTCCAGCAGGGACTTCACCTGGAGATCTTGTTGGCAGTTGAGCAGTTTGAGCATCAGACTTTTGATGCGGTCTTGAGAGCAGCCCGGAGGCATGAGTATACCTCCCAGAGGATTGTGGATAGGACCGAAGGTCGAAAGAGATCTCACGGCCAGATGAATCAGTCTTCAGCACCGGCCCCGGCAGCCAGGGACTTGACTATTGGGGCTCCGAGGCGAGCAGCCTCAGTGACGTCGGTTCAGCATTCAACTCCGACGCACCCTCAGCAGAAGCAGAAGCAATCTTCCGTAGTGGGTTGTTCTCATTGTGGGAAGCCAGGCCATGTGGTGGCAGAATGTCGCAGGGCACAGGGATTATGTCTGGCTTGTGGAGCACCAGACCATAGGGTTGGATCCTGCCCGAACAGGGGTGGTTCATCCTCGTCCAACCTTTCTAGTTCTTCGGTGAGAGAACCCGCACCGGTCTAGCAGCAGCAGCAGCAGTATCCATTGTCGAGGCCCTTGCCGCCTCAGTCCCAGGCATTTCAGCAACAGAGCCCCCAGCAGTATGCGCAAGCCCAGGCCTTGAGTCAGAGTAGGCAGCGAGGGTTTCAGCAGAGGGGACCAGCACCCCGAGGGCACGGTCAGGCTATGGTGATGACCGTGGAGGAAGAGTTGGCACCAGGTGAGGTAGTGGCAGGTACTATTCTCGTCAACTCCTTTCCAGCTTCAGCTTTATTTGATTCTGGTGCATCGCATTCTTTTATGTCTGCACGATTCGCGACACGGGTAGGATTGAAGCCCGAGTCATTATCAGTAAGGCTTAATATACTTACTGGTAACGGACTTGTGGGTGTAGATAGGGTGTTTTCCTCGTGTCGGATCGTAGTTAGCGGTAGAGAATTCTCCGCTAGATTGATAGAATTCCTGATGGCCGATTATGATGTGGTCCTAGGGATGGATTGGTTGAGGAACGAGTATGCTAGGATAGACTGCCACATTGGCAGGGTTGTTTTTAGCATTCCAGGCGAGCCGGAGTTTTCTTTCTCCCGAGGCGAAGTTGAGTCATCTCCTCCAGTATTGCGGATGGCAGTAGCAGCAGTTCAGTTGCCCAGGATAGTCGAGGAGTTTCCAGATATTTTCCCAGAAGAACTTCCAGGTATGCTCCGGAGCGGGAGATCGAGTTCACTATAGACTTGATTCCCGGGACAGCCCCAGTATCAGAGAGAGTCTACAGGATGGCGCCATCAGAGTTGGAGATCTTGTACAAAATGATTGAGGAACTTAGAACCAAGGGATTCATTCGTGCTAGTGGATCGCCGTGGGGAGCCCCGATGCTTCTTGTGAAAAAGAAGGATGGTACGTCCAGGTTATGTGTTGATTATCGTACCTTGAACTCAGTGACAATCAAGAACAGATACCCTCTCCCGAGGATAGATGACTTGTTTGATCAACTCAAGGGGGCATCAGTATTCTCGAAGATTGATTTGCGCTCAGGTTATCATCAGATCAGAGTCAGAGAGCAGGACATCCCGAAGACAGCTTTTAGATCGAGATATGGGCATTGGGAGTTCCTTGTTATGCCTTTTGGAGCAACCAATACGCCGACAGTATTCATGGACCTCATGAATCGCATCTTCATGCCTTACTTGGATCAGTTTGTGATTGTGTTCTTGGATGACATTCTGGTCTACAGCAAGAGTGAGGTGGAGCATGAGCAGCATCTCCGTGTAGTTCTTCAGATCCTCAGAGTGCACCAGTTATATGCCAAGTTCAGTAAATGCGAGTTCTGGCTCGATCGCATTTCGTACTTGGGTCATATCATCACTCGAGGAGGAGTAGAAGTGGATCCCCAGAAGATTGTGGCTATTGAGTCATGGCCAGTGCCCAGCACAGTTGCAGAGGTTCGCAGTTTCCTTGGATTGGCCGGCTACTACCGGTGGTTTGTTTCAGATTTTGCTCGAATTTTAGCACCATTGACGCAGTTGACCCGCAAGGATGCGCAGTTTGCTTGGACAGCAGAGTGTCAGAGTTCTTTTGAGCAGTTGAAGCGAGGCCTGATAACAGCTCATATTCTCACGCTTCCAGATGGGACCAGAGGATTCTCAGTGTACTGTGATGCTTCAGGCAGAGGTTTAGGATGTGTTCTGATGCAGCATGGAAAGGTAATAGCTTATGCGTCACGACAACTTCGTGATCATGAGAGGAATTACCCAACCCATGACTTGGAGCTGGCAGCAGTGGTGTTTGCACTTAAGTTGTGGAGGCACTACTTGTATGGAGACAGGGTGGAGATTTTCACCAACCACAAGAGCCTGAAGTATGTTTTCACCCAGAAGGATCTTAACATGCGTCAGAGAAGGTGGCTGGAGCTTCTTGTGGATTATGATGTCAACTTGCAGTATCATCCTGGGAAGGCCAACGTCGTTACAGATGCATTGAGCAGGAGAGCCGGAGCTTATTTTCTAACAGTGCAACCAGAGCTGTTAGCCGATCTTCAGAAGATGGGTATAGAAGTTGTTCTCCCTTCCAGTGTGGCCTTGATGGCCAGTATGCAAGTTCAGTCCACCATAGTTGAGAGGATCCGGATGGCGCAGTCGGCAGATTCCAAGCTTCAGCGACTCAGAGCAGAGTGTGAAGCAGGACGAAGACCAGAGTTATGTATTCATGAGGATGGTACACTTAGGCATGGTAAGCGTCTTTGTGTACCCAGTGGAGATATCAGACAGGAGATCATGTCAGAGGCGCACAGTTCTCAGTATTCCATCCATCCTGGCAGTACGAAGATGTACCGTGATATCCGTCAGCACTTCTGGTGGAATGGCATGAAGCAGGAGATAGCTCGGTTTGTCTCTCGGTGTTTGGTTTGCCCACAAGTTAAAGCCGAACATCAGAGACCGGCTGGACTTCTTCAGCCCTTACCGATTCCAGAATGGAAGTGGGAGCATGTGACCATAGATTTCGTGACTGGATTACCTAGATCCCCAGCTAGTAGAGATGTTATTTGGGTCATTGTGGATAGGCTTACCAAGGTAGCGCACTTTCTCCCGTTTAGAGTTGGTCAGTCGACGGCTCAGCTAGCGGAGATGTACCTCAGGCAGATTATCAGATTGTACGGAGTGCCAGTCAGTATCACCTCGGACCGAGATTCAAGATTTACGTCGCACTTTTGGCGTAGCTTACAAGAGAGTTTAGGGACTCATCTCCAGTTCAGTTCAGCATATCACCCGCAGACAGATGGCCAGTTGGAGCGCACGATCCAGACTCTTGAAGACATGTTGCGGTCTTGCACACTTGACTTCGATGGTTCATGGGAAGATCACTTGCACCTGGTGGAATTCTCATACAATAATAGTTTCCAGTCCAGTATCCAGATGGCACCGTTCGAGGCACTGTATAGCAGGAAGTGCAGATCCCCGTTAGCCTGGGATGATGTTGGAGAGAGGCAGATGCTTGGTCCAGAAATGATTGCTCAGACCGTTGAAGTAGTCAGGCGAGTCAGAGATCACCTTCGAGTTGCCCAAGATCGCCAGCGTCATTGGGCCGATTCTCATCGGCGCCCTATCGAGTTTTCGGTCGGCGATCATGTATTCCTGAGGATTTTGCCTAACCGTGGCGTCATTCATTTCGGCGTACGGGAAAAGCTTAGTCCTAGGTATATAGGACCGTTTGACATTCTGGAGCGAGTAGGAGATGTATCCTATCGTCTCGCTCTTCTGCCGTCGCTAAGCGAGGTGCATGACGTGTTCCATGTATCCCAATTACGATGGTACATCCCGGACCCGAGCCATATCCTGGATCATTCGAAATTGGTTGTTGGTACCAACCTTTCGTATGAGGAGAGGCCCGTGTCTATATTGGACCGGAGAGAGAAGACCCTCAAGAATAAGACTATCAAGTTAGTCCGAGTTGCTTGGGGTCATCACTCCTTGGGGGAGTCAACGTGGGAGCGTGAGGATGATATCCGATCACGATATCCCGACTTGTTTGACTCGTGAGACATAATGTCTTTCTTATGCCTCATGCCATCAATTCCTTGCTTGCATGATTGATTGATTGCTTAGTATAATTGCCTGTGAATAGTGTAGCTTGTTCTTGTCTCTCTAGCCTCTTAATTAAATTCCGAGGACAGAATTCTTTTAAGGTGGGTAGAGTTGTAATGTCTGTTATTCGTATTACGTATTTGGAATACGTATACGTATTTTATCTTGTATTTGCATATCTCCTTGGTTTGGCTCTCGGCTTGGTTTAACTCTCGGTTTGGGTTGGCTTGGTTCGGCCGGCCCAATGCTTGGTTCATCATGGGCCAAGGGTGGAACACCTTAGCCTATGCTTCTCCTTCATTTCCACCACAACCCCCCCTCTTTATTATCCCCACCAACCTTCTCTCTCCTCCATAATTCTCATTTACTTCTCTTTCCTCCACCATTACTCTTCTCCACCAACCAAGAACACCATAGGCAAGTGCAACTTGCTTCCACAAGAGAACTCCTTTTGATGGTTTCACTAGCTTCTCCTCATGATTCTAAACCACATTAGAACTTGTCATTTTTCATTTTGGGGCTTTAATTCTTGTAGATCTAGAGTCTTGCTATTTTTGGATTTTTAGTGTTTTGATCTATCAAGCCTCTTTGTTTTCAAGTTTTGATGGTTCCATGTGGTAGAGAATTTCATTCTACCCAATTTGGACCCTTGAAAAGTTGGATTCGGACTTGTTTTGACCAAGATATGGACAATTGAAGCTTAGATTCAACTTTAGAGTTCTTGCTGTTCTTGCCATTTGGAGAAGACAGTGAACAGTGAGCTAGCTTTTTAGCTTACGCCACTGAGCTGTGCGCACTCTTTAGCGAGCGTACGCTAGCCTTGGTACGCTGCTCTTTAGCGAGCGTACGCTAGCCTTGGTACGCTGCTCTTTAGCGAACGTACGCTAGCCTTGGTACGCTGCTCTTTAGCGAGCGTACGCTAACTTGTGTACGCTGCTCTTTAGTGAGCGTACGCTGACTTGTGTACGCTGCTCTTTAGCGAACGTACGCTGACTTGTGTACGCTGCTCTTTAGCGAGCGTACGCTAGCCTTGATACGCTGCCTGTTGGTAGCGTGTCTTGAGCGTACGCTAGCTTGAGCGTACGCTGACCTGTAGCTTGAGCGTATGCTGACCTGTAGCTTGAGCGTACGCTGACCTGTAGCTTGAGCGTGCCCTTGTGTACGCTGACCCTTGCGTACGCTCCCCATTGGAAGTGTATGGAACCTTTGGTACGCTAGCTCGAGCGTACGCAGACCTGAGCGTACGCTAGCCTGAGCGTAGCCTGCCTTGAGCGTAGCCTGATTACCCTTGATCTTCTATAGCCTTGTATATTGATATTTTATTAGATATTTAACGTCCATTTTATATCCTTACGCCTTTTGTCATGAACTTGATAATCATGGATTTATTTAATATGTTTGGAAATGATACCTGAGCATGACACGATAGTGACCCGTAGTGGTGCCCTCTGACATAATGACCTGACATGACCTGATAGTGGCTCGTCGTGGCACACTCCTGACAAGTACACTTGACATGATAAACCTGACATGTTATATCTTGATAAGCTGTTACGACGGCTACCTGACATGACATGACCTGTATAAATAACCTGGACACCGTGGGCGATTGTGCTTGTACAAATAATCCAGTCCTGTCTTGCATCATGTCTAGGAGGGGACTCCTGAGTACCACGGTCAGGAGTACCTACTAAAATGGACTAAGGTTAACAACTAGATTAATACATTAGCCATGAAAAGATTTTCCAGCTACAGGCAATTCCGTTACCTGGGCGCGCTTGGGATCTGTAGCCTGCCGTCGAGTAGGGCACATTTCCAGCACACTGTCATGTGTTGCACCCTTCAAACTGCTTAAGGGTACATGCGTTTCCTGGACGATGTACCCACCTGAATTAAACCGTAATCTCTCGACCTGGGTGACCTGGATGGTCTGCAGGGCTTGTGGCTGTGGAATAATCTCACTGCATCTTGTTAGTAATTAGGCTTGTGACAACCCTAGTTAGTTAAAGTATCAAGCCGTAATTTTTGCTTGGCCGTGAAGTGATTGGATGGAGTCTAACCAGTCTAGTCTTGCCCTGATCCTGTTCCAGACTATTGAATAACCAGAATCTTGTATTTATTTTACCGATAAATGGTGAGAATTTCAAGTTCTGTTCAGACGAAGGGTTACAACCCCGGTCCTTGTTTGGTTTACGGGTTGTAACCTGGTTATCTGAATAGTTCCATGGTTATCTCGTCGTATATCATCCTGGTGTATTTTCTTTATTTCCAGTTCTTACTTTTATTTATATCTTGTGCTGATTGCTGGTTTTAGTTCTTAAGTGAAGCCTCCTTTGTGGCACTTGCTCTTTCTGGGGTCTGACCCAGCTGGTTTTGTGTGGCCAGATTTTGGAGCAGCTCCAGAGGATCTACCGACCTTCCTGTCAGATGGTGAACACTAGAAGGAATGCTGGCAACGAGTGGGTTATTTTTGGCTCTCCCACTCTATTGTAAAAATATTCTTTTGAGGCGTTTAGCCGACGAGCACCTGTTTAGCTCGATTGCACTTACTTACTGTCTGCCTACGGGCTGTAACATGATTGACAAATCCTAGGGTTGATCATGTATGACTAAACTCTTGCTAGTCCTAACATTTTGTAACGACTAGCTTCATGATCAGCTGAATATGTAATATTTGGGACGCCTTATTATTGTATATTTAATGATCATACATCTTGTAGCATCTATTTACTTGCTTGTGATTGAGACAATAGGCTTGTTTTTGACCTTAAGAGACTGCTGGCCTGTAGATAAACCCTCATGTATCCTAGACAGCCGTGACCGTATAGCGAGATGGAATCCATTTCAATATACGTAGCTGGCTATGTCTGCCCCCGCTCTCCAGTATTCTGGTTCTGGGGCGTGACAAAAAGCCAGGCAATCAAGGCTATGCAATGCAACTGGTCTGCAAATGCAAAGCCAGGCCAAATGCCAAGCCAACTCGAGCCAACCAAACTAATGTTCTGCTACCAACCCTCAACTGAACACACAGTTCACATGAATCCACATACATATACACCTATATATGTAACTATATGTATACAATATCTAAATATCTAATCTCAGATTGAGTGTGTAAAATGAACTCATTGTATTCTCAGGAAAACATTTCAAAAAAAATGTGTCAAGTGACAATGGTGAGCAATGCAAGGAGTGAATGAGTGTATTGACAGTTTCAATATCAGAAAAACCATTTCGAAATCCTAAAATGCAAATTCGAGCTTATTTCCTGTGCCAATCACAAACCTCAACATGTTAGCTAATTCCAGATGTGCACAAGTGAAATTCCTGCTTGAATTGAACACACAATCAATAGTTAACCTACATTCAATCTCAGAAAATCGAAAATCTGTTTTTGTATCAGAGCATTTAGGGAAAACCAAATTCTCAAACTAAAACCCAATAAATTATCAATTTGATTGTGCCAACACAAAGTACACATGTGTACGTGTCCTAGGGGTGCATTCATGTCCAGAAAACTGGACACGAAAGTGTCCAAAACTATATTTGAATTTATCAGAAAACTGGAAAAAGTAATCGTCGTGCAGCCATGTCGAGCCTTCGTGGGCTCGACACAGTGCTCGAGGTGGGTCGAGCTCATGTATAGGGGTTCGCCCATAGTAGGGCTAGGTGATGAAGTGTCTGCATTGTGTCCAATCAAGACGTGTCCAAATAAATCCACGCGTATCAGACGCGATTTAACCCGCGTGTCGTGCAGTGCCAAATCGATGCGGATGGGATTTCTCCCAATCCGCTCGATTAAATGTCCTGAAATTTTGTGTGCGCTGTGTCAGTCATGTGTCCTAGGCGTGTACAAATTTTTGTGTCAAGACGTGCAGTGTCGTGTCCGCTACAGTGCCCGAGCAGCAGGACACTGTACGGTGTCCTCGTACACGCGTTTGTGTCCAATTTTGGACACGAAGACCAACCCAATACGTGCTCAGTCATATACAAACATAATCTACATATTAAGATCTATCCAAATATATAATTTGTTTCAAAAAATATTAACATTCAATCCATAGAGGCATTTCAACAAACACCTACACAACACTACGACACGTGTCCGATACGGACACCAAACGGACACAAAATTCACCCAAATTTCAGGGACACCTAGGGGACTCCTAGATCTAGTCCTACATGTAAAGAAAACCAAAATTTAAATCAATTTAAGGGATTTTACCTATATGTGCAAAAAGCTTGGAAAAGCTTCAAATGGGGGATTCCTCCTCTTGATGGCAAAAGCTCCAAATTGACCCAAAGCTGGGATTAAACCCCAAAATCAGAAAATAGGAGAGTATTAGGTTCTAATGCAAGAAACTAGGATTAAAAAGGAATAAAAATGGATTTATGGAGATTTTTGGAAGGGGGACAAATACCTTTTTTTCCAATGTTGAAATGAATAAAGAAAGAGGCAAGCCCTAGAGAATAAGTGTTTATATAGGGTAGGGATCCCTATGGCTGTTCATAAAGGGAGGAATTAGGGTTAGGGCTTCTAGTTATGGGCCATGGGCCAAGTCATAAGTTATTAAGTCATGAAATCATAAGTCATTTCATTAAATCATAAATCATGAAATAATTTCACTCAAACTAATCCTCCTATTCCAAAATTAGTTTCTAATGACTAAAAGTAGGTTAACCTAAGTTAGACTAGGGTCACCATGGCTAGGGTTAGCTTCTAGGCTAGTTCACTAGGTCTCAACAAGTCAAGTCAACCTAGAATTCACCAATTCAATAAATTATCAAATAATTCAAATAAGTTTAAATGACCAAATTACCCCTAGGCTAAAAATGATAATCAAATCATCCTAATGACATGGTTAGGCTCTAGGTCATGCGGTCTCTAGGGTTTCACTAGCAGCACGTCAAAATCACAAGTCATAACTTAAAGCAGTTTTTAAATAGTTTAAAAAATTATTAAAAATTACCAAAAATCATAATTTGAAATAAATATCAATAATTAATAATTATAATTACAAAATTTCAAAAATACCCTCATTTCAGAAACTGGGTGTTACAATCCTACCCCCCCTTAGAAAAATCTCGTCCTCGAAATTAAGATGATCGCACCATTCCTAGGTTAAACCCCCAATCAATCAAAGTCGAAGTAACACAATCCTACTGGTCATGATTCCACAGTCTCGAGCAGGATAGCTACACTATCTAGCAATCACAAGCAATATCCTGGCAGGTACTGAGGGAAATCATACATGAAAGTGGAGAGGAAGAACAAGAAGGTTAAACCTGCTAATCCATCACCTGCGACGTCAGTCTCCTCGGCTGCCATCGCAAAAGCTCCAACCCTCTGGTGCTGAGCTACAGGTGGCCTAGCCCCCTCAAAAGGAGGTGCAATGGGACAATCTATCTTCTGGTGGGCAGCTGACCTACAGAAATAGCAAACCTTCAACCTTTTTCTGTACTGCTCCCAGATGTGTCCCGGCTTCTTGCAGTAGGAACAACTGATCGCCATCGGGTCCTGACCCCGATACTGATGCTGCACCTGCTGAACTCCCACTGGTGCCTGCGTCTGCTGAATCTACACATGAGACCTCTTGGCCTGGCCTCCGCTGCTACTGGTACCGTGAGCGTCCCGTCCCCTCTTGAGCCTCAGCTCAAGATCATCCTCAGCCAATAAAGCTTCCGTCAAAATCTCCTCGAAAGTGGCATCCCTGTTGCCCTTGGTCAAGGACTTGACTTCCTTGACCAGACCCTTCCGGAACCTCTGGGCCTTCGCAGCCTCGCTCAAGCCCTCTATGAATCTGCTGAGGCGGCCAAACTCCCCATCGTACTCCTCCACTGACAGGCTCCCCTGAACTAAGCTCTCGAACTGCGACTCCAAGGCTCTGAGCGCTAAATCTGGAAAGAACTTCTTCTTGAAGAAGCCCTTGAACTCCTCCCAAGTCTGTCCAGCAACCCCCACCCTGGGGTCTGACTGATACCAGGTACGAGCAAGATCTCGCATCCAGCTAGCTGCTGCCTCTATCTGGAGATCTGCTGGTATCCGGGCCAGGCGAAAGATCTCCTCTATATGCTCGATCCACTCGTCAGCATATAAAATCTCCTCTGTCCCCAGGAAGTCTCTGGGGCTCATCTTCTGGAACTGCTCTATCCCCGGTGTCCTCGGCTGCTGGACCACTGGTCGAGCTGCGACTGCCGTAAGGGCCAACTCCATGCTCCTGTCCTGTCGGGCCTGTTGTCGGTCCATAAACTGTTGGAAGTAAGTGAACATCTATGCCGCATCCACGTGTCCTATAGGCGGCGGCTGCTGGAACTGTATCTCTGGGATGACTGGGTCCTGCCTCCGAGCTGGTGGAGGCATACCCCATGTTGCTACTGCTGAAGTCCCAAAATGAGCAGAGGTGGCAGGAGCTGCAGCCTCCTGACCCTGCTGATCTGGCTGAGAGGTGGCAGTTCCCTCTACAGCAAATGCTGCACCAGAGCGATGTGATCGTGTCTCCACCATCCTGAAGACAGATCGAACAAGGAAGTCAATACTGAGCAGGAATCGATATATCAAAGGAGGACAGTTTATTTCAAAGAAGGCAAATCAGTACGATATGTAGATGGCATGATTTAAAGCAGAATTTTCCTAACTGTGATTGAGTGCCTCTCCGGTAAAGCCTATCTCTCAGTCCTATCGCAGGCTTGCAGCAGTACAACTAAGTCGCCGTACTGCCACGATATCGCACTAATACGACTCTAGACCTGCATGGGCCACCACTAAAAATGTGTCACGACCCGCACCCACTGTGAGGGTACGAGTACGTAACAGCGCCCAGTCTACGCCGCAGTGTCGGCGGTAGAACCTGTTCTAAGTCTCTAACTAACCATCAACTCATGCAGTATATAGTGTACTCATCATGATCAACTCCGAACGGAGGACAAGTATAAGATATGTTGTAATTCAATCACAGTCTAAGCACGATAAGATAACACCGAAATATAACTAAGAAATTGAAGACAACAAAACTACTGATATAATAACAACAAACTCAAACAATCTCAAATACATCTCAAGTCTCAATTCTATATATACAACTCCAGTTCTAAACATGAAAACTAAAACAAGACAAACTAGCTAAACTCCCGATCACTCCTGAGTGTCGGGGCCATAGGTAGCTAAGCCATCTCCTGGTCTGTAACATGTAGGGCATGTGTCCTCAGGGCAATCATCTGTAAAATTTACAAGAGGTCCAGTCAGGACAGGAACGAGCACATCTCATCTAGAAAACCCAAGTAAATGACAGAGAACTATAAAGCAGTTATAGACAGCTGTATTGATGAAAATGGCAGTTTATATTCAGGTGATGGTAAGAAAGACAGGTAAAGTGCAAGGAAAGAAAGTAACTAAATAAGAGAAGAATCATAGCAATGAAGACTGTAAAAATAGAACTAGCTGAACCAGGGTAATATGATATAAAGTCCAGACAGCAATGTAGACAAGTATAACTCCAATGTAAGTCCAGTACAAGATGAATCTAATACAAGATGAATCTAGTAAGGGACGATTCCAGTTATAGTGATCAATGATTCCAGGGTGAGTCCAGCCTGTACTCTAGCAGTGTGTTTTAAAATACCGAGATCGACATGTAAACGGCTATGGGTAATCCGACACATCACACACCTGGCCGGGTGTGAGATGGATATCATTCCAGTTTGATTCCAGCAAAGAGTGATTCCAGAAATGGGGTATGTCTACATGTCTTACTCTAGTATTTCCCCTCCCAGCAAGTAAATCCAGAATTCCGATACAATGATTCAAGATGAGTCCAGCCAGTAATATGAAGATACCAGTAAATGATTCCAGAATGATTCCAGTAATAGAGGCCGGATAATAAATGTGTGTCGTATACATGAATCCAAAAATATCCATACGTGTTGTAACAGAGAATCGCATACAGCTAACTAGAACTGAAGTACAGTAATTGACAAGTAAATAAGAGAACTATCAGAGAATGCACTCGCCTGATACTCTGAAAAGAGTAGTGAAATATCAGATGTCTGCACCGGAGTCACAATATCCTAAACAGAGCAATACAGGTTATAATGTGTTTAAAATAAGACAGATGATGTTTATGATGCAATCTACATGATTCTAGGCCAATCTAGGTCAAAGTCAACTCTAAGTCAAACTTGGTCAACTGTCTAGGTCAAACTAGGTCAAGGTCAAACTAGGTCAACTCTGGGTTAACTCAAGTCAACATCTAGTCAATCCTGAACCATTGGATCAAACCTTGGTCAATTCTAGGGTTTGGTCAACTGTTGAGTCAAACCAAGGTTAACTAGGCTATTGGGTTTACATCAATCTAGTCAATCCTACATTAGGGCTAAACTCATAATCCTAATCAATACACATCTAAGGTTTCCATATATTCTAAGAATTCTGAACCTATAACTCAAAATATGAGTATACTCATTATGGTATTTATATACACACATATAGGGAACACTAACTACCTTCTCCCAAACTTTCACATAGACACTCTCACAAATATACAAAGACATACACTCTCAAAAATATACAAAGATACATACTCTCGCAATATACAAAGATACACACTCTCACAAATATACAAAGGCTAAACCATGACTTTCCTATGTCCCAATATGCTAAATAATCTCATCATATACATTCTCTCATCTCCACCTGTCCACTATTCTAACAAATAGCTAATAGACTCACACACACAACATGTATATACAACCTCAACCTACATCCTTAACTGACCATTCAGTGGGTTTATCATGAATGAAGGGCTGTGACATAGGGACACCAACCTAATGTCACTAACCAACCTCTCTACTGTTGCACCCCTGCTTGCTGCTACTGCCTACTATCCCAGGATTCTCCCTCTCACTCAACACTGTCAACCAATATATGTAGATGCAATGCAATCTACAACAGCCTATATAACAGATGCATAGATATAAATTGTGCCCAACAGAACTGAACAGAGCCTATATACATATCCCATTCTCTAATAACCTATAAACTGAAATTATCTATCCAATCACCTATTCTTCACAACTCTTTTCACTGTTATTATCACACAAGGTTATCCTTACAATTGGACACTTCACATAGAGCCATACATGACCTTACCTAGGATATATCACCTACACAAACACACACACCCACTGCCTCCTGCCTGTACAGGCCCCTAGCCTACACCCACTGCCTGAACATTGGCCTATGGCCAATGTTATTGCTACCTACTGCTGCTGCTATGCCACTGCTATGCAATGCAATGCTGCAAATGAAAAGCCAGGCAATCAAGGCTATGCAATGCAACTACTCTGCAAATGCAAAGCCAGGCAAATGCCAAGCCAACTCGAGCCAACCAAACTAATGTTCTGCTACCAACCCTCAACTGAACACACAGTTCACATGAATCCACATACATATACACCTATATATGTAACTATATGTATACAATATCTAAATATCTAATCTCAGATTGAGTGTGTAAAATGAACTCATTGTATTCTCAGGAAAACATTTCAAAAAAAATGTGTCAAGTGACAATGGTGAGCAATGCAAGAGTGAATGAGTGTATTGACAGTTTCAATATCAGAAAAACCATTTCGAAATCCCAAATTGCAAATTCGAGCATATTTCCTGTGCCAATCACAAACCTCAACATGTTAGCTAATTCCATATGTGCACAAGTGAAATTCTTGCTTGAATTGAACACACAATCAATAGTTAATCTACATTCAATCTCAGAAAATCGAAAATCTGTTTTTGTATCAGAGCATTTAGGGAAAACCAAATTCTCAAACTAAAACCCAATAAATTATCAATTTGATTGTGCCAACACAAAGTACACATGTGTACGTGTCCTAGGGGTGCATTCGTGTCCAGAAAACTGGACACGAAAGTGTCCAAAACTAGATTTGAATTTATCAGAAAATTGGAAAAAATAATCGTCGTGCAGCCATGTCGAGCCTTCGTGGGCTCGACACAGTGCTCGAGGTGGGTCGAGCTCACGTATAGGGGTTCGCCCATAGTAGGGCTAGGTGATGAAGTGTCTGCATTGTGTCCAATCAAGACGTGTCCAAATAAATCCACGCGTATCAGACGCGATTTAACTCGCGTGTCGTGCAGTGCCAAATCGATGCGGATGGGATTTCTCCCAATCCGCTCGATTAAATGTCCTAAAATTTTGTGTGCGCTGTGTCAGTCATGTGTCCTAGGCGTGTACAAATTTTCGTGTCAAGACGTGCAGTGTCGTGTCCGCTACAGTGCCCGAGCAGCAGGACACTGCACGGTGTCCTCGTGCACGCGTTCGTGTCCAATTTTGGACACGAAGACCAACCCAATACGTGCTCAGTCATATACAAACATAATCTACATATTAAGAGCTATCCAAATATATAATTTGTTTCGAAAAATATTAACATTCAATCCATAGAGGCGTTTCAACAAACACCTACACAACACTACGACACGTGTCCGATACGGACACCAAACGGACACAAAATTTATCCAAATTTCAGGGACACCTAGGGGACTCCTAGATCTAGCCCTACATGCAAAGAAAACTGAAATTTAAATCAATTTAAGGGGTTTTACCTATATGTGCAAAAAGCTTGGAAAAGCTTCAAATGGGGGATTCCTCCTCTTGATGGCAAAAGCTCCAAATTGACCCAAAGCTGGAATTAAACCCCAAAATCAGAAAATAGGAGAGTATTAGGTTCTAATGCAAGAAACTAGGATTAAAAAGGAATAAAAATGGATTTATGGAGATTTTTGGAAGGTGGACAAATACCTTTCTTTTCCAATGTTGAAATGAATAAAGAAAGAGACAAGCCCTAGAAAATAAGTGTTTATATAGGGTGGGAACCCTATGGCTGGTCATAAAGGGAGGAATTAGGGTTAGGGCTTCTAGTTATGGGCCATGGGCCAAGTCATAAGTCATTAAGTCATGAAATCATAAGTCATTTCATTAAATCATAAATCATGAAATGATTTCATTCAAACTAATCCTCCTATTCCAAAATTAGTTTCTAATGACTAAAAGTAGGTTAACCTAAGTTAGACTAGGGTCACCATGGCTAGGGTTAGCTTCTAGGCTAGTTCACTAGGTCTCAACAAGTCAAGTCAACCTAGAATTCACCAATTCAATAAATCATCAAATAATTCAAATAAGTCAAAATGACCAAATTATTCCTAGGCTAAAAATGATAATCAAATCATCCTAATGACATGGTTAGGCTCTAGGTCATGCGGTCTCTAGGGTTTCAGTAGCAGCACGTCAAAATCACAAGTCATGACTTAAAGCAGTTTTTAAATAGTTTAAAAAATTATTAAAAATCACCAAAAATTATAATGTAAAATAAATATCAATAATTAATAATTATAATTATAAAATTTCAAAAGTACCCTCATTCCAGAAACTGGGTGTTACAATATATATATATATATATATATATATATATATATATATATATATATATATATATATATATATATATATATATATATATATTCGGTTCTCGGTTCGAGTCAGAAATCGAATCATAAATCCGAAGCCCGAATCGATAACCGATTTTCATACATATAAAAACCGAATTTTGACCCGTATTTTTTAAAACCAACCCGAACCGCTATTTCGGATCGGGTCGATTTTCGGTTCTAAAACCGTTTAATGCTCACCCCTACTATTCTAAGTGTGTACTGAGGTACAACCTAAGTGTGCACTAGGGTGCTATTATATGAGTGCACTGAGGTGCGAATCTTCGTGATACGTGATTCTTGTTTGTTATATGTCAGTACATTCATGATTCCGGCACAGTCATGGTAAATGGTCAGTAAGCGTGGTATGATGATTGTTTGCTTGATACATTATACTAAAGATGGACCTAGATTTGAGACTCTACGAGCCGATGTGGATTCATGCTTAGGGTACACGTTTGAGGTGCGACATCTAGGAGGATGACCATGTGACCACGATATGTGATTCCAAGACCAAGATAGGGCTAATCTAAGCAACTATAAATGGTATAAGCATTGGGAGTGAACATAATCTCGAGATCGTGCATTACAAGCCACCACCCAGACAAATGTTATGGCGTGCACACAGATACTGTATATTCATTCGTACTACTGGAGTGATGTATCTGATTAGTGTATGCCGAGCCAGTTCTCTTTATAGGAGAGATGGAACCGTTGTTGATTATCTTAGCACGGTGGCCTTGCGAGGGACCGGTGCATTTAGTGCGTGTGTATTAGCTGGTTCAGCTACCCTTGCTTGGATACGGCACGATCTGAGGATTCCTGTATATATATACATTAATGGGTAACCAAGGCAAACTATAGAAAGTCGTAGGATTGATTGGCCGCTTGTAAAATGACTTGCTTGTGATTTGTTTCCTTCTGTTAGTAGCCGAGGACATGGACTGTTGTGGTGCATGGTCCAACCCATGTCCTTGTTTGGTTGTTGGGTTGGGCTATTGTGCTACGACAAGCTATGGACCGAAGTTGCGACACAAAAGCCTATAACCTGATAATGATTATAGGATGTACTCTATCTCGGCACGATTACGGTACCCTTTGTCCTTATTTGGTTGTAAGGGTGTCGCATTGTCTCAATGATATGATATAAGCCTATAATCCTTGGCCTAGGCCTTATTTTAGTGCCTGGGTTTTGTCTTATTCATTATGTGCTCCCTTGTGGTACTTGCTATTCGGTGCCTGACTCCGCTGGTTTTGTTTGGCCAGATTTTGTAGCAGAGCCTGAGGATCCAACATTCTATCCAAACAATAGTGTACACCAGGAGCATGGGCGTCGGGGACCATGAGTGGATTTCTTCTTCACAACTCTGTTATCTTCTAGTTTATATTTGGCGTTTAGCCACCGACGCTTGTTAGCCGGATGTTCTGGACATCTAGTTTTCTTACATAATTGTAATTAAATTAGACTGCAGTTGACTATGGTTATGTACTATTGACTCTCGGTACTAGCTTATCATTTTGTGTAACTAGTCCCATGAATCATTTTGATGAAGCGTCGTGCCTTACTGCTTTTGTCTTATATGATCATTATTTACTGTTTCTTGTTTTGATTGATTGAGATATAGATGCTCTGTGAAACCATATGAGACTTGATTGTAGCATGCCCCCTAGTCTCTTGACAGCCGTAATCGCCGTATGACGTCTTCGTACCTCGTACGGGATAGCTGGCCATGTCCGTCTCCGTAATTCGGTACTGGGGCGTGACAATAGTGTGTGTGCACATCGTATTAACTATTAAGGAGACATTTTGTTGCCAATACAAAAAATGTAAGTGTTTATCCCTAAATTGTTCGGATTGGCTATGTATTGTCTTATTTTGCTAGCTCTTTCAACTACAATGATGTCACTCTATTTGTTGTATGTATAGGTTTGCTACATGTGTGAATTATCTGAAATTGTACTGTCTGATCTCCTTGTGAATGCAATTATACTTATATATCCTAGTATTCCCACTTTTTCTTCTAGGATAATGACGAATAAATAGAAAGGAGAACAGGTTATTTATTGGCACGTGGTAAGCATAATTACAAATGTGTCGAGTGTTTCTCTTCATAACAGAACTTGGACATAGTAAAGATATGAGTAGGATCATTGACAGGGGAACTTAAGTGTGTGATTCAATCGCAGAAGGTTAAACCATATTGTGTATTATTGACACTCCAAATTATATTGAGGTATAGTACAGTTAGGATGTTATTACTTCCAGACTTGGTGTTTCAGTTATTCTGCTGCTTGATTATAATTTTGAAGCATGTTGTGAATGTACAAGTTCATCAGCTCTCAACTTAATTGTTTTCTAGGTTCATTGTAGCCCAAGCTGGGTGCTTTGTGAATTCAACATGTTGTTAGTTTCAATCTTCAAATTTTAGTTTTCCTTCTTTTCAATGAAAATGTTATTGGTGATTTAATACATAATCACATTCAAACTTTATGTGCATAATATTATCAAGGATGTTAGTTTTGAATTCCAATAGTGGGAAAGTACACTCTCCAGAAGAAAAGGTGGGAAATTATGAATTTTATTGGGAATACTCGAAAGGGGTTTTATTGGTGTTGTGACATTTGGGGAAACAAGGGACTTTACAGGCCCTTGTCTTCCCGTCAAATGTATTATATCTACCATTCTTTTCAAGAAGAACATTCTACCTATTCTTTATTTGTTCAATTTATAATCTTTTGTTTTGATTAGTGGTTATTGAGTATGAATATAAAGAATTGGTTCCTGAAGAAACTGTGAAACGAGGGACCAGTTGATGTTCAGAATGTTTACAGCCTATGTTGAAACCAAATCATCGGTGATTTGCTACTAATTGGCTTTCTTCGGATTTTGTAGGCTGCAACCAAATGCAACTTCCGGGGAGGCATTGCAGTTGGACTAAAAAGTAACGTGTATCCCCAGTTGGTCAGTGTTCTGTAACATTTCAGTCTTTTGCAGCTGAAGTCAATATAACTTCGTTATTGCATTGTTTCAATTTTACAGAATGATTTATTATTCTCCGTTGGATTGTACCTACTAGCTGAATTAGCAATTTGCTTGTGCTAATTCTAGCCGAAAGTACTGTAAATTTAATTTATTACTTCGTTTCAATATTTAGAAGAGTTGAGAGTATTACATATGCTAATATATAGCAGAATATGTTTTGGGCTTTGTAGCACTCAAATAGAGCTAATACGAGAATCGTCAGGTGGTAAACTAAATTTCAAATGTCTTTGATCGAAGAGTCTTTGTTCCTCCATCCATTAGGATCCGTCGTATGGAATGCTAAAGTGCCTCATATAGAGAGGAATGTTCATGATGAGACTTTTGTTTATGGCCACGGGTAGGTGGTGGTGGTGGTGCTGTAACATAGGAAGTAGGTGGTACTAGAGATGGAGGGACACATGGTACATCGGCAGGAACAAATAGATGTGGAGGCTCCGGTGGCTGTGGTAGAGTAGCGGGTGGAGAGGGAAACAATTCTCAGGGAAGGTACCAACAACTGAAATAACAAGTTTTCGGTCAGAAAGAAAATAACAAATATAACCCTTTCAGATTATAAGAAACTCCTACCAAGATAAACTTGACAACACAGAGAACTAACTTATCAACAACCGGTTGAAGAAGGTAAACAAAACATGTATAATCGAATACTCGTGGAACCACCGAAAAAAAAAGTTTGTTACTAGGAAATGATGGAGAAAGGAGATTTGTGATCCAGAATCTGTGGTAGGCATAAGGTTAAAGGTATTAAAAGCAGTAGGAACAACAAAGTTACCAATAAACCTTAATAATAT
Organism: Iris pallida; assembly: GCA_029216955.1. Lineage (NCBI taxonomy): Eukaryota > Viridiplantae > Streptophyta > Magnoliopsida > Asparagales > Iridaceae > Iris > Iris pallida. The sequence continues at coordinate 11,811,832 of JANAVB010028820.1, forward strand.
TCATAAGAATAAGCAATGAGCGTGCAACTTCTTGCGTGCAACCTCAAGATGGTGTTACGTTTCATCATACCATTCAGCTATACTGTTTTGTTGCTGAGTGTACGGACAGGTTATATGATGAATGATGCCATGGGAAATAGTGTATCCTAAAAATTCTTACTAATATATTCACGAGCATTATTTGTTCGAAACAGTTTTAATCATAGTAGAGAGCTGTATTCGAGTATGAACAATAAAATTGTAGAATATTTGTAGGATTTTAGAAAAGAATATATAGCCACGTTATATGAGAATGATCATGAGCGAAATCCAAACAGACTTATAAGATCCCAAATATTAGAGTGTACTAGAGAAAATAAAACGTTACTTCTAGAAAAGGAAGAAAAGAAGTAGAGAGAGATATTTGCGAAAAATGCATGCCTTATAACTCTGAGAAGGAAAAGCCAGGAAGCACTTTCGAAGAATAAACAAGTGGTCATGCCCAATTCGTCGATGCTAGGCAACACGACGAAATAAATATATGCCAAAATAGGTGGTGGAATATCCATAAAATATAATCACTATGTCCATGAAGTCCCTATCAAAACTGTCGTCATGAGGGTTGTGTAGTCACAAATCTCATTCTCGATTGGTCATGAAAAAATTAACAATCCAAGTCACATAATCCCTACCATGCAAAACTAAATAATTCAAATCACACAACCATCACATATTTACGTTTAGTGTTAGATCTCGTATAATATTCAAAACTTACGTCTAGACCTCCATTTTGGACGGTTAGTTAAGTCAATTGTTAGGACGAAATCCAAACTCTATTCTGGACAATACGAAGACAACGCAAATTTTCAATATTATACGAGATTCTAAAACTAAATATAGTGGTTCATTCACCAACACACACTTGCAACATATTTGTACCATCTTTGCTTGAGCATGTTCTTGTGGAAATTCAGCTAATGCATAAATTTGGTTGTTGCCGTCAGAAGTCTCTGAGGATTGTGAAGGAACAAGTTACGACCACGGCGAGTGGAGTCATGAAAGTGATTCGTGGAAGCTTGTCAATATCGAGGGCTTAGTGCAGAAGATGAGACAACTGAGATCGACTGAGTGACGACGACGGCGACGACAACGAGAGCCAAGAGCCGTCCCGGACTGCGTGTTTGAAATCCCCAAGGCATTAGGCCTTCTAACATAGCTCCAGTCTGACCGAGGCCAATCCAGAGAGGCTCCACTACAGGCTCATGCTAGATGTGGTACAGGAGGTCGACGGCGACGAGAATTAGCTGCCATGGTCAGAAGGATGGGGGCTAAAATGCACCGGTGGTACTCCAACATGGGGCACTTTAATACTGAAGTACTCAATGTATAATTCGTTACAATAAAATGACTAACATTCAATTAACAAATTAAAAAAAATACATGTCGTCCCCTTCCGTCTAATCTCTTCACAGAATGTTGACGGCGGAGCCGCAACAGAAGAAGAGGAGCTTCGCAAGGGCTTGCTACCCCCCGCCCACGCCGACAGCACCTCCGGCGACGACGAAGCCGAGGGCGGAGGTCATGCAAGGGATGCAGGAGAGGCAAAGCTCGCGCCAGAGGACGCGACTGGCAACAACATGGAGGCGACGGCTGACGCAGGCGGCCACCGAGACGACGCCGGGGTCAAAGTTGATCGAGCGAAAAACGAACAGGAGGAACGTTCTGTGAAGGATGTGAAGGATTGGACGGAAGGGGACAGTAGGTACTTTTTTCTATTTGTTAATTGAATGTTAGTCATTTTATTGTAACGAATTATACATTGAGTGTTTCAGTATTAAAGTGCCCCAAGTTGAAGTACCACCAGTGCATTTGAGCCAAGGATGGGAAGACTTCGGCCCGGAGGTGGTTCTGGAGATTGATATTCAAGGATCTGATCGACAATGTGGCGACCGGCAAAACCAACTCCAATGTGCTAGGCGGGATGACAACTCAGAGGCACAGGCAGCTACTTGACAGATGGGCTAAATTCTAGCTAATCCTTCACTAGTATAGACTGATAGAGCTTGTAAAGGAATATCTACTTCAAAATTCTGATATATGCATCTTTGTATTCTTCTTATTAATGCTCATCACTGGTGCACAAGAGAAATATAAATGCAGATGGATAAATATATACTAGTGTAGTGCTGTACAGAAAAACAAGCACATTCCATAGGAAGAGCATCAGTCGATGAAACCCTACTTCTCAGTACAAGGGGGTTGGTAAAACGTCTTGTATTTTTAACCAATCAGCAAGTACAGGAACAGAAGTATACTCTAACATTCAGTTAACTCGACAGAAACTTTCAGCATCAATATCATCCAGTAGCGAGCACAAATTAGATACCAAGTCGTGTTAGCTTTCGTTTCAAAACTCTGTTTACTATGTACACAGTTAGATCCATATCACCACCGCATTGAATTAGCGCACAATTATCAGACCATAAAAGTTTTTGCATTCCATACCTAGGCGTTACCCCAAAAAAGAGTCAGTTCTACTGCACCGTCCTGCCAACTGATCAAAAGCCTCCAGGTTCAGAGCAACAGCCTATGATCCATATAAGCATCCTTTGGCTATACCAATGCTCTTCTTATTGCAAATAAATCGATCATCGTCTCCATATGGCAATATGGGAGGGAAGTCTCAAGTCATACAGTAGCAGAGAAACATAAGAGTACATGAATGATTCAACTGTGCACACTCATCCAAATAGTTGAAGCGATTTGCAAATGTAGATGATTTTTTTGTTTGGAAAAGAATGTGAATTACTTCACCCACGCCATGGAAGTGCCTGCCTGATGGTTAAAGGGCTGAGGATGTTCAAATTTCGGGTCCAACAATATGACAAACGCTTGTGTATGAAACCCGTATACTCAATCATCGATGAGCCTTGGGGGTTCTTCAGAATCACTCGCTTCGCTGGCCCAATATATTCCTCCAGGAAAACATGGAGGCACTGCTGTCACATCTTTGAGCCCACTCTTCCAAGGGGGGAAATTTATGGGTGGGACTTTGAAGAAAAGCTGCAAAACCAGTCCACCCATCAGTATTTGCACTGAAGAACATTCTTCTGAAAGTAGGCCCTGCTCAGACGCCTGATGATGAAAAAACAAGTGATTCCTGAAATCATGAAAAGGTAGATATGAGCATATAGACTCGAGTATTGTGGATGGCATTAAATATCAGCTCATATCGATATGATACTATTGCAAGCAGTACATATTTGGAGCCATGTATATAAAATAGAAAGCCGTTAGCTTAAATTTATGTAGGACACTTAGCTTAAATTTATGTAGGACACCAAAATATAACTCTGAATATTCCATAAGATTAGTATTATATACTAAGTACTTCCAGTAGCTTGGATACACAACTCATGACCAGAGTAACGTCTACAATATAGCTTCTCATTAGGATTTTCCACAGCTAAACTGGAGAGCACAGGAAGAAGACCTGTACTCTTAACTGATAAATTACTTTAGGCAGCACTTAAAATTTCCAAGAACATTTAAGACATGAATACTCCCCTCTGGTGTAGACACCTAAAAAATTCTGATGATACGTCACAGGAACCAGTTTGCATCAAATAATCATAGAAGGAGTCAAAACCAGCTAGCTTATGTTATATCCTTTCAAGAAAAAGAGTAATGACGAAAAAACAGGTGTCTTTTATTGCACAGACAAGGATATGACACAAAAACAGGGGCATGGCGATATGGATGCAGAATATATTTTGGTGCATTCTGGTATATTCTGAAATGTCCATGTCGTGCCTGACATGAAGTAGAAACTAATATTGGAGTCTAAATGTTACTAGGTGGGTGGTGCAAGAGATATCGAGAGATAAATACTACACCATGAAGAATTCTAAAAAAGGATGGGCAAAATTTTCTACAGAAACCAAGTCGAGACCAAATGAAACGCATAAGGTTATGCTCAATCAGAAGCAACAGAGCGACCTGCTAGGAATTCTAAAAAAGGATGGGCAAAATTTTCTACAGAAACCAAGTCGAGACCAAATGAAACCATAAGGTTATGCTCAATCAGAAGCAACAGACCAACCTGCTAGTAGGTGCATGAAAGGAAAGGAAACCATCGAACCAAGGGCAGCCTGTGCTGGTTTGTTCGGTAATACCTCTCAACACAATGGCTAACTAAATCAGCTTTCGAGTCTAACATATGTTTGCACAATGCTTGCCAGTTCAATACATGATGCTTCCATCTTTGTGAACTTTGAGTGCTTAATCAGCTTTGTTGAGTCTATTGAATGTTTCTACAATGCCTCCCAGTTCAATACATTACATGTTCTAGCATCATGAAACTACTATATGCCTTCAAGTAACAGAGCATGGTGACTCCTCCACTGGAGCTGCTATCAGACAAACAACAAAGGGGTATAATTAAATTAGGAACGGGACTATTGGTTATTGTCATACAAATTGGGTTGGACCATTTGAGATAAAAACAGTTTGTTATAGGTTCCCAGATTTTACTTTCTTTTGGCCATAGCTTACTTGGACATATATGAATCTGAATTTTTGACCACCTAAGATCTATGTAAAGACAATGTGTGATGTTGCCAACAGAGGATTCATAGATCCCACTATCCTCAAAATAGAATTCTGAGTCCATCCAATGAGAATTCATTAATAACACATAATAAAAGAACTTTTGCAAGACACGAAAAAATAAGAAGGCTTGGACACACAAAATGACCAAGCGAAATTATTTAGATGGCTTGTAATTAGCAAAGGCAGAAAATAGAGAAGACATCCGGTGAAGGAACATAACAATAATAAGTGGGAAAATTCTGATAGCTACTAACAACATGGAAATGTAAAGTGATAGTTGGGAATGTAAAGTGATAGTAGTTGTGAAGGAAGCAATTACTGTTTGCATAAACAAACAATAAGACATTGTAATTTCTTATCACATGCGATAGATACAGTGAGAGACTTCACTAAAGCCCCCCCCAAACGAGTATTCGATAACGTCTTATCCTAAGCAAAATGAGAAACATAACTCACAGTGCCTATGCGCTATGAAGCAGAACCTATAACTATTGCAGTTAGCATCTGCCTAGGGAATCCCCCACCTAGGTTTGACACGGATTTGGATACAGAAACAGTAAGGATTAGGAATACGGCACATGTTAAGGCATCAAGGCGACCTTAGGATGCTAAGATCTCCTATATCTTAGGTGCTAGGTGCTCCCCGAGTCAAGTTATGTGCCAAGTTAAAAAGACAAACGCTATAGTAAACAAATCATAACTTAAATCCAATTAGAAACATCAAGATATCAAGGCTTAATAACAAACACAAATTCCCTATCAATAAAAGTGCAATGCGATCAACTAAGTTCTAAGACAATCATTTTATAACCAATAAATGCAGTCCCACATTGCATTGTGTATTAATAGCCCAATAAAAACAAAAGAAGAAAGCTCAATTGGATGTCATGATTAAATCTGTAGAAAGCAAATTCATGTCACCTATGACATTATTAATATGGTCTAAAATCCCCCCTTGGGCGGCTGGGTGGCTTTGAGCCACGGCCCAACTTGGAGAGAGGACACCTCAAAAAAAAAAAAACTCCCACATCATCTTCTATTTTATCATTGTATCCATCACAAGCTTTGTAGCTCTCCATTTCCTTTTGCATCCTTAAGACCCCATGCCCTAGAACAAGTTTCAACAGAAGATAAAAAGGTAGAGTTGATGGTAGATGGCAACTGCATCACTTAGAGGTAACAAAGGTCCACCCCGCCTTGGCACCTAGGCGAGCGCATTTGACACCCTTTAATAACACAGTTTTTTAGAAAATTTGGGGTATGGGTACGCTATGGATAGAGTTATATATACACATGTAAACCTATTTTATATATTAGATCTTAATAATATATATATTTATGCATGTTCTTATTAGTAACTAGGTTCAGAAGTTCTAGAGATGATTCGATGTAAATAAATGTTACTTCCGCATATCACAAATGTGTTTGGCATGTTCACGACCATGCAAAATCACTTTCAACCATGCTTTGTATCTCTCTCCAACTAAACATTGGCAAGCCATATCCAACATGAGTGTCGAGTAAATGACATCCGGATACAGATACTAACACGAGGATAGTGTAGTACATGGTGCAGACACATTCGTGCGTGTATTAAGACAGAGATAACCAAGTATATCTTAGTTCATCCAAGCTGTTGAAAGGCCATGCCATAGTTTGCATTAAATCACCACAATTAGGCAAAGCACATGGAATCTGGATTCATTGAAGTACCAAAAGAAGAAGAATCAGATTGCAACCAACAGCATTGACACACGGTCACACCAACACTGAACACATCTAGAGCACAACAACAATATCCTTGTATGATAAACCCAGTTTCCTAGATGATCGGTCGAGTGAGACCAACAATTGTTCACAGTTAAACCATGAAGCAAAGCAATAGGCAAGAATGAGTAGAGCACACAAATCTGAGTTGTAACTATGTCAATGGAAACAAGCCACAATGTCTTTTGGGGGAACCTTTTCTATTCAAAGAGGACCATGACACTTTTGCATTAATCTCAAATCTGATAGCCAAAATCTTCGTCTAGTTGAAGTTTCAAAGAACTTGTAGGAAGCCTTAATTCTTGAGCTTAAGATCTATAATCTTCTCGAATTAGCTTTTCTTCTCTCATCCTCACTTTTTCTGCTGACTAGAGCATCTCAAGTTTACTTCCCACTATTGGAAATTCCATCTCACATTACCTTCAAATCTGTGGTTTATCGTTTCATATGACCACAATTTGAAATCTCAAATTCTTTTCATTTCAAGATCATTATTAAATAATAATCATCACTAAGTTGCTACTCATTGTATTATTATGAAACTATCTAATCGACCTATGGGTACAGTATGGATACAGTTATATATACACATGTAAACCTATTTTATATATTAGATCTTAATAATATCTATATTTATGCATGTTCTTATTAGTAACTAGGTTCAAAAGTTCTAGAGATGATTTGATGTAAATAAATGTTACTTTCGCATATCACAAATGTGTTTGGCATGTTCACAACCATGCAAAATCACTTTCTACCATGCTTTGTATCTCTCTCCAGCTAAACATTGGCGAGCCATATCCAACATGAGTGTCGAGTAAATGACATCCGGATACAAATACTGGCACGAGGATAGTACTACATGGTGCAGACACATTCGTGTGTGTATTAAGACAGAGATAACCAAGTATATCTTAGTTCATCCAAGTTGTTGAAAGGCCATGCCATAGTTTGCATTAAATCACCACAATTAGGAAAGCACATGGAATCTGGATTCATTGAAGTACCAAAAGAAGAATCAACAGATTGCAACCATCAGCATTGACACACCAACACTGAACACATCTAGGGCACAACAAGTCAACAACAATATCCTTGTATGATAAACCCAGTTTCCTAGATGATCGGTCGAGTGAGACCAACAATTGTTCACAGTTAAACCATGAAGCAAAGCAATAGGCAAGAATGAGTAGAGCACACAAATCTGAGTTGTAACTATGTCAATGGAAACAAGCCACAATGTCTTTTGGGGAAACCTTTTCTATTCAAAGAGGACCATGACACTTTTGCATTAATCTCAAATCTGATAGCCAAAATCTTCATCTAGTTGAAGTTTCAAAGAACTTGTAGGAAGCCTTAATTCTTGAGCTTAAGATCTATAAAAGGCTACAAAATTCTTTTCTTCTTTTTTGTTCTTTGTCTATGCATAACTGTATGTTATTCAATAGATCAATAGAAAATTCCTCAAATTCCTTAGAAATAAAGTTTCCACTATTGGCTTCATAATAGAAAGCGAGGATCTTGGGAAAGCTTGAATCAACGGGTTCCAATATAATAATTCATGAAAAAGATTTTTTATTATATTCACACAATCTTCTCAAATTAGCTTTTCTTCTCTCATCCCCACTTTTTCTGCTGACTAGAGCATCTCAAGTTTACTTCCCACTGTTGGAAATTCCATCTCACATTGCCTTCAAATCTGTGGTTTATCGTTTCATATGACCACAATTTGAAATCTCAAATTCTTTTCATCATTTCAAGATCATTATTAAATAATAATCATCACTAAGTTGCTACTCATTGTACTATTATGGAACTATCTAATCGACCTATGCCCTAATGCCCAAATCACTAGTTTAAACTATATCTGTTATGCAACTCCTTTGGGAGCCAAAAAATACCATAAGAAATCCCACACAAGTTTGTATACATCTTAACCATGTATAGTAATGCATTTCTATTGAACTCATGGATTAACTAGTATTAAAGCAAACTGACATAAAAAGAACCAATGTCAACGAGAACTATAGACTTGGTAAGTATATAATACTAGAACACACTTGTTTGTGCCTTGATATTCTCTTTTTGTTGGGTGCTTGATATGATGTAATATGGGTCCACAAGATCCTCATTCACATTTAAATCAACGTTTATAGTACAGTATTGGAATCATTTTGGACCCTTCTAATGAGTTTCGGTATCAGCAGTTTTGAATGTTTCCTCGGCTTCCGATGGAGTTCTTCATTTTGGAAAGCAAAACATAATATATTGTCAAAATGGAAAATATCGGATAAATTTACCATAATTATGTATTATTTGTTGCTTCTCTTTAGCTCTGAACAGAATAATATCCAACATTGACAAATCGTTCTACCACAATATATTATCGTTTATTTGTTGATTTTAGACAAAGGACACTCATGATGAATATAGTTTTGAATGGAATTATATTAAGATGGATGAATGTTGGGAATTTGTATACATACAAATTTGACAAATTCTAATCGTTATAATAGTGTGTCTAAATTGTAATTGTTACAATAGCATCAAAGTAATCTTATTAGCATACCTTAGCATGTCGATCTTCATGATGGCTGAATCATTGATGATACTTTTTTTTACCATAGTTCTCTTTCAATTTTATTTTTTCTTTCATGAATTGACTCGGAAAGAAAGCCCTGATGTCTATTGGTGGGACCAGTATCGGATTGGGGATGGTGAACGTGGCAAACCTGCGTCAATACGTATTGACATGGGCCATCACAGCAAACCTTGATTTAGATGGTATTAGTCAAGGTGCTAACACTGGGCATGACGGTTCGCACATACAAATCTTTGAGCTGGTAAGAAGAAGTCCAAGCTCGAGCTCGCAAGCTGATTCAAGCAGCTCACAAGCTATTCTAGCTTGAGTCGAGCACGAGTCTTGGGCTACCTGGGCCATAGTCATTTAAAATCCATCCACAATAAGTACGAGCATTTTAATTCCCAGCCGATGTGGGACTACAGTTATGCATCCATCGTCTAGACCTGGGGTGGAAAGCTAGGTTCTCAATCTAACTAGGAGTAACCAATAGGCATTTTTCAGCATGAACTTCCCATATGGTCATTTCATTTAGATTCTCAGAAATCCTTTTTCATTGACTTCTATAATAAGTTTAGGTATGTAGATCTTAGCTTGGACTTGGAGCAGATGTTGGAAGCTCGGAAGGAGAGAAACGAGATGTTTTTCCAAGGGAAAGATTGTATTTGGTCTTTTACTTTTTAATGAAAGGTATTTTGAACCTTTTCCAAATAAACAATCCAACTAATTTATACAAGTTAAAGGGAAAAAATAACATATTTGGTGGAAGAGGGTGAATCCATTTTTTTATTAAAAAAAACCTTAAGAGGCTCTCTGCTTTTTATCTCTAAAGGCTCTAATATTTATTTTTTCTCTCTAATATATATATATATATATATATATATATATATATATATATATATATATCCTTGGTGATTAATATATATATATATATATATATATATATATATATATATATATATTAATCACCAAGGATATATATAAATATTATATTAATCACCAAGGATATATATATATATATATATATATATATATATATATATATATATATATATATATATATATATATATCCTTGGTGATTAATATAATATTTACATACATAAGGTTACCTAGAAGGCTAGAAAAGGAGCACTGTGGAACGAGGAACAAAAACAAAAGGCAACAATAGGGGTAACTTCCCTAGCTTTACAATAGGAGACTTGGAGTAGGCCTCTTGATTGTTGCAAATCAGGTGAACTGTAGTTTTCCTCGATTTGGTGTGGCTATCCTTTTCCAATCAAAAAATTCAGAAGTGTGACTAGGAATTATTCCGCTTGCCGTAGGTTTAAATTTTCAGAATGCTTCGAGAACAAAAGAAAGGTTCCACGATCCGGAAGAAAATTCGCAAAATGCAAATTGTTGGAGGTTGACAAAGTTATGGTAACGCTGCAAAATCCTCCAATATGATCAACAAGTTATCACGTAAGTACTTATTTTTACGTAGTGCCTCTTTACAACTTAAAACTACAAAATGAAGCATAAGTTCAATAAGTACACAGTGCCTCTTTGGGCTATTCATTTAGGGCTGGGGATTATCATGTAGAGTATAGGAATCTTTGGGTTATCTATTTAGGGCTGGGGATCATCCTCTGGAGTATAGGAATCTTTGGGTTAATTCATTGTAGGGCTGGTAAGCCTGGTATTATTCTCTAGAATATCAGGATATTCAAAGAAAAGAATCGTTAAAGCATGAGAATTATTCTCTAGAGTACAGGAATTTTGGGTTATTCATTTAGGGCTGCGGATTGTTCTCTAGAATATCAGGATCTTCACATAGAAGGTTCCCAGAGGATCTTTATAGCATGAGGATTATTCTCTCTAGAGTATAGTAATCTTTGGCTCATTTAGGGTGGGGATTATTCTCTGGTATAAGGGTCTTCGCTTACAAGAACCCAAAAGGATCTTTACAGTTCGAGGAACCACTGCACGGGCACTCAAAAAATGGATAGCGTCGTACCGGACACTTATTGGATACATCTCATACGCTCCAAAATACATTAGGACATACCAAAATAATTGTTGTCCATGCCATCTCCTTATGTGTCATGTTGTATCATTGTCTGTGTAACAATAGGTGTTGACATTTGCTGAAGAGCATTTCGCACTAGCACGTCATTGACGTTAAAAGAATTCATCGTCACCAACGTCGTCGTCATCAAAGGCTTCATCAAAATGGGATTGGCTATGGAGCATAAGAAAGCTCCATGAAAGTTTTGACATAACTTTTCTGAGTGGCATGTCTACCTAACAACAACCCTCTACGTTGGTGTCAATTTTCTAGTGAAGGATAAACATGAGCGGGTCATGCCATAAAACGTAAGCAGCAAATTGGCACATATGTTAGCAGATGGGTAAACCTACATTTTGAATGTGCAGTTTAAGCTCATGCAACCAAGGGACGCCCTCAAAGTATTATTAGAATTTAAGAGCTTAGACAAAGATGTTGAAAGAATTTTCGGAAAATATCTATTTCAAATATGCTAACTCATCACAATATCTTTAAAAAAATCCAAAATTGTAATTAAGGGTTGATATAATTGGTATATTAAAAAATTGACAGCATTATTATCTTATGTAATTTCGGTTTGCACTTTGTCCAAGGCTCGCCAACTAGGTTTCATGGTGAGGCACATTCTTTAAAAAGCTATCTTGGATAGGAATTAATTTGGTATGAGCCCAGTTGACAGCTGGTTATAAAAACTGTTAATTCGGTTAAGGAGCTTTCTCATGATCCTTTAAACGACCCTATTCTACTGGGCAAAGGTTGGCTGATGATGATTCGGTACAAGACCCATCACGGACTAATTGGATTAAAATGACTAATTAATAATTTACTGAGCCACATAGATGTTCCGCTAACTCGTTATCCAGTTAATACAATCGTTGCTTAAACCAGTTCTAGAACACTGATTAATAGTGCTACCTATTTTATCCAGATGCATTCTTTAGCCTCAATCACTTCAATTTGGGATAACACTATAACAATACAAATACTTATGGGTTCTCTCACACTGGATTTCTTAGTATTAAAGTTGACCATTATAAATAGTACTGTATAACATATAAAAACACTTGTGCCTAGTCCAGACCTCGATTCTTTCTCCGGTCGAGGGTTGAATACAGAGCTGTGGGATGGCACAGCTTACTCTCTTGATCTGTGTGCCTAAACTATGTGGCAATCCACTCCATGCTTCCCCTTCAACATTTTAGGGCCTGTTTGGCAACCGGAAACTAGTGGAAAGTTCTCGTTTCTATTTGATGTGCTGTTACCTCATTTAGTTTCCATCCCAAATGGTGGAAACTCGAGAAAACTAGGGAGAGACCACGTTCCTTACTATTTTGTATTTAACAAGTATTCAAACTAATTACTATAGACCATATTTAACTATTTTAGTAATGACATGTCATCATATTCTCTAATTTCCTTATTATACGTTCTAGCGAACAAACAAAAATTTTATGTTGGAAACCTACTCTCCGGCATGGTTTAAAGTATCGGCCGATACCGATCCGATACGGCCGATACCGATACGATTTGGCATGTCCCGATCCGATATCGACCGATACCTGATACTTACCGATACCAACATTGAGGGTCTCTTTTCCGGTCAATTCGGCAAAGAAAATTAAACGAAAAAGACAAATCATCAAGGGTTTAAAGCATAATAAGATTGTAAAAACATGTAAAGAAGAAAATCAATCTATTATATGTAAATCAATCGCTAAGGGTGATTACAATGTTATTTAATTTCAAAAGTACTACGAAATAACACTGAAAATACTTAAATTATGCCTAAATGTATAAAAATATATGTTCTTAAATGTAAATAATTCATTAATAATTATTTTTTTTTCGATACCAAAAAATCCGATACTCCGATCCGAAACCGCCGATAGAACCGATATCGCCGATACCAATACTCATAGGAATAGTCCGATACCGATACTGTGAACCTTGCTCTCCGGTTTCTAGAAACTTCAAAGAAACTAAGTTTCTACTTTTGAAATAGTTTCCAATTGCTAAACAGGCCCTAATGTCACCAATACATCCTTCAGTTGGATTCTGAACTACTGTTTTCTCCTCCTTTCCCTCAAATTCTTTCTCTGTTAGAACCATTCACATACTTACTATAGACCATATTTAACTATTTTAATAATGACATGTCATCATATTCTCTAATTTCCTTAATCCTTATTATACTTTCTAGCGAACAAACAAAAATATTATGTTGGAAACCTACTCTCCGGTTTCTAGAAACTTCAAAGAAGGGGTCCGTTTGGATAGACTTTCTGAAATTTTGTTCTGAAAATAGTTTTCTGAAAGTGAGTTATAAAGTTGTTTTTGGAGTAAAAAAATTTTGACTTTGCGTTTGGTTACTTTCATCTGAAAAGTAATTTTCTGGAAGAAAAAAAATTAGGATTCTGTTTGGTAATAAAATTTTAGAAAATAATTTGTCATATTTTTCGTGTCATGTTCCATGTGTCCTTCGTGTTTCATGTGTCCACCAATCCCACACCGCTTCGTCATTCCTCCTCTCGGACATCAACGTTCCTCCTCCGCTCTACTCTAAGCAGCCTCGACGGGATGCCCACCGCCCCACTATCTCTCGACGTCTCCGCGTGCTCACCTCTCGCCGTCTCCCGGAGCCCAAACGACGTATCTCAAAGACCCTACGGCCGAGGTCGGGTTCTCCAACACCAAGGGTGGGGTCCTCGGCTCCGATCCCCTTATCCGGTGGTCGACGAGGGCCATGTCCCAAAAGTACCCTAACCCTAAGTTGACGAGGACGCCAAGGTCGATATCGTCGACGACGACGTCCACGGTGGTGAGTAGATGCCAGCGGCGACGACGACGACGTCCACGGTGGAGCTTCGAGAGGGGGAGTTCCTCTTCGTCGACCTCGTCCTCGACGAGCTCCTCGTCGTTGTCGGCGGCGGCGGCGGCATCCACCTCGGAGTGGGTGGCCCAAAGATCTGAGATAGAGGAAGAGGGAAGATCTGAGAGGGAGGGAAGACCTGAAATGGTGAGGGAGGGAAGACCTGAGATGGAGAGGGAGGGAAGACCTGAGATGGAGAGGGAGAGGGAAGATGGAGAGGGAGATGGAAGAGCGGAGTCTTCCTCTGCCAGAGAGAGACAGAGAAAGAGAGAAAATGTGTTGGGACTTGGGGGTGGGGGTGGGCCCCGCAGATTTGGCAAAAACAAGTTTTAGAAAAGAGCTTTCAACTCTTTCTGGAAAGTAGAGTTTAAAGTCTGCTTTTGAAAATTGGTTTCTGAAATCAACTTTCCGAGTGTTACAATCCAAACACAATTTTTGTCAGCTTCAACATTATAACTCAAAAAGCTGAGTTATAAATTGGAACCAAACAGGCCCTAAGTTTCTACTTTTGAAATAGTTTCCAATTGCTAAACAGGCCCTAATGTCACCAATACATCCTTCAGTTGGATTCTGAACTGTTTTCTTCTCCTTTCCCTCAAATTCTCTCTGTTAGAACCATTCACATACTTACTATAGACCATATTTAACTATTTTAATAATGATAATGACATGTCATCATATTCTCTAATTTCCTTAATCCTTATTATACTTTCTAGCGAACAAACAAAAAATTTATGTTGGAAACCTACTCTCCGGTTTCTAGAAACTTCAAAGAAACTAAGGGTCCGTTCGGATAGACTTTCTGAAATTTTGTTCTGAAAATAGTTTTCTGAAAGTGAGTTATAAAGTTGTTTTTGGAGTAAAAATTTTTTGACTTTGCGTTTGGTTACTTTCATCTGAAAAGTAATTTTCTGGAAGAAAAAAATTAAGATTCTGTTTGGTAATAAAATTTTAGAAAATAATTTGTCATATTTTTCGTGTCATGTTCCATGTGTCCTTCGTGTTTCATGTGTCCACCAATCCCACACCGCTTTGTCGTTCCTCCTCTCGGAAATCAACGTTCCTCCTCCGCTCTGCTCTGAGCAGCCTCGACGGGATGCCCACCGCCCCGCTATCTCTCGACGTCTCCGCGTGCTCACCTCTCGCCATCTCCCGGAGCCCAAACGACGTATCTCAAAGACCCCACGGCCGAGGTCGCGTTCCCCACACCGAGGGTGGGGTCCTCGGCTTCGATCCCCTTATCCGGTGGTCAACGAGGGCCATGTCCCAAAAGTACCCTAACCCTAAGTTGACGAGGACGCCAAGGTCGATATCGTCGACGACGACGTCCACGGTGGTGAGTAGATGCCAGCGACGACGACGACGACGTCCACGGTGGTGAGTAGATGCCAGTGGCGACGACGACGACGTCCACGGTGGAGCTTCGAGAGGGGGAGTTCCTCTTCGTCGACCTCGTCCTCGACGAGCTCCTCGTCGTTGTCGACGTCGACGGCGTCGTCCACCTCGAAGTGGGTGGCCCATAGATCTGAGAAGGAGAGGGAGAGGGAAGATCTGAGATGGTGAGGCTGAGATGGAGAGGGAGGGAAGACCTGAGATGGAGAGGGAGAGGGAAGATGGAGAGGGAGATGGAGGGCCGGAGTTTTCCTCCGCCAGAGAGAGAGAGAGAAAAAATGTGTTGGGACTTGGGGGTGGGCCCCGCAGATTTGGCAAAAACAAGTTTTAGAAAAGAGCTTTCAGCTCTTTCTGGAAAATAGAGTTTAAAGTCTGCTTTTGAAAATTGGTTTCTGAAATCAACTTTCCGAGTGTTACAATCCAAACACAATTTTTGTCAGCTTCAACATTATAACTCAAAAAGCTGAGTTATAAATTGGAACCAAACAGGCCCTAAGTTTCTACTTTTGAAATAGTTTCCAATTGCTAAACAGGCCCTAATGTCACCAATACATCCTTCAGTTGGATTCTGAGATTCTGAACTGTTTTCTCCTCCTTTCCCTCAAATTCTTTCTCTGTTAGAATCAGTCACATACTTAGGTTTTCCATCATCAACAGCGTGAAACAGTAACCAGAGATAAAATCCTGCAATCGTACAGGTTCTAGTAGGATTCCTACAAAGGATAAAAGAGCTTTGATCGGGGCAAGGGGGGAACCTCAGCTGCTGTGTGGTTTGTCCTTTGTTGTACAAGTTTCTACTGTCCTTTTTAGAAGAATAGTCTCTCTTCATCCAAAGTCAAGCTAAGTGTCAAGAACGCCCTTTCGGCAGCATCATTTGATTAGTTTTGTGTCTTTAAATATGGACTGCAAAACTAATACATAACTAGATGCCCTAGCCCCTCCTGTCAGAAAGTCGCACTTAAAGACATAACAACAAGCTACAAAAAGG
This sequence comes from Iris pallida, assembly GCA_029216955.1. Lineage (NCBI taxonomy): Eukaryota > Viridiplantae > Streptophyta > Magnoliopsida > Asparagales > Iridaceae > Iris > Iris pallida. The sequence goes on from JANAVB010028820.1 coordinate 11,828,067, forward strand.
CAGCATAACATAACAATGCAGTACTCAAAATACTGAAAGTCCGAAACACTTCCAAAGGGATGGCACTTTCCTCCAACTAAACAAAAAGGTAAGTGAACTCACCGCATTAGGAACCTTTCTACCTAAAATAAATCCAAGGAACAAGCTAGGATGAGCACTTCATGGTAGTCATCACACCCAAACAGCTAAATCCAAAGAAACTTTTTGAAATAGAAGTCTTTGTTAAGTAAAGTTAATTACTTAAAAATCAAGTTTGTTTCAACAAGATGGTTTCAATATGAATGATTGGCACTAGAAAACAACCATGTACAAAAATAAGGAACTCAGTACATAATGAGACAGTGTTAAGGGACAAACAGCATTTGTATGACTCATATTTCGTTCAGGCCAACAAAAAATGTTTATAATCTACTCCACTATCTGTAATTAGTAGAATGATTTCTTAATATCAAAGTGAAAACAGAAGTCACAAGTCACGAACACTATCAGGTTTTATGTGAAGCAGCCTAGGTGGTGGAACTGGAACCCCAAGCTTTAGTCCCACATCGGATATGATGGGAGTTTGATTAGTTATATTTGTGTGCTTACATTTCATGTGTACAACTGGGTTAACCATTTTGGCCCTTGGGCCAAGTGATGATGCAAAATGAGTCTCATGCACAGATCATGTGATAGGTTGGGCCAAGTGATCATGTCATAGTGAGCCCGTGGGCAGGGACGTGATAGGTGAGGCCAGTGAAACTGAACTGAAGAAAGAAGTATGGCCAGTAATCCCTCCTAAAAGATATAAAGGAATTTTGAAACTGAAGAAAAGTTTAAAGACATAATAGTGGTTCTTTTTTAACAATGATCAGCTCTTTTAACAATAAATCAATAAAATATCAAGGCATTAGATTAAAATTTTGGAAATTCTAGCATGCATTGGAATGGATGTAAATACAGGATTGAATACTTAGGCAATAATATATTGAACCTCAGTTCGGGGATTGAAACTCAAAGCAGGTGGTGTAAAATGATGTGGTACAAGGTTAACAGATTTGTGATACGTTGTGGTGTGCATTAAAGTGTGTTAGGGTATGCCAAACGTTACCGTACGCCGACTATTAATAAATGCCCCTCTTTAGCAGCTCTTAATAATAGGACCATTTAAATTTTCATGAGAGGAAAAAGATAGGACCGTTCCATTCAGAGTTAGTTTCCTTTTTTATCTCGAGTTGTGGGTTTGTGAGGTTTTTTCGGGCAGTTACTCTAATTCCGACGAACAGGAGGTGAAGCCCACTCATTTGGGGACATGAGAATTGAGCTCATGGAAGATATGGGGCAGAGAATCAGGTATCTCGATATGGTATTTGCTTCAGATGAAATGATTCTCAATATAGTTCCCGTAGCCAACCTGAAAATATTGGGGAAATGGCTATATTCTAAACCTAAAAACAGTCTTACTTTTGCTCTTTTTTTTAAAACAAATCCTTTATCCCTAATTCTTCGGGTCAGCTGTTTGAATCCTCTTCTTCCCTTCAGCTCTATTACGGTCCATGTCCCCTGTAACGCTAACAATAACCATATTCTTCTTTAACACTTCAAATCATGTTCGTCTACGCTTACCTTTGGTCCTAGTGGCTCCATTAACTATTATATTATTGCTCTTCCTTATGGGAGCATCTATTGTCTGTTTTGTGCATGTCCAAACCACTTAAGACGATTTTTCCTCATATTGTCCTTAATTTCACTACAAAATCAATTATACAAATTTATCTCATGAAAACTTCTTTCACTTTTTTAGCCACCAATTTCCTGAAAGGGTTTTAGCATATAAACCCGTATAATGTGAAGAAAAAAAAAGAAACCTCACATTATGGGTCTTCGTATTCACCTTGTTTCCTAAGACATTACAAGAAAAAAATTGATACTAACAAGTAGCTTCTCTGGGTAATTTAATTGCTTCCCCAAAAAAATAGACCCAAGAAAAATATCTAGGGTTAAGCATCTTAAACATCAGTAAAACTATTGAGATAAATCAAGATAATGTTGGGTTACTATCTCCTAGAGGCTCCCACACACACAGATATGTATGAGTTTGCCAATTAGGAATTGAACCTATGAATTTTTTTGTTCCCATTGGCGAGCATCCAGTAGGAATTGAACCTACGAATTTGCCAATTATGAGTTGGACGCTTTAACCATTCAGCCATGGATGCTTACTAGGGCTCATTAACATAATGAACAACCAAATACTAATCAGGATCTACTCAAATGAAGTTGTGATTCTCATAACAGTTAATAGGAGTGACTAATACAATGGTTATGACCAAATTGGGCAACCTAATAGTTGAGACCATTAGCAGGGAAACTGGAAAGTACAGGCCCTGGGTTCCAAACCCAGGGAGAACGATAAGTGATTGGTCCGTATTCTTAAAAAAAAGGTAGGTTACGGCAAAGTGATACTAGTACGTGAGTAGAAATCATGTCTAAGAGTGTTCTTTTTCTCTAATACTTACTTCATGTGTTAGTACTTAGTATGCAAGCGAGTTTTGAACAAAGATTCTCAATGCTTCAACTTGGAAGGAGAATATTAAATTATTTAGCCTAAGAGCTTAGTAAAAAGACCTGGACGTTGACAATGGTAGAGATCTAGGAAACTAGACCTGACTGAAGCTTTTTCTAACCAAGGTGGCAAATGGAAATTAATTCCAACTTTCCAATATGCTCATGAAAATAAGAGTCAAGAGAATAACCAAAGAAACTTCAGTACTGTAATATGTAACTAGTGTAGTATGAGAAATGCTACTAAGATCACAAAGAACAGCATTGCATTATGCAGTCGTAGATTGATACTCAGCCTGGCAAACAATATACATAACACTATTTTGCATGATTTCCTTCCATGGTTTTGGGTATAACCAAGGAAGGTTCAATAATGGGAATGGACATTCTTTCACTAGAAACCTAACCCAACCAGCAACACAAACAGGTAAAACAACTGAACCGGTTAGCGTGGATAGCATTGTCATTGTGCAGAATAATCAGTATTTCCACGTTAAAGACCTTATCCACAAAGATACTCCATATTATAGAAGTAACAAGTTCCAGGGATAACATTTTGTGGCACATCACAAACTTGCCCTTGACATTCTTCACATGGAGCAAAGCCTTCAACTATATGATCAGCTAGTTTAACACTAAAAATTACTTTGTCATCATACTCACACTCACGTGACCTTAACCCTTACTAGCCACTTGTATCTAAAATCATACAATGGCTACTTTGACAGGAGTATCCAAAGTATCACTTTCATATTTCGTAAAGACACTTCCTATAAATTCACTATAAAGTCTGTAAATAGTGAGCTTCATCAATAAACAGAATATATAGTTCTCTCCCTTCACCCTTTGCAGAAGGTAATGGAACTCTTTTCTGAATTCTCCTTCCAAACAATAGTAACCAGATCAAATTAATCTTTCAGTTTTGTCAAGATAATGAAACATATCACATTTGACAATTAAATAAACCCAGTCAAATGTTGATTTGAAGTAACAAGCAATCAACACACAAAAATTGCAAAGGGGATCATTTTAGATTTTATAGATCCTAAGTGAATGTGGTTCTAACAATTACTTTCAAGTAAACAGCTACATGTACCCTATCATTTTTGGATACTTGATATTTCATTCAGCGAATGTGGTATCCTAACAAGTGCACTTGAAATAGGAAATGCCTTTTTTGGATCATCCCAAAATGATTTATTCACCTAGCTTGTTTTTGAGAAGTGCATTTGATCCAAGAGCAGGTTACTTCAGAGAATGAGAATCTTATGTATTACACACGTGACACGTACAGAGTGACCACTGACCACGCATTATTCAACTTATATATATATATATATATATATATATATATATATATATATATATATATATATATATGCAACTTGCACGGAATTGTTCACTTTGTTGTGGAAATATAGGGGTCTTTGCTCAAAAAATCATACATAGAAGGGATATACCTGTAGAAAATTACTCTTAAGTTTCAAATTCGTATTTGTTGTGCAAAACATTGGTGGAGAGTTATATTGGTACATTTATTTGAAGGATTATATGGACAACAGACACTTTCTCAGGTATAGTGTATACAAGATTATGTGAAGGGTGATATTTATTTGGTGGGTTAACTGGTAATTTATGTGAATTTGTTGTTCAAACACATCAATAGCGGAGAGCACAAACCCAAATGCAGCAAGCCTGGTCCAGCCAGGCTTTGGCAACGTGTATAGACAGTAAGATTAAAAGTAAAGCCCTCCCACCCTGCAGACATATCATGATTCGCATCAAAATTAGAAGTATCCCCTCATCATCAAAATATCTACAGAAGATTAGTCAAGCATTTAATGATTCAAGGTATAATCCTAAAGCACTACTCTTCAAGTAGAATAATTCCAATCATTAGTCTACTATGGACCATTAATTAAAGAAGGTATTTTGGTAAAAAAATCTCTCATTTACAGGTAATTTCTGAGATCTCAAAACACATCCACAAACTTCTTTGACTAACTTTGAAAGAATGTATGTCTACTTGGATGATGAAGCGATAAGTTGGTTTCAAAAACTTAAACACGCATGTCCAAGAGAGAATGAGTAACTTATGATCGTCAAGTATATTGTTGCACACTATTAAGCCACCAAGTGAAACATCACAAGATTTCTTCAATACTTCCAGATTTTCACAATCCACTATGTCGTAACTATAACAGTTAAGGAATTGAAGATCCACAATAATGGAAGTACTAAAATTGATGTGACATATCTCTATACTGATCCAATACAACCGATACCGACACAGTTTGTCATGTCCCGATCCGATACTGACCGATACCGACATTGGGAGTTTCTTTCTCAGTCAATTCAGCAAAAAAATTGAGGGAAAAAAGACTAATCAACAAGGATGCAAAAGCACAATAAGATTGTAAAAGCATGCAAATGAAGAAAATCTATCTATTGCAGGTAAACCAATCAGCAAAAGTGACTATTATTTCATTCAATTTCAAAACGACTATGAAACAACACATAAAATACTTAAAATTATGCCTAAATGCCTAAAATATTTACTCTAAATTTATTAATAGTTATTTACTTTCCGATGCCAAAAAATCTGATACTCCAATCTAAATATGCCGATATTGCCAATACCAATACTCATAGTAAAGGTCTGATACCTATTCCGATACTAATACTGTGAGCCTTGATTAAAATGGGTCACCTGTGGAGCATAACTAGGATTGTCAGTTCATATTCGGGAAAGCTCTATACTACAATAGATTGCCCTGCGAGGCTACAGCACTGTGTGGTTGACAGATTACATACTACCTTGAATTAGTATAACAATATATAAATATGATCATAACCACATGGATCTAGTTTCACCGCAACACGTCCTCTCCATCCCCCCCCCCCCCCCACCTCACTGTGCTGCAGCAAATAGAATCTTGTCATGAATTAAAACTTCTGAAAGATCCAGAAGTTCTATCTTTTAAAAAAAAACTCAAATTGAATAGGATACTAGGCATATTTTACACCATAATATATGAATTCCCAAAAAAATGTTCTAAGACGAGTTTCGTGCTCTCCACTAACCTATGCAAGATTTGTTCCGTCCATCATGATCACCCATCTACTGCAACCGATGTCGCAATGCAACAAATAAGTGATTTATCAACTTACTCCCTATAGCACTGGTAGCAATGTAGATAGAATTAGCTTTAGATGCATGGTTTGGAAAAGTATAGTTTGCTTATTACTAGCGTTTCCACATAAGTCACATAAGTCATGGTTTTCACTTGCAAACTAAATTATCTTTTGCAAAACTAGGAATCCTGTTTGGATAATTACAATTTGGGAACCAAACCACAGTTAAGACAGGAAACATCATCTCAGTCTGCAAAACTCATGTATAACTGAAGTATGGGGAAATTTGAATCCCTGCATAACTTGGGTTCTAAGATATTATTCCAACAGGCATAGCTCAGGAACCATGGTTTAGGAAAACAGGGATCTATAGACCTGTAATGGAGGGTTTTGCGAAAGTTTTGACAATTTGGGAACCAAACCACAGGAAACGTGATTCAGTCTGCAAAATTCATTTATAAGGGGCTGTTTGGAGTTTGCATTTGCATATTTTTAGGAAACTTGATGAATACAAAAGACTTTCCATGTTTGGATGGCATTAGGAGGTAGAGGTGGATAAGGAACTGACGACACAAAGCAGCTCTTGTCGGAGCTTTGTTGGGGTGATTTGTATGCCCCCCCCCCCTCTTTTTTCTTAGGATTTTGTTATTTCTTTCTTACAAGATTAAGGTTATCAATTATTAACAACAACTAATTGAAATTAAATATCAACTAATAACAAAAAGCTAATATTTCGTCAACATTAAAAAAATCTTCTTAATTAGGGTAATATTTAACATACATAAATTATTAGTTAAATATAATAGTTAATTATTATTTAAAGTCAATGTTCTAAAAGTCGGATTTAGGCGGCGCCTAGGAGCTGGGCGCCCATGGCCCGCCTAAGTTTCAACCGGAATCGGCATTCTAGGCGGCTCATATAAAAGGCGGCCAAAATCGGCCGCCTAGGCGGCGCTAGGCGGGTGGGCGGCCACCTAGAAAGTTTTCAAAGAGGAAAAGTTGCCCTAAAAAAACCTACTTACCTCCCTCGGGGTGGGCGGCCGCGAGCAGCCACCAGGTATGTTCCTTCTGCATCTTCTTCTTCGTCTTCATCTTCTGCATCTTCTTCTTCTTCTTCTTGTATTGTTTTTTTTTGGCAACTGACTCATAGATACAGTGAGTGAGAGGAGAAAAGAGGTGTGGAGAGAAGAAAAGTATAAGTCTTCTTCCTCATGTTGTCCCTTCTGCTGATGTTTCTTTTTCTTTTTAAGTCACATCACAGACACATTAGTGAGAGAAAAAAGAAGTGTGGGGGGTCATACCTTCTGCCGCTGCTGCTTTTTTTTGCAAGTCTCATCACAGACAGTGAGTAGAAGAAGAAAAAGAAGTGTGGGGCCATACCTGTATATAATAGGTGGGTGTATTTTTCTGTTCAAGTCCTTGAAAATTACAATTTTATAAAGAAAATTGGATTTTTTTTTATTTGAGAAAATTGAAAAAAAAAAATTAAGTAAGCTGACCGCCTAGATTTAGGCGACCGCCTAGATTTAGGCGACCGCCTAGATTTAGGCGACCGCCTAGATTTAGGCGCCCGCCTAGGCGGCGTCTAGATTTAGGCGCCCGCCTTTTACAACCTTGTTTAAAGTAGTTGATTATAATATAATGCTATTGAACAATTATGATAATTAATTATTATAACAATAAGTAACTAATAAAACATAATTTTTTGGATCATTTATTAAAATTATTTTTTAATATTAAGTACTAATTTCTTATAAGTTAAACAATTAGCTATAAAGCACGAACACTCAAAAAATCCGAGTCGTGTCGTCGGACGCATATCGGAAACCTATCGGGCAAACCACACGCAGTCCAAACTATACTAGGACACATTAAAATATGCATTATGTTCATGTAGTCGTGTTTTACTGTGTCGTGTCCAATCCGTGTTCGTGCAAAGATAGGTGTCAAATACTTCATAATGCTAATTAATGTTAAGCAATTAAGCTAATTAACAATTAAAATAACTAACCAAATAATGCACAATAAAAATATTATTCAATACATTATAGTTGGTTAATAAAATATCTTGTTATATTAAATGTTAATACTTAAATTTAATAATGTTAAATAATTAGTATTAATAAATAATTGTCCATTTAGTTAGAACAATTAATCGTTTTTTATTATTATAATGTACTTTTTTACTTTATCACCTCCTTCATATTTAGACATCCAAGCATGAAAGTGTGAATTTGGCCTGTTTCAAGATACAAAATATCATGTATCCAGACATGTTTTTGTAACTCCCGATGCCTCGTTTGGTTCACAGAAAGGAAAGAAGATCAATTCTTTGATCTTTCCTTCCCGTTGGAAAATTGTAATTCCCATCAATTTTCCTTTTTAGTGTTTGGAAATGCCAGGGAATTAAGGAGAAAAATGAAAAAGTGAATATTTGGGGTGGGTGAGGGGAGAACCATTTTTCTTTCATTTGGGAATCATTTTACTTTCATGCTCATTTCCTTTGGCAACCAAACACATAAAATGAATGATTCCCAAGACCCTAATTCTGCGAACCAAACGTAGCTTCAAGGGTTGTGTGCAATGCATGTGCAAAGTCACACTTTCACACTTCAAGGGACTCTCATGGATCCAAATAAACCCTAAGTGAAGTTTGGGGAAATTTGAATCCCCTGCATAGCTTAGGTTCTAAGATAGTATCCCACTAGGTCATAGCTCAGAGCTATAAACATACACTAAGTATCTAGGTCGATGCCAGTGACATATGCCTACATGAACATCACGTAAATTTAATATATAAAACACGAATTCTAGGCTTCTAGGAACATAGTCCAAGGTATTCAAAGAATCTCTTCCACTACACACATCAGCATATGATAGTGGAAAAAATACAATAGGAATTAACTATCATTTTGATAAGAAAAGAATTGCTTGTATACAAAAGCTGCCGACTGATTGGTATACTTACATACCTCAAATTTCTGAAATGGAAGAACACATGAGGAATTCAGATGGCAATTCCACCAATCCAACGCACTAGGCAGGCCATCATTGAATGAGATCCTTCCCATTTTCCATAGCTGCTTTGAGTATCCTCTCAGCTCTTCTCTTCCTGTCATCCTTCTCATCATCCCTTAACCACCCAGCATCACTTCTGCCCGAAGCTCCCAAAGACGATGGCAGAGGTAATCTCTTTTTCTTGGTTCCTAACCTGAAACGAACCTCAGGCCTTTTAGTAGGAAGACCCTTTTGTTCACTGATCTCACATTCCAAAGATCTCTCCTTTGCCGCCTCAATTGCCGGCGCAAAGGTTTCAATAACCGACAACCTCTTCCCTTTGGCATCATCTTGACCGGGGACAACAATATCCGAAACGGGCTTCTCCCCATATGCCAAAGGCGGCATGAAGAAGGGATTCTTGTTTATAATGTCGGACGTCGGCAGCATGGGCCCCGCCTCACCATTGCAAGTGAGCCTCTGCTGGAGACCTGACAGAGATTGCTCCGTGTTCCTCCGCAGCCGTTCCTGCTCAAGCCTTTCGGCCCGAAGCTCACTTTCTCTCTCCTTACATACCGGAGTTTGGGTATAGGTACGCGGGTCAGGAAAAGGCGGGAGCCAATCGGGGATATGGTCTCCGGCAGGCTTTTCCCCGATTTGGGCAAAGCTCACAGCTAGCCTCTGACTCCGAACAATTGGGAAACTAGGAACCGGGCGGGCGAATGGGACTTCTTCCTCACTGCTCACAAACCGAACAATATCTCTGACCACCCCAGAACTTACTAAGCAGCGGTGGACATCCGACGCTCCAGTGAACCCATGCGAGTTCCCTAGCTCCTCCAACCCCTGGATTAAGTCAAACACATTGCCCTCCGTCCGGTTGGCCAAGTTGGCGGAAAAGTTGGCAGCTTTACCGAGATTGCAAATGAACCTTATCGCAACGTCGGCAAGAGCATTCAGAGCAGACTCGTGGGAGCTGTGGAAACCGACAGACTCACAAATCTGGGCTACGGCGATCCTGGCAACTGCGCGACCAAACTCGTCGCCGCTGCCTCTGCCGCTCTTCTTCGGATTGTTGCTTCCGCTCTCCCTGCCTCCATCGCTCATGTTCAACCGATCATATCATCGGCAAAAGGACTAGTCTTTCTCCCCCGGTTCCCTGCCGGAATTAGGGTTTCGATTGGGGAAACCTAGATTCGGCAATTGGAGACGGAGCTAAACTACTATCGAGCTGGCAACGGGACAGAGACTCACCAGAGAACACCCCGTTGATCGCTGGCAGCTCGTGGCTCCAGAATTGATGAAATAGAGGTTGGAGAAAGCGAATTCGCCGAAAATTAGGGTTTGGGAGCGGATCGAGAGGGAGGAAATAGGGTTCTGGGAAATTTTGTAGATTTTTGGAGGGGAAATTCGAAAAAAAAAAAATCAAACCCTCAAAACCCTAGATGAGAGAGAGAGAAAATAGGAGAGAGAGAGAGAGAGCGATACGATTGGGGATGGGAGCGGTATTTATAGGACGGGGCTGAAAAAAAACGACGAACCGGCCAGATTCAACTTGAACCGGTTGGAACTGGACCTGGCATTTTTTTCTTTTCTTTTTAGGTAATAAAATAACTTTAATCATCAACTTAAAACACGAACAAAGTATATCGCACAAATAAGTTGGTCATTTGCTAGTGGTTGAGAGAGACACAGAAGTCGTGGTTCCATCGACGTTGATCTTGATTGTGTTGTCGGCTGGGGGTCCAACGGTTTGTGGTAGTAGCAATAAAGCATCATTGAACACCTGAGTTAATTTAACAAGTCCTAAATTACTGCTAAGATATAGGACTGAACAGTGGGTGGAGTATCAGTGCATGCAGTGTGAATGTTTAATACTATGATATAGGGAGTGCTTGTGAGTGTCTAATGTGTGCCAGTGGTGTCACACATCGATCCTTGTGACAATGTAAGTGCCACAGTGAGGGATTGAGTGTCCTAATGTTAATAGGGTGACCAGTGAGTGAGATCAAGTGTCCTTAAGATCAATGATCAGTTCACTACATTATTAGTATAGGCCATCGCTATATAGGTTCAGTCCCTTATATAAATGTCCAACCTCATTTCTTTGTGCAACCAGGTTAGCTTAGAATATACTGTCCATTTTCTAACTGGCAGCAATGTTCAGTCTATGGATTGATGATATCAGTCCATAATCATCAGGTATCAGTCTATATAGGTATGTGTGTGTGAGGGAGTGGATTAGGATACATGATTTACATATGTAGTACATAGATATGTATGTATATATTGTCTTGTGTTATCAGTGAACTGTATGCAGTGAGTAAGAGAAGAGAAGAGAGAGCTCGAGTATACGGGGTTTGTCCACTGTTCAGGTAATAGAGAAGTTGGGAAATCAGATTGTATCCTAGTGTATTAATTAGCTAAAAGTGAGGAGTGAATGATATATGTAACAGTGATTAGAGTGTAATAGTGTTAGCTTGGCCTTGGCATGGCATTGGACAGGTACGCCAAATGGCCACAGTGGTTATCAAGGGACTTAGGGATATTTGGCCATTGGCCATGTGTCATAAAGGAGATTTAGGGTCAGACAAACAGTGTTTGTACCAGTGATGTCCTTAGCCATAGGCATGTTTATGATGAGTGAGGGGAACTTGGCTTGGTTGCAGCAGGCCATTTGGCCTCTGTACAGGGTAGCAGTTGGGGGATTTATCCCCCACCTCGACTGCTGCAGGCAGTGAAGCCTTTGGCAGCAGGCTGCCTTATCTACAGCAGGGGAGCAGTGTGGCTCGGGTTTGCATGCAGGTACGTAGTGCAGTGGCAGCATGTTTTAACATTGCTTTACAGCAGGGCATACCCCTGGCTTGGGTTGGTCAGTGAGTAGGCCAATTGGCTAGGGCCACATTGGCCCTTGGCTTTGAGCCAAGTGTCGGTGTTTGCAGTGGATGTAAGGTTTTAGTGTGTCAGTGGGAAGTTCAGAGTCTTTCCAGTTTATTGTGAGGGCATGGACTTGGCCTACTCTCAGTGGCCTTGGCATTGGCCTTAGCCACTTGGCCATAGGGCTTTATCAGTCAAGTGCCTTTGGGTTTCAATGGGTGTGTGAGTAATTGGAGAGTGGCAGTGAGTTAGAGATCTGTCAAATTCCTATTTTTAAAATAGGTATATGACCGTATTTCGTATTTGGGTGATTTTTAAATTTCGAATTTGTTTAAATTTTATTCATTTTCTGGAATTGGGTTGGTCTTAGTTGTTGAATCTTGACTATTGGTTATCGTTGCCGTATTAATTTACGGTTGGTATTATTTTATTAATATTATTGGAGTTGGTATTTTAGTTTCCTTATTATAATTAGTCCTATTGTTATTATCATTATTTATTATTATTATTATTGTTTCCTATAAACTACCATCCCTAAACCCTAAAAATCTAACTCTCTCTCTCCCCCAAGGCTCAGCCGCCAGCCCCCCTTCTCTCTCCCTAACTCTTCTTTCTCTCCTCTCTTCTCCCCTTGCTGGAGAACCCTGTAAAACCCAATTTTTCAAATGAGGGTAATTTTGAACTTTTGTAATTATAATTATTTATTTATTGATATTTATATCACATTATGAATTTTGATGATTTTTAATCAATTTAAAATTATTTTAAGTCATGACTTGTGATTTTGATGTGCTGCTAAAGAAACCCTATAGACTACTTGACCTGGAGCCTAACCGTGTGATTAGGATGTTTTATTTATCATTTTTGGCCTAGGGGTATTTTGGTCATTTTGGTTTCTTGGAAATTATTGGTAAATTGTTTGAATGATGATTGTTATTTTTGACCTTTGCTAGTTGAGACTATGGAGACTAACTTAGATGTTGACTCTAGCTAAGGTGACTTGATTAGCATGGTGGGACCCTAGTCTAACTTAAGTCAACCCAAGTTAAGTTATTTTGAATCGAGTTTCATATAGAGAATAAATGATTAGGTTCATGGACTTTGACTTATGGATTGATTTCCTTTATCATTGAAACTTGGCCCAAGCCCATTAGTTATAACCCTAACCCTAATTTCTCCCTTCATGACCAGTCATATAGGGATCTCCCCCCTATATAATCTCTCTTCCTAGTTCTTGCCTCCTTTGTATCAACACAACTTTTGAAAAAAGAGAGGTATTGGTCATTCTTTCCCAATCCATAACTATTTCATTTTAATTTCTTTTTGACTCTAGATTCTTGCATTAGAACCTAATCCTACTCTATTTGCTGTTCATGGAGAGAAATCTCAGATTTGGCACAATTTGGAGCTAGTGGCTTACAAGGAGAATCATCATATTTTGGGCTTTTTTTTTGTCATTGACACTCTATAGGTAAACACCCTAAACTACGTTTTAACCCTGATTTCTTTACATAATAGTCTAGATCTAGGTGTCCCCTAGCTGTGGTGTGTGATTGGTAAAATTTTACATTAATTTCGTATCCATATCGGACACGTATCATAATCTAGTTCTAGGTGTTTGATAGAATGCCACAATAGGATTTATTTTGATGATTATGAAATGTGTTTGAATGAACTTGTAGCCCTACATGTATAGATCATAACCCCCCTTGACTGAGTCGACCCCTGTGTTATTTTCGTGTCGAAATCTGACACGGACACGCAGCACGAGCAGTGTGCTCGATGCCCTGCTGTTCGGGGTGTCGTGCACACTGTACACGACACTATTGGACACGAAATTTTTTGGACACACGGAGCACATGTCTGACACGACACCCAAGAAATTTCACGCAACATAGTTTCGTATCGAGGGAGAAATCGCGTGTGCACGTGTTTCATACTGCACTGTGCACGCGTGTCTCATCCTGCTGATACGGGCTTCGTGTCCCTCATGGACACGTCGTGGTGACGTGTCAGGGACACGAACGTGTTGCCCTATGTTGGGCGAACATGGGGACACGAGCATGTGTCATGATTCGACTCGTGTCGTGTACACGAACCCATGACACGTGCGTACCACACTGTCAGTGCACGGTTTCAGTGCTCGTGTGTGGAACTGTTTTGGACACATTTGTGTCTAGTTTTTGGACACTAGGATACTTGCATGACACACTCACATGTGACACATCATTTACCAACCAATCATTTGGGTTATTAATTGTATTTTGAATTCGAATTCATGGTTGCCCCCAAATTCTGATACTAGGGCTGTTATTTGATTTTTCTGAGATTAAATTGGGTTTTAACTAATTTTTGATGATTAATTTCTATGTTAGATTATATGTATCATATCTGAGTTAGTCTACATGTTAGGATTCCTGTTAGTATTGAGTTTATGGGTTTCGAATGTCATTGGACTCTCAAAACTGAAAACCTTGAAACTGATACACTGTTTATGTATGCACTAATTTCCCTATACACGTACACACACATGAACTCAAAACTGAGAATACATGTGTACACTGAACTGAGAACATATTATACACACACACACATATGTATAAAACCTGAGAACCTATACTACCTACTGCTCACTAATTCTCATGTACACACTGTTTTCCTGAAATCTATACACACACACACCCTTACACTAAACTCATACACACACACACACATGTACACAGGCCTGAGAACACCCTATCTACAGTACACTCACTCACACATTGCTACACACACACATGAACACTGAACCTAAAAACCTATGTTGTGACCTACACACACATACACACAAGTACACAAAATCTGAGAACACCCCCTACTGCCACACACTACTACACTGTATTTGCTCTAATATATTGACAAAGCTGTACACATATCTATTATACTTTACATTTGACACTATGACACTCTCACTTCACTGCTGAACTTGCTGAACACCATGTGACACTTTGTTTCACTACTCACTTGACACACCTGTTATGTTTCCCACCCTATGACTCCCCTCTTTCAGTTCAGCCAGTTTTGGTTGACACTTGGATATATGTGATACTTGTATGCATATATGATGAGGGTAGTGATATATATATATATATATATATATATATATATATATATATATATATATATATATATATATATATATATGCTATATATGTATGCATATATGTATGTATACATATTATGAGTTATCTGGATACTCTATATGTGTGGGGTTCAGTCCCCAGTTTGATCTATAAGGTATATGGATGGTCACACATTCATGTTCTCTCTTGTTTGCATTATATATATTATGGTTATGTGGATAACTATATGTGAGGCTATGGATAAGTATGTATATGTATGTGGTTTTGTTTGATAGGCTTATGTATGTCTAGGGCTATAGACATTGGGTATATATGATATGTAATAGTATTGTATATAGGGTATATCTATATCTAATATCTTGGTATCCTGGCCTATGGTTGTGTTAACTATAGATTGACCTAGAATTGACCAATATAGGCCTAATTGAACTTGTTGACTAGAGTTGACCTAGCTTGACTAGAGTTGACCTAAAATCCTAGATGTTGACTTGGTTTGACCCAGAGTTGACCAAGAGTTGACTTTGACCTAGATTGGCCTAGAAATCATGTAGATTGTATCGTAAACTTTATTTATCTTATTTAAATACATTATAACCTGTATTGCTTTATTTAGGACATTGTGACTCCGGTGCAGATATCTATTTTCATCAGTTGCACAGGGTATCAGGTAAGTACATTCTCTGATAGTTCTCTCATTTATTTGTCAATTACTGTACTTCAGTTCTAGTTAGTTTTATGTGATTCTCTGTTACAATACGTATGGATATTTCTGGATTCATGTATACGATACACATACCATCTTGTCTGGCCTCTATTACTGGAATTATTCTGGAATCATTGCTGGTATCATCATGTTTGGCTGGACTCATCTCGATTTTCGTGTCGAATTCTGGATTCACTTGTATTGCGGGGCGGGGAAATATTGAGTAAGACATGTAGACATACCCCAAATCTGGAATCTCCCAACTGGAATCTACTGGAAGCATATCCATCCCTCACATGATCAGTGAGTGATGTGCCTGATACCTACAGCCGTTTACATGTCGATCTCGGTATTTTAAAACATACTGTTAGAATATAGCTGGTCTCACCTGGATTTTTTATCACTGACTAGAATTATCTTGTACTAGATTCATCTTGTATTAGATTCGTCTCGTACTAGATTTACATAGGATTTACACTTGTCTTATATTTACTATCTGAACTTATCATGTTACTCTAGTTCAGTTAGAATCTTATTTTACAATCTTCATTGTCATGATTCTTCTCTTGTTTTAGTTACCTTACTTTCCTTGTATCTTAACTGTTTCTCTATACCATCACCTGAATATAAACTACCATGTTTATCAATAAAACTGTCTATAACTGCTTTATAGTTATCTGTCATTTACTTGGGTTTTCTAGATGAGTTGTATTCGTTCATGTCCTGACTGAACCTGTTGAAAATATTACAGATGATTGCCCTGCTTGCCTTGGAGCAGGAGATGGCTTAGCTACCTTTGGCCCCGACACTCAGGAGTGATCGGGAGACTAGCTAGTAGACTTGGTTTAGTTTTCATGTTTTTAGAACTTGAATTGTAATAAGTTGAGATATTGTTTTGTTTTGAGATTGTTTGAGATTATTATTATTTAGTAGTTGGTTTTGTTGTTGTTATTTAGCCTTAGTTATAAACTTCTGTGTTATCATATCGTGCTTAGATTGTGATTGAGATTTCATTATATCTATACTTGTCCTCCGTTCGGAGTTGAGATTCTGGTAAGTACATTATATAATTGCGTGAGTTGTTGGTTAGATAGTGACCTAGAACAGCGTTCTACCGCCGATACTGCGGCATAGGCTGGGCGCTGTTACGTACTCGTACCCTCACAATGGGTGCGGGTCGTGACAAACCCCCTCCCCCGAGCTCATCTTTTCCTCTCCCTCTCTCTCAACACTACCTTTCTCTCTAAGCTCTCATCCCTCTCTCCCGCTCGCCCTGTCACTCTCCCCTTCGGCCACTCCTCCGCGGCCTTCAGCCTATCTGCTGGCATCATCCCCATGGCGGCCACCACCATCAGCCACCGCGACCACCACCACCATCGCTGTCATCGTCTTCCACCACCGCCGCCATCATTACCATCGTCATCACCTCCATCTGCTCCTCCAGCTGCGGCCACCTCTACCACCTCCCCGTCTTCTTCGGCCTCCTCCGACGACCACCACCACGACCGGCCTTCCCCAGCTCTTTTGCCCCTCTCTCCTTCTTCACTCCGGCAGCCAGCACCTCCGCTACGTTGCCTCGTACTGTGCGCTCCTCGGGGAGCGAGCCCTCTTATTCTGTGTGCCTCGGGACGCGTGCTGTCTCGAGCAGCGCATTGCCTTGTGTAGTGTGTCTGTCTCGAACAGCACACCCTCGGTTGGTGCGCTCCCTCGTTCTTCATGCCTCTCAGGATGCGTGCACCTCGGTATACGTGTCAGTTTTGACTTTTATGTTGCCTTGGTGTGCGTGCTGCCTTGGGCAGCAGGACGCCTCTTGCCCCGCGCTGCCTCGGGTAACATGCCATCTCGCTTTGTGCGTTGTCTCGATTTTCATATCTCAGCCTTTGCGCCTACCTCGTGTTTCGTGTCGCAGCGATTTGCGTGCACACACCGATTTGTATATCGCATTGGTTTGCGTGTCACCTTGGACTTCGTGTCGTCTCGATTCGTGTGCGTGCCTCAATTTACGTGTCCCGTTGATTCGTGCGCCATCTAAATATTCGTAATTCCTCGATCTATATGCACGTCTCAGTTTATGTGCACGTTATGTTTCTTTCCCACCACGATCTCCGTATCATCTCGATTCTCGTGCGTATCTCGATATACATGCACGTCTTGGTTTGCATGTCCGTATCGATCCGCGTGTCTTAGTTTTCGTGCCAAATCCCTGTACTGCTTGCGGGACCCACATGGCATAGCCTTCTGCCATCCTTGTGCTTTATGTTATTATATTATTATTTAATTCTAATGATTTTTTATTGTGTGTTCTGAGAACCTCGATGGACGTGCCACCTTGGATCGCGATCGTCGAAGACTTGCTTACCTAGTCGAGCCCTCTAGGCAAGTATCCTTTGCTCATCGACGACTCTTGCCCTCTCTCCTGGATTTTATTGTATTTTAAATAATTGTAATTATAAATATATAACCATGAGTAGTGTGGCATAGTAGTAGAACTGCCATGATGATAACTTAGGATAGCTTGGTTCGATACCGGGTTAGGCCGTATCGGACAACTCGGACGGGTCATCCACACCTCCGAGGACACGAGCACGACTCACGAGTATGGATCGTCCCCATATGCCCCGTGTCCGACTCGCGGTCGGGTAACGGCTTTGGCTAATTATGTCTGTGACTCTGCTTGTGGCTTGGATTATGACTGTGGGTCTGTGATGCGCCCTGCATGGCGATTCTTGTTGCATGTGTTGGCTTGGCGCCCAGTACACATCGTAGTACTGCTGGAGGTCGAGACTTAGTGTTCTCGGCTATGGTTTGGTTTCCAGTACACATTGTAGCGCTGCTGGAAGCTGCGACTTAGTGTTCTCAGCCTACGATTCTGTGGTGGATTGCGTCGAGTGGATTTAGTCCTAATTCGCTGGGAGCTCCTGTCCAGAATATAAAGGAGACTCTGCCGAATTTTTTCGAAATTCCCGATCGAGAATTTGGTTCGAAGATTGGGCAGAACCGTTCCTTTGGTTACTGAACCAGACTCATACATGTCTATTGTAGTATAGTAGTACCTGATCTCAATACCTGCTAGGTAGACTCATGACTAGATTAGTCGTCTAGTTACTTGACATGTCTTGTCCGTCGGATAGCGTAAGGAGCGCGATTCCACTCGGGAGACGGTCTGTAACCTTGGTCCTTGTTTGGTTTAAGGGTTGTGGATCTGCTTCAGAGCGGTTCATGCAATCATTGCTATTTTTCGGCAGCATAATTAATAGACTCTTGTCCCCCCGACCATTCTTTCTAGGACTTATCCTAGTCTAGCCAGCTAGGACTGATAGTTGTCCTATATATCGGGATTTGTGATTTTTGGATATATCTGAGGATTGAGTATTATGGAGAGTATGATCTCGAGATATTGATTGATAGACTCACGTTGATTCTTGGATAGTGTTCTTTTGATGATGTTCTAATTTGATTAGATATGACTATGTGGTTTCCTGGATTTTGATGATTGTGCGAATATTTCACGGAACGAGAAGAATATCGAGGGTATGATTATATAATTTTTACTCGACTTCCTAAGCGCCCAGAACCTGGTTTGATTGCTATATCTTGGTGTAGAGCCTAAAAATCAAGTTGCGCCATATTTTTACTACCCAGCAATCAAGTTGCACCCCAGAAATCAAGTTGCGTCATTATTTTGAAGCTTAAAGGATCAAACTGTGCCACTGATTAGGTTGCGCCTGACATCAGACTGTGCCCAAATCATATTGCGTCTAAGCCTACGTGGCGTCTGACATTAATTGCCATCATTGTCTGACAGCAGTGACAGCTGACAGCACGATAAACGAAGAAATTTTTTTTGAATCCCTCAAAGCGTGCCGCTCGAGAAGATTTGATTGACAGCTGTCCTGCCAATCCTGCAAGTTGCGCCTAAGCGCAATCTGAATAAATTCCCAAGTTGCGTCTAGGCGCAATCTGAATAAATTCCTAAGTTGCGCCTAGGTGCAATCTGAATAAATTCTTCTCATACCTTTCAAAAGCTGCCACGTGCCTATGCACTGAGTTGTTAGGCGCAACCCAATCAGGCGCAGTTTGACTTGTTGACTGAAGCTCGCACAACCTGATAAAGTTGAGACAACTTACATTCTAAAGCAGGATGACGTGGCGCACATGCCACTAATCTCTCAAAATGTGTCCATTATTCTGTACACGACCATGCGCATCTCAATCACATGATGCCACGCATCTAAATACAGTTAGTACACGATTGTGTAACTGAATGGAAGTTGGCGCAACATAAGGATGGCGCAACCTAAAGTGGCGCAGTCCAGTCTCGCGCACATCAGAATAACTGCTAAAACAGTTATTTCCAGAACTCTATAAATAGAGTTTCCAATCATTATCAAAGCATCACAGAGATCAAGTACTCTTGCAAAAGTGTTGTTGCATTCTTCAGAGGCTCTAGTCTTCAAGTTCACATCGTCCAAGGGATAAAGTGATCGTCTTCTGATCAGATTCCTACAGTTGTACTTCCCTAGAAATCAATTGTACTCTTGTACTCTTTTCTAAGTTTGTAATAAAACTTTTGTTTTTGCAAACAAAATGGCGACTCTGCTGGGGATGACTTTATCCTCCGATGAGAATGTGACAACTCAATGTGATGCTGCATCGATCGGCAAGACGCAGAAGACTCTGGTTGTTCAAGTCAACCAGACAGCCTATGAAGATATAATCAACAAGAAGAGCAACAAACGCATTGTGGCTATCACTAAGAACAAAGCTGTATAGACTCCTAAATCTTCCACAGTTGCTGTTGCCCAGGCACAACCTGCTTCTATTGCCCAGGCTCAATCTGTCTCTGGGGCCCGTGCGCAATCCACTCTTCCTGCTGCCCGTGCGCAATCCACTCTTCCAGCTGCCAAGGCGCAATCCACTACTCCCTCTGCTGCCAAGGCACAATCTACTCATGTTGCTGCCAAGGCACAATCTATTGCTAGGGCACAACCAGTAGCCCATATGGCTATGGCACAACCTGTAACGCCCGTAGTTCGTATTACGTATTTTGGTATACGTGTACGTATTTTGACTCATATTACATGTCTCATTGAATGGTTTATTTTAGCATTTCATTGGTTATGGTTTATCTTGGTTTGGTTTGGCTTGGTTTGGTTTGCTTTTGGGTTCATCATGAAACAAAAGAAAACCCCTACCTACCACCACCATCATCATTTAAAACCCAACCTAACTTTTCTCTCTCCTTCACTTTCTCATTTACTTTCTTCCTTCTCCATTAAACCCACCACCAACCAAGAACACCCCTTAGGCAAGTGCAACTTGCTTCATGGAGGAACTCAAATTTTGTTGTTCCATTTTCTTCCTCACGAGATTCTAAGACACTTTAGTACTTAGCATTTTCAATTTCCATGGTTTATTTCTTGTAGATCTAAGTTTGTTGCATTTTTGGATTTCTTGGATTTTGATCTATCAAATGTTATTAATTTCAAGTTTTGATTGTTCCATGTTGTAGAGAATTTCATTCTACCCCATTTTGACCTATAGAAGTCCAAATTTGGACTTATAGTGAAGGTTTTATGGAGCTTGGAAGCTATGGGTTTCATGGCCATCCTTCTCAGATTTTTGGAGAAGATGGGTATCCATCTACTTTGCCGCATGGAACTCATCTACCCAGCCGCATAGATGGGTATCCATCTACCCAGCCGCATAGATGGGTATCCATCTACTGCCGCATCAGACCCCCATCCACTTTGCTGCATGGAACTCATCTACCCAGCCGCATAGATGGGTACCCATCTACTGCCGCATGAGACCCCCATCTACTTTGCCGCATGGAACTCATCTACCCAGTCGCATAGATGGGTATCCATCTACCCAGCCGCATAGATGGGTACCCATCTACTGCCGCATGAGACCCCCATCTACTTTGTCGCATGGACCTCATCTACCCAGCCGCATAGATGGGTATCCATCTACCCAGCCGCATAGATGGGTATCCATCTACCTAGCCGCATAGATGGGTACCCATCTACTGCTGCATAAGACCCCCATCCACTTTGTCGCATGAAACTCATCTACCCAGCCGCATAGATAGGTAACCATCTACTGCCGCATGAGACCCCATCCACCCTTGGCCGCATAGTGCCTATTTTGGTTGTTTTTCTTGGTTATCCAGTCAGGATTGGAACAAGTACAAGTCTAACCACCATGATACAAGTACAATATAAAGTAATAAAACACTAAACATGGAAAATAATGATCAATGAAAACAATGAACAATATGAACAAGAAATCATGAGATGGAAGAAACTGATAAGGAAAGTAACAAGCATGAAAAGTAAAGAGACTCATATAAACACTCGTAGTGCACGTGTCATGAGAAGTACAACGTTCCTACACATGGACGGCTTGGGCGAACGATGAGGTTATAAGGCCCGCCCCCGTAACCGGGAGAGTTGCCAACAATACAATCTGGTCTTTGTCCACGTGCCTAGTAATTGTACCCCTCCAATATCCATACCTCACAATCATGAAAACACGATCACGATAACGATCACGATAACAATGAGAAAACATGATCAATAGTCAACGCTCAACTCTCGTGTGTGTAACAGTCAAGACACGGAAGATAGCATGTATAAGTGAAATACGACAATATAAAGTAAATGCACATGAAGGTGTCAACAAGTACTTGCCTGAACTCCTGGACGGATTGGTTTCACAAGTTGAAGACAAGATGAACTCCGACCTAGAAGCTATCAAATCAAGTCATCATCCCACGAACCCCGTCGCACAAACAACCACAAGTTAGATATACAATTCCCACTCTAAAAATCCTAGAAAGTGGCTAATGGGTTAAATCAATTAATACTATTCTAATTCTGGAATAAATCATCTAAAATCCTATTGTAACCTATTTAATTCTGAAATAACAATCTACACACAAATATTTGGCCAAGGAAATTCACAGTTCCAAATTCGGGACTCGTGACACGCAAACCGAGACATACTGTTGACTAACTGGTCAAATATTATGAATTCAAAAGTTTGAGTGTACAACATAGTAGATTTCAGCGCCATGAGTGCACTGGAATCGACCGTGCCGCAAAATCACGATTTGGTCAAAAGTTATCGCCATTATGGCTAACCATGACCAAATCGATGAACCGTTGACCAAATCTGATTTCTAAGAACAAGATAAAATACTAGATGAAACTTTGAATTTCTGGAAAAATTATATGTTGTAGAGCTCGGTGTCATCTTTCCAAAACTTCAAACGGATTGCGAAACGGAGTTCGGGATCGCTCGAAATCTCAAAAACCGTGCGACATGTTGATTTTTGAACAACCGACACTCAAATAATTATTCAGAAATTCGAGATCAAAATACCAGAAAATAAATTATATATTCATAAACCTAACCTCAATACGCTTCTAACAAAAAAAACAGCGCACAAAAATGACGTCTAGATCAACGGCAAACCCCCCGCGAAGTCGAAGAACTCTCCCGAACTCTCCCACAAAAAGCTGCTGAAAATAAAATAGGGTTTCGGAAAACCTAAAATATACATATATATATAGGGAAAAGTCGGTGGCTTGAGGCGGCTGGGCGGCTGGGCGGCTGGGCGGCTGGGCGGGGGACACGTGTCACCATCTGACGCTTCCCGCCTAGATCTAACGGTCCAGAGTTGGGCCGGCTTCGTTTGGGCCAGTTAGGCCGCTCGGCTCGGCTTCCTTATTAGGAAACCCACGTGGCGCTCCACCCAGTCGCTGACGGGTGGGCCTGCCCCTCCCCGCTTCAGCGGCTGACGGGTGGGCCCCCCGCTCGACTGACTGGGTATTTATTAGAAAATAGATTTTTAATTTCAGAAAAATTAAATAAAAATCAAGAAAAATCCTAAAAATTCTAAATAAATCCCAGAAAATCCCTAAAAATTCTTAGAAAATTCTAGAAAATATTTTAAGGGTCCTAGAGCCCAAATAAATTATTTGACCTAAAAATACTCCCGGATGCCTTCATAAAATTTTCTAGAAGCTTAAGAAAATAATGAAACCATATATAAATATTATTTAAAAATCTCCTAAAAATCCAAGAAATTCTAAAATAACAAAATGATACTCTAGAGACTGTCTGGGGACCCTGGGGGCCATATATGTCCTAGTTTTACTATACTTAAGCTATAGGCTTAGGTACACACCCTTGTGATCCCAAATCAAATCTCCATTTACCTACGATTCAAACCATTATATAAATGATAATAATAAACAAAATAAATAAATAAAAATAAAAAAAAGCTCTCTAACATAAATAAATAATTTTTGGGAGACAAGTGCTACAAACTATCCCCCTTAAAAGATTTTTGTCCTCAAAAATCAAAACATCACAAATAGCATAGTATAATACCTAACTCTTACAAGCAATAATTTCTTAAGCTAAGTCACAGAGAGATAATGGCTAGGAACATACTACAACTCACTAAGTATGCATAACAACTAAAACTAAAGAAAGCTCTACGAACTCGGTACTCTCTGCTGTCGATCCCTCGGGTTCGGGAGTAGCATATGGGTTAGCTACCCTTTTTCCCTTACGGATCGCACTGCGCCTTGTCTCAACCATTGCGAACTAAAAGGAAAGAAAGGATATGGTTAGTACGGAAGATACAAACATATCGAAGAAATCTCGGACGGAATCAAGCATGATGCAAAATAAGATACAATAAGATTCTATGATAAAACAGACTCATAAGGTTGGAAATCCTATTTGTGGATGATATAACCTCCTAACTTCAAATCTATTCGCAGGCTCGTAGTAGTACAGCTAACTTAAGCACTACCACGAGTTCGCAGTCTTTTGCGAAATTGGACCTGCATGGGCCACCATAAAAACTTGTCACGACCCGCTCCCAATTTTGGGATACGAGTACGTGGCAAAGTCCAGCCTATGCCGCAGCATCGGCGGTAGTACGCTGTCTATGATAACAATGGTCCACAACAAGCACAACACGCATATATATCATCCACAGTTAAGCCAGTAATAATCACCAAAATATCCAATAGTCTCAATATTATAAATATGAAAAATCTACTACAACTTAGAAAGTCTCGGGAACAAACCCGAATAACAGAAAATAAAATAGACAACTAACTCCATAACTATAACTACTAACTAATGCGAATCCATAAGGAAGAAAATATGCTAATTCGTATCAGTGCTGGAACCGGGTACGCCAGTGACGTCAGTGTCTCCAACATACTCACCGTAAACCTCTGGACAGATCACGTCGTCTACAACTGAAAAATGGTTATCCAGTCAGGATTGGAACAAGTACAAGTCTAACCACCATGATACAAGTACAATATAAAGTAATAAAACACTAAACATGGAAAATAATGATCAATGGAAACAATGAACAATATGAACAAAAAATCATGAGATGGAAGAAATGATAAGGAAAGTAACAAGCATGAAAAGTAAAGAGACTCATATAAACACTCGTAGTGCACGTGTCGTGAGAAGTACAACGTTCCTACACATGGACGGCTTGGACGAACGATGAGGTTATAAGGCCCGCCCCCGTAACCGGGAGAGTTGCCAACAATACAATCTGGTCTTTGTCCACGTGCCTAGTAATTGTACCCCTCCAATATCCATACCTCACAATCATGAAAACACGATCACGATAACGATCACGATAACAATGAGAAAATATGATCAATAGTCAACACTCAACTCTCGTGTGTGTAACAGTCAAGACACGGAAGATAGCATGTATAAGTGAAATACGACAATATAAAGTAAATGCACATGAAGGTGTCAACAAGTACTTGCCTGAACTCCTGGACGGATTAGTTTCACAAGTTGAAGACAAGATGAACTCCGACCTAGAAGCTATCAAATCAAGTCATCATCCCACGAACCCCGTCGCACAAACAACCACAAGTTAGATATACAATTCCCACTCTAAAAATCCTAGAAAGTGGCTAATGGGTTAAATCAATTAATACTATTCTAATTCTGGAATAAATCATCTAAAATCCTATTGTAACCTATTTAATTCTAAAATAACAATCTACACACAAATATTTGGCCAAGGAAATTCATGGTTCCAAATTCGGGACTCGTGACACGTAAACCGAGACATACTGTTGACTAACTGGTCAAACATTATGAATTCAAAAGTTTGAGTGTGCAACATAGTAGATTTCAGCGCCATGAGTGCACTGGAATCGACCGTGCCGCAAAATCACGATTTGGTCAAAAGTTATCGATATTATGGCTAACCATGACCAAATCGATGAACCGTTGACCAAATCTGATTTCTAAGAACAAAATAAAATACTAGATGAAACTTTGAATTTCTAGAAAAATTATATGTTGTAGAGCTCGGTGTCAGCTTTCCAAAACTTTAAACGGATCGCGAAACGGAGTTCGGGATCGCTCGAAATCTCGAAAACCGTGCAACGTGTTGATTTTTGGACAACCGACACTCAAATAATTATTCAGAAATTCGAGATCAAAATACCAAAAAATAAATTATATATTCAGAAACCTAACCTCAATATGCTTCTAACAAAAAAACGGCGCACAAAAAGGACGTCTAGATCAACGGCAAACCCCCCGCGAAGTCGAAGAATTCTTCCGAACTCTCCCACAAAAAGCTGCTGAAAATAAAATAGGGTTTCGGAAAACCTAAAATATACATATATATATATATAGGGAAAAGTCGGTGGCTTGAGGCGGCTGGGCGGCTGGGCGGCTGGGCGGCTGGGCGGGGGACACGTGTCACCATCTGACGCTTCCCGTCTAGATCTAACGGTCCAGAGTTGGGCCGGCTTCGTTTGGGCTAGTTAGGCCGCTCGGCTCGGCTTCCTTATTAGGAAACCCACGTGGCGCTCCACCCAGTCGCTGACGGGTGGGACTGCCCCTCCCCGCTTCAGCGACTGACGGGTGGGCTCTCCGCTCGGTTGACTGGGTATTTATTAGAAAATAGATTTTTAATTACAGAAAAATAAAATAAAAATCAAGAAAAATCCTAAAAATTCCAAATAAATCCCAGAAAATCCCTAAAAATTCCTAGAAAATTCTAGAAAATATTTTAAGGGTCCTAGAGCCCAAATAAATTATTTGACCTCAAAAATACTCTCGGATGCCTTCATAAAATTTCCTAGAAGCTTAAGAAAATAATGAAACCATATATAAATATTATTTAAAAATCTCCTAAAAATCCAAGAAATTTTAAAATAACAAAATGATACTCTAGAGACTGTCTGGGGACCCTGGGGACCATATATGTCCTAGTTTTACTATACTTAAGCTATAGACTTAGGTACATACCCTTGTGATCCTAAATCAAATCTCCATTTACCTATGATTCAAACCATTATATAAATGATAATAATAAACAAAATAAATAAGTAAAAATAAAAATAAAGCTCTCTAAAATAAATAAATAATTTTTGGAAGACAAGTGCTACTGGATCAGCTAAGACCACTACAGGAGGGCCAGTGAGACGCCCTCCCACACATCAGAATCAGCAGAGGACAGGGCCATACCAGACACAGGAGAAGGCCACTTGCCATTACTGTGGCAAAGTTGGACATGTTCAGAGGGATTATAGACGATGGTTGGGACATTGTTTAGCTTGTGGATCGAACAAGCACCATTCTAGAGATTGTCCATTTCAGAGGAACGCTCCATAGAATCAGCAGCAGAGACCAGCGATTGCGGGGCCAGGAGCACCACGACCACCTTTACCCCCTCAGGCAGCCCAATTCCAGCAGGCTAGAGCACACACGGGCAATCAGAGAGTTGGAAAGGCTTTTGCACTAGCTGCAGAGGAGGCAGAATCAGAGGTAGACGTCATAGCAGGTATGGTTTTAGTTGCATCATTTTATGCCATCATATTATTTGACACTGGAGCCACCCATTCATTCATAGCCACTAGCTTTGCCACTAGACACGGTATACCTATATCACCTTTATCTAAAAACATTAGAATCCTCACTGAAGGAGGAGTTGTACCTGTTAGTGGTGTTTGTAGAGATTATTCTGTAGTGATAAATGGTAGAGAGATAAAGGCACGACTTCTTATATTTCCTATGCTGACGTTCGATGTGGTTCTCGGAATGGACTGGTTGAGCCAGTATTTTGCTCTCATAGACTGCCATTGGGGCAGTATTGTCTTTAGGCCACCGAATGCGACAGAGTTTGAGTTCACCAAGGAAGAAGCCTTGAGAGGTGATGCACCTGCATTAGAGACTCACATGATGATGCAGGACACCACTCAGTACCCTGTTATCGCTGATTTCGAGGATGTGTTTCCCGAAGAATTGCCAGGACTGCCACTTGACCGAGATATTGAGTTTTCTATTGAGCTTGTTCCGGAAGCCGAGCCTATTTCGTCCCGAGTTTATCGGCTAGCATCCAAGGAGTTAGTAGAGATGAAGACGCAGATTAATGACTTATTGGGGAAGGGCTTTATCAGAGTCAGCGCATCACCATGGGGAGCACCCGTTCTTTTTGTGCCTAAGAAAGACGGGACAATACGCATGTGTATCGACTACAGAGCCCTGAATGCGGTGACAGTAAAGAATAAGTATCCCTTGCCGCGCATAGACGATCTATTCGATCAACTGAGTAGAGCAAAAGTATTCTCCAAGATTGACTTACGATCGGGCTATCACCAACTGAAGGTTCGGAAAGAAGACATTTCGAAGACGACGTTTCGATCGAGGTATGGACACTACGAGTTCTTGGTCATGCCCTTCGGGTTGACCAACGCTCCCGCAGTCTTCATGAACTTAATGAACAAGATCTTTCATTAGTACTTGGACAAATTCGTGGTCGTCTTTATAGATGATATCTTGATATACTCGAAGAGCCAAGAGGAGCATGAGCAGCATCTATGGACAATTTTAGGAATCTTGAGAAATGAGCAACTTTTTGCGAAGCTTAGCAAGTGTGATTTCTTTCTCAAAGAGGTTTCATTTCTTGGACACATTATTACTGGAGATGGCATATCGGTAGATCCTGAGAAGATCACAGCAGTCAAGGCATGGCCCGCCCTGTAATGCCTGTGGTTCGTATTGCGTATCTTGGTATACATATACGTAATTTGACCCGTATTGCATGTCTCCCTGCTTAATTTATTCTAGCATTTCATTAGCTGGTTTATTCTTGGGTTGGTTCGGCTGGCTTGGTTTACTTTGGTTCATCATGAGCCAAGGTGAACCCTCCTACCTACCACCACCCTTCTTATTTAATCCATTCCCCTCATTCTCTTTCTTTATTTACTTCTTCTTCTCCACCATTACTTCTTTAACCACCAGGAGAGTGAGAGAGAGAGAGCTTAGGCAAGTGCATCTTGTTTCATGAAGGAATTCAAATTTTATTGTTCCATTCTCTTCTTCACAGCATTCTAAAACACTTTAGTACTTGGCATTTTTAATTTCCATGGCTCAATTTGTGTAGATCTAAGTTTATAGTATTTTCGGATTTTTTGGGTTTTGATCTACTTAACATTATTATTTCTAAGTTTTGATGGTTCCATGTTGTAGAGAATTTTGTTCTACCCTATTTTGACCTATGGAAGTCCAAATTTGGACTTACGGTGAAGGTTTTATGGAGCTTGGAAGCTAAGGGTTCCATGGCCATCCTTCTCAGGTTTTCTGAGAAGATGGGTCCCCATTCACTCAGCCGCATAGATGGGTACCCACTTACCCAGCCGCATGAGATTTATTTCACTCAGCCGCATAGATGGGTACCCACTTACTCAGCCGTATGAGATTCATTCACTCAGCCGCATGAGATCCATTCACTCAGCCGTATAGATGGGTACCCACTTACCCAGCCGCATGAGATTTATTTCACTCAGTTGCATAGATGGGTACCCACTTACTCAGCCGCATGAGATTCATTCACTCAGCCGCATGAGATCCAATCACTCAGCCGCATAGATGGGTACCCACTTACCCAGCCACATGAGATTCATTTCACTCAGCCGCATAGATGGGTACCCACTTACTCAGCCGCATAGATGGGTACCCACTTACTCAGCCGCATAGATGAGTACCCATCTACTGCCGCATGAGCTCCCAATTCACCCTTGGTCGTATAGTGTCTAATTTTATTGTTTTTCTTGTCCTATTTGGCTAATTTATGGCCAGAATTTCTCCCAACTCCCAACATGAAAGTTGTAGATCTTTTCCTTGGCTTCCAGAATATGTTACTAACTATTTATGCAAGTTTTCTTATTTATGATGATGTAAGGATAAAACACGATAGTGGCCCGCCGTGGCGCACTCTTGATAAGTAACCCTGACATGATTCACCTCGATATGTTGTTACGACAGCTAGCACGACATGACAAGTATGAAAGACCTGGACACCGTAGACGATTGTGTTTGTACAAATAAACTGATACTGTCTTGCATCATGTCTAGGATGGAGATCCCTGAGTACCACGGTCAGGGGTACCTACTGAAATTGACTAAGGCTAATTAACTAGAATGATTCAGTAGTCATGAAGAGATTCCCAGCTACAGACAATCCTGTTATCTGGGCGCATTAAGTGGACTTGTAGCCTACCGATGAGTAGGGCACATTTCCAGCACACAGTCATGTGGTGCACCCTTCATAAACGGACATTCGACCCGAATAACCGGATGGTCTGCAGGGCTTGTGGCTGTTGGGATAATCTCATTGCATCTTGCTAGTAACTAGGCTGTGATAACCCTAGTTAGTTAAAAGTATCAAGCCGTACTCTTGATTGGCCGTGATTGATTGGATGGAGTTTATTCCAGCTTAGTCTTATCCTGATCCTGTGCAAGATTGTAACATGACATGATTATTGATGCTTGCCTTAACAATAACGATCGGGGGGTCCAGTTCTGTTCAGGCGAAGGGTTACAACCCCGGTCCTTGTTTGGTTTAAGGGTTGTAACCTGGCTCCCGGAGAAGTTCTGTGTCCTCTCTTCGTTTATTGTCTTATTGCACCCCATGCCATGCTCGTCATGTTTTACCTTACTTCAACAAGCATGATTAATTATTTATACCGGCCTTAACAATAAAGATCGGGGGTCCAGTTCTGTTCAGGCGAAGGGTTTCAACCTCGGTCCTTGTTTGATTTAAGGGTTGTAACCTGGCTTCCGGAACAGTTCTGTGTCCTCTTTTCGTTTATTGTCTTCACTGTACCAATAGTATTTGAGACAGGTTTCTGTTCAGGTGAAGGGTTACAACCCCGGTCCTTGTTTGGTTTAAGGGTTGTGACCTGGCTACTTGAATGGTTTTCTTATACTCAGTTTACTGTTGTTATCTCTATTATTATCAGTTCTTTATTTATTATCTTTAATATTCTATTGTGATATGCTGGTTTTATTTCCTAAGTGAAGCCTCCTTTGTGGTACTTGCTCTTTCTGGGGTTTGACCCAGCTGGTTTTGTGTGGCCAGATATCGGAGCAGCACCAGAGGATCCACCTGTCTTCCAGCCAGATGGTGACCACCAGGCGTAACCTTGGCAACGAGTGGGTTTCTTTTTGTCCTCCCATTTTATTGTAAAATTATTCTTTTGAGGCGTTTAGCCGGCAAGCACGTGTTAGCTCGTATTGTACCTTATTTACTGTCTGCCTACGGGCTGTAACATGATTGACGGATCCTAGGATTGATCATGTATGACTAAACTCTTGCTAGTCCTGACATTTTGTAATGACTAGCTTCATGATCAGCTGAATCTGTAATGTTTGGGATGCCTTACCACTGTATATTTGGTGATCTTACATCTTGTAACACTTACTTACTTGCTTATTATTGAGACAATAGGCTTGTTCATGACCATAGGAGACTGTTGGCTTGTAATTAAACCCTCATGTATCTAGACAGCCGTGACCGTATAGCGAGGTAGGTTGCACTTCAATATACATAGCTGGCTATGTACGCCCCGCTCTCCAGTATTCTGGTTCTGGGGCGTTACATGGTTTAAGTGGTGGCCCATGCAGGTCTTGTAAATCAAGATATGTGAGGGTTTACCGAATAGATATCTCAATTAGTACTCGCCCTTGATATCTGCTCGTATCTTCTGGATCCCTGTAATCTTGACCTGATCACATGCTTGTATCGTTGATCTGTCCTGGTCCTTCCTTATTGTTCCCTATGTCATCTTCTTCAGCGGCATTATTCTTGGACCTGCCGATCAGCAAGACGGAGCACCTCCTGCGGACCAGCAGCAACCCGGAGATCAAGCCTAACATTCAGGAGTAGCCTCCAGAGTCATGCCTACCAGAGGAGAGCTACCAATTCAGCCCGTCCAGCCTACAGAGCCTGATGATGGCACTTTGGTGGGTCTCATCAGGTCCCTATTAGCTTCCTAGGATCGTCGCGAAGATGCCTTGCACCAGGCGGTGGCAGATGCTTTGACCAGAGGAGGTCATCAGGGTAATAGCGCGGCCAACAGCTTCAAGCGCTTGAACCCTCCCTTCTTCGATGGCAGTGAAGATGCGATCGCCGCAGATGCTTGGCTTCAGGACACAGAGGTGATTCTAGAAGTAGCCAGGACTCCAGAGAACGAGAAGGTGGCCGTGGTGCGCCTGCAGTTACTAGATCTTGCCCGCAGCTGGTGGGCAGCGCAGGTCGATGGATTAGTGGCCCTTATTTTATGGGCAGTATTCAGGAAGAGATTCTAGACCAAGTATTTTGATGCTGTAGCTCGGTATGATCTACAGATGAGGTTCACCAATCTGAAGCAGATGGACAGGACGGTCGATGGATATGCGATCGAGTTCTCCAGGCTTAGTCGGTTTGCTCCCATCTTGGTGGCGACCGAGTTCGATAGAGCCCAGCGGTTCCAGCAGGGGCTCCACCTAGAGATTTTATTAGCGGTAGAGCAGTTTGAGCATCAGACTTTTGATGCAGTATTGAGGGCAGCTAGGAGGCATGAGTATACCTTCCAGAGGATCGTGGATAGGACCGGAGGTCGGAAGCGATCCCACGGTCAGATGAATCAGTCTTCGGCACCAGCCCCGGCGGCCAGTGCTTTGACTATTGGAGCTCCGAGGCGGGCAGCCTCAGTGACGTCGGTTCAGCATTTCACCCCGACGCACCCTCAGCAGCAGAAGCAGAAGCAGTCTTCCGCAGTGGGATGTTCACACTGCGGAAAGCCAGGACATGTGGTATCAGAGTGTCGCAGAGCACAGGGTTTGTGCTTGGTTTGTGGTACCCCGGACCACAGGGTTGGGAACTGCCCGAACAGGGGGAGTTCATCGGCCTTCTCTAGTCCTTCAGTTAGAGGACCAGCACCAGTCCAGCAGCAGCAGCAGCTGCAGTACCCATTTTCGAGGCCATTGTCGACGCAGGCCCAGGCATTCCAGCAGCAGAGACCGCAACAGTATGCCCAAGCCCTGATCCAGAGCAGGCAGAGGAATTTTTAGCAGAGGGGACCCGCACCTAGAGGACATGGTCAAGTGCTGGCTTTAACCATGGAAGAAGAAGGAATAGCACCAGGTGAGGTAGTGGCAGGTACTATTCTCGTCAACACCTTTCCAGCTTCAGTATTATTTGATTCTGGTGCCTCGCATTCATTTATGTCTGCACGATTCGCGACACGGGTAGGACTGGAGCCCGAGTCATTATCAGTAAGGCTCAATATACTTACTGGTAACGGACTTGTGGGAGTAGATAGGGTGTTTTCCTCGTGTCGGATCGTAGTTAGCGGTAGAGAATTTCCCGCTAGATTGATAGAGTTCCCGATGGCCGATTATGATGTGGTCTTAGGGATGGATTGGTTGAGGGACCAGTATGCTAGGATAGACTGTCACATTGGCAGGGTTATTTTTAGCATTCCAGGCGAGCCGGAGTTTTCCTTTTCTCGAGGCAAAGTCGAACCTTCTCCTCCAGTGTTGCGGATGGCAGTAGCAGCAGTGCAGTTACCTCGGATAGTTGAGGAGTTTCCAGATGTTTTCCCAGAAGAGCTTCCAGGGATACCTCCAGAGCGGGAGATCGAGTTCACTATCGACTTGAATCCCGGATTAGCCCCAGTGTCAGAGAGAGTCTACAGGATGGCGCCGTCAGAGCTAGAGATATTGTACAAGATGATTGAAGAACTCAGAACCAAGGGATTCATTCGTGCTAGTGGATCGCCTTGGGGGCCCCCGATGCTTCTTGTGAAAAAGAAGGATGGTACGTCCAGGTTATGTGTAGATTATCGTACCTTGAACTCAGTGACAATCAAGAACAAATACCCTCTCCCGAGGATAGATGACTTATTTGATCAACTCCAAGAGGCAGCAGTGTTTTCGAAGATCGACTTACGATCAGGATACCATCATATCAGAGTCAGAGAGCAGGACATCCCGAAGATAGCTTTCAGATCCCGGTATGGGCATTGGGAGTTCCTTGTTATGCCCTTTGGAGCAACCAATGCGCCGGCAGTATTCATGGATCTCATGAATCGTATCTTTATGCCTTATTTGGATCAATTCGTGATTGTGTTCCTAGACGACATCCTGGTCTACAGTAAGAGTGAGGCGGAGCATGAGCAGCATCTCAGAATCGTCCTCCAGATTCTCAGGGAGCACCAGTTGTATGCCAAGTTCAGTAAATACGAGTTCTGGCTCGATCGCATTTCGTACTTGGGTCATATCATCACCCGAGGAGGAGTTAAAGTGGATCCCCAGAAGATCATGGCCATTGAGTCGTGGCCAGTGCCTAGTACAGTCGCAGAAGTTCGCAGTTTTCTTGGATTGGCCGGCTACTATCGGCAATTTGTTTCAGACTTTGCTCGGATTTCAGCGCCATTGACCCAGTTGACTCGCAAGGATGTACAGTTTGCTTGGACAGCAGAATGTCAGGATTCTTTTGAGAAGTTGGAGCGAGGCTTGATGACGGCACCCATTCTCACACTTCCAGATGGTACCGGAGGATTCTCAGTGTATTGTGATGCTTCAGGCCGAGGTTTAGGATGCGTTTTGATGCAACATGGAAAGGTAATAGCTTATGCGTCACGACAACTTCGTGATCATGAGAGGAATTTCCCAACCCACGACTTGGAGCTGGCAGCCGTGGTGTTTGCGCTAAAGCTTTGGAGATACTACTTGTACGGAGATAGGGTGGAGATTTTCACCGATCATAAGAGCCTGAAGTATATTTTCACCCAGAAAGACCTTAATATGCGTCAGAGAAGGTGGCTAGAGCTACTTGTGGATTATGATGTCAACCTGCAGTATTATCCTGGGAAGGCTAATGTTGTTGCAGATGCATTGAGCAGGAGAGCCGGAGTTTATTTCCTAACAGCGCAACCAGAGCTGTTAGCCGATCTTCAGAAGATGGGTATAGAAGTTGTCCTTCCTACCAGTGTAGCATTGATGGCCAGCATGCAAGTTCAGTCCACTATCGTCGAGAGGATCCGGATGGTGCAGTCAGCAGATTCCAGGCTTCAGCGACTCAGAGCAGAGTGTGAGGCAGGACGAAGACCAGAGTTATGTATCCATGAAGACGGTACCCTTCGACATAGGAAGCGTCTTTGTGTACCCAGTGGAGATGTCAGACAGGAGATCATGGCAGAGGCCCACAGTTCGCAGTATTCCATTCATCCCGGCGGTACTAAGATGTACCGTGATATTCGCCAGCACTTTTGGTGGAATGGCATGAAGAGGGAGATAGCCTGGTTTGTCTCTCGTTGTTTAGTCTTCCAACAAGTTAAGACTGAACATCAGAGACCAGCTGGACTACTTCGACCATTGCCAATTCTCGAGTGGAAATGGGAGCATATAACCATAGATTTTGTGACTGGATTGCCTAGATCCCCGGCTGGCAGAGACGCTATTTGGGTTGTCATAAATAGGCTCACGAAGGTGGCTCACTTTTTTCCGTTCAGAGTCGGTCAGTCGACGGCTCAGCTAACGGAGATGTATCTCCGGCTGATTGTCAGATTGCACGGTGTAACAGTCAGTATCACCTCGGACAGAGATTCCAGATTTACGTCGCACTTTTGGCGCAGCTTGCAAGAGAGTTCGGGGACTCGCCTCCAGTTCAGCTCAGCGTATCACCCACAGACAGATGGCCAGTCAGAACGCACGATCCAGACTCTTGAAGATATGTTGCGGTCATGTACACTCGACTTCGGTGGTTCGTGGGAAGATCACCTGCACCTGGTAGAGTTCTCGTACAACAACA
This sequence comes from Iris pallida, assembly GCA_029216955.1. Classification (NCBI taxonomy): domain Eukaryota; kingdom Viridiplantae; phylum Streptophyta; class Magnoliopsida; order Asparagales; family Iridaceae; genus Iris; species Iris pallida. The sequence goes on from JANAVB010028820.1 coordinate 11,863,609, forward strand.
GTTTCCAAGCTAGTATCCAGATGGCACCGTTCGAGGCATTGTATGGTAGGAAGTGTCGATACCCGCTAGCATGGGACGATGTCGGAGAGAGACAGATGCTCAGTCCAGAAATGATTGCTCAGACAGTTGAGGTGGTCAGAAGAGTCCGAGATCATCTTCGAGTTGCACAAGATCGCCAGCGTCATTGGGCCGATTCTCATCGATGACCCATTGAATTTTCTGTCGGCGACCATGTATTTCTTAGGATCTCACCTACCCGTGGCGTCATTCATTTCGGCGTGCGGAGAAAGCTTAGTCCTAGGTATATAGGATCGTTCGATATTCTGGAGCGAGTAGGAGATGTATCCTATCGTCTCGCTCTTCCACCATCGCTACATGAGGTGCATGACGTATTCTATGTATCCCAACTGCGACGGTATATTCCAGACCCGAGCCACATCCTGGATCATTCGGAATTGGTTGTCGGTACCAACCTTTCGTATGAGGAGAGGCCCGTATCTATATTGGACCGAAGAGAGAAGACACTAAAGAACAAGACTATCAAGTTAGTCCGAGTTGCTTGGGGTCATCACTCTTTGGGTGAGTCAACGTGGGAGCGTGAGGATGAAATCCGATCGCGATATCCCGACCTGTTTGACTCGTGAGGTATAATGTCTTCCTTATGCCTCATGTCTTCGATTCCTTGCTTTCATGATTGATTAGTTGATTGATTGATTGCCTAGTATAGCTTGCCTGTGATAGTATAGCTTGTTCTTGTCCCTCTAGCCTCTTAATTAAATTCCGAGGACGGAATTCTTTTAAGGTGGGTAGAGTTGTAATGCCTGTGGTTCATATTGCGTATCTTGGTATACGTATACATAATTTGACCCGTATTGCATGTCTCCCTGCTTAATTTATTCTAGCATTTTATTAGCTGATTTATTCTTGGGTTGGTTCGGCTGGCTTGGTTTACTTTGGTTCATCATGAGCCAAGGTGAACCCTCCTACCTACCACCACCCTTCTTATTTAATCCATTCCCCTCATTCTCTCTCTTCATTTACTTCTTCTTCTCCACCATTACTTCTTCAACCACCAGGAGAGTGAGTGAGAGAGAGAGAGCTTAGGCAAGTGCATCTTGCTTCATGGAGGAACACAAATTTTATTGTTCCATTCTCTTCTTCACAGTATTCTAAAATACTTTAGTACTTAGCATTTTTAATTTCCATGGCTCAATTTGTGTAGATCTAAGTTTATAGTATTTTCGGATTTTTTGGGTTTTGATCTACTTAACATTGTTATTTCTAAGTTTTTATGGTTCCATGTTGTAGAGAATTTCGTTCTACCCCATTTTGACCTATGGAAGTCCAAATTTGGACTTACGGTGAAGGTTTTATGGAGCTTGGAAGCTAAGGGTTCCATGGCCATCCTTCTCAGGTTTTCTGAGAAGATGGGTCCCCATTCACTCAGCTGCATAGATGGATACCCACTTACCCAGCCGTATGAGATTTGTTTCACTCAGCCGCATAGATGGGTACCCACTTACTCAGCCGCATGAGATTCATTCACTCAGCCGCATGAGATCCATTCACTCAGCCGCATAGATGGGTACCCACTTACCCAGCCGCATGAGATTTATTTTACTCAGCTGCATAGATGGGTACCCACTTACTCAGTCGTATGAGATTCATTCACTCAGCCGCATGAGATCCAATCACTCAGCCGCATAGATGGGTAGCCACTTACCCAGCCGCATGAGATTCATTTCACTCAGTCGCATAGATGGGCACCCATTTACTCAGCCGCATAGATGGGTACCCACTTACTCAGCCGCATAGATGAATACCCATCTACTGCCTTATGAGCCCCCAATTCACCCTTGGCCGTATAGTGTCTAATTTGGTTGTTTTTCTTGTCCTATTTGACTGATTTATGGCCAGAATTTCTCCCAACTCCCAACATGAAAGTTGTAGATCTTTTTCTTGGCTTCCAGAATATGTTACTAACTATTTATACAAGTTTTCTCATTTATGATGATGTAAGGATAAAATACGATAGTGGCCCGTCGTGGCGCACTCTTGATAAGTAACCCTGATATGATACACCTCGATATGTTGTTACGACAGCTAGCACGACATGACAAGTATGAAAGACCTGGACACCGTGGGCGATTGTGTTTGTACAAATAAACTGATACTGTCTTGCATCATGTATAGGATAGGAATCCCTGAGTACCACGGTCAGGGGTACCTACTTAAATTGACTAAGGCTAATTAACTAGAATGATTCAGTAGTCATGAAGAGATTCCCAGCTACAGGCAATCCCGTTATCTGGGCGCATTAAGTGGACTTGTAGCCTACCGACGAGTAGGACTCATTTCCAGCACACAGTCATGTGGTGCACCCTTCATAAACGGACATTCGACCCGGATAACCGGATGGTCTGCAGGGCTTGTGGCTGTTGGAATAATCTCATTGCATCTTGCTAGTAACTAGACTGTGATAACCCTAGTTAGTTAAAAGTATCAAGCCGTACTCTTGATTGGTCGTGATTGATTGGATGGAGTTTATTCCAGCTTAGTCTTATCCTGATCCTGTGTAAGATTGTAACATGACATGATTATTGATGCTTGCCTTAACAATAACGATCGGGGGTCCAGTTCTGTTCAGGCGAAGGGTTACAACCCCGATCCTTGTTTGGTTTAAGGGTTGTAACCTGGCTCCCGGAGCATTTCTGTGTCCTCTTTTCTTTTATTGTCTTATTGCACCCCATGCCATGCTCGTCATGTTTTACCTTACTTCAACAAGCATGATTAATTATTTATACCGGCCTTAACAATAAAGATCGGGGGTCCAGTTCTGTTCAGGCGAAGGGTTTCAACCTCGGTCCTTGTTTGGTTTAAGGGTTGTAACCTGGCTCCCGGAACAGTTCTGTGTCCTCTCTTCGTTTATTGTCTTCACTGTACCAATAGTATTTGAGATGGGTTTCTGTTCATGTGAAAGGTTACAACCCCGGTCCTTGTTTGGTTTAAGGGTTGTGACCTGGCTACTTGAATGGTTTTCTCGTACTCAGTTTACTGTTGTTATCTCTATTATTATCAGTTCTTTATTTATTATCTTTAATATTCTATTATGATATGCTGGTTTTAGTTCCTAAGTGAAGCCTCCTTTGTGGCACTTGCTCTTTCTGGGATTTGACCCAGCTGGTTTTGTGTGGCCAGATATCGGAACAGTACCAGAGGATCCACCTGTCTTCCAGCCAGATGGTGACCACCAGGCGTAACCCTAACAACGAGTGGGTTTCTTTTTGTCTTCCCACTTTATTGTAAAATTATTCTTTTTAGGCATTTAGCCGGCGTGCACGTGTTAGCTCGTATTGTAACTTATTTACTGTCTGCCTACGGGCTGTAACATGATTGACGGATCCTAGGGTTGATCATGTATGACTAAACTCTTGCTAGTCCTGACATTTTGTAACGACTAGCTTCATGATCAGCTGAATCTGTAATGTTTGGGACGCCTTACCATTGTATATTTGGTGATCTTACATCTTGTAACACTTACTTACTTGCTTGTGATTGAGACAATAGGCTTGTTCATGACCATAGGAGACTGTTGGCTTGTAGTTAAACCCTCATGTATCTAGACAGCCATGACCGTATAGCGAGGTGGGTTGCACTTCAATATACGTAGCTTGCTATGTACTCCCCCGCTCTCCAGTATTCTGTTTCTGGGGCGTTACACGCCCCCACATCGGCTTCTGAGATGAGAAGTTTTCTTGGACTTGCGGGATATTACCAAAGGTTCGTAGACGATTTCTTTCGAATAGCGGGACCTATGACTCGACTAACTTACAAGGATCATGAGTTTGTATGGACAGATGAGTGTCAAGCTGCTTTTGACGAGTTGAAGAAGCGCTTGACCACTACACCTATCTTGACACTACCATCGGGCCCAGGAGGTTTTGTGATTTACAGCGATGCATCCGGGAAGGGATTAGGATGCGTATTAATGCAGCATGGTCATGTAGTAGCATATGCATCGAGACAGTTGAGGGTGCACGAAATGAATTATCCAACCCACGATCTAGAGCTCGCAGCGGTTATCTTTGCTTTGAAGCTATGGAGACACTACTTGTACGACAAGAAGGTGGATATCTACACTGATCATAAGAGCCTTAAGTACGTATTCACACAGAAAGAGTTGAATATGCGACAGCGACGTTGGTTGGAGTTGATGAAAGATTACGAGATTGAGCTACATTATCATCCGAGTAAGACTAATGTTGTGGCAGACGCATTGAGCCGTAAGCCCATGGCATACTTCTTGACTACGCAGAAGGAGTTGGTCAGAAACTTGCAGCAGCTTGGTATTGAGGTAGTATTGCCTGGAGCAGATAGCGTGTTAGCCAATCTCCAAGTGCAATCGTCATTAGTAGATCGGATCAAGGCGGCATTACCAACGGATGCTAGATTCCGACGGCTTCTAGAGAGGACTGAGGCAAGAGAGCAAACGGGATTGAGGATTCATCCCGATGGGACATTGCGATGTGGTGATCGTATTTATGTTCCTAATGGGAGTTACGGCAGGAGTTGATGGCAGAAGCACACAGTTCGACTTACTCTATTCATCCCCGAGGAACTAAGATGTACCGGGACTTACGGCAGTATTATTGGTGGCACAGAATGAAGCGAGAGATAGCTCATTTCGTGGCCAAGTGTTTGGTATGCCAGCAAGTGAAGGCCGAGCACCAGAGGACGGCCAGATTATTACAGCTGCTACCCATTTTCGAGTGGAAGTGGGAGCACATTACGATGGACTTCGTCACAGGATTTCCTCGGAGTCCTAGTGGACGAGATACGGTATGGGTGATTGTTGATAGACTTACCAAATTGGTCCACTTCTTACCTTTTAGAGTGGGGCAGTCCACGAAAGTTTTGGCGGATATGTATATGAAGCAAATAGTAAAGCTACACGGTGTACCAGTTAGCATCGAGTCGGATCGTGACTCGAGGTTTACCTCATATTTTTGGAGGAGTATGCAGGACAATTTGGGTACGCATTTGAAGTTTAGCACGTCGTACCATCCGCAGACAGACGGCCAATCAGAGCGTATGATTCAGACGCTAGAGGATATGTTGAGAGCGTGTATGCTTGACTTTGGCAGATCATGGGAAGACCACCTTCATCTTGTGGAGTTTTTTAACAACAATAGCTATCAAGCGAGCATTCAGACGGCTCTGTTTGAAGCATTGTATGGTAGGAAGTATCGATCTCCTGTCTGTTGGAGCGATATTGGAGAGCGACATATATTGGGTCCCGAGCTAGTTTTGAGCACAGTGGAGAAGGTAAAGAAGATACAAGATCACCTGCGAGCAGCGCAGGATAGACAAAAGCAGTGGGCAGATAATCGTCGTCGACCTTTGGAATTCAAGGAAGGCGACCATATTTTCTGAAAGATATCCCCATTAGAGGCACGATTCGATTCGGAGGACGTGGCAAGTTGAGTCCAAGATACATCGGTCCTTTTGATATCTTGGAGCGTGTGGGAGAAGTTGCTTATAGATTCGCCTTGCCACCGTCGCTTGAGGGAGTACATGACGTGTTCCATGTGTCTCAACTGAGGAGGTACGTGGCAGACAGCAATCATGTGCTTGATCACTCTGAGATCACAGTTGGACCGAGTTTGTCGTACGAAGAGCAACCGGTAGGTATCCTCGATCGCCGAGTAAAGGTGTTGCGGAATCAATCTATACCATTGGTTCGCGTGGCCTGGAAGCATCACTCGCCAGGGGAGTCTACTTGGGAGCGCGAGGGCGATATCCGAAATCGTTACCCGCAATTGTTCGAAGACCAAGGTACGTCTCGCATGATTAGACCCTTCCAATTTTTGTATTGCATTTGACCCCCTACCTTAGTTTAATTTCGAGGACGAAATTTTCTTTAAGCTGGGTAGGATGTAAACCCCCATACTTTATGCAATTTTTTTTTACAATTTTACTTTTTTTTATAAACATATTTATTTATTTAGTTGTAGTTAAGGTATGTATATATATATTATTATTTGGTGTGTAGGTGTTATACTATTAAATATTAGTCTTCAATATTATTTGGAAATTTTAGATAGTGATTTAAAAATATTTATTTTTATGCTAGTTAGTTGCTCTATATTTCATATATAAATATAAATATATATATATATATATATATATATATATATATATATATATATATATATATACATATATATATATATATATATATATATATATATATATATATAGTGAGTAGTAAAAAAAAAGAAAAGAAAGAAAAGCCCCAACCCGTTACTGTTCCCTGCGGGAACAGTAACTACAAAAGCCCGCGCCCCTTCCATCATTCGAACTCATTGCAAATTTAAATCCAAATTTTTCTCAAATCTTAATATTATCTCAAACAAATTTCCTCAAACCCTTCCCAATTACAAATCCTATCGGTTCTCTACCAACCTGGGAAATTCCTACGCATAATCGAAATCGAGATCAACCCAAACTTGGATTTAAATCCCGTATATTAACCCCGCGGCCATGGAGGTTTTGTAAAAATTCTCTTTCGAAAACTCCACACGACCTTCGCGCAGCGAGTCCCGAAGAACGCAGACACCCCCGTGCCCTTCCTGAAGACTTCCTGCCACCGCTGTGAGTTGCTGACCGTCGGTCGGCCAACTGGACGCTGTGCGCGACAGAGAGCAGGACACAGCCCTGTTTCGATACAAACCCAGGTACGCCACTTTCCAATCGAAATCCTCCTTCAATACCGGTTCATTTTCAATTTCGTAAATATCTCTAAAAACCCTACATAACCCTCTAGAAGGCCTCACAGTTAGAAATCGATGGGGAGGAACAATCGATTCAGAAAGTTGACACCAAGTTAACAAAAAACTTGCCAAAATAGAACATAAAACAATCCCCAAAACCCCCGATTGGAAGACGGATTTGGAACCAACCATTAAGATTTTTCAAAAACCAACAGAACACAGTCCAAAACAACCTATAGGATATTGAAACCTCTTTTACAGAAGTTGATTTTATCGATCGAGTGCCGAGAAATCGGCTTTCCAAATCGACGAAAATCAGTTTTCAAAACAACAAAAATTTATAAAAATCTCCCCGATACGACGTGCGTCCCGAAAAATCGGGCGACGTGGTCGCGAGCCGAAGGCATCGAAAGATGCGTAACGACTTCGCGGACGTGTGGGCTTTGACGGTATTCAAATTGGTCGCGTGTACGCGACGAATTTGATGCGTATCCGTCGAAATTCACCGTATCGACCTTTTTGCAAATACCATAATTACTTTGTGCACGTTCATCAAATCGAGACGAAACTTACGCCAACAGGTTCGAATCAAAATTTTGGTCCTGTATACCAAGTTTGGTCCGATTCTGAGAAGGTTGATCGGAATGCCAAAATTGACGGGCCCGCAACCTGATCCAACGGGCGATTTTGTGCACGGCTCATCGGAATCCAAAATTGGACATACCATTGGGTTCGCCTCCTCAAATCAGATCCGTAGACATGTAGTTTGACGACTTTAGAGACCGTAGATACTGGCACACATTTTGGTGTAAAGCGGATCCAACGGCGGGCATTGTTTTGATCCGAAATTACGATTTTTCCCCTGTTCCAAAATCTGACTTTCGGACAAGCGTTTCCTAGGTATATCTTTTTCATCGAGAATATTTTTGATGTTTGTTTCAGCATCCGGAGTCATCTGTGAATTGTGAGTTTTGTGTTGACGCTTACGACATTTGGATTTGCCCTCGTCGCACCGCAGGCAAGTATACCTTGCCATAGATTCTGATTGTTCTCATTTATTTTCAGTATATTTTATTATTGTATATTTCTTTCTCTTATTTGCCATTTTGTTTATATTGTGCGTCCAAGTCACACTTGGGTGCAAGCGGCTAGATTTTGTCATTTTCGTTATTTTATATTTTATTATGGAAGCAGATCAAAAGCCCCCCTTAGAAAACCCTCTAAAAACTCCCTCACTCTCAGCCGTCCATTTAATGTTAATATTAATGTTAATATTAATGTTAATGTTAATATTAATATTAATATTAATATTAATGTTAATATTAATGTTAAATACTAAAATTAACATTAAACTTAACATTAAAATTAATATTACTATTAACATTAATATTAACGTTAACATTAACATTAATATAAAAATAAAAATAAAAATTAATATTAACATTAACATTAATATTAACATTAACATTAATATTAACATTAAATGGACGGCTGAGAGTGAGGGAATTTTTAGGGGGTTTTCTAAGGGGGGCTTTTGATCCGCTCCCTATGCATGTCGACCTAGTGTTAGACGACCACCTTATGAGTGGGGGATATTTTTATATCTCCTATGGCCTTGACACATGTGTATCACGAGATGAGTGAGTTCATATAAGACACGGACCTGCGTACTCGACTGGCCATTGATACGTATGGATCGTGCGACGGATATGAGGTAATTGCTACTAGTGTATTGAGTTAGAAGCCGTAGCAGTTGCCAACTGGACAGGCTGTGGATAAATCTTGGACATGAGCATCGGGGGGAGGGGACAACTACTAGCGTAGGGGCTACATTTATTTTTTACACACATTTGTGGGCCGATAGTGACTCGTATGAGCGCTACTTTCTGTCCCTGGCCGGTAGCGACTCAGATGAGCGCTACTTACTGCCATTCTTTATTTACTCTGCTGATCCTACAGCCCCTGCATAGAATGTTATCCTCAAAGTGCATCTCACATAGACGGTTAGGAGATCCTGTAGTGTCATAGTTGCATGTTTACACATTCAGTTATTTTGGCATGTTTTTCTGTATCTTGTTACGTCCCTCTGAGGACCTGGTGATCTCTCCAGGATTAGACGAGCAGGACTATCCCCAGGAGTACGGAGCAGCTTTGGATCCTTCTTACGTTGATGACGAGGCATCTCCCACTGATACTTAGTTTTTCTCTTTATTATCTGAGACTATGTAGTGGACATCTTTTATCTTAATTGTTCTTTTTTGAGGAGGTTTGGCTCCATTTAGTTGAGACTATTTTTTATAGCTATTTGGAGTGGGTATGTCCACCCGGCTATCTTTTGACTTCTTTTATTATTGAGAATTATTATTCCTTCTGTGTTGAGATGTGGATGAGATATAGTTATCATATTGTGGCTTATCATGTATTATTGTTTACAGCTTATGTACAAATACGAGGATACCACATATTGGTGTATTCTTTGTATATGTGCAGCTGACATGCTGACGTACTTAGTCCTGTGTATTATGGGACTGGGGCATTACAGATCTACAGGGCCGGTCACAGGCAATCTGGTTAGGCCAACCGTAGCAAGTACCAGAAACGAAGGCTCAAGAATGGACGAAGAAAAAAACCAGCAGGATGAAATATGGCAGGAATAACATATATGAACAGTAAAAGAGGGTAAGGATCATGCGGTATCAACGCACGATAACAATCCACAACTAATGTAGTTAAATAATCAACAATCATCACGATCTCCCTAACATCCAATAATACCTGCATCGCCAACCGGAACTCGTAGTCTGTCATCGGAACAGTAATCCACCCCTATATCAAACAAGAACAAGGGAATGAATTACCGCGCCGGGGCAGCATTACGGGCCAGCCAGCTTAGCAGGCAGCAAGCCATACAATTTATATGATTAAGCGACCACTCAAATGTCTACGACTGTCTATGTGGAGGTTGGGTTACCCCAACAATACAAGTATAGGGAATCCTCAGATCGTGCCATCCCCGCAGGGCTAGCGGGGCTAAGTATAACTGGTACTGGATAAGCACCGGTCCCTTGTAAGACCACCGAGCTATGCATGTCATCACCGGTCCCTCGTAAGGCCACCGTGCTGAGCATGCCATGTATATAATGTATAATACATAAAGTAGCCAGATATTGTCATCCACTAGAGCGAATGGTAACAATATCCGCGGCGGCCAGCCTGCAAATCTTGACTAATGTCTGTATTAAGGCTAGTATTGCACGATCTCGGGATTCCGTTCCCTCCCAATGCTTCTACCAGTTTAAGTTCCTAGATTATACATACATTTATCCGAAATCATATGCCGTGATCACATGATCATCCTCCTAGATGTCGTACCTCAGTACGAAAACGCTAAGTAAGAATCAACCTCGGCACCTATAGTCCCAGTTGTGATCCATCCTTAGTGTTATGCAACAAGCAAGCAAGCAATCCTGACCACGCTAAAACTATAGGCCAACTACCAGATACCCGTACAGGTAATCATAGATATAATCAAGGGGATAGCACCTCAAAGTGTCGCTACCAAGGAGCACCTCGGTGCCATGCAATCAAGGAACAACACATCAAAGTGCCACTGCCAAGGAGCACCTCAGTACAAAGTCAGGGCCAGTACCTCAAGGGATAAACTGGACTTATAGCATGGATACAAGTAGTCATATCGGGGACAAGGTCAAATCTGTCAGTCACATGAAATCATCTGCCCACATCGTGGCATGGATATCAGGTCAAGTACATGGTCGGGATCTCGACTAGAATAGCATCTCAAGCACACATAGGAGCCTACAGCTCTAATCATCAAGTCGGTCCATCCACCGGATCAATCAATCAATAATTTTCACATCCACGATGGAATAAATATCATGCCAAGAATGACAATCACCAGATACTAAGCCAATCACTAGAATCAATGCTAGGCCCTCTGACACACAAGAATCCTCTGAATCAATGATCACAAGCTATCAGAAAATAAGTCTCTCAACTACCAAGTGTTTGCAAAAACAAAAGTTTTATTACAAACTTAAAAAAGAGTATAAAAGTACAATTGATTTCTGGGGAAGTACAACTGTAGGAATCTGATCAGAAGACGATCACGTTATTCCTTGGACGATGCGAACTTGAAGACTAGAGCCTCTGAAGAATGTAGCAGCACTTTTGCAAGAGTACTTGATCTCAGTGATGCTTTGATAATGATTGGAAACTCTATTATAGAGTTCTGGAAATAACTATTTTAGCAGTTATTTTGATATGCGCCAGGCTGGACTGCGCCACTTTGGGTTGCGCCATCCTTATGTTGCGCCAACTTCCATTCAGTTACACAATCGTGTACTAACTGTATTTAGACGCGTGGCATTATGTGATTGAGATGCGCATGGTCGTGTACAGAATAGTGGACACGTTTTGAGAGATTAGTGGCATGTGTGCCACGTCATCCTGCTTTAGAATGTAAGTTGTCTCAACTTTATCAGGTTGCGCGAGCTTCAGTTAACAAGTCAAACTGCGCCTGATTAGGTTGCGCCTAAACACAACTCAGTGCATAGGCACGTGGCAGCTTTTGAAAGGTATAAGAAGAATTTATTCAGATTGCGCCTAGGCACAACTTAGGAATTTATTCAGATTGCGCCTAGGCGCAACTTGCGGGATAGGCAGGACAGCTGTCAATCAAATCTTCTCGAGCGGCACGCTTTGAGGGATTCGAAAAGATTTTCTTCGTTTATCGTACTGTCAGCTGTCAGTGCTGTCAGGCAATGATGGCAATTAATGTCAGACGCCACGTTGGCTTGGGCGCAATATGATTTGGGCACAGTCTGATGTCAGGCGCAACCTAATCAGTGGCGCAGTTTGATCCTTTAAGCTTCAAAATAATGGCGCAACTTGATTTCTGGGGTACAACTTGATTGCTGGGTAGTAAAAACATGGCGCAACTTGATTTTTAGGCTCTATAAGACCCCCTTCAAAGTTTTCAAATTTTGAAATTTTACAAAACTTCGAAATACTTTGAATCATGACAATGACTGAGTCAAGTTGTGCCTATCTCGCACAATATGTTGCAAACCGTTACGATTTTCTATGCGCAACTTAAGGTGACTGTTAGGATTCTTTCTGCTAGGCTATAAATAACCCTCGATTAGCCAATTGTAACTCTTTAAACTTACTTCTAATCTTCTTTGAATCCTTGCGACCTTCTTCTCCGACTATTCTCTCAACGACATGGCCCCCAAAAAGACCGCTGCCAACAAAGGGAAGGGCGTCGCCGCCCCATCAACTCATGCTCCGTCGACTCGCGCACCTCAGTATGTGCCACCCTCTTCTCGACGAGAGACAGCCAACCCAGCAATGGAAGGTGATTAAGGACGAACAAATTCGACCTATGGACGATGATTTCATCTTTAATTGACTTGCGCCCCTCTTTAGAGTGTGGCGCATCACAAACTTTGCGCCACCCCTTCTTAGGGTGTGGTTGCTTTTTTGAACACTGTTCGTTCTTACGAACCGTGTTGCGCATGCTGTTGCGTAACTTAGTTTTCTACGCAATCAAAAATATTGCATAACTAAGTTGAGGCACAATTTAGTGTGTGGCGCAACCTGAGATATTGTGCAACTTAAGTTTCGTGCAACACAATATGTGGCACAACTCAGGTTGTCGCGCAACTCAGAATGTTGTGCAACTTAATTGCTGGCGCAACCTAAGATATTGTGCAACTCAGAATGTTGCGCAACTCAGGATGTTGCGCAACTTAATTGTTTGCGCAACCTAGGATGTTTGTGCAATTTAATAATTTGTACAACTTTTTGCTTTTATAAAGTTGTACACTCTTATTGCTTCTAATTTTTTGTTCATGTATTTCTTTGCAATTGATCTTAGGGAAGACCCAAATGCTGAAAGATTTGCTTCAGCATTCAATGTCCCGGAGTACAAGGAGAATTTGTCTCATGTCACATTCCCTCAGTATGACGGTCCTGAAGCACGAAGAACCCTCCTCATTGCCCAAGAAAACCAAACTTTGTTGAACTTAATAAACGGAGAACCTCTTGAAAGTTTGGATACTGTGGTCCACAAGAAACCTGCCTTTCTATTTGGGGATGCCATCAAGAAAACCTCCCAGCCCAAGACAAGAAAAGAGCAGAGAATTTTCACAAAGGAGGATAAGTTCATATACCTCACAGAAATATCAAGGTTTATGGCATTATCCCAATATGCTTTTGCCAGCTATCCCAGAAGAATGTCATGGGATCTGACTCCCACTCAGCAAGCAAGAGTCGACAAAATCTGTTACAGACTGGGTTCGAAGAACAGGGACCTCTTTTATAGTACCTCTGAAAAGTACAGTACACATTTAAGAGGTTTGAAGCCGAGTTGCATCCCTCCCGAGGATTTCTTCCTGCTCCTTCCGGTCATAATATCCATTTTTGCAAATACTTTTGCAAAAGCTGAAGGAAGATATCCAGACCGTGGTATGCATATGACAGGTCTGGTTAACCCAGAGATGAAATGCTGGAGCTGTTTGTCTATTTGGATTTTGGATCAATTCAAGGACAAGCTCATCGATCTGGGTCTCTACAATGCCATCTGGACTACAGTATATGGCATTCGCCCGAACGCACATATGTTCTTGGCTCTAGTAGAGAGGTACAATGAAAGCACCGAGACTTTCATGACTCCCCATAGAGAAATGGGATTTGTTCTTTATGAGATGGAATATCTCTCTCACCTACCAATGGGCGATAATCCATACGAAGAGTATGTGCCCACAAATAACGAACTGGATGCATGGCATAGGAGAACCCTAAAATGATCGTAGTCTTCCAAGAGTTACTATGCCACTATAAGATTTGCTCGCTCTACTACAAAAGTGCCACTGCAGGTACTTGTTACACTACCAAATGGATGTTATATCTCTTCTTAGGTCATGCACGGGAGGACAAGCCACTGGAAAGTCAAGCATGTGCTCCTCGTTTCTTTGAACCCTTCAATCAGAGCGATATGCAATATCTGATGGAACAACATGATCATGGAGATGTCACCCTGGTTGAGGACTTGGATCCGTTCAAGGCTGGCGACATTCTCCAGAGTTACCTTAGACAGGGTTACAGACCTATGTCTCAAGAAGCCCAGCTAGCGGATTTTCTATCTTTATGGCTACGATGCTTTATAGTCCCAGGAGCTAGTGCAGTCGACAGATTCCATCGGGGCGTCTTGTTTGCTGCAGCACGTCTTGTCTTTGGATACAAGATGGATCTCTTATCAGCCATGACTTGCCGCTTGAACGCAGGATTGCGGTTTTTTTGTATAAACCATGCTGAATGACAAATCGACGAGGCAAGATTTTCCTCGTATCGAAATGCCATACACCCACCTGTTCGGATGTCTATTGCTTCACCATCCCTGTTTGATGAACCCTGATATGGGAACTGTTGACGAAGATTTCATCAGACGCTTTTCCAACGCTCAATGGCAATATACTGCTCTTTCAGAGTGTAGACTTGCCTTGAACCGAGGATCGAGATGGAGTTTTCAGTGTGTTGGGCCTCCTCATGGATATGAAGCTATGTCTCCACAGATGATGGATTTGACTGCAGAATCACTCCGTTTAAGCCCACCCATCTTTTTGTGGCTGAAGGCGATCCGTCCCTCTCACCTGGTCTACAGATTCGAAGAAGAGTGCTACTTGGAACCGTACTTGCCAAGTCGATTTGCACGACAGTTCGGATATGGTCAGCTTCATGTGGGTAATGCCACCACTTGCCTATAGGCCAAGGGTTACCTCATCGATGAAGCTAGGGCTTGGAGCTATTACAACGCCCGGGGTACAAAAGCTATATTTTCCATGCCCTACGATCTTCTACAAGGCCCGTGTATGTTATATACATACGCAAACTTCTATACTTCAGCAAACACATTCGCTGAAAACTTCCATCCTGCACACAGCTTCGCAACTGAAAAGAGATCCAAACAAGAAAAATATACTCTTCACTCTTTCCGGGATGCAGAAGACAAAGATCCTGCAGATTCACCACCGGAGGCATCAATTTTAATGAACTATGCTGATCAAGTTCAAGATCCTCTGGATGTATCCATAAAGGTGTGGAAAAAGAAATCCCATGTTAAGGGTTTGAAGAAAAGAAAGACTAAGGAGACGTCGGCACCTCCTCAGCGGGATAATATACCCGACTCTCCAAGGGCTCCAAAGAAGAAGAAAAGAACGTCACTGGTTACCAACGAACCAACGACCATGAGAACAACTCGTTCTCAATCAAAACAAATGCTCCTTAGCTCTTCCCCTGGAGAGAAGGACATCACTCCTACTTCTATTCAGAAGTAGGGGAGAGTCATAGAAGGAGGAACATCTACTTCTTTGATCGATCCGGAGAGTGATCGCACTGGAGTTGCTGCGGAGCCGATCGCTTCACTACCCAAAGAGGTCAGAAGAAAGTTGGTAATCACTAAAGAAATACCACCTCAAGAAGGTAATATCAAAATTGTGATATACCCTAATATATCATTCTATCAAAGATGTATATAAACTGATCTCTTTCTTTGCATTGGTTACTTCAGTAGATGTCCAGCCTTCCAATACCACCGTAGAAGCTTCGAGATTGGAAAATATGACGGTATATGTTCCCGCAAATATACTTGCTGCTGCAGGGATAACAGTTCCATCTCCAACTCCTATGAGTCCGGAAGCCACCTCTCCAAAGCAGGATTTGCCTCCACAAAATACTCCAAAAGCTCAAGAGTCTACTCATTCAGAAGAGGTGATGATTGAAGCCTTGGCTGACTGTGACTTTGGTGATGGAACATATGATGATGATTGAAATAATATCACTAAAGAAAAACAAACTTTAATGAATACACCATCACCTCAGAAACTCTCAGCTGATGAAGATCCTTCAACTGCTGAAGATAAGGAGAATGTGGTCATTGATGATGAACATATCAATCCTCCTGAGATAGATGAACCCGTAATTACTGAGAAACCTGAGACATCTAGAGTGGCAGCAGAATTAGTAAATGAAGCTCCAATGACTCTGCCACCTCAGACTGAATCAGGAGCAGGAAGTAGTCAGGCTACTATATCTGCAGAAACCCTGTCGAAGCTTCAGTCAGAGACAGTGGAACCTCTTGAGACTCCTCGTGATATACCCAGCTCAGGTAAATTTCTAAGCATGATCAATTTGTCGTAGCACCTTCAGCATTATAGGTTACTAATATAAATAACATATGTGATTTACAGAAGAACCTATAGGGAATATAGCAGGGGAAGGAAGCTCTTCTCATATTAGTGCTCAAAATGAAGTGCCTCCACCTACTAAAGTTGTAAAGATGCCAACAGACGTAGTAGCCACTCCAGGAGCCGTGGCAACCAACAAATTCGTGGTGGCCTCCTTCACAAGAGTCTTCTTTACATCCCTGGAGCTTCTAATTCATAGAGTGATGGAGAGAGAAGACGTTCCTTTTAGTACCGTCAGAACTCCCTCTACATTCTTGATCGGAGGCATCCGCAGTCAAGGAGGCGAGGCTCAAACTTCATTTTTGGAACATATTTTGGATGAGCTGGAGAGCTCAATTAAAGCTTATAAGGAGCTAAAAAGAGGAGATATCGAGCAATTAGTAAACATGGAATATGAAACTATGGCTCGAGAAGCAGAAACTAGTAAAGCCAATTTTGAGGCATTTTTGCTGACTTTTACTAGACAATCCTCCGAAATAGACATCCAGATCGTTGATGCAGCTATTATTACTGAGAGTCATAAGACTAAGGTTGCAGAGGAAGAGAAAAAGGCTGCTGATCTGGAGGCTAAAATTGCCCAGCTTCAAGCAGAACTCCAGACTGTCAAGCAGAGCTTAGAACAGGAAAGTCAATTGCACCAAGCTACTTTTAATCAAATGGAGGCTCTGAAGCATCAGAAGGAGGAATGTGAATGTCTGCAGAACGAAGAATTAACACGACAAACTGCTGCTCTACAACCTTTCGATCCTGAATCATGAAGAGTTGAAGCCAGACAGAGAGTGCTAGATTCTCGTAATGAAAGAGTTCAAGTTCTGAAGAAGCAAATTGCAGAACTTATCACCTATCCTTCAGAGTAGAATGAGCAAATTTTGTTGTCTTTATTTTATTATAATGTACTTCTTTTTGCAAAAAGAAATAAAATAAAAACTTTTTATGTGGTTCCATTACTTATTGCATATTTTGTTATAGATATAAGTAATAGAATAGAAAATATATTCAGAGGTACTGGACATAATATATTTCTTGATTTAGAAAATAATAATATTTATTATATCTGCTCAACGGTAATGTGGACGTGGCAGAATATAAAGTTTTAGCAATATTGTTATTTCAATAGACAACTTTATCAAAGGTAATAAGGACGTAACAAGTTGCTGATGTAGATAATCGGAATTCAGAGACGTGGGGGACGTGAATTCCTATTATTCACAATAAAGTAAATAAGAGACAATAAATGCCAAGATTAATAGATGAATGAATGATAAGTCAAAGAAAGTGAATGAATGAACAGTCACTTTAGTTTTCGAGGAAGAAATACGGAATGAATGAACAGTCATTTCGATTCTCGAGGAAGAGAACGAATGAATGAACAGTTGTAAATGAATGAACAGTTGGACTTCTTTTGAAGAGTAAAAGTCGCATCGGTTCTCGAAGCCGACTATCTAGTCATTCTGTCTATAAATAGAGCAAAACTTTCGTAGATGCCATCAACTTCTTTTCTTTCTATACAAAATGTCTTCCAAAGACTTGCTCACTCCGAAAATTAAAGAAACAACCGAGACGCCTCCTGCTAAGCCTCCGGTGCCTCCTCAGAAAGAAGTGAATGAAAGCTCAACTGCTTCTGCACCAGAGCAGGACTTGATTGCCAAGCTGGTGGAGCCTGGGAAGACTGCCGAAGAAGAAGCAGTAAGGGTGGCTGCCTGTGAGTTGCTAGTATGTTCAGACAACGAAATGTTTGAACTACTGGCCAATCATGTATTTAATCAAGAAGGATCGGGTCCTCGTCCCCGTCCTTAATATTATGTAATTCTTTTCTGCTTTTGAATAAAATGAACTTTATTTACATTATTTCTCTGAAAATAAAATAGATTTTGCTTTTATATATAATATTTTTTGAGAAATTTGCCATTGATAGGCATCATAGCAACTCTGCCATCCATATCTGTTAATTGATAGGCTCAATTTGAGAAAACCTTATTTATCACATACGGACCTTCCTATTTTGTCTCGAACTTGCCTTTGCTCATATGAGTCATAGTCATAGGACGTCTGACTGTGAGGACTAGCTCGCCTTCCTGAAATGTTCGTACTTTGACTTTACGATTGAAAGCTTTTGAAATCTGGGCTTGATAAAGTTCAATGTGTTGTTGGGCCAGTAACCTTTTCTCGTCGAGCGCCTCCAATTCTTGAAGTCGGAGATGATCATTATTTTCTGTAGTAAGCTCATTAGCAATGACAATTCTCAGAGATGGAATTTGAATTTCTAGAGGTAAGATAGCTTTACACCCATATACCAAAGAAAAAGGTGTACAACCTGTGGGATTACGGACTGTAGTGCGATAAGCCCATAGACATTCTCCAAGCTTCTCACTCCAATTATGTTTGTTAATAGAAACAAACTTTTAAGGAGTTTGATAATAGTTTTGTTGAATGCTTTAGCTAACCCGTTAGTTGCAGGATTATAGGCCGTAGAAGCAACATTATTGATTATGTTGTCATCACAGAACCTATTAAACTTTTGGCTGACAAATTGTGGCCCATTATCATGGATGATTCGACGAGGTATACCGAATCTGTATATCACATGATGTTTGATGAAGTTGATGACACTACTAGTCTTCACTTAAGCTAAAGGTATACCTTCAGCCCACTTAGAGAAATAATCGGTTATAGCCAAGATGAACCGATGTCCTTTAGATGAAGGAGGATTGATAGGACCAATTATATTCATGCCCCAAGCTTCGAAGGGCCATGAGGCAGCAGTCAGATGAAGAAACTCCGATGGTTGGTGAATGAAATATGTATGAATATGACATGCGCGGCATTTTCTTGCATAGTCAATGGCATCTGATACCATAGAGGGCCAGTAGTAGCCCATACGTCGAATACGATCCTGTAATTTAGGATTGGGCTGATGTGCTCCACAAACGCCATCATGAGCTTCGCAAAATATCTGCTTTGCTTCATCACCAGTAAGACATCTCAAAAGTAATCCATCAAAAGTTCTTCGATAGAGAGTTTTAGTAGCATGATTATAGTAGAATCGAAGCGATCGGCGACGAATACTTGTAGCTTCCTTAGGATCTTCTGGCAATATGCCATGTACTGCAAAATCGATGAAAGGTGCTCTCCAGTCCTCGCTAATGACATTGACTTCAGTTGAATTACTGAATTCAATATTATGGTTGTTTTCAATACAAAATAGTTCTCTATTGGAGATAACAACTATTTGTTGTCTTTTGACTGAAACTGCCAATACTGCAGCCAAGTTAGCTAAAGCATCAGCTTCTGTATTACAGGCTCGACGTACATGTTCGATGAAGAACCCTTTGAATGAAGAAGCTATTCTGATTGATGCTTCATGGTATGGTACCAGATCTTGATATCGAACTTCATATATGCCTCTAATCTGATTAACAATCAACTTAGAATTGCCATATACTTCGAGATATTCAATATCCAGTTGTTTGGCTAATTGGAGTCTAATGAGCAAAGCATTGTATTCTGCTACATTGTTGGAGCACGACTCATCTAAGGAATAAGCTCTTTGAATAGCTAATCCATCTGGTAAAACGAGAACAATTCCCACTCCAGCGACAAGGGTACCTCCTGGTCCAATTCTAGAAGCTCCGTCGAAGAATAAACGCCAAGTAGAAAATTCTTCTGAGATCATATTTGATTCCAATGTCTCATCTGGAATCTCATCGTAAAGTTTAGATGTTTCTGGAACAGGATGAGCTGCTAAGAAATCAGCTAATGTTTGGCCTTTCACAGAATTTTAGGGAACATAGACCATATCATATTGTGCTAATAATATAGCCCATGTAGCAAGCCTAAAATTGAGTGTACTATGCTTCTTCATTAGGACTCGAAGAGGATTGACTCGGGATATAACATGAATAGTTTTGCCGATAATGTAATGTCTTGTCTTTTGAACAGCAAACATTAAGGCTAAACATTTCTTCTCCACCGGACTACAACGATGTTCTGCTCCAATCATCGTTCGACTAAGGTAGTAGATGGCTTGTTCATGACCTTCCTTGTTCTTCTGAGCCAACAACGCTCCTAATAAATGGTCCATTGCCCGGACATACATCAAGATGGGTATTCCTGAAATCGGTGGCACTAGCACTGGTGGATTCATTAAATACTGTTTTATGTCATCAAATACTCGTTGACATTCTTCCGTTCAAATGAAAGATACACCTTTCTTTATTAATTAAGTAAATGGTCTGCAACGTCCAGATAAATTCGAAATAAATCGCCTGATATACGCAAGTCGACCTTGGAATCCTCGTAGCTCTTTTAGGTTGCGTGGAGGACGCATCTCTTGAATGGCTTTGATCTTTTCGGGATCAACGTGTATACCCTTAGAGGTAATGACGAATCCGAAAAATTTACCACTAGAGACACCCAAAAAAGACTTGGTAGGGTTCATTTTAAGTTGATGCTGGCGCATTAGATTAAAAATAGTTCTTAAATCTTGAATGTGATCTTCCTTCAGACGACTTTTGACAGCAATATCGTCCACATAGTATTTGACAGTCTTTCATAAATAATCTCGAAATATAGTACTCATTGCCCGCTGGTAAGTTGCACCTGCATTCTTAAAACCGAAAGGCATGACTGTATAACAGTATACTCCGCAAGGAGTACGAAATGAAGTGTGTTTTTCATCTTCAGGATTCATCCGAATTTGATTGTATCCAGAAAATCCATCCATGAAAAGATCCGTTCGAATCCACAGGTATTATCGATCATAGCATCGGTAATTGGGAGAGGGAATTCATCTTCAGGGCAAGCATCATTGAGATCCCGAAAATCTATGCATACTCGAACCTTCCCGGTCTTCTTTAAAACTGGTACAACGTTGGCTACCCAGTCAGGATACTGTTCTTCTCTGATAAAACCGCAAGCTATAAGCTTTTTGACTTCATCATCAATCGCATCCATCATTTCAGGCTTGAATCGTCGTTGTTGTTGTTTGACTGGCTTGGCATTCGGCAAGATGTTAAGTTTATGAGTTGCGACTTGAGGATCTAATTTTGGCATATCTTCATAACTCCAGGCGAAAACATCGATATATTCACGAATGAGGTAAATTAGTTCTTATTTATCATCCTCAGGGAGATTCTTGCTAATGAAGATCGGTCGTGGCACATCTTTCTCTCCAACATCAATTTGAATTAGTTGATCCTCAGTAGGTGGTTCTTATTGTTCGAAACGGAATTCCCACTGATTGTCCATCCTTTATGCCTAGGGGTCTACTTCATGAGCTTCTTCAATATCATCTTCGTCATCTTCTGAGAATTCGGCAGACACCATGTTAGAAGATACTGTTATCCGATGAACATGACCAATACTGGTATCAAAATCCCACGAGATATAATCAGAAGAGTTAGATCGTTCTTCTTCATCGGATTCGGAAGGTTCTGGAGTTGGAAGTGGTGAAGTATAACCTAATCCCCGCTTTGATTTACTGTAGTATTGTTGTGATTTTCCTTTTGGAACAGAAATACGAATAGGAGTTCGCCTTCCTTTGCCGCTATTAAGACAAGTTCTGAAATCATAGCACATTTTACGAATGATTGCCTTGGATTGTGGACTATAGCGACGTAATTGTATCCTTCATGTATCATCCGTATTATCATTGTCAAGCATGATTTTTTGTTCTTCTCGTTTATTAAAAAGTATAGGCATTTCACCTTTCTTTCGAGACGGTACTAAGAAATATTATTCTTTTATTGAATCTAATGATACCACATTTCGTAGAGATGATACGACTCCTATTGTAAGTGGCTTAAATCTATCTAGCATATCCAAATAACATTGAGTATAATAAGAGACATCAGTATACTGCAAAGGAGATGCTTTATTGATTTTTACACCATCATTTACAACAGGACCTTTAGCCTTAACAGGCTTAGTCAGATTGATAACTATAGGGGGAGAAGAAGAGCGAGAAGGAGGAGGGGGCTTTTTACGACGAAGGTCGATTACAAATGGCTCGGAAGAGATGAGCTTCCTTTGTTCCTGATTGACACCAGGAGGCTGCTTCTTGTGAGAATGAAGGTAGATAGTTAATGGTTTGGAAGACTGGGGACAGGAAATATGCCCTTTGACAGGAATCACCAGAGTATCATTTGGTATGCCTTTCTGTTCTTCATCAGTATCCATTGTCAGTACTACCTTCATGAATTCCTCTTTGTACATGCGAGAGTCGTTACAGTACGCTTCAACCCCCTTGAAAGGATTTAGGTCTGGAACTTCTTTCTGGACTTCTCCATTGCCATCCACATATTTGAAACATTGATGAAGAGTAGAAGTACAATGTTGTGTTCATGGAGGAATGGTCTTCCTAGTAAAGCATTGTATGAGCCATGATTATCAATCACATAAAAAGTTACCTTTGTACGAAGATTGTCGATTTGAAGTTTCAGGCGTATCTTCCCCAAAGGTTCACTTCTTCCTTGATTGAATCCCAAGATGGTGGTGATAGTTGTAGAAAGATTATGCACTGGGATCTTTAAAGCATCCAGCAAAGATTTCGGCATGATACTAAGAGCAGACCCTAGGTCAATCAGAATGCGATCAACTTTCATAGTGTCCATATATCCCGTGAAATAGAGAGGACGATCATGACGATTATCTTCTAAAAGCATGTCATCTTGTGTAAAAGTAATGTTGGGCATTAATTCAAATACACTATGACAATGTGTACAGCTGATTGGTTCCTTTTCGGGCTTCTTAAGAAAAGCAAGATAAACATTAGCCTGCATCAAGGCTTCACTTAATGTCTCTCGAGTTTCTTTTGAGAGGCGTAAAAGTTCGAAGATCGACAATCTTGCTGGAGTATTGGCTATTTGAGCCAGTATGTCAAAATTATATGGCTTTTCAAGTCCAAGAGATGAGGACTTCTTTAATGCTTTGTCAAAGCGAACATGTTGCTTTTCCTTGTCTGCTGATGTTGTTTTGGGAGGAATTGGTTCTACTGCCGGCGAGGATGTAGATGGTATATTCTCAGCAGGGGAAGATGATACAGGAGGAACGTCAGAAGATGGGGCAGGATTCTCCTGGGTTTCAGGATACTCTCGAAGATAAGGTTTTCCAGATCTAGTGCCGATTAAGATTTTTTCTTCTGCTACTGGTTCAAAGGATACCATATTGCAGCTCTTGGTTTTAGTTTTAGAACGCTTCTTTTGATTGGAAGAAGAAGGCGCTTCAAAATCTGCTACTAAATCTGGGTGAATCCACATGATTTCTCCTTTATCAGTGGATAGTGGAACAAGATCCTCATTTTGGGGAGGTGGGAGATTCACGATCTCGAGAGTAGCCCTCGGGATAGGGACAACACCATCTTGTACAAGTTGTGGTGGGAAATCACCAAACTGTATAGAGACAACATTAGCTGTCACAGTCTTCTCATCCTGTTGAAAAGTAATTGCTCCAGAGTTGACCATCTCCTGGATTTTGCCTTTGAGCACGTAGCATGCTCTGGTTGGATGACCTATAAATCTGTGATAAACACAATATTTAGGGTGGTCAGCTTTACCTACTTCTTCTGGCCGTTTTGCTTCCGACAGTTGAAGTTTATTGCTTTTAATTAAGCAATCGAAGATGCTCATAGTTTCATCTTCATCAAAAGAATACTCTTTTTTTGGATGAGGTGTTTTCTGTGGTGGTGCTGATGGAGTAGGTGTTGTCTGAGTAACGTTAACAGCCAACGATTCCTTGTCCTTGAGATTAATAGCCAATGTTTCTTTACCCTTGCGGTTGTTCTGGCGATTATTACCACCGGGTGTAGAATGTTCATCTTGATTAGGATGAGTCATTTGAACTCCTAACTGCTTGAACTTTTTGGCACTAACCTACGTCGCTTTGGCATTCACAATGAAAGAAGGCCAATCTTGAAATTGTGTTGATTCCGTCCACATGCTGATAATATGTAACAAGTTTGATTTGCATGTGTCTATTGTCACAGCAGATAGAGTTCCTAGAGGCATTTTAAGTGTCACTCGGCGGAATCTTTCAATGAAACTTTCTGTGGATTCATTGTGTCTTTATTTAATCTTGATAAGGGCAGACATCGTCATATCATTAACTCCCTCATAGAACCGTTCCAAGAACATTTGATTGAAATCAGCAAAAAAAGTTATACAGCCATCAGGCAGGCTACGATACCAGTCGTATGCTGCACCGGCTAAACAACCGACGAACACTCTGGTAAGGAGAGCATTATTTGGCTGCAATTGGTCAGTCATTACTTCAAAATGATTGATGTACTGACTTGGAGAGGTGCTGCCATCAAACATCATAATGGTTGGAAGCTTATATTTAGGAAGAAATTGAACCTCCTTCCATTCTGCAGGATAAGGTTGTTTTATCCCAAGTCTTTGTAGACCATCCTTCTACTTGAAGGCCTCAAACTGAGTGTGTAAGAGTTTTACAGCCTCATTAGCATCTCCTGATGTTTGGGAATTGGTAGGCTGATTTGAATTATTAGGAGGAGGAACAACGTGGTAATTACCACCCCCAGCACCAGACTGACTGGGAGCAGCTTGGACTGGTACAGAAGCAACCTGAGGAGGAGGTGTCCCCAGACTAATATTAATCGATACAGAAGATGCTATGAGCTCGGGATTAGTAGCAGAATTTATAACTGGTGGCACTGTATGTTGAGCCACTATTATAGTGTGCATACTTGAGACCATTTCAGCCATGGTCTTCAGTTTGTCTTCCAGTGCAGCAATTTGTTGCTCTTGATTGGCCGAACTAGAAGCATCTTGGTCTTCTGTAATGGCATAAGCTGTCACTTCTCTTGCCATTATTGATGAGATAGTTTGTTCAGAACTTTCACTATCTGCGTCAAAGTCAGACAAAAAATCTTCTTCCAGAAGAGTAATGGGAAGATCTTCCTGATTGAAAACATCCTGATCCGAATTTCGATCTTTTGATCTGGTATGTTGAAAGACCCCTTTACTGGATTCACGGAGTTGTCTCAAGTATTGCTGACTCGGATTGCGAGACGTGCCACGTTTTGAGGATTTTCTATCCCCAGTGTCTCGAGAAGTCATATTGACAAAAGCATATAACAGCTCGTCTTTATCTCCCGTCATAGGTTCAGGAATTGAAGTATAGTTCAGACGATTGAAGACAGACGTTTAGCTGATTGGCAACAACACTTGATGACTACCTCATGAAGGCAGTGGCGATCTGAAGAATGATTTAGAGGTGAGGGAGACATCTCTGTGTTCTCTCGTCTTTGTGTAAGACGTTTTCGGAGATCAGTTACCACTACAGGACGAGAAGAAGTCGGAGGAACATATTCCTTAATGATGTTAGGAAGATGCCTCCTACTCTTCAGATATTTAGTTCCATGAGTGTACAAAGAAGTACTTAACTCATTGGCATAAGTGATTGGGTCCTTCTTTTCAAACTTTTGTTTCTGATACAAACTGGCCTTTGGCATAGGATTCTTACATTTCACCGAAGTTGATACTGATTGACGCCTATTGAGATAAGCACGTAAATCAGAGAATTCTGCTTCGGGTGCCTCTGTTTGAGATACCGTCAATTTTCTTTGCTTGGATCTTGAGATCTTCAAAGTTGGAAGATCTTGAACAGTCCCCATAGGGGTAGGCAAGATACCTCTTTGATCAGTATTCTTTCCCCTAGCAGAGATTTGAAAACCTCTGTTTAAGGGAATGGAATCTGATATATCTTCCTCTGAGTCATAGACTAGGGAAGTTTGAGAAAAGACCAAAGGGTGCTTTCCTTCATTTTGTGGAGGGTTAGCTAAAAAGCGTTTCCCTCTGTTTTGTTGTGGGACCATCTTAGGCACAGGTTGCGCCAGTTGAGGAAGTGTAACAGGACCCTTCCCTTTGTTCTGTCTAGTTTTAGCACTAGAACATTGTTTCTCCAAGTTCAGAACTGGAGAATTAGAGGAGGGAATAGCCAAAAGACTAGATCCCTTGGGTTGCGCCAGAGCAGCATAGTGAGCAGACTGCGCCTGGATAACTGATTGCTTGGGTTGTGTAACGCCCCAGAACCAGAATACTGGAGAGCGGGGGCATACATAGCCAGCTACGTATATTGAAGTGCAACCCACATCTCTATACAGTCACGGCTGTCTAGATACATGAGGGTTTAACTACAAGCCATCAGTCTCTTATTGTCATGAACAAGCCTATTGTCTCAATCTCATACAAGGAATAGCAGTCACAAGATGTTAGAGCATCAAATATACAATAGTAAGACGTCCCATACATTACATATTTGAATGATCATGAAGCTAGTCGTACAAAATGTGAAGACTAGCAAGAGTTTCAGTCATACATGATCAACCCTAGGATTCGTCAATCATGTTACAGCCCGTAGGCAGTCAATTAGTAAAGTGCAATACGAGCTAACACGTGCTCGCCGGCTAAACGCCTCAAAAGAATATTTTTACAATAAAGTGAAAGAACAAAAAGGAAACCCACTCGTTGCCTTGGTTACGCCTGGTGGTCACCATCTGGCGGGAAGGTAGGGAGATCCTCTGGAGCTGCTCCGGTATCTGGCCACGCAAAACCAGCTGGGTCAGATCCCAGAAAGAGCAAGTGCCACAAATGAGGCTTCACTTAAGAACTAAAACCAGCATATCAGTAAAATAAGAAGATAATCAAGACATGAAATCTAAATAGGGCAATAAATATCAGAGATGAGAAGTTATTTCGATCAGTTATTGACAAGGTAAATATGAGCAATCATGTTACCGAAGTAACCAGGTACCGGGACGAGACAAGGCTTAGACTCCATCCAACATTCACGGCCAAGCAATAAGTACGGCTTGATACTTTAACTAACTAGGATTATCACAGGCCTAGTTACTAGCAAGATGCAATAAGATTATTCCAACAGCCACAAGCCCTACAGACTATCCAGGTTATCCAGGTCGAATATCCGTTCATGAAGGGTACAACACATGACAGTGTGCTGGAAATGTGCCCTACTCGTCGGCAGGCTACAAGTCCACTTGCGCGTCCAAATAACGGAATTGCCTGTAGCTAGGAAATCTCTTCATGACTACTGGATTACTCTAGTTATTAGCCTTAGTCAATTTCAGTAGGTACCCCTGACCGTGGTACTCAGGGGTCCCCGTCCTAGACATGATGCAAGACAATACTGGTTCATTTGTACAAACAAAATCGTCCACGGTGTCCAGGCCATTCATTCTTGTCATGTCATACTAGCCGTCGCAACAGCATATCGAGGTATATCATGTCAGGTTTACTTACCAAGAGTGTGCCACGACGGGCCACTATCATGCCATGTTACTTGTCAATCGTTCTTGTCATGAGTGCGCCACAACGGGCCACTGTCATGACATGTTACTTGTTACTGGTTAAGAGTGCGCCTTAACAGGCCACTATCGTGTTCTATCCTTACATCATCATAAATGAGAAAACTTGCATAAATAGTTAGTAACATATTCTTGAAGCCAAGGAAAAGATCTACAACTTTCATGTTGGGATTTGGGAGAAATTCTGGCCATAAATCAGCCAAATAGGACAAGAAAAACGACCAAAATAGGCACTATGCGGCCAAAGGTGGATGGGGTCTCATGCGGCAGTAGATGGGTACCCATCTATGCGGCTGGGTAGATGGATACCCATCTATGCGGCTGGGTAGATGAGTTCCATGCGACAAAGTGGATGGGGGTCTCATGCGGCAGTAGATGGGTACCCATCTATGCGGCTGGGTAGATGGATACCCATTTATGCGGCTGGGTAGATGGATACCCATCTATGCGGCTGGGTAAATGAGTTCCATACGACAAAGTAGATGGGGGTCTCATGCGGCAGTAAATAGGTACCCATCTATGCAGCTGGGTAGATGGATACCCATCTATGCGGCTGGGTAGATGAGTTTCATGCGGCAAAGTAGATAGGGGTCTCATGCGACAGTAGATGGGTACCCATCTATGCGGCTGGGTAGATGAGTTCCATGCGGTAAAGTGGATGGGGGTCTCATGCGGCAGTAGATGGGTACCCATCTATGCGGATGGGTAGATGGATACCCATCTATGCGGCTGGGTAGATGAGTTCCATGCGACAAAGTAGATGGATACCCATCTTCTCTGAAAATCTGAGAAGGATGGACATGGAACCCATAGCTTCCAAGCTCCATAAAACTTTTACTATAAGTCCAAATTTGGACTTCCATAGGTCAAAATAGGGTAGAATGAAATTCTCTACTACATGGAACAATAAAAACTTGAAATTAATAACATTTGATAGATCAAAATCCAAGAAATCTGAAAATGCAACAAACTTAGATCTACAAAAAATAAACCATGGAAATTAAAAATGTTAAGTACTAAAGTGTCTTAGAATCTCGTGAGGAAGAAAATGGAACAACAAAATTTGAGTTCCTCCATGAAGCAAGTTGCACTTGCCTAAGGGGTGTTCTTGGTTGGTGGTGGGTTTAATGGAGAAGGAAGAAAGTAAATAAGAAAGTGGAGGAGAGAGAAAAGTTAGGTTGGGTTTTAAATGATGATGGTGGTGGTAGGTAGGGGTTTTCTTTTGGTTCATGATGAACCCAAAAGCAAACCAAACCAAGCCAAACCAAACCAAGATAAACCATAACCAATAAAATGCTAAAATAAACCATGCAATGGGACATGCAATATGAGTCAAAATAGGTACAAGTATACCAAAATACGTAATACAAAATACGGGCGTTACAACTCTACCCACCTTAAAAGAATTTCGTCCTCGGAATTTAATTAAGAGGCTAGAGAGGCAAGGACAAGCTATACTAATCACAGACAAGCTATACTAAGCAGTCCACTATGCAATCATTCATTCAAGCAAAAAATTGAGAGCATAAGGCATAAGAAAGACATTATACCTTACGAGTCAAACAGGTTGGGATATCGCGATCGGATATCATTCTCACGCTTCCACGTTGACTCACCCAAAGAGTGATGACCCCAAGCAACACGGACTAACTTGATAGTCTTGTTCTTGAGTATCTTCTCTCTTGGGTCCAATATGGATACGGGCCTCTCCTTATACGAAAGATTGGTACCAACAACCAATTTCGAATGATCCAGGATGTGGCTCGGGTCCAGGATATACCTTCGTAGTTGGGATACATGGAAGACATCATGCAATTCACGCAACGACGGCGAGAGAGCGAGACAATAGGACACATCACCTACTCGCTCTAGAATGTCGAATGGCCCTATATACCTAGGACTAAGCTTTTCTCGTATGCCGAAACGAATGACGCCACGGGTAGGCGAGATCCTAAGAAATACATGGTTGTCGACAGAAAATTCAAGGGGACGCCGATGAGAATCGGTTCAATGGCGCTGGCGATCTTGTGCGACGCGAAGATGATCTCTGACTCTTCTGACCACCTCAACTGTCTGAGTAATCATTTCTGGACCGAGCATCTGCCTCTCTCCAATATCATCCCATGCTGGCGGGGATCTGCACTTCCTACCATACAGTGCCTCGAACGGTGCCATCTGGATACTGGCTTGGAAACTGTTATTGTACGAGAACTCCACCAGGTGCAGGTGATCTTCCTACGAACCACCGAAGTCGAGGGTACAAGATCTCAACATATCTTCCAAGGTTCGTATGGTACGCTCTGACTGACCATCTGTCTACGGATGATAAGTTGAGCTGAACTGGAGGTGAGTTCCCAAACTCTCTTACAGACTGCGCCAAAAGTGCGACGTAAATCTTGAATCTCTGTCCGAGGTGATACTGACTGGTACACCGTAAAATCTGACGATCTGCCTGAGGTACATCTCTGCTAGCTGAGCCGTCGATTGACCAACTCTGAACGGGAGAAAGTGAGCCACTTTTGTGAGCCTGTCTAAAATAACCCAAATAGTATCTCTACCGGCCGGGGACCTAGGTAATCCAGTCACGAAATCCATGGTTATATGCTCCCATTTCCATTCTGGAATCGCCAAGGGCTGAAGAAGTCCAGCCGATCTCTGATGCTCAGCTTTAACTTGTTGGCAAACCAAACACCGAGAGACAAACCGGGCTATCTCCCTCTTCATGCCATTCCACTAAAAGTGCTGACGGATATCACGGTACATCTTCGTGCCACTGGGATGAATGGAATACTACGAACTGTAAGCTTCTGCCATGACTTCCTGTCTGATACCTCCACTGAGTACACAAAGACACTTACCATATCGAAGTGTACCATCTTCATGAATGCATAACTCCGGCCGCCGTCCTGTCTCACACTCTGCTCTGAGTCGCTGAAGCTTGGAATCTATTGATTGCGCCATCCGGATCCTCTCGACTATAGTGGACTGAACTTGCATACTGGCCATCAATGCCACATTGATAGGAAGGACAATTTCTATACCCATCTTCTGAAGATCTGCTAATAACTCTGGTTGCGCTGTTAGAAAATAAACTCTAGCTCTCATGCTCAATGCATCTGCAACAACGTTGGCCTTCCCAGGATGATACTGCAGGTTGATGTCATAATCCAAAAGCGGCTCTAGCCATCTCCTCTGACGCATGTTAAGATCCTTCTGAGTAAACATATACTTCAGGTTCTTGTGGTCGGTAAAAATCTCCATCCTATCTCCATACAAGTAGTATCTCCAAAGCTTAAGTGCAAACACTACTGCTGCCAACTCCAAGTCATGGGTTGGGTAATTTCTCTCATGATCACGAAGTTGACGTGATGCATAAGCTATTACCTTCCTATGCTGCATCAAAACACATTCCAAACCTCTGCCTGAAGCATCACAATGCACTGAGAATCCTCCGGTCCCATCTGGAAGCATGAGAATGGGTGCCGTCATCAAACCTCGCTTCAACTTCTCAAAAGAATCCTGATATTCTGCTGTCCAAGCAAACTGTACATCCTTGCGGGTCAACTGGGTCAATGGTGCTGAAATCCGAGCAAAGCCTGAAATAAATCGCCGGTAGTAGCCGGCCAAGCCAAGAAAACTGCGAACTTCTGTAACTGTGCTAGGTACTGGCTATGTTTCGATAGCCACGATCTTCTGGGGATCCACTTCTACTCCTCCTCTGGTGATGATATGACCCAAGTATGAAATGCGATCGAGCCAGAACTCACATTTACTAAACTTTGCGTACAACTGGTGCTCTCTGAGAATCTGGAGGACAATTCTGAGATGCTGCTCATGTTCCGCTTTACTCTTGCTGTAGACTAGGATGTCGTCTATGAACACAATCATGAACTGATCCAAATAAGGCATAAAAATACGATTCATGAGGTCCATGAATACAGCTGGCGCATTGGTTGCTCCAAATGGCATAACAAGGAACTCCCAATGCCCATATCTAAATCTAAAAGCTGTTTTTGGGATGTCCTGCTCTCTGACTCTGATCTGATGGTATCCTGACCGCAAATCAATCTTCGAGAATACTGCTGCCCCCTTGAGTTGATCAAACAAGTCATCTATCCTCGGGAGAGGGTATCTGTTCTTGATTGTCACTGAGTTCAAGGTACGATAATCTACACATAATCTGGACGTACCATCCTTCTTTTTCACAAGAAGCATCGGGGCTCCCCAAGGCGACCCACTTGCACGAATGAATCCCTTGGTCCTGAGTTCTTCAATCATCTTGTACAATATCTCTAACTCTGACGGCGCCATCCTGTAGACTCTCTCCGACACTGGGGCTATCCCTGGGATCAAGTTGATAGTAAACTCGATCTCTCGCTCTGGCGGCATTCCTGGAAGCTCTTCTGGGAAAACATCTGGAAACTCCTTGACTATCTGGGGTAACTGTACTGCTGCTACTACCATCTACAATACTGGAGGAGAAGGTTCAACTTTGCCATGGGAAAAAAAAACTCTGGCTCGCCTGGAATACTAAAAACAACCCTGCCAACATGGCAGTCTATCCTAGCATACTGGTTCCTTAACCAATCCATTCCTAAGACCACATCATAATCGGCCATTGGGAACTCGATCAATCTAGCGGGGAACTCTTTACCGCTAACTACGATCCGACACGAGAAAAATACTCTATTTACTCTCACAAGACCGTTACCAGTAAGTATATTAAGCCTTACTAATAATGACTCGGGCTTCAGTCCTATCTGTGTCGCGAATCATGCAGACATGAATGAGTACGATGCACCAGAATCAAATAATGCTGATACTAGAGAGGAGTTGACGAGAATAATACCTGCCACTACCTCACCTGGTGCCAATCCTTCTTCTACGGTCATCGCCATCGCCTGACCATGTCCTCTGGGTGCGGGTCCCCTCTGCTGAAAATCTCTCTGTCTGCTCTGAACCAGGGATTGGGCTTGCGCATACTGCTGGGGGTATTGCTGCTGGAAGGCTTGTGCCTGCGTCGGCAATGGCCTCTGAGGCTGATACTGTTGTTGTTGCTGGACTGGTGCTGGTCTTCTCACCGAAGGACTAGTAAAATTGGACGATGATGAACTACCCCTATTCGGGCAGGATCCTATCTTGTGATCCGCTGTCCCACAAGCCAGGCACAATCCCTGCGCCCTGTGACATTCTGCTACCACATGTCCTGGCTTTCCGCAATGCGAACATCCTACTGTGGAAGAGTGCTTCTGCTTCTGCTGCTAAGGGTTCGTCGGGGTTGAATGTTGAACCGACGTCACTGAGGCCGCCCGCCTCGGAGTTCTAATTGTCAAAGCCCTAGCTGCCGGGGCTGATGCTGAAGACTGATTCATGTGGCCATGAGATCGCTTCCGACCTCCGGTCCTGTCCACGATCCTCTGGGAGGTATACTCGTGTCTCTTGGCTGCTCTCATTACCGCATAAAAAGTCTGATGCTCAAACTGCTCCACTGCCAATAAAATCTCTAGATGGATCACCTGCTGGAACCGCTGGACTCTGTCGAACTCGGTCGCTACCAAGGTGGGAGCAAATCGACTAAATCTCAAAAACTCGGCCGTATATCTGTCGACCGTCTTATCCATCTGTTTCAGATTGGTGAACCTCGTCTGTAGATCATATCGAGCTACAGCATCAAAGTACTTGGTCTAGAATCTTTTTCGGAATACTGCCCATGCAACAGGTGCCACTAATCCAACGGCCTGTGCCGCCTATCAGATGCGGGCAAGATCCAATAACTGTAGGCATACTACCGCCACCTTCTCGTTCTCGGGCGTCTTTGCCGCTTCTAGAATCACTTATGTATCCTGCAGCCAAGCATCTGCGGCAATAGCATCCTCACTGCCGTCGAAGAAGGAAGGGTTCAAGCGCTTGAAGCTGTTGGCTGTACTGTTACCTTGATGACCACCTCTGCTCAGAGCATCTTGTACTGCCTGGTGCAGGGCGTCGCCCCGACGATCTTGAGATGCTAGTAATGTCCTGATGATACCTACCAAGGTGCCATCATTAGGCTCTGCAGGCTGGACTGGCTGAACTGGTGGCTCTTGACCCATGGTAGGCATGACTTTGGAGGCTACTCCTGAATGCTGGGCTTGATCTCTAGGTTATTGCGGGTCCACGGAAGGTGCTCCACCTTGCCGATCGATAGGAGCAGGAACAATGTCGCTGAAGAAGATGACACAGGAAACAATAAAGAAGGACCAGGACAGATCAAAGATACAAGCATGTAATCAGGTCAAGAATTCAGGGATTCAGAGGATACGAGCAGAGATCAAGGGCGAGTGCTGATTGAGACATCTATTCGGTAAACCCTCATATATCTTGATTCGTAAGACCTGCATGGGCTACCACTTAAACCATGTAACGCCCCAGAACCAGAATATTGGAGAACGGGGGCATACATAGCCAGCTACGTATATTGAAGTGTAACCCACCTCTCTATACGGTCACGGCTGTCTAGATACATGAGGGTTTAACTACAAGCCATCAGTCTCTTATGGTCATGAACAAGCCTATTGTCTCAATCTCATACAAGAAATAGCAGTCACAAGATGTTAGAGCATCAAATATACAATAGTAAGACATCCCATACATTACATATTTGAATGATTATGAAGCTAGTCGTACAAAATGTGAAGACTAGCAAGAGTTTCAGTCATACATGATCAACCCTAGGATTCGTCAATCATATTACAGCCCGTAGGCAGACAATAAGTAAAGTACAATACGAGCTAACACGTGCTCGCCGGCTAAACGCCTCAAAAAAATATTTTTACAATAAAGTGGGAGAACAAAAGAGAAACCCACTCGTTGCCTTGGTTACGCCTGGTGGTCACCATCTGGCGGAAAGGTAGGAAGATCCTCTGAAGCTGCTCTGGTATCTGGCCACGCAAAACTAGCTGGGTCAGATCCCAGAAAGAGCAAGTGCCACAAATGAGGCTTCACTTAAGAACTAAAACCAGCATATCAGTAAAATAAGAAGATAATCAAGACATAAAATCTAAATAGGGCAATAAATATCAGAGATGAGAAGTTATTCCGATCAGTTATTGATAAGGTAAACATGAGCAATCATGTTACTGAAGTAACCAGGTACCGGGACAAAACAAGGCTTAGACTCCATCCAATATTCACGGCCAAGCAATAAGTACGGCTTGATACTTTAACTAACTAGGGTTATCACAGGCCTAGTTACTAGCAAGATGCAATGAGATTATTCCAATAGCCACAAGCCCTGCAGACCATCCAGGTTATCCAGGTCGAATATCTGTTCATGAATGGTGCAACACATGACAGTGTGCTGGAAATGTTTCCTACTCGTCGGCAGGCTACAAGTCCACTTGCGCTCCCAGATAACGGGATTGCCTGTAGCTGGTAAATCTCTTCATAACTACTGGATTACTCTAGTTATTAGCTTTAGTCAATTTCAGTAGGTACCCCTGACCGTGGTACTCAGGAGTCCCCGTCCTAGACATGATGTAAGACAATACTGGTTTATTTGTACAAACAAAATCGCCTACGGTGTCCAGGCCATTCATTCTTGTCATGTCATGCTAGTCGTCGCAACAGTATATCGAGGTATATCATGTCAGGTTTACTTATCAAGAGTGCGCCACGACGGGCCACTATCATGCCATGTTACTTGTCAATCAATCTTGTCGTGAGTGCGCCACAACGGGCCACTGTTATGTCATGTTACTTGTTACTGGTTAAGAGTGCGCCTTGACAGGCCACTATCGTGTTCTATCCTTACATCATCATAAATGAAAAAACTTGCATAAATAGTTAGTAACAAATTCTTGAAGATAAGGAAAAGATCTACAACTTTCATATTAGGAGGTGGAAGAAATTCTGGCCATAATTAAGCCAAATAGGATTTTTAGTTGTAGACGACGTGATCTGTCCAGAGGTTTACGGTGAGTATGTTGGAGACACTAACGTCACTGGCGTACCCGGTTCCAGCACTGATGCGAATTAGCATATTTTCTTCCTTATGGATTCGCATTAGTTAGTAGTTATAGTTATGGAGTTAGTTGTCTATTTTATTTTCTGTTATCCGGGTTTGTTCCCGAGACTTTCTGAGTTGTAGTAGATTTTTCATATTTATAATATTGAGACTATTGGATATTTTGGTGATTATTACTGGCTTAGTTGTGGATGATATATATGCGTGTTGTGCTTGTTGTGGACCATTGTTATCATAGACAGCGTACTACCGTCGATGCTGTGGCGTAGGCTGGACTTGGCCACGTACTCGTATCCCAAAATTGGGAGCGGGTTGTGACAGATCCCATTGTTGAAGTAGCTCGTCGGTTTGCCTTTTTGCTTATGGTCTCTTGAGTTCTAGCCTTTGCCAGAACAGCTGCTTGGGAGACCCTCGACTCAGAGCTGGTGTATCTCTGCAACTCTATACTCAAGCCTCTATGAAATCTCTTGGCTTTCTCTAGCTCCGTCGTAACCAACCCTGGTGCAAAATGACTCAGCCGACTAAACTTGGCACCGTACTCATCAACTGTCATACTCCTCTGCTCTAAGTGTAGAAACTGGTCATACGGTGCATCCTTGGCAGTGTCGGAGAAAAACTTCTTATTGAATAGCCTTTTGAATTCCTCCCACGTCTGATCAACTCCTAGCCGTCTCTCCTCAACGGCCCACCAATCGTAGGCATTTCCTTCCAACTGTAACTTCACTGCCGTCATCCATAGATCTGTGGATAACTCCGAAGCCTTCAGGAGATTTTCTGTCTTAACCAGCCAATTGGTGATCCCGATGACGTCTTCAGTGTCCTTGAAGTATGGAGGATTCATGTTGCGGAACCCTTCGATAGTACCCACAGAGGCTTGGGGTGCTCGGGTCAGTGCTGTCTCCAAACTCCTCCTAATAGCCTCGCTCTGCTGCATCTGGGCCTGTACTAAACTCTAAAGGATCTGGTCTGTAGTAGTCCCACCAGCCTAAGGCATGGGCTGCTGTGGTGGCATATATGGCATCTGGGGCATGAACCGTGGGACACCCTGAGGCCCGTACTGTGGAGGATATGAAGGATATGGAAGGGGATACTGTGGTGGGTATGAGGGAGGATACTGAGGTGGATACTGTAGAGGATACTGGGGTGGATATGGTGCTGGATATGGTGGGGGCTGCTGTGGTGGATATGATGGTGGATACTGTGGAGGCTGTTGTGGTAGATATGGGGGTGCAATCTATGGTAGAAACTGAGGTGGATAGGGTGGCGGAGGTGGTAGGTACTCTTCTTGAGCTGTATGGTTTTCGGGGTCTGTCTGCCCCACTTGGGGTGCCGGGACTTGCTGCTGAGTAGTGGGTGGTGTCATCACAGGCTGCAAGGCTGGTCCGGATGGTGCTGGAGTGGTCGGGGACATGGGTGGCTGGCCCACTGGTCCTTCTTGAGCAGTGATGTTTCCATCAGTAATGGCGAGAGGGATAGCGCGTCCACTACGAAGATTCATCCTATATTGGCACGAAAATTAGAGTTTGGTTAGAACAAAGTCAAACTGGATGTAATCAAGCAGTCAAACGAGAAATTGAGAAGAGGTCAAGGAAGGTATTAATAAGTGGATGAGATTATATATCCTATTTCTATATTTTAGGCTTGTTGGGCACAGTCATGTAACCCAACAATATTATAGACCTGCATGGGCCACCACAAAAACATGTAACGCCCCAGTCCCATAATACACAGGACTAAGTTCGTCAGCATGCCAGCTGCACATATACAAAGAATACACCAATATGTGGTATCCTCGTATTTGTACATAAGCTGTAAACAATAATACATAATAAGCCACAATATGATAACTATATCTCATCCACATCTCAACACAGAAGGAATAATAAGTCTCAATAATAAAAGAAGTCAAAAGATAGCCGGGTGGACATACCCACTCCAAATAGCTATAAAAATAGTCTCAACTAAATGGAGTCCAACCTCCTCAAAACAGAACAATAAAGATAAAAGATGTCCACTACATAGTCTCAGATAATAAAGAGGAAAACTAAGTATCAGTGGGAGATGCCTCATCATCACGTAAGAAGGATCCAAAGCTGATCCGTACTCCTGGGGATAGTCCTGCTCGTCTAATCCTGGAGAGATCACAAGGTCCTCAGAGGGACGTAATAAGATACAGAAAAATATGCCGAAATAACTGAATGTGTAAACATGCAACTATGACACTACAGGATCTCCTAACTGTCTATGTGAGATGCACTTTGAGGACAACGTTCTACGCAGAGGCTGTAGGATCAGTAGAGTAAATAAAAAATGGCGGTAAGTAGCGCTCATCTGAGTCGCTATCGGCCAGGGGCAGAAAGTATCGCTCATACGAGTCACTATCGGCCCACAAATGTGTGTAAAAAATAAATGTAGCCCCTACGCTAGTAGCTGTCCCCTCCCTCCGATGCTCCTGTCCAAGATGTATCCACAGCCTGTCCAGTTGGCAACTGCTACGGCTTCTAACTCGATACACTAGTAGCAATTACCTCATATCCGTCGCACGACCCATACGTATCGATGGCCAGTCGAGTATGCAGGTCCGTGTCCTATATGAACTCACTCATCTCGTGATACACATGTGTCAAGGCCATAGGAGATATGAAAATATCTTCCACTCATAAGGTGGTCGTCTAACACTAGGTCGACATGCATAATAAAATATAAAATAACGAAAACGACTAAATCTAGCCGCTTGCATCCAAGTGTGACTTGGACGCACAATATAAATAAAATAACAAATAAGATAAAGAAATATGCAATAATAAAATATACTAAAAATAAATGAGCACAATCAGAATCTATGGCAAGGTATACTTGCCTGCGGTGCGAGGAGGGCAAATCCAAATATCGCAAGCGTCAACACAAAAATCGCAATTCACAGATGACTTCGGATGCAGAAACAAACATCAAAAATTTTCTCGATGAAAAAGATATACCTAGGAAATGCCTGTCTGAAAGTCAAATTCCGAAACAGGAGCAAAATCATAATTTTGGGTCAAAATGATGCCCGCTGTTGGACCCGCTTTGCACTGAAATATGTGCCAGTATCTACGGTCTCTAAAGTCATCAAACGATATATCTACGAATCCGATTTGAGGAGACGAACCCAACGATATGTCCAATTTTGGATTTCGATGAGCCGTGCACAAAATCGCCCGTTGGATCGGGTTGCAGACCCGCCAATTTTGGCGTTCCGATCAACCTTATCAGAATCGGACCAAACTTGGTATACAGGACCAAAATTTTGATACAGACCTGTTGGCGCAAGTTTCGTCTCGATTTGACGAACGTGCACAAAGTAATTGGGGTATTTGTAAAAAGGCCGATACGGTAAATTTTGACGGATACGCATCAAATTCGTCGCGCACACGCAACCAATTTGAATTCCGTCAAAGTCCACACGTCCTTGAAGTCGTTACGCACCTTTCGATGCCTTCGGCTCGCGACCACGTCGCCCGGTTTGTCGGGACGCACGTCGTATCGGGGAGATTTTTATAAATTTTTATTGTTTTGAAAACTGATTTTCGTCGATTTGGGAAGCTGATTTCTCGGCGCTCGATCGATGAAACCAACTTCTGTAAAAGAGTTTTAAATATCCTATAGGTTGTTTTGGACTATATTCTGTTGGTTTTCGAAAAATCCTAATGGTTGATTCCAAATCCATCTTCCAATCGGGGGTTTTGGGGACTGTTTTATGTTCTATTTTGGCAAGTTTTTCGTCAACTTGGTATCAACTTTCTGAATCGATGGTTTGTCCCCATCGACTTCTAACTGTGAGGCCTTCTAGAGGGTTATGTAGGGTTTTTAGAGATATTTACGAAATTAAAAACGAACCGGTATTGAAGGAGGATTTCGATTGGAAAGTGGCGTACATAGGTTTGTATCGAAACATGGCAGTGTCATGTTCTCTGTCACGCGCAGCGTCCAGTTGGCCGACCGAGGGTCAGCGACTCACGGCGGTGGCAGGAAGTCTTCAGGAAGGGCGCGGGGGTGTCTGCGTTCTTCGGGACTCGCTGTGCGAAGGTCGTGTGGAGTTTTCGAAAGAGAATTTTTACAAAACCTCCACGGCCGCGGGGTTAATATATGGGATTTAAATCCAAGTTTGGGTTGATCTCGATTTCTATTATGCGTAGGAATTTCCCAGGTTGGTAGAGAACCGATAAGATTTGTAATTTGGAAGGGTTTGAGGAAATTTGTTTGAGATAAGATTAAGATTTGAGAAAGATTTGGATTTAAATTTGCAATGAGTTCGAATGAAGGTAGGGGCACGGGCTTGTGTAGTTACTGTTCCCGGGTTGGGGATTTTTTTTTACTACTCACTATATATATATATATATAATAATAATAATAATAATAATAATAATATTTATATGAAATATAGAGCAATTAACTAGCATAAAAATAAATATTTTTAAATCACTATCTAAAATTTCCAAATAATATTGAAGACAAATATTTAATAGTATAACACCTACACACCAAATAATAATATATATATACATACCTTAACTACAACTAAATAAATGTATATAAAAAAATAGTAAAATTGTAAAAAAAATTGCATAAAATATGGGGGTTTACAGGATCTTCCAGACTTGAATTAAGGGATGTGCTTCAGTTCCCGACCATGCTAGGAACTGTGGTAAGATATACTCATCTACATGATTATCCGGTACTGTAGATTTTCTGATTATCATATGAGTATTTCCGCTTTCCATATGATTATCTCTCTTGTAGTTATTTCATTGTTATTACCTGTGGATATGAGATCGGATTTAGGCCATAGAATGATTGCATGCTATGATACCCAGCAAGATTGACAGCCGTCATCGCCGTATAACGTCTCTACCTTATACGGTGTAGCTGGCCGACGTCCGTCCCGGCGTGACAAGATCTGAGTATGATGTATCATTGTAGGGTGTGAAAATTATGACACGCTGACATGAGACTCAGTCCAAGTCATACGCTCAAAGCCATACGCTCAGTCCAAGTCATACGCTCAAGGCTATACGCTCAGTCAAGGCCATACGCTCATCTAAAGGCCATACGCTCAATAAATATTTTATTATTTTCTGAGATGACAGCACAGCATAAAGGATGAATCTGACACTTCATCTTTCGTGCAAAGACAGCTGTCCAATGAAGACTAGCCGTCGTATAGGTTTTCGAAGAGTCGGTTTTGTCTTTAACGAGGACAGCTCAGCATCTCTCATAAATTTAAAAGCCATCATTATTGTCAGTTTTGACAGTCTGTCAGCCATCATATCCGCAGTCACGACGCTCGAGAAGATTTTGTCAGTTATTGGAAGATATGGCGTATCAAAGAAGATTGATGATGGCCACGTGTCTACTTATTCAAACATGCCACGTGTCTACTTATTCAAACATACGACTCCTTCCAACTAAATGAGCGTATGGATCTCATACGACTCCTTCCAACTAAGTGAGCGTATGGATCTCATACGACTCCTTCCAACTAAGTGAGCGTATGGATTCCATACG
The DNA here is from genome assembly GCA_029216955.1 of Iris pallida. Taxonomy (NCBI): domain Eukaryota; kingdom Viridiplantae; phylum Streptophyta; class Magnoliopsida; order Asparagales; family Iridaceae; genus Iris; species Iris pallida. Next base: position 11,904,535 of record JANAVB010028820.1, read on the forward strand.
ACTCCTTGTCAAGTGAGTGTATGGATTCCATACGACTCCTTGTCAAGTGAGCGTATAGTTTCCATACGACTCCCTGTCAATAATGTGAGCGTATCAGCTTTATATGGTTCTACGCTGTCCAAGTCAGCGTATGCAAGACATGTGCCTTCAAAAGCTAGCGTATGACTCTTCTTCTAAGGCAGCGTATCACAGCAGTTGTGTCCAGAATGATTTTCAACGTGCAGTTAACACACGTTCTCACGTGTCCTGCACTCAATTATCCACTTTTTCAGAAGTTATGCAACGTGGCATTCATGCCATCAATCTTTCCGGAATATGCTCCACTACTTTCAACCGCACGCTAATGTGTCTCCATCAGAATTCGCCACGCGTCCCTGCAGTTATGCATACGTCAAGTAACTACCTGAGCGTATGCTTAAGGACAGTTATCCTGAACTCTATAAAAGAGAGTTTCTTCATCTTCATCAGACACGACAGTCAATTTTAGAGAGAACAGAGAGATTGCCCAGTTGCTGTCCAAGTTTCTTCAAAGTTCGAGTTTTCTTCATCGCATCGTCCAAGGGATAAAGTAATCGTCTTCTAGATTAGATTCCTACAGTTGTAATTTTCTCAGATACAAAATAAATAAAGTGAATTTATTTATGGAAAACAAATTGGCGACTCTGCTGGGGAAAGCTGTCTCCTCCAACGAGATAGCAACAACTCAATGCGATACTTCGTCAATCGGCTCGACGAAGAAGACGATGGTCGTACAATTCGACCAATCGGCTTATGAAGAAATGCTCAAGGCGAAGGAGGGCTGCACTGCTTCCTCCGCTCTTCCTGCTGCTAAGAAGAAGGGACGCTCTGTCTATGTCCCTAAGTCTTCTTCAACAGACCGAGACGTTTCTGTCACTTCTCACGCTGACAAGAACACGTCTTCAACTTCGACTAAGCACACTTCAGCTTCTCTGAACACGGCAACAGTGGCTTCTCCTAGTCACGCTGACAAAGTTGGTTCTTTAACCAAGTCAGCATGTACAAGGAAAACCATCTCTGGACATGTCAAAGTCCCTTCTCCCTCTACCCTTACGACAGCAGTCGGCTCTTTAGCCATTGATGACTCTGAGCGTATGGCATTTAAAGGGCAGCGTACGGCAAAGGTAGCGTACAAAAGCCAACATCAGGCAGCGTACGCTAAGCCAAAGCCAGCGTATGCTAATAAAAAGGCAGCGTATGACCAGAAGTCCAAACTGAAGTCAGCGTATGCTAACAGATACAGTCCTTTGACTGTTTCTCAGAATCAGGCTGGGGGTTCTCTTCCACAGAACATACAAATGATTCCCCCTCAACTTGTACATCTTGTGCCAACCAAGGAGAAAGACTCTTTAGTCAACTCCTCTACTCCTAAGGTCTTTACCTCTGGAGTTAATTTGACTAGTACTCTTACTAGATCAAACAAAGGAAAACGCCTTTTGGCTAATTCCTCCAAAGATGGATTATTACCGACTCCCAGTCGGAATAATACCCATCTTCCTTCTCTCCAAATTTCTCGATCTGAGAAAGGCAAATTACAAGTATCCAAGACTGATACCAAAGTCAGATCTCCTACGGATCTTCGTAACAAGCTTAATCAGAATCGTCTCGATTCCACTGAGACAAGTATATTAGACCCTGATGCAGAATATGCCAAAAATTATGTGGCTCAAATTAATCAGTCTTTATACACTCAAGAACCGAGAAGACAGAAGAACAAAAGACAAGTTTCTACACAGAAACTATCTTCAAGTACTTCCCAATCTGTTCCTACAGATCTCCGGGAGTATTTGTAAAATAAACGGAGAATTGACACTCCATCAGGCTATGATATTGCTCATATTTGCCATAAAAAGTATGGTTGCAACTTCCAACCTTGAGTTGTAATTCAATGTTGTTGTTCACCAAAAAGACAATCTGTTTTCGAACGGATTCAGTATGAACCAATGTTGGATGAAGATAAACCTCTTTATGCTTCTGTCAATATGACCTCCAGAAATATTGGGGGTAGTATACGGTCTGATGCTATATCAGACTCTGAAGATGGTGTTTATCTCGGCACCCGATCCAGGACCGAAGCCTTGGCCAGAGTCTCTTCTTCTTTTCATCCAAGTAGTAATCCGGAGATCACAGAGGACTTCCTTGGAGAATCCAATTTTCCAGTATTGACTCCCGTAAATAGTCCCGGGAAAGATACCGACTCACACAGTGATGATTCAGAACAGACTATTTCATCGTCTATTCCTCGAATGATTACTACTTACATGGCAGAGGGCAATCATGAACCTTCAACTAGCACCGAAGCTCATGAACAAAGGATTTCTTCCTTAGAACAACAGTTGCGAGCTATGGCAGATATATTGAATGCTATGCACACTCTTATGCAAGCTCAGCATCAAACTCAGCAAGTCCAACATACAGCCCCTCCAGTTGTATTAAATACTCCTGTTGTTCCAAACCCGGAACCCTCTACTATTCCGGGGGTACAATCTAATGTTCTTGTACAACCCACTCCAAGTCAGTCTGGAGCTGGGGGTAGTACATATGCTGCAGTTCCTCCTCCCAATTACACTCAACAAGCTACAACTCCCCAATCTTCTGGAATTGTTACTGAAGAGTTAAGGAATCTCCGAACTCAATTCGAGACATTTAAACAGAAGGATGGTCTGCAAAGGTTAGGTATCAAGCAACCTTACCCAATAGAATGGAAGCAGGTATCATATCCACCAAAATACAAACCTCCAACCATCTCTTTCTTTGATGGGACAACCTCCCCAAGTCAGTTCATTAATCACTTTGAAGTAATGACTGATCAATTGCAACCAAGTGACGCCCTCCTTACTCGGGTGTTTGTTGGGTGTCTTAAAGGAATGGCTTATGAATGGTATAGAAGTCTCCCTGATGGGTGCATTACTTCATTTGCTGGTTTCAAGCAAATGTTTCTTGAACGATTCTATGAAGGGCTTAATGACATGACCATGTCAGCCCTCATAAGAATTAAACAGAAAAATAATGAAACCACCGAGGACTTCATTGAAAGATTCAGAAGAGAAGCCCTCAAAATGCCTCTCGGAACTCCCGATGCTGTTACTATCGACACTTGCAAGTCGAATCTCTTACCAATTATCAGCATGTGGACAGGGTCCACTCAGTTCCAAGATTGGCCTTCTTTTATTGTCAGTGCCAAGGCTGCTGAAGTCAGTGCTGAGATCTTCAAGGGTCTGGGGGTACAAATGGCTCCCAAGGAATCAAATCAGAGTGCTAGCAATAGTACTCGACCCAACAATCGCAAAGGGAAAGAAGCTCTTAAAGTCAATCTCCAAAGCAGTAGTCAAGAGGTAAAGACTACTCAAGCTACCCCAGCTCCAACAAATCAACAACAGAGACCTCCTCGGCCGAAGAAAGAATATTCTTTCGACGATGACGATGTTCAGGGTATCTTTGAATGCTTGCTCAAAGGTAATAAGATTCAATTGCCAGAAATTAAAAAGCCTGATGAAGCCAATAAGACAGATCATCCAAAATATTGTCCATATCATAGAATGCTGGGTCATACAATCCGATCTTGCTATGTATTGAAAGGGAAGATTCAAGAGATGATTAAATCAGGAGCTGTGACACTGACACCCAAAGACAAGACAGTCACAGCAAATGCAATTTCAATGCAGTTCGGTGACTTTCCTCCCTTAATGGTAGAAAGTAGGATTGTTCCTATCCCCAAAGCAACTCTCGAAGTTGTAAACATCCCACCAGCACAGAATGACGGACTTGTTCCTGTCATAACTAAGAAGGGAGAGATCATGTGGATTTACCCGGATTTAATGACGGAGTTTGAGACATCTTCCTTTTCTTCTCGGAAGACTCCACCATCTAAAAAGAAGTTCGAGAAGACTAAGTCATGCAATGTGACTTCTAGTTTCACACTCGATTTTTATTTAACCTCTACTTTCATCTTGGCAGGAAATTCACTCCCTACGGAGATAAAATCTGTACCTCAATCTGAAGATAGGTACAAGCCTGCTTTTCATCTATACAGTTCACAATCTCGTGAATTGATGGCGAAGATGGGTTATGATCTAGCCACTGCTCCTGGTTTGAACTCCGGCAAGGGACTCCGAGCACCTTTAGCCATCACTATGAGGCATAATCAATCTCGTGTTGGCCTTGGTTTCTGGAATGAAGCTCTCATCAAACATAAAAGAACCAAAAGCAAGATAAAGAATTGCAATATGGTTTCCATAGACCCTGAACCAGAATCTGAAGTTGAAGTCCATGCTGGAACTCGGTCAGAAAAAATATATCTGAAAGATTATGCTGAAATTCCTGAAGAAACTTCTAATGTCCTTCCGATTACAGCTCCAACACCAGTCTCTACTGAAGAGCCTTCAAATGTTCCTGTTGAGACAGTTCCTTCTAAACCAACAGCAGCTGACAAAGGCAAACAACAAGTCCGCTTCGACAAACCATTGAAGAAGTCATCTCCTACAGGACTTGAAAAGCCTTATAATTTTGATATATTGGCTCAACTAGCCAATACCCCAGCTAAATTATCAATCTTCGAGCTCTTACGCCTCTCTAAAGAGACTCGAGAAACTCTAAGTGAAGCACTGCTGCAAGCAGAAACATGCCTAACTCTTCTCAAGAAGTTGGAAACAGAACCTGTTTCTTATTGCCATAATGTATTGGAATTTATTCCAAACATTACCTTTACACAGGACGATATGCTGCTAGAGGATAATCGACATGACCGTCCTTTATATCATACAGGATATATTGATTCTATGAAGGTTGATCGTCTCCTGATTGATCCAGGATCTGCTCTCAGTATTATGCCAAAAGCTATGCTAGATGCACTGAAGATACCTGTGCATAGTCTTTCCAGCACTATCACTACCATCTTGGGATTCAATCAAGGAAAAAGCGAGCCTTTGGGCAAGATTCGCCTCAAATTTCAAATAGGCGATCTTCGCACTAAAGTTACTTTTTACATCATCGACAATCATGGTTGCTCATACAATGCTCTATTGGGGAGACCATTCTTGCATGAACATAATGTCGTTCCTTCGACTCTTCATCAGTGCTTCAAATATGTTGATGATAATGGAGAAGTTCAAAAGGAGATTGCAGATCTCTATCCATTCAAAGGAGTTGAAGCTTACTTCAATGACGCTCGCATGTACAAAGATGAATACTCAAAAGTCTTACAAGCTATGGATAATGATGATGAGATAGCAAAAGTTGGCACTTTTGTTATTCCTGTAAAAGGACGTATTACTCCTCCGCAGTCTGTTAAATCATCTGAAGAAGGCTCACTGATAATTTCTGTCAGTGGACGTACCACTTCATCACCTGCCCAGGCTCCACAAGGCTCACTGATAATTCCTGTCAGTGGACGTATCACTCCCTCTCTACCTTCTCAGGCTAGACCAGATACTCTAGTCATTCCAGTCAGTGGACGTACTACTTATCCACGATCTTCTTCAAGAGAGCTCACCTCTTCTGAGCCTTTTGTTATCGATCTTAATCGAAACAAAACTTCTGATCGCTCTTCCTCTCCCCCTTTTGTCATTAATTTGACTAAGTGTGATAAGGCTCAGCCTTCTGTTGTAAATACAGTATCTAATATTAATGAAGCATCTCCTTTGCAGTATATTGATGTCTGTAATCATGTACAAAGTTATTTACAATTGCTAGATAGCTTAGAGTCACTAACTATAGGGGTTGTTCAAACTCTTCATACAGACGTATCATTAGAATCTATACAAAAATTATACTTCGTGGTCCCTGCTAGAAAGAAGGGAGAAAATCCAATCTTCTTTTATAAAGGACCCCAGAATCCTCCTAATTTGGAAGAAAATGACATAAACGACGATACTGGAAGGTTACAACTGCGTCGCTACAGTCAGCAATCTAAAAATATCATCAAGAATATGGGTTATGACTTTAGAACCAGTCTCAATAATGGAAAAGGAAGAAGAATGCCTGTTCGAATTCCTTCATTAAAATACAGAAGGACAAAATGTGGTTTAGGTTACATTGCTCCTACTTCTTTTATCAACATTGTTCATGAAGATTCAAAATCAGATGAAGATGAACGATCTGAGTCTTCTGATTCCCTCTCTTGGGATTCTGACACGAGTATTGGCGATCTCCATCGCTCTATTTTATCCATCAATATGGTCTCCGTTGATGGCCCGCAAGAAAATGATGAAGATGAGGATGATTTTAAAATATCACCCGAATCGGAACAATGGGCTCAAAGATTAGATAATCAATGGGAATTCAGGTTCGAGCAGAGGGAACCTCCTACTGAAGATAAACTGATCCAAATTGATGTTGGTGAAGAAGGGTCTCCTAAACCAATATTCATCAGTGAAAGTCTTTCAGAAACAGATAAACAAGACATGATTAAACTTATTCGTGATTATATCGATGTCTTTGCCTGGTGTTATGAGGATATGCCAGGACTAGATCCAAAGATTGCAATGCACAAACTCAATATCATGCCAAATGCTAAACCGGTCAAACAACAACAGCGACGATTTCGTCCGGATATCATGGATACAATTGAAGCTGAAGTCAACAAGGTTATGGCTTCTGGATTTATTCGAGAGGAACAACATCCTGAATGGGTGGCTAACATCGTTCCTGTCCTTAAAAAGACTGGCAAGATCCGGGTCTGTATAGACTTTCGCGATCTCAATGCGGCTTGTCCTAAAGACGAGTTTCCTCTTCCAATTACTGATGTCATGATCGATAATACATGTGGTTTCGAACGAATGTCATTCATGGATGGGTATTCGGGATACAACCAGATCAAAATGTTTCCAGATGATAAAAAACACACTTCCTTCAGAACGCCAATCGGTATATACTGTTATACAGTGATGCCGTTTGGTCTCAAGAATGCAGGAGCAACATATCAGCGAGCAATGAGCACTATATTCCGCGAACATCTACAGAAAATAGTCGAATGCTATGTTGATGATATTGCAGTCAAAAGTCGACGAAAGGAGGATCATATCCAAGATTTGAAGACTATCTTTGAATTAATGCGTCAGCATCAACTTAAAATGAACCCTACTAAGTCCTTCCTGGGCGTCTCTAGTGGTAAATTTTTCGGCTTCGTCATTACCGCTAAAGGTATACACGTGGATCCCGAGAAGATCAAAGCCATTCAAGAGATGCGTCCTCCACGCACCTTAAAAGAGCTACGAGGATTTCAAGGAAGAATTGCTTATATCAGGAGATTCATTTCCAACTTATCAGGACGCTGCAGACCATTCAACAAACTTCTGAAGAAAGGTGTATCTTTCGTTTGGAACGAAGAATGTCAAAAAGCATTTGACGATATTAAACAGTATCTCATGAACCCTCCAGTTTTGGTACCTCCCGTCTCGGGAATACCATTCCTTCTATATGTTCGAGCCATGGATCATTCTCTTGGTGCATTACTTGCCCAAAAAAATAAAGATGGCCATGAACAGGCTATTTATTATCTCAGTCGCACAATGACAGGTGCTGAACCGCGTTATTCTCCAATCGAGAAAGAATGCTTAGCATTAATGTTTGCTGTTCAGAAAATGCGACATTATATTATCGGTCAAACGATTCACGTTATTTCCAGAGTGAATCCCATCAGGATTATGATGAAGAAACCTGGTATTCTCAACTCCAGACTAGCTAATTGGGGAATCTTGTTAGCTCAATACGACATGCATTATATTCCTCAGAAGTCAGTTAAAGGACAGGCTCTTGCTGATTTTCTGGCTGCTCATGCGATTTCAGAAGATTCTAAATTATATGATGAGATCCCAGATAAAGTCTTGGATTCAAATCTGATTTCTGAAGAAATTCCTACCTGGCGTCTATTCTTTGATGGAGCATCTAGAATAGGTCCTAACGGCGATATTGTCGCTGGAGTTGGGATTGTTCTTGTATCTCCAGAAGGTTTAACTATTCAGAGGGCTTATTCTCTGGATCAATCATGTTCAAACAATGTAGCCGAATATAATGCATTGCTCATTGGCCTTCAACTTGCTAAACATCTAGATATTCAATATTTGGAAGTTTATGGAGACTCCAAGCTTATCATCAATCAGATCAGAGGAACGTATGAAGTTCGTCATCAGGATTTGATACCTTATCATCGAGCAGCACTCTCTATAGCCTCATCTTTTGAAGGTTTTTTTATTGAACATGTTCGACGAGCCTATAATGCAGAAGCTGATGCTTTAGCTAATCTTGCTGCTGTATTAGCTATACCCATCAGACGTCAGCAAGTAATAGTGGTTTATAATCGGGAACTATTCTGTGTTGAGAATAATTTGGCTTTGGCTTTTTCTCACAAACCAGACAAAGATTCTCTCAACCTTGATGCTGGATTAAAGTTTGACAACATATCCTCATCTTCTTCCGATTCTACTATGGAATATGTCTTTTCTAATGAAACAGAAGCCATAACTGAAGACTGGAGACGCCCGTTTCTAGACTTTGTTTTGTATGACATACTTCCTGATAATCCGAGTGAAGCAGCGTCTATCTGGCGTCGATCTCTCAGATTCTATTATAATCATACGACGAAGACATTATATCGTCGGTCTTACGACGGTCTTCTCCTCCGATGCATTTCTGGTGAAGAAGCACAACAGATAATCCGTGAAGCACATGATGGTGTTTGCGGAGCTCATCAACCAGGTCCTAAACTTCAAGATCGTATCCGACGTATGGGTTATTATTGGCCCACGATGGTGGCTGAAGCTATTCAATATGCTCATAAATGTAAAGCCTGTCAAATTCATGCAGACTTTATCCATCAACCGTCAGAGTTCTTACACCCAACAGCGGCATCATGGCCCTTTGAAGCTTGGGGCATGGACGTCATTGGTCCCATTAATCCACCATCATCAAGAGGACATCGGTTTATTCTAGCAATAACTGATTACTTTTCCAAATGGGCTGAAGCAATCCCGTTATCTGAAGTTAAAATTTCTAGTGTTATCAACTTCGTCAAACATCATGTTATCTATCGATTTGGTGTTCCTCGACGTATTATCCATGATAACGGACCGCAGTTCGTCAGTCAGAAATTTACTCGATTCTGCGACGATCATCAGATTAATAATTTAGCTTCTACAGCATATAATCCAGCAGCTAATGGATTGGCAGAAGCTTTCAATAAAACAATCATCAAACTCTTGAAAAAGTTTGTTTCTTCCAACAAACGCAACTGGAGCGAGAAGCTTGGTGAATGTTTATGGGCCTACCGCACCACAGTTCGCAATGCGACCGGATGTACGCCTTTCTCTTTGGTGTATGGGTGTGAAGCTGTTCTTCCCCTCGAGATCCAGATTCCTTCTCTGAGAATTGCAATCTCCAATGAACTTACAACAGAAAACAATGATCGTCTTCGACTTCAAGAATTGGAAGCTCTAGATGAAAAACGATTGTATGCTCAACAAAATATCGAGCTTTATCAGGCCCGAATCTCAAAGGCTTTTAATCGGAAAGTTAAAGTCAGAGCATATCAGAAGGGAGAACTGATCCTTACTGTCAGACGTCCTATGACCATGACACATATGAGCAAAGGCAAATTTGACGCGAAATGGGAAGGCCCATTCGTAGTAAATAAAGTCTTCTCTAACGGAGCATACCAGCTTGCCTCTATGGATGGAAAAGTCATGATGATGCCTATCAATGGCAAATTTTTAAAGAAATATTATGTATAATATTTTCGTCATTCCCCAGCAAATATAAAATTCTTCTTTACAAAAGTTATTTCGATATCGTTATCCCCAGAGGAAACTGATATTCCACCATGTATCATCTTTCCAGAGAATTTGATATTTTGTTTTATTAAATCCCCAGTGGTTTTAATAAAGATCTTGAATAGAAAATCATGTCCATATTACCTCTGAATTTTCTATCTCAGTATGTATCATATTTTCTATTCTATGAAAATGATATCTCGTCTTTTGATTTCCGAATCCAAAGATCATGGAAAATAGAATATAAAGATATCTTTATATCTGAATTCTGTTTTCTCTAATCAGTATTAAACTAAAAATCTTTGGTTTAATATCATGATAGAGTTGCAAAGTTTATTTGTATATTCTATTCTATTGAAATATGTCATGTATTATTTACCTCTGAACATGTTTTCTACAAAAATATCATCCACAGAATTGAAATCAAACCAAGATATTCATTTCAATCAAAATCAGAACAATGATTACAAATGGGTATCAAAATTTCAATACATGATAAATGTAAAAGAACTATTTAGGAGGAGTAATGATCTCCTGAATACGAACGATTACATTATTCATCTTTTCATCATGAGCTTTCTTGATTCGCTCTGCTGTTTTTGCTCCAATCATCCGTTGGTCATATTCTACAATAATAGAGCTACGGCGATTGGTCTCCTCAATCTGATTAGTTTGCATCAATTCTCGCTCCTGCTGTAAAACTTGATAGCGTTCAGCTGCAGATTTACGATCAGTAGCAATCTTTGATTGTTCTGTTTCCACAGAGGCAATTTGCTCCTGAATACGAGCTAGCTCTTCCCTCAGCTTTCTAAGTTCTTCAGCTTTTGACGCTTCATCTTGCTCTAGGCGTTCCATATTCTAACGAGTACTTATTATTTCTTCGTCTTTCGTCATTAGCTCTTTGGAAGACTGAGCAAGGAATTCTGTCAGCGCAATGTGCTGAGCTTGAGCTTCATTCTTCAATTGAGCAATCTCAGCCGCAGTCAGAGAATTAATATCTTCCTTTTTAATCTCCCAATATTTTTGGATGTTGGCTTCTAAATCATTCAAGAGATGTTCAAAGAAGACACATTGAGCCTCATAACCAGATTGTTTCAAGGCTGAACGTGGGAAACTAGTCGCCTCTCGAAGACTCGAAAAGGGCATAGTCTCATCTTTCATGAGTCGTCTCGAATATGTATCTAGATATGTATAAATAATATCTGAATACATCCCCATGACTTTTGCTATCCCTGTGTCAAAATTGGGAGTCGCTGCAATAGTAGGGGAAGGAGCAGGAGGAGCCTCTATTCTTGGAGCTGAAGTTAATGCTTTCGAAGAACTCGGCAGATGGGAACTCCCTTCACCCACTTCAGTTTGAATAAGTGGGGTTTGAGTAGAACTCATAGCCGGTACAGTTCCTACAGCTGTTGGAATTAAAGAAACATGATCAGAAATTTAAAGACAATAAAACCAAGACAAGACAAAACTTTGATGAATAAAATATTACCTGGAGTTGGTTCATATTCAGTCTCCTTCGGATCATTCAATCCGGCTCTTAGTCTGTTCAGGGTACTTTCTGACACGGGATTTATTTCACTGCTTCCCGCCCCAGAAGTACTCGAAATTTGAACTTCTATTGCCAGATGCCTCTCCGGTTCTGGTGTCAACCCTGAGTGTTGACCAATTGTCTTCAGTGCATCGATTGGTGTTTTTGATGGTGATTCATTGTCTATCTCCATGTCTTCTTCTCCAGAAGGATCAGACGATGGTTCATAGTCAACTTGTTCACTCTCCGAAGCTTCAGCAATTAGATTGAGAGGAGTGGCTTCCTTCACTGATTCTTCCGAAATCAGTAAGTCATTAGCCGTTTCAGTCTGATGCTCGGCCTCTACCGCAGGTTGACTAATTTCCTGCGCATCATCGGCCATTGGTGGAACTGAGCCTATATCAGAAGGCCTAGAAGACCCAGCAGTTTCGGAAATCTCTGCTTCTTCTGTCTTTACAGAAAAATCAAAAGCAGCTTGCTTTTCTGCGGCCAATCGCATAGCACGATCGGTGGGACTCTCTGCATCCAGACAAATTACGGATTTAGTTTTTGAAACTATTACTTTCCTTCCTATTCTTTTGGTTAAAGGAACAGTAGGATAATTGTCTATTGGATCACTACCTGCTTCATCAACATCTCTGACTCGTTCAGAAACAGGAGAATTCCTGGGAATAGTAATTCCTCCGCGACTTCGAGTCTCTGCTCGAGTAGCTCTTTTTGCGGCAGGACCCACAGCACCTTTACTCCTCTTCCTCTTCGGTGTATTATCAACAGATATACTCTCTTCAGCACTCCCGATAGGCACATGCAATGGTTGATGAAGGTCATCAGAGAAGAAAGTTTCCAAAACATCATCATCAACTTCATCGGTGGCCAGAGGATCTTCTTTGTCGTGACAATCCCTAGGCAAGGCAGATTTGGTTGATTTCTTTTCAACATGAATAAAGCTTTTACCTAAGATGCTAAATTTTTCATCAAAGGTATTAGCTGATACATAAAATCTGGCATAGGACGCCAATATCTTAGCTCCTCTCCGATAGTTGACTGGATCTGGCATAGAAAAGGTAGCCCCTGTACCTTTGGCAATGTAATACAGCCAAGCTCTGGCACCATCAACCAACCCGCCTTGATGAGCAAAACACGTCGTTGCATTGCCCACATGCAACTGATCGTAACCAAATTGACGAGCAAATCTGCTCGGAAGATATGGCTCTAGATATGTGATGTTGTCACGGCGGCAAATTAAATAAGATGGCCTGATTCTCTTTAGCCATTCATGTTGGACATCATCCAACTCATTAGCACCAATGCCGTCAATCAATCTCCCGGACATGGTCTCATAACCAACAGGGGGAGGAACACAGGTGAAGCTCCATAGTTCTTCCCTGTTCAAGATGGTTCTGCAATCGGTTAAAGTGTCATATCTCCATTTCGGTATGTGCAACCTTTCAAGGAAAGTATCATCTGGCCTAGACATCCCAGCACTCATCAAGGATTCAAAATGTAGAAGCAGCCATCCAAACAAGTATGTAAAGGGCATTTCTACCCGAGGAAAGGACGTCAGGCTCTTCCGTGCCAATTCGAACAACCTATCTGTGTATGCCCTTAATCCGGCATTCAGACGGCAGGTCATTGCCGTTAATAGATCCATCTTATACCCAAAAACCAGACGGACTGCTGCGAAGACGACTCCTCTGTGCATCCTGTCTGCCGAACATGTGCTAGGAACTACGAATTTCCTCAGCCAAAGAGATATGAATCCGGCCAGATGACCTTCAGCGGACAATTCTCGGCCATCCTGCTTAATATAGGTTTCTAACCTATCACCGGCCTTGTAGCTGTCGATGTCTTCTTCGACGACAATGTCGTCATGATTAGTCTCCCGGATTAATCTGTTAATCTCGGCTTGACTCAAGGGCTTGAATTTTCCGACATACTGATCGGTCTTTTTCTTCTTCTGAATTTCGTCAGTGCGGCCTTGAAACAAATAAGCCATCCACTTCGAAGAATAGCAATTGGAGTCCCCCTCTCCACCTTGTCCCTTATAAAAAGCTTTACAGATGCTGTAATGACACATTAATTCTTCAAATACATAAAGAATTAGTGGGTTGGCTGCAGAAATCTTATTCATTTCATCAACAAAAGGGATATATTCTTCATATGGTAAATCTGCTGTTGGTAGCTGAGATATATATGCCATTTCATGAAGGGCGAATCCCATCTCGCCCTTTGGGGTCATGAAGGTGCCGGTCCGATAGTTATATCTCTCCGCTAATGCCAAAAACAGATCCGGGTTTGGTTTGAAACCATAAGCAGTACACTTAATGGCATCATATAAACCTATCGCCTTCAACTGTGCACCGAAGTTCTGCAAAATCTATCTCACTAGAGCAGTCCATCTAGTGTTCTCTGGATTTACTAGACCAGTCAGCCTCATTGACTGTTTTGGGTAGATGGCATTCTTTAATTGAGCAAATTCGTTGGCAAAAATTTGGACTCTGACTGGCTTCAGCAGTGCCGAGTCCTCAGGAGGGATGGTGGCAGGTAATAGTCCTCGCAGAGATGTGACATGTGGTTCAGTACCACTGCGGAACCTTCCTTGACGATATCCAATCCATCCAGCCTTAGCTTGTCGGGATGGAGTAATATCCCACTTCATCTGTCTTTGCTGGCCCGAATGGAATAAACGGGCTATGTTGATACTCTTTGTCAAACCAGTCAAATACATAGGTTGATTTGTATCACCATCCCTGTGATAAGAGTATGCTACTTTGTCGAGAGCAGGCTGAGAATTCATGTCAATAGCATCTCCAAAAAGGAATGCTGGCTTCAAATGGGCAACACCATCTACACTCTGTAACGGCAGTCCACTCATCAGGTTCAGCAAAGTATCATCTTCCTGATTGGTCAACAGAGCTATTCTTGTGGAAGGTCCGTCAAATTGGGGAAAACGAATATGTGATAGATCACTTCTATAATTATTTCCCATACTTCCTTCAAATTCTGCTTCCTGAGCTAGAATATCCACTGCAAATGAAGAATAAAAGTATTAGAAATCTTCAACGTCAAGAGAGGATAAAGCTCAACATACGCTCAGTTTTAACTAAGCGTACAGCTCAACATACGCTCAGTTTTAACTAAGCGTACAGCTCAACATACGCTCAGTTTTTACTAAGCGTACAGCTCAAATTACGCTCAATTCTTACTAAGCGTATGGCAGACTCAAGGTTCAGCATACGCTCAGTTTTCCTTAAAGCGTATGGCAGACTCAAGGTTCAGCATACGCTCAGTTTTTCTTAAAAGCGTATGGCAGACTCAAGGTTCAGCATACGCTCAGTTTTTCTTAAGCGCATGGTTGACTCAAAGTTCAGTATACGCTCAGTTTTCTTTAAGCGTATAACAGATTTTATCTTAAGTGAATGATTTTTAAAGTTCAGTTTATGATCAGTTTGAGCGTATCAGCGTATGGTTGACGAGATGATCATCAAAAATTACGCTAACACAGGAGTTAGCATATTTCAATGAGACAATTTGCCATAGCATATTCTTTTAAGATAGCGTATTTTGATATCTCTATCGAAAATACGCGTATACGCTCCAAACATATTTTTCGTAAAAAACGAAAAACATGGAATACGGCTAAACCCTAAAAAGGGAAGCGTATTTGCTGACGTATTGACCCTAAAGAGGGATACGTTTTCTGAGTTTTGTTCTAACCAGAGCCCTAAAAAGGGAATAGTTATTTGTTCATCATCTTCGTCCTCACCATAAAGAGGTTTCAATGGCCGTTCACTGCGTGAAATACGCTGACTGGCCGTCTTCTTGGTGGTAACAGTGTCGACGGCAGGATGAGATGACTCTTCAGGGGCTTTCCCCTTTCCTTTCGCAGAAGCATCAGCCTTGGGCGCCATTAATGGAGGTTGAGTCGAAGATGAAGAAGGGGAAGAAGGATTTCGAGTTTCTGAAAGCACTTTTCTCTCTCGAAAGCAAAAGCTATGGTAAAGAAATAAAATAGGTTTTGGAAGACCTATTTATAGGAGAAAGGAAGAAGTTCAAACGGCGGATATTCTTTAAACAAAATCCCTAAAGATTTGCACTGATATTAAGGAAGATAACGAACTCATGCCAGCGTGTCAGGACTTATTCTCACTTTAAAATTCAAAGTAATTTCGAACTTTTGAAATTCATAAAGTTCGAAAACTTTGAAGGGGGTCTTGTAGGGTGTGAAAATTATGACACGCTGACATGAGACTCAGTCCAAGTCATACGCTCAAAGCCATACGCTCAGTCCAAGTCATACGCTCAAGGCTATACGCTCAGTCAAGGCCATACGCTCATCTAAAGGCCATACGCTCAATGAATATTTTATTATTTTCTGAGATGACAGTACAGCATAAAGGATGAATCTGACACTTCGTCTTTCGTGCAAAGACAGCTGTCCAATGAAGACTAGCCATCGTATAGGTTTTCGAAGAGTCGGTTTTGTCTTTTACGAGGACAGCTCAGCATCTCTCATAAATGTAAAAGCCATCATTATTGTCAGTTTTGACAGTCTGTCAGCCATCATATCTACAGTCACGACGCTCGAGAAGATTTTGTCAATTATTGGAAGATATGGCGTATCAAAGAAGATTGATGATGGCCACGTATCTACTTATTCAAACATGCCACGTGTCTACTTATTCAAACATACGACTCCTTCCAACTAAATGAGCGTATGGATCTCATACGACTCCTTCCAACTAAGTGAGCGTATGGATCTCATACGACTCCTTCCAACTAAGTGAGCGTATGGATCTCATACGACTCCTTCCAACTAAGTGAGCGTATGGATTCCATACGACTCCTTGTCAAGTGAGCGTATGGATTCCATACGACTCCTTGTCAAGTGAGCGTATAGTTTCCATACGACTCCCTGTCAATAATGTGAGCGTATCAGCTTTATATGGTTCTACGCTGTCCAAGTCAGCGTATGCAAGATATGTGCCTTCAAAAGCTAGCGTATGACTCTTCTTCTAAGGCAGCGTATCACAGCAGTTGTGTCCAGAATGATTTTCAACGTGCAGTTAACACACGTTCTCACGTGTCCTGCACTCAATTATCCACTTCTTCAGAAGTTATGCAACGTGGCATTCATGCCATCAATCTTTCCGGAATATGCTCCACTACTTTCAACCGCACGCTAATGTGTCTCCATCAGAATTCGCCACGCGTCCCTGCAGTTATGCACACGTCAAGTAACTACCTGAGCGTATGCTTAAGGACAGTTATCCTGAACTCTATAAAAGATAGTTTCTTCATCTTCATCAGACACGACAGTCAATTTCAGAGAGAACAGAGAGATTGCCCAGTTGCTATCCAAGTTTCTTCAAAGTTCGAGTTTTCTTCATCGCATCGTCCAAGGGATAAAGTAATCGTCTTCTAGATTAGATTCCTACAGTTATAATTTTCTCAGATACAAAATAAATAAAGTGAATTTATTTATGGAAAACAATCATTATCAGTGAGGATTGAGTGTTCATGAGAGTTCAGTTAGTAGGTTGGGGTGATTGAGTGAAGTGTCTTAGTGTAACAGTCCTAGTATTAGTTGAGAAGTGTTTTAGTTAGGATATTAGAGTCTATTGTTTAATGAAGTGAAGAATAGGGGCAGGTCATGTTTGGACCTGTGGTAGGGAGTAGGCAGTGCCAAGTGCACTGCACTGCAGTGCTTGGCAGCAGGGGAGGTAGGGTGTTGGATTGCATTGGTGTGCAGGCCAATGTGTGGCCTTGGCATGGGCAGGCCTATTGGCCAGTGCATATGTGCACAGGTTTTTGCCATAGGCCAATGATTTATATAGACTTGACATGGGATTAAGGTTGAGATAGTGGTATTGATGGAGGATTTTGGGCATGGGTACAAGGATATTCCTATACTTGTGGTGAATATAAGGAAGGATGGATGCATTACATAAAAGGGGTAATGTAGGTTAAGGGGTAGGTTAGCATGGCATTGGTAATGTGGTGGGGTATATGAGTATTCATATAAAGGTGGGTATAGGTTATATATGAGAGAAACTAAGTTAGAAAGGTAGTTGATTTTACCTTGGTAATAGGGTATGGGACAGTTAAGGTAATGAGGAAATTACCAAATAGATGAATGGGTAATGTATATTCATACATACAAGTAATGTATTTAAGGTAAGGTAAGGGTTATCTAATTTAGGTAGATCAAGAATAGGGTATGGGATAAAAATTAGAATATATATATATATATATATATATATATATATATATATATATATATATATATATATATATATATATATATATATATATATATATATATAAATTAGAATATATAATAGGGTATGGGACAGTTAAGGTAATGAGGAAATTACCAAATAGATGAATGGGTAATGTATATTCATACATACAAGTAATGTATTTAAGGTAAGGTAAGGGTTATCTAATTTAGGTAGATCAAGAATAGGGTATGGGATAAAAATTAGAACATATATATATATATATATATATATATATATATATATATATATATATATATATATATATATATAAATATATATATATATATATATATATATATATATATATATATATATATATATATATATATATATATATATATATATTGAAGCAATGGGTAATTGTGCCGAACTCGCCTCCACTGGGGCTCGAACTCCGACCACTTGGGCCGCATGCATCTCTTAGGCTAGAGGTCATTTGCAATATATATAAAATATATATATATATATATATATATATATATATATATATATATATATATATATATGAAGGTAACAACTTGAATTGGGTTAACCTAACCTAGGTTGACTTGATTTGACCAGGGTTGACCAGTCGACCAAAAGTCAACTTTGAGTCAATATTGACCTATAATGGACCTAGATTGTATTTCACACACTAAAAAAATCATGTTTAACACTATTTAGCACCATTTAACATATGAATATCTCATCTATAGGTCTTGCGACTCCACTTTGAGCCTCGATTCACATTTACTGCTCAGGACGACAGGTGAGTACATTCTCTGATAGTTTTCATTATTTGATTACCACTATAATTCAAGTATTTAGAAATATTATGATTATTGACACAATGGTACACGGATTGGTGTTGTCATTGGATCTTCAGTCATGGGATGTTATCTTAATTCATCGCAATGGTATTGGATACTGTCCTCGTTGGTATTGGATAATATTCGATAATATTGGATAACACTGGAATACATTGGCTAGTAACGTGTCATGGTTGGATCCATCGTATCAATCGGGGCGAGAGAAAATACTAATTAGATGTGTGATCAAGAACTATCGGCAAGTAGTGTAAATCATTGGCTATTAGCTATTATACACTGCACGTATGGTTGAGCTAGCATTCCTTAGTGTAAATCATTGAATCTCCCAAGCTGATCACATATTTAATTGGTATTCCAAAACACATTGTCTATTATAGTTTCATACTCAGTTCACCAGATACATTGCTCTATCTTCGATATGGTAGTTCCTCTTCCATTATTTGCTCGCACAGATTACATTTTTAGATTATATTGCTTGTCTCTTTCCATTATATTATTGCCTCATACATGCTCCCCTCATCGTATATAGCATTTTCTTTATCACTGCTTTATAGTTTTTGCCAATTAATTGGAACTGCTATTTGGGTTGTACTTCGCTCCAATCATGACTGGATAATATTTTTCAAAGTATTTAGAGGATTGACGACCATGCCCAGAAGATTTTCTTTAGAGCCGGTGCTCGCTGATGGTGCACCTTTAGTAGTGTTTTTAGCTAGCAGCTAGGGTTACTGGACATTGTCTCCAGTTTATGAGATTGAGATGTTATATTTATTCAGGACATGTATTATATTGACTTAGACTTCTAGATTTTGTGTTGTGACTTCTATTGCTATTCAGTTTTATCTTCTTTATCATCCATCCATATATCGTGCTTATTCTTCCCTTAGAACTTGTGATTGAGAAATATATTTCACATGCCATATTATTCCTCCGTGCGAAGATGACATATTTATATTCCATATTGTTAGATGTTAGATGATATAGATGACCTATACAACGTTCTACCGCCGACATTGCGGCGTAGGCTGGACGTACCCACGTGCTCGTGCCCTTAAACATGGTGCGGGTCGTGACAGAGTGCCATAAATATTGGTAATATACGGAAGACCTTCAAAAAATGTGGTTAGCAACCTAAGCTGAAGTAATCACCGTCGTACCATAGAAATATAGTCTATTATAGCATGGTGAATGTCAGTGACCTTCATATAGATAAGGCCCAGTGGACTGAATAGTGCAGGCACATAGAGATCCTACACAAAGATTACTTATAACATAACAAGAAAAGATGGTAGGCGTATTCACCTTGCATCGGTGTGGGAATGAGTGCGTCAATGTTGGTAAAAAATTGTCACGAAACAATACGAGATTGCTATACGTTGCCTGCTTGCTTACACGAATAAATGATAACATGCTTGCCATAAAATACATGCTTTACTGTTTCGAATATGCCATGAAATCGATCATAAGGCAAATATAGAAAGATCACAAGTTAAGCTGTATGATTCACTATATTTATTTAATGTCGATTTAGTAAAATGGGTCTTATTAGTACGCGAGAGAATTAGTACTGATCTCCCACAAGATTGCTTGCAGGATGCAGGGAATGGATTGCTCGCGGTGGAGCTTTGCTTGAACACGCTGAGGCATGAAATGCCATAGCGTTTTGAGGCGTGCGGCCGCATTCACGCTCGGACTTGCAACATGATGATGCGGCCGAGATATAGAAGACATGATGTATGGAAGGATGAAATCATTTGTGGGCAAGAGAGAACTTGAGTGTTGTAAGCCAATCTAGCAGATTCATTTGAGCTATTGAAAAGCCTTTATAATTCCGTTGCTTATTGAATAAAGAGAATTGTTTCGTATACTCTGTGTAACTTCAATGTGACTATTTTTCTTTCGATGTTGATATTGAAACAAGATAACCATTTTAATGATTTAAATCATCTAGCCTTGTACGAGTGCAACTCAAGACTCGTACGACATCACGTCCCAGCGAGAACGATTGATTCGGTGAAATCGATGGGAGAACGAGCGATTTTCCAAGTCGGCGCGTGACATGCCCCCTCCGGCGACCCACGTCCACTCCCCAACACCCCCTGTTGACTCGCCCCCCGCCCACTACCGCCCCCCTCTCTCCGTGTGTGCAGGTGACGACAACAATGCCGGTATTGCAGAAAGAGGGGGGGAGGTGGTGCAGCCGGAGGACTGGGGGGTTGGACATGGGTGGTCGGAGGTGGGGGAAAGCATGGGTGGGCGGGGCTGATGAAAGGGGGAGGGACCGGGGAGAGGGGCAGGTAGGCATTTTTGTCCATTTTTTCAGGATATTAAGTTGTCAAAAAAAAAGTTTAGGATATTAGTTTAAAAAATCGACATAGTTGAGAGTATCAAGTTACAATTAAGCCATAAAAAATAACTATCAATTTCCAAATCCACTAAGGTTGGATTTGGAGTCTTGGTGCAACATAAGCAATTTTATAGAAACCAAAAATAACTTTCGATAACAACATTCTACAATTGAATTGACTTTTCAAAAAAAAAAGTTTTATTAAACATTTATCTAGAGCGCTTAGAGAGGGAAAAAAAAGTTACAGTAAACAATTTCAACCCTGCCTTATTATATTTGCTTTTGCCTAACTTTGAAAATAAGTCCTAATTTTTTTTTTGGTAACATCAAATTATAATATCTTATTAGCAACGAAAGCCTATTTTAAAAAGCTGCTTCTACCAACAACAATAAAAAAAAAACTTATAATAGCTATTGCTTATTAATTGTTTTGAAAAATGTCCTAAAAGCTATTTGGTAATAATAATTGATCCCAAAAAAATTGAAAAGTTAAAAGTTCATTCTTGGGGCAGCTTTAGAAAGCAGTTGATAGAATGTTTTTGTAAGCTGCTTCTTCCCAAACCAGGCCTAAAAATCCCACAAATCCATTTCCCAGCCCAGCCCAGCCCAACAGAGCTTACTTCCTGTATAAATCTCCAAACGAAACCCTAACCCTGGCTTCTCACTCTCCTCCCGAAAAACCAAACCCTAGCCTGCCTCCCTAGCCAGCCCTAGAAATGGTGTCGGGATCGGGGATCTGCGCGCGGAGGGTGGTGGTGGACGCGCGCCACCACATGCTCGGCCGGCTGGCGTCGATCGTCGCGAAGGAACTGCTGAACGGACAGCGGGTGGTGGTGGTCCGGTGCGAGGAGATTGCCATGTCCGGCGGCCTGGTCCGGCAGAAGATGAAGTACCTCCGCTTCCTGAGGAAGAGGATGAACACTAAGCCCTCCCATGGGCCAATCCACTTCCGAGCCCCCGCTAAAATCCTGTGGAGGACCATCCGTGGGTATAAAAACCTAATCCGTCCTCTTCTAATTTAGTGTTTGTTCCGTCTGGTGATAATACGATGAAAAGATGGTTCATTTAGCAGTCGGTTGGATTTGATTTGAAGAAAATGCTATAGTCTAGTAGCAAAGTTCTCATCTTTAGTTTTTTTTTTCCTTTGAATTTTCGATCATCTGGAATAGATAGTTGTAGATCTATCAATAATCTTTGCTAAAGATGATTCTTTTAGCAATTCGAAGAAAATGCTACGGGTAGTAGCAAAGCTCTCATCTTTAGTTTTTTTTTTTCTTTGAATTTTCGATCAGCTGGAATGGATAGTTGTAGATCTATCAATAATCTTCGCTAAAGATGATTCTTTTAGCAATTTGAAGAAAATGCTATGGTCTAGTAGCAAAGCTCTCATCTTTAGTTTTTTATTTGAATTTTGGATCAGCTGGAATGGATAGTTGTAGATCTATCAATAATCTTCGCTAAAGATGATTCTTTTAGCAATTTGAAGAAAATGCTATGGTCTAGTAGCAAAGCTCTCATCTTTAGTTTTTTATTTGAATTTTGGATCAGCTGGAATGGATAGTTGTAGATCTATCAATAATCTTTGTTAAAGATGTTTCTTTTTAGCAATTTGTTTGGTTGGTCTTGGAATAATGTTACGAGTACTCTTAAAGTTCTCAAAATTTATTTCTTCTTCGGGTTTCTCTGTGTGTTTGTTAAGGTGAAAGCTTCTGCTGATTTTAAGCATATATCTTATTAAGCACCTGTGATATCGTATTAATCACATGTGATCTTTTATTGGATGAATGGTTATGTTCAGCAATTCAAGAATAAACTTGAATGTAAGTGGGTTGACTTTGGAGGTGGTGTCTAGCCATTTGGGATATTATGAGAGAAAATGTGTAATATAGACCAATATATATGAGGGATAAGATAGTAACGGAGCTGGTCGGTCTAGGTGTAGACATAAAGAACTTAGATTAGAGTTGCGAAGAAGAGCATGATTTTAGTTAATGTTGTTGTAGGACATGAACGTAGGAAGAGCTAAACGGAGGAAAAATTCAAATAACCGACCAGAAATGTTTGGAATAAAGGCTTCCTAGTAGCCTTGATGTGAATTTGGGTCTATGTTGCACGTCTCCAAATATGAAATATGTACACGTCGATTCCACAATGACATTGATTTTGCCATATCCTAGTGTATTTTGGAGTGTCTTTATTGTGTTGATAAATATCCAGATCAATTTTTGTGGAGTTTATGCTCTCCACTCATTCTTTTTGTATCTTGCAGTCCTAAGTTATTTTTCATGTTAAATTCCATTTGTTGTGCCAGCATTTTTCTTTGGCACTGAGCACATCATGTTCTACTATCACATATATATGCAGAATCCCTTTTTGCTCCCATCCCATTGCCATGATATTTACTTCTTTGTTCAACTCATATTCACACTTTTCTTCAAGTGCATGATCTGCTTGCCTACTGTTTATTTCTTCCATTATTATTTTCAAATATTTTTTTTAGATATTTTGAATAATGTTGATACTTAAAAAATCTTCATTTGTTTGTATTGATCACTTAATTGTTGCTTAATAGATACAATATTTTCTATGTTCTATTGCTTCAATTATTTCTTGATTCTTTTTACCAAACTTCCGTTTGGTTAGAAATTCTAATGTATACTAAAGTCTTAAAGTTTGGGTATATATATATATATATATATATATATATATATATATATATATATATATATATATATAATTGCACTTAAATACCATGAACTATTGTTCTTATGCAAGTTTCCCCTGTAAGGAAATGCTAACAGACTATATAATGCCCTGTAATTTTTTTTCCCTCATTTCATATAAAATTTGGAAGCAAAAATTTCAAAATGCTGGACCCTGCTGCTGCACCTCCACGCATCCACGTTCACCGACTATCTACTGAGCAGCCCTTGTATTCTGCAAGAATTGGCACCAGCCTTTTGTCACTTTGTGTTGCCCTTGTGGTTAGATGTCGGTCGGGGTGGTGGTGGTGGTGGTGGTGGGAGAGGTGGCCGAAAGGGTTGAGGTTTGGAATTATCTTTTATATGGTTTTTAATTTGTTTTATTTTTCAAAAGAGTAATTTCTGTTTGATTGAGGGAAAAAGTGTAAAAAATGCTATACTGATGGCCTTCTAATTTAGGGGTGTACCATGCAAAAACTCGAAGGTCTCCTCGGCAATAGTGTTTTCACCGGTTTTTTTTTTTTGGGGGGGGGGTTGAGCTAGCTGTTTATAAAGTGTTTAAAAACCTCAGCCATTTATGCAGTGTTTAAAAAACCTCTGCATGATATTTTTTTGAGGTCTTGGTTTTGGACGGCTTAAATCCCCCAACAAATAGTATAATGTAATTTTTGGTTTCTTTATATACACCCTAAAACGGTGGGTTTTGAGGCTTTTTTCCATTTATACTCATGAAAAACATAATTACAACTGCTACCTAAAATACTCTTAATATCCGATTCCTATTTTCATCTTTGCTTTTCTCGTCTGTGCTTTGCTCGTTTGCGATACTCCTTCCTCCAACGGACAGCATCTTCTTTGAAGATGATTGAGCTTTTTATTCAAATTATCCGATTAGGTAGCAATATTTTCATGCCGTGACCTGACAATAGGCAATGATATAATCTTGCTTTGGGAGGGTTATTGTTTATACATATTGGTTATTTTTAAATTTTTTTTTTAAGAACTGCTCGCATATAAATTACCAAGCATGGGTTGGACTGGTTTAAAAGCCGCTAGTTAAAACCATCCAAAACCGGACCCCTCTTAGTCTTAACCGCTCATAACCAGTGCTTTAAAAACACCTCATAACCACTACCCCAACAATTGCATAGCTAAACCTAAGGAGTTCAGGACTCCAGGGTATTTTAGTGCTAAAATAATGCTTCATGGTATGAAAATGTCAAAACTTGGTTGTTTAGGGTATTCAAAGTTTAACAAAAATTTCAATTAGTCAAAACTGTAAATGATTTTAAAAATCGAAAGTTGATTTCCCTTATAAATCCTACTATTTCAATTTATTCTCCTCTGGTAAATATTTCCTTGTGTCCTTGCTATAGAAAAGGTTGATACATTTGGGAATTGTCACTACTGAATTGTCAATACTGTAATTTGTATTTGGTGAATAAGTTTACTATTTTCTATTGGTCAACAATGTTATTTGTTGCGGAGGTTGCAATATTTTGTCATTATTATTTATGGGCTGACATGTGGTTTTGGATCCGGCTATAATAATTGTGCAACATCCAAAGTACACATCCATTCTGAAATATTTACATGCAAATATATCAAATTTCTACTTCACCTTTTTCTTGATATATTTTTCAACCAAAAACTTGTTTATATGAACCACTACTTGCATGATTTGCAGGATGATCCCTCACAAGACAAAGCGTGGTGCTGCAGCCTTGGCAAGGCTCAAGGCCTACGAGGGTGTTCCACCACCATATGATAAGGTCAAGAGGATGGTCATCCCTGATGCCCTCAAGTAAGCACATCTCTCTCTCTCTCTCTCATCCTGATTGGGCCAAGATATAGGATGCATATTTTGTGAAATTGGTTGATTGCAAAGAATCCCTTTTATGCAAGGGAAGATGCATTTTGTGAACGCGATAGTGGTTCGTTCCCACTTGGTTAGCGGCTTGGATAACCTAATGGTTTGAACTGCCAAGCAGGCGTGCCTCAAGAAACATTTTTCTGATGGATGATAACATTGATTTTCATCCTTATAAATCTTCTCTATTAAATAGGGAACGTCTTTGCAATGATATGAGTTCAAGCTAGTACAGATTAAGTAGTTTATCTGAGTTTTTACAAAACTAAGATGTATTTATTAAATGTTCTGTTAATGTTTGCTGTAGGGTATTGAGGCTTCAGGCAGGTCACAAGTACTGCCTTTTGGGCCGACTTTCTAAGGAGGTTGGATGGAGCCATTATGATACCATCAAGGTGATTCTCCTTTTTCCATTTTTATTTGTATCTGTTAATTCATGAAACAAATTTGACATAATGGTTTTGTATTCTTTGTACTGTGGCATTTCATGATTCATAAGCATGCCAAACTCATAGGTGACGTTGTACCTCAACATGCTTGCTGAGCTATATATATGCCTTATTATTTGCTGCTTGTTCTTTTATCAATGTGGTATTCATATGTTAATTTGTAAAGTTTGGTTGAATGGATATATGCCTTATTATTTGCTGCTTGTTCTTTTATCAATGTGGTATTCATATGTTAATTTGTAAAGTTTGGTTGAATGGAGCCCCTTCGGACTTCAATGTGATATTCATATATGTTTCTATACTCTGGCTTCATTATTTTGATTTATTTATTTGAGCTGCTGGGCTTCTTAATATGTTGAATATCACAAGTTTCATGTCTTTGATGAGTCATTTATATAGAAGGGTTTATGTGTATCTGTATACTATTAAGAAAGAAACAAATATAATTTATTTAGACCAGACATGGTCTACCCTAACAGGCTTTTGCTTTTAAGTAAAATCTCTCGCTTTGATAAACTCTCTTTGTGCTTGGCCTACTGTGTAGGCATTACCGACTGAAGGCAATTATGACCCAAGGGTATCAGATACTCTATATGCCTAATGGTCGCTATTGTCAGGCACATTATTTTGTCAATATTAATAATATAACAACAGGCTCTTTATACCAACTTTGCCTAGAATAATTCTGTATTTTACAGGGACTATTCATGTAATGAAAACTGCATTTTACTGAAAGCCTGCCAAGTTATTTAAAACATGAATACGGAGGACTGTTTTAGTTATCGATAGAACCGAGTTCTTCAATAATCTTTCATGAATTTTCTAGTGCTACTACATATGCTTGAAAGGGGACTATATCTAGTTAATTGATGCAGTTACCTGTTTAAAGGAACTTAATGAAATAAGAAATCTGATGTTTAGTAGCGTGTACATTTTTAGAACATAGTTTGGATATCATCCTACCCAGGCAATTCAAGCTCAGGTACCCTCTATATCTTTTTTCCTTTCTCATGCAAAGTAGACGCAAGTGAAATAAGAAGATATATGATTTAATTACTTTAGCTAATACATTTGAAGAATTCTATGCTAACAAGCTAATAAATTGTGTCTGTTTATTTCTGCCGAAGTAGACGCTTGCAAGTGATTCCAACTTCCAAGAGAAGAAATTTGTATTTTGCTTCAATTCATGTTTCTTCTTTGGACACCTCCAATTTGTTTGTAGCCACTAATATTTGCCAAACATCATCTTCGTGCACATGAAATTTACGAGATCTATAATAGAGCAGCCTAGATTAGGCTAATGACATCTTAGTGAATACATTCCCTTTGAAACCTATTACAATTGTCTCTTATATTCCTAGTTGAAGGGTGTGGTGTAGTTGCCTCTATCCATATTAAATATTGTTCTTCAAATTCTTTTTATATTACTATCATGGAATCATATATTCAAGTAAATCTCCAAATTCCCTTATTCTCTTTGTTGGTTTTAATTTAGTTTATGTTTAGAGCAAAGTCATCACCTTCCCAAGTCTCGTTCCCACGAGGGTGATGATACTATAAAACAATGAAGGCTCAAAGATCCTTCCAACGTGGAAAATTCCCTTTCTGGAATAACATTTCTAAACAAAATTAGTAGCTTATTAAAATTATTATGCTTCTGAGGATAATTATGTGTTTATTCTTGTAGGAGCTTGAGGAGAAGAGGAAAGAGAGGGCCAAGGTTACCTATGAGAGGAGGAAGCAGCTGACGAAGCTGCGTGTGAAGGCCGAGAAGGTTGCTGAAGAGAAGATCGGTCCGCAACTGGAGATCCTAAACCCATTGAAGTACTGAGTAGATTTTAAGTGTTAAAACTCAAATTTTTGCCGGATCCTTTTGGTGTCCTAGCTTAGAATTTTACATTGAAACACCTAGCTTTCCATGTTGAGGACTCGCGCAAGTTGTGTGTTGATTTTGAGGCAATTGAAGCAGATTGTCTATTTGAACCTGATTGCTTGGCTTTTGGATTCCCTTGCAATGAATGCATTTTATGTTGTTAGTTACTGTGAGTTTACTTGATGTCTACTGATTCTCTGCCCCTATGTCAGTTAATGACTGTTTATTTAGCACTTTCAGGTATGTCTGATATGACAATAAATATAACAAATTTTAACCAAAAAAAATTCATCATCCATTTTTAATATTAATTTTAATGTGAATTTTAATGTTTGTTATGCTGGCTGTTACATAAGGAGGGATGGTTTGTTTGGAGGGATACTTTGGTTGAATTAATAGCATTTTTCATATATTTAGCTGTTACATAAGGAGCTATGGTTTGCAAGGAGAGAGGGTTTGTTTGTAGGGATACTTTGCCTGAATTAATGGCATTTTTCATATAAGTACCCACGAGATCCGGTAGGATTACATTATGGGATATAAATATTTCATCTTACATTTTCAGTGTTAGTTTTCATTCTACTAGCATGGATTTGTCTCCACCAGACTGATCACTTTCAATATTATATTTCAGTTGTTTAGTTTCAATTATTATTATTACTCTTGATGAGATCTAGACATCTTCCAGATACAT